>NBBA01000016.1:0-600000 GCA_002794785.1 Coniferiporia sulphurascens | reverse complement strand
AACTGCAGTGATGTGTGCACAGAAGTTAAGCGCCGCACTCCTTGGGTGCATCCAGTGGCAACAGTCACAAACATATTACTCACCAGCATTCTGATGCAGCGCTTCTTTGTCCCTGTTGGAGTCAAGTCCCTTGTTAGGACCAAGGGTAACTGTGGTTAGCCGATGGAACAAGTAGCTGAGATAGAGTTGAGGCATGTGATTGAGTCAAGAATAAGTTGGTAGATGTTGGTACTTCGCTCAGGAGAAGTCTGAGAGAATTGAGAAGGTGAATTAAACTGGGGGTCTAGGCTGGTCTAGGCCCTCCTTATATACATGAAGAAGAAGCTCCGCTTGAAAGCAGACACTCCACAAGGCTCTGCAGTTGGAGCTATGATGCCTCACAGTGTCGTCATAAGCTCCACTGACTTGGAGCTGCATACCAGTGCAAATGACCTCATTAGAGGATCATATGAAAAATAACTATCTATGATTGGCCATTGGTGCTCCACTGAGCTCCACTGCACATCATGCGCTCCACTAGGCTCCACTAGGCTCCACTGAGCTCATAGGGACGTCATATGGTATCATAATGACTTCACCATGATGCTTAGGCTGTGCGCATCGCCCCACTGTTCTGCACACTACCCTGTAGTCTTATGTGCCAGTGGCTTAATGTTGAGATGCTGCCTAACAGCTTGATGATTGGTAAGTCATTAACTTGTCTTGTTGGCCTCCTGTACTGGTTCCTTCATGTTGTCTTGTCGTATTGGACACTTCACCATTTTAGAGTTTGTGGCTGGCTTCAGTAAGCGCTTTGGTTCCTGCCAAGTGTGGCTTAATCACATAATGCGATATCGGCTAAAGGTCCATAGGCGGGTACCTTTCAGTTGGTGTCCTGTTGTCGATCACATTGTCCGGCAGTTCATTAATGTGGTTTATCCTAGCGATACGTCGCGTGTATCCTGGAGGTGGCGCCGGGGGTGATCCATTTGATAACCATAGTGTTATCACGTAAAGATTAACATTGCCGATCTGCTGATTGGCAGTCGTCAATCCCTTTGCTGATAGATTCTTGAAGAGGGTGATTACCTTTGCATGTAATTGGTGAGCGTTAGCTAGGAATGTGTTATCCTGCAACGTCCTGTACGGGAAGGATCCTGAGACCCTCGTAGGTCACATTCCTTGTCATGTATGTGTGGGTTCACTATCGTCTGGACATGGACGTTGTGCAAAAACTCCTGTACATCAAAGATGTACATTTGTATCGTGTGTGTTACCCTGACCTCCATGCCATCGCCTATGGGGTCTACAGCGTGATCTGTAGTTACCTGGCAGTTTGTGTACCCTGCCATGTAAAAGCATTCGGTTATTACTGTGTTAAATGCTTCCCATGATTGATTGTATGCGGTCCAGCATCGGTGGCAGAGTCTTGACGAGTCAAGAGTCTTTAGTGGTTGCTTGAGCATCGTGATTGGCCTGATGTTCCCAAGAAGTCCTGGTTTTCTAGTTAGTTCTGTCCCCATGTTGAATGATTGCTGGATAGTCTCTGTGGGAGTCCCTTCCTGTATTGGTAGTCACTGGTATCATTGTCTAAGCTTGTAAGCAAGCTTATTCATCAATTCCTAACATCCCTCTTGGAATTCTGCAAAAGATGCTTGGGTCGATAACACCTGATGAGTGAGTTACAGCATACCATTCTTTTTTTGGCCTCCTCCTATCGGATTTCGAGCTTGCAACAGTGAGACTAGGTGTGTGTACAGTGATTGATTAGGATCCAGCAAAAATTGCTAGTAGGATCAGCTCAACTTACAATCACTTGTATTACTGGGAACCTCAAGCCCATTAACCAGCTTGGGAAGCACATGATACAGTGTTCTGAGGAATGCTTGCTCCTCATTTGTCAGTTCGGGTTGTCGGCCCCCACTAGCATCCCCTTTGATTGTTTGAATATTGGGACAATGAGACAAATTCATAGAGTACACATACCAGACTGCCCCGTTCCACCTTGTGCTTCTCCTCCTTCACTCATGGTGATGGTATATGCTCCCAAAAAACCAGACTGGACTAAGCAAATGGAGCTACAAAGAAGGCGTGAGGGCTGGGACGTATAGAGGGAAAGAATGCGATGAAGGACAGAAAGAATCAAGGTTCTGCCGCACGGTTTAGTACCCAAGGACAGGTCGCCCGTGCATGGGAAGCAGCTCCTGCAGTTCCCTATCAAATAATCACGAGGCTTTAAATCGCATTGAACACCGCATGCAACGTGGATGAGCTTTTTGTAATTTAAGGAGAGGCAGTACTGTATGGGCGCGTATATATCGTCAATGACTTATTATGATCTGTGGAGATCAAACTGCAACGACCACCTGTTTCTCTGGGTAATTACCGATGGCTGTTAAAGAGTCTTTCCCATGCTTGGCACCGGCGGCACTGATCCACTTTCATATCCATATCAGGCTTTTCTCATGCTTAACAGCTATCAAATCCAGCACATGTTTGTCGACTTGGTGTCATTACAACCATATTACGAGTTATGCTCATGTTTGTTTTGGCGAACATCACCCGGAGAATACAGGAGTTTCATGCCCTCTTCACAATGCCCGCCCCCGCCCTTGGTCATCCCAACCTACTCAGCTCCGTTCGTTTGAGATTTCCAAGGTTTACGACGTCTGTAGCAGGACAATTCTCCTAAAAGACTACCCTGTGTCTGCGTCCAACCTTCAAGGTAGGATTAGATGCGTCGATGTTATATGCTTCGTCACCTCCTTGCGCAGAGATATCGAAAGGGTATTCCTGTTTTTCTTCCTGCGATACGTTAGGCTTCCTAGAAGTACTTGCAGCTTGCCTCACGCCGCTCTCAAGGCCATCGTTTGGATTTCGAGCCATTGGACTCGATCTAAAGCCGAGGATGAGATGTTCTGTGGACGATGTGGCCGTGGTAGGCTCCTCCGTCGACTTCAGAGTCGCACAGGTGTGAAAATTGTTCACATATTCTTTACACTTTTCCTTAGCAGCAGGCGCTACAACCTGGTCGGAATCGGTAACGTTGGAAATCGAAGCTTGTGGCGCCTCGTATGGCGGAAAGACCTCGTCCTCTGTTCCGATGGACATCTGCGTTTCTGGTTCCCCGGAATCTTCCTGGGGCCCGTTGCCACGCTCCAGTTCGTCCAGCTCAGCAAAAATCATGCCCGCCCCATGTGTCTGTTCCATGTCGCTGGATTCCTTGGCATAATGGGTCCTGTGCCGACGAAGCGCCAGCCGATCCAGCCGGCGGGTATTGAGACACGCAACGACGGAGCGCGCAGATGAGAGTACAGGCGACCACGCCTTTTTAACATTCTCTTCAACTCTCGTGGATGCACCTGTTTGTACAATGCCATAATTATTGCAGACGTTATTCACCTCGGACCATGGAGAGCCATGAGAATGTATAGCTTTTAGTACTACAAACTTTCTGTGTTGCCGCAGCACCTTGCGAAGAAACCAGACTTTTAAACAATAGTCGAAGGGTGTTGTAAAGACTTTCAAAAAGAAGCGACAAATCGGATTTGGGCTGTACAAGAACAGGGGTGCGAAGAGCGCGACGGCGTGTGCGACAGTGAAAGTCGCCGTCAGGACAGAGGTGATGATGTGCTGGAGCATGTTGTGGACGGGGTCGTATGCGATTTAGGTCATACCCGAGTCGGGGTCGTCGTGGGCCACCAACGGAGGTCAAAGAGATGGGGCTACAATTAGCGGATACATTCGTCAACGGAGCAAGATAGGCACGCACTTGCGAGGACGAGAATGCAAAGAGACATAATCCAGCAGAGAATGCCGCAGATGCTATGGCAAGCGAGATCATCGGTCCATACTCGATCCACAGCTTCACCCAGTCCGGAAATAATTGGTCCCGTCGTATCCTGTATACAAAATCAAATGCAGAACGTCAGCTTCCCTTTTCCGTGGAACGAAGCTTTAATAAGTATGGAACAGGATAAGAAAAAGGACCCACTTCTGGTACCACATGAGCCCGACAAGACTGTTGAGACTAGACGCTGTACTAAACACGAGCGCTACGAACCATAATGTATTAACTGCTACTCCGAGTGACACCCATGTGCTCGTGTTATAAGTATAGGAGAGCTGCAGCGTTGTCGCGGTGACTGCAGAGAAGAATGTTGCAGCCGTCAACATATTATTGTAATCCATACTCTGAGCTTTCTCTCGCGCTTTCAAGAATTCAGGGAGTGCTTAGAGAGGAGGAAGCGATAAGTTGCGGAGCATTAGGTAATTTCAGACAGACGACTGGACTCTTTCTCTCACCTGAGTCGAAAACATCTGACAGGCCCTTAGTGACTTTGTCTACATGTTCTCCGAGACCGAGATGTAGTTCAAGTATTTTCTCGTCTGTAATAACCCTCCGACTACCAAGCCTTCGAATGTGAATACAGAAGGATCGTTCGGGCGCATGTCCAACTCACTCAACATTGCTTACACGACTTCTCTCCTATAAGACACCCAATACGTGTCAATGAAAATTTGGATCAGGAACCAAATTCTGCACTAACGTTGCAAAAACGAGATAGTTCGCGGGACGGTGTGAGATACTTATCTTTAATAAAACTCTCCCCGAGGTTTTGGAATGCTTCGATAAGCGTGTCGCTTGCTTTTTCAAATGGGTCAAACGCCCTTTGAACACCCTCGGGTGTGTACACTATCATGAGTTCCAGAGAAGCCAGTGTGGTCATGGACACTCAAAAGAGCCTCAGACTTACCAATGTAAGCGGAGTATTCGGCTGTTTGTTTCAGCTCCACAAGCGCATCCATCAACCGCGCTCCACCTTCAACCGCGCGGATCCTCTTCTCGATCCTATTGAACTTGCCGATCTGCGGTAGGCGAGCTTAGGCATTATCACGTGGACACCCTTTTGGTGACATACTATATAAAACAAGCCCCAGCAAGCTCTGGTAATGCACGTGAGCTTTGTGTTGGCGAGGAGTTCTCATAGGGACACTTACTTACAGTACTGATTAACTGCAGGGATGCGTGTACAGAGTTATGCGCCGCACTCATCGGGTGCATACAGTGGCATGAATCACCAATTACAAGCAAATCACTCACTTGCGTTGCGACGCCGTTCAACGTGGTCTCCGCGGGAATCAAGTCCTTCCCGAACTTCTGTAAAAGACGGTTGGCTCAATGAAAACTGACGTGAGTTACAACAGACCCTTCTCATCTGGACCTGGTGCTTTCTCCTGAGCTGGTGATGGTGAGGCTAAATGTGGCCACAGTTATTCAGTAATTGACGAGGACCCGAAAAAAGATGGCTGGGGCTGCCTCAACTTACGACCACCAGTGGGCATCTCGAGCCCGCTGACCAGCTTGGGAAGCACACGATACAGTGTCTTGAGAAAGTTTTGCTCTTCATCTGTCAATTTGGACTCTTTGCGTGTCTGAATATTGGGACTACGATGCGAGCTCTGTAAGGAGGACTTACTGTGCTGCTCTGTTCCGCCTCGTGCTTTTCCTGCTTCGCTCATGATGACGATATATCCTCAGGAACAACAGGACTAGACTGAGTGGGGGGAACTACAGTGCGAGGCCGAAGGATCGATCTAGGTCCTACGCCGTATAGTACCCAAGGGTACACCACTTGTGCGTGGGAAGTCGTCTGCTTCGACTTCCACCTTGTTCCAGGCCTCCCTATCAAGTGATCACAAGGCTTTAAACCACACTGAACACCGCATGCAACGTGGATGAGCGTCTAAAAAAGTTCCCATAAGAGGTAGTATGGGCACGTATATATTGCCAATCAATGTTAATTATGATCAGCGCCTGTGTAGATCAAGCCACAATGCCGTCTGTTGATCCGATCCATTGCCGATGGTTATTACAAAAAGTCCTTGCCGCGCTCGGCACAGGTCCACTAATATCAGGCTTTCCCTATTTGGTCTGGAGCTGATTAACATTTTCCAAGTCCAGCACAAGCTGTTTTTCGACCTGGTGCCATTAGGCACGGCCACAAGGCACCTGTATGAGTTAAAACCAGCCCATTGGATATCAAGCCATCCTTGTGACCCCTCCGCTTCCTCCTTCTATCTTATTCATGTATTGAACCTAACTGATGTCCTCCTCCCTCGCCTCACCCCTGTATGCACTATGCCAGTCTTACTGTCTCTTATCGCTACCCCTCCTACGGCCCTGGTAAGATCGGCTATCTACATCCCTCCCTATCATAGTTGAACCAGCTACCAGCGATTGTCAAAATCGCGGTAACAGTAATATTTGCGGGACATTTTTCTAATACGTTACGCTGGTTCCCTCACTATATCTTTTTGCGATGAATCCAGGAGCTTCATGTCCCTTCCATAATCCCCTGCCGCCGCCATCCTAATCCACTCAACTTTGATCATTTGAGACCCCCAGTGCTTCCAATATCTGGAGAAGGACTGCTCTCTTCAAAGGCTACCTCGCGTTCGCACTCAACTTTGAAGGTAGGATCAGACACGTTGGTATTATGTGTTTCAAAACCTTCTTGCGCGGAATGACTGAAGGGGGGTCCCGATTCTTCTTCCTGCGATGTCTTCGGCCTCTCAAGAGCGTCCGTCTCTTGCCTCAGGCCGTTGTCCGAATTTTGAACCGTCTGAATTGAACCTGGGCCAGGAATAGGATCTGCTGTAGACGATATGACTGAAATAGACTCTTCTATCAACTCCAGGGTTGAAGAGGTGTCACAACCGCGACTGATCTTCTCACCCGGCCCCTTGGCAACAAGAGCTGCATTTTCTTCGGGCTTGGTAACATTGGGAGTCGAAATTCGTGGCCTCTCGAATGGCGTAATGCCTTGACCCTCTGTTACGTTGGGTATCTGTATTTCTGGCTCCCCATCATGTTCACGGAGCTCGTTTCCACGCTCCAGTTCGCTCGGCGTAACCACCCTCGTGTCCACCTTAGACACCTGTTCCATACTTCTCAACTCCTTGGGATCACGGACCCTGCGCCGAAAAAGTGCTAGCCAATGTGAACAGCGAGTAATGACCCATGCAACGACAGAGCGTGCAGACAAGAGTACAGACGTCCATGCCTTGTTAAGATTCTTTTTAACCCTTGTAGACAATGGATCCGTCTGTGTGATGTATAAAAAATTGCAGGCGATATTCACCCCGGACCGTGGGAGACCTTCGATACGCATAAAATCAACCACACGAGCCCTGTCTCGCGGTGGCACATTGCGCAGATACCAGTATTCAAGAAGACTTTGATTTGGGCTATACAGGCACAGGAGTACGAAAAGCGCAACGGCGTGTGCGACGGTGAAGGTCGCCGTCAGGGCCGATGTGATAGTGTGCTGGAGCGCATAACGCAAGGGGCCGCGTGCAATTAGACCGTGCCCGAGTCGGAGCGATCGCGGACCGTAATGTAATATGTAGAGGACAAAGTGAGGCAACAATCAGTGGATACATTCGCTGCCAGCTCCCAATGGACGGAGCAGGACAGACACGCACCTGCGAAGATGAGAATGCAAAGATACATAACCCGGCAGAGAATGCTGCGGATGCGATGGCAAGCGAGGTCGTCGGTCCATACGCGAGCCACAGCTTCGCCCAGCCCGGCAGTAAACGTTTCTGTCGTATCCTGTGCACGCATAACTTCAACCCTCTTTTTCCATGGAACGAAGCTTTGGAAAGTATAGAACAGGATAAGAAAAAGGACCTACTTCTGGTACCAGGTGAGCCCGACAAGACTGTTGAGGCCGGACGCGGTGCTGAACACGAGTGCTACAAACCACAATGTATTAACTGCAACCCCAAGTGACGCCCGTGTGTTCGTGTTATAAGCATAGGAGAGCTGCATCGTCGTCGCGGTGACTGCGGAGAAGAATGTAGCGGCAGTTAACATGTTATTGTAATCTATACTCTGAGCTTTTTCTCGCGCTTTCAGAAATTCAGGGAATGCTTGAAACGGAGGAAGTGGTGAGTTTGTGATACATTAGGCAGTTTTAGATATACTGGTAGACTCTTCCTCTCACATGACTCGAAAAATTCCGACAGGCCCTTGCTGACGTCGTATATGTGGGTAGCGAGGGATAGAAGATCCTCAATGTGCTCTTCGTTTGTCACGCCTGGAGTACGACAAAGAAGCTTTGAATACGAATACAGAAGAATCTGTCGAACATATGTTCTACTTACTTTTGGAATTATTAATATTAACCTTAAGTTCGTCCATTTTATGAGACAGCCAATATGCATCAATAAATGGATGAATTGGAATCCAAATTCGGCACTCACCCAGCAAAAGAGTCTCAGACTGTCGAGCGGTCCGAGATGGGTTCCCTTGGGAAGATCCTCCCCGAGATTTTTGAACGCTTTGTAAAGCATGTCGCTTGCATTTCCAAATGTGCTCAACACTGTGTCTAGATCGCTGGCACTGATACTGACTTCCCGCATTCCATGAGCTCCAGAAGACACCTGCGTGATCATGGAGACTAAAAAGAACGCCAAACTTGAGCCGTCTCCGGTTGCTTCTTGTAGCTCCACAAGCGCATCCATCAACTGCGCCCCACCATCAATGGGGCGGATCCTCTTCTCGAACTTCCTGAACCTCCAGATCTGCGGTGGCGGGAAAAAGTGGCTTAGGCATCATCAAGTGTGCAAATGTACCCCTTTGGTTACGTACTATTAAATGCAAGCTCGAGCAAGCCCTGGCAGTGCACGTGAGCCTCGAGTTGGCGAATTCTCCCCAGAGGCACTTACAGTCTGTACGTCTCATTAGCTACAGAGATGCGTGTACAGAAGTTAAGCGCCGCACTCCTCTCGTGCATACAGTGGCAACAGTCGCAAACAGACTACTCACGAAGCTTCAAGTTGAGTATGAGACCCCAATCTTGGTCTCCACCGGAATCAAGTCCTTTCTGGGTTTCTGCAAAAGACGGTAGACTTGAAGACATCTTATGCATGCATTCTTCATCTAGACTTTGTGTTGACTCCTCGTCTGAGCTTTGTGTCGACTTCTCATCCGGTCCTGGTGTCGAATCCTGAGTTAGCAATGGTGAGGCTAGATGTGGCCACAATATTGAGCGATTGACGAGGACCCGGAAAAGGATTGCTAGAAACGGCTCAACTTACGATCACCAATATCAGTGGGCTTCTCGAGCATGCTAATCAGCTTTGGAAGCACTCTACAAAGCATCTTGAGGAAATCTTGCTCATCCGCTGTCAAGTCGGGCGTTTCGTGACTGCTAATATTCACTTTGTTTGTATGAATATTGAAACAACAATGCAAGCTCTAGAACGAGGACTCACCGTGCCGCTCTGTCCTGCCTTGTGAATTTCCTGCTTCACTCATGGTGACGGTGTATGATCGCTAAGAACCGGACTAGACTAAACGAGTGGAGATACAGAGAGGAAGGCGTCAAGAATGGGAGGAAGAAAGAAATGCGAGGCCAAAGAGTCTATTCAGATCCTAGTACCCAGGGCTTCGACTTCCACGTTGTTCCATGCCTTTCTATGACTCGGAAGTGATCGCACCGCACTGAACACTGCACGCAGCTTAAACGAGCGTTTCAAATTTCCCAAAGAGGTAGTATGGGCGCGTATATTTTTTAGTTATGATCGGCGCCTGTGGGATCGTGCCGAAAAGTGCTGTGAGCCTATGTTACAATCTAATCATTTATTATTGCCTCGCTTCTCATATAAACACCAATCGTTTTATCATCCACCTGTCAAGTACTACTTCATCACCTCGGCCTTCAATTTCAAGGCTGATGGCAAATGACGTGTTTTTGAGCGCTGAACAACAGTTACAGCCCCTTTTTTTTCGATAACTCAGTGTATTTTTCATCCCGATTCCACGAATCCACACACGCACGCATAGAACAGCGTAAAGCGCGGTTCCACGCACGAATATGAAGAGCTGGTGCTGACAAAACCCCGTATGCAAGTGAATTCGACTCTAACACGGGCCGTTCACGCCACGCCTCTGTTAAACATCCACGGGGCGATGGTGCACTCCCGCTAGCCGCGAATATCCTCATAATTAACTTACTATCAGTTAAACTGTTCGCATTTAGGCTCTAATCTGAACGTTATCACGAAAGACGCAACTGCCGTCGCGTTTTTTCTGGCCGGCGTCTTGAGGGAAAGCTCCCAATGTCATTTTTCAACGTGGCGTGGTGAGGCAAGTACTAGCCTTCGAGCGGACCAGACGACGCAGTACCCACGTCTTCTGCTACGATGACCATCTGCGGTTCCAATACCTTCGCACCTACCTGTGCTTCGTCAAAGTCATGCTCCGATTCGTGCTACATTTCCGCCTCCATGTTTACTCCACGGACCTGCCCTACAGTGACTCCGTAATAAATATGTTGAAGTATGTGGGGAGCCCACATAGAGTGGAGAGGCGAAGCTATTTACACACGACTTAATCCTAGTTGAGCATGGGACAGCTTTCTTTTAAGGCTGGCTTGAGGGGTAAGAGCATGTTCTCACGGGGGGGGGGCCACACAGCCACCACGCTTTGCTGACTAATCTAGCTTTTTGGCGGCCCCTAACCGGATAACTGGAGGGCTTCGCCCCCCAATTATAGAGTCAACAGTCGGCGATTGTCGAGATCGCGGTAATACAAGCGTAAAACAAGCATAGTAATATCACCTGCTGGACATCTCTCTAGATGCGTCACGCTGATCCCCTCACCATATCCTTCCGCGATGAATCTGAAAGCTTCATGCCCCCTTCATGATCCCCGCCCCTGCCCCCGGCCATCCCAATTCACTCAACTCCGATCATTTGAGACTTCCAGGGCTTCCGACGTCTGCAGAAGGGTGGTCTCCCTCGAAGGCTACTCTGCGTCTGTGCCCGACCTTGGACGTAGGATTAGGCGCGTCGATGTTACGTGCTTCATCACCTCCTTGCGCGGAGATATCGAATGGGTGTTCCTGTTTTTCTTCCTGCAGTACATTAGGCTTCTTAGAAGTACTTGCAGCTTTCCTCGCGCCGCTCTGAAAGCCATTGCTCGAAGTTCGAGCCACTGGGCTCGATCTTGAGCCGAGGATGAGATGTTCTGTAGACAATGTAGCCGTGATAGACTCTTCCGTCGACCTCAGGGTTGCACGAGTGTGAAGATAGTTCTCGACTTCTTTACTCTTTTCCTTAGCAGCAGGCACTACAACCTGGTCGGAATCGGTAACGACGGAAATCGAAGCTTGTGGCACCTCGTATGGTAGACCTGTTCCGATGTATATCTGCGTCTCTGGCTCCCCGGAACTTTCCTGGTGCACGTTGCCGCGCTCCAGTTCATCTAGCTCAGCCGCATAACTCGTGCCCGCCCCATGTGTCTGCTCCATGTCGCTGGATTCCTTGTTAGTATGGGTCCTGCGCCGACGAAGCGTCAGCCAATCTGGCCGGCGCGTAATGGACCACGCAACGACGGAGCGCGCAGAAGTCCATGCATTCTTGATTTTCCTTTTAACCATTACGACCGGGCCCGAACCCGAGCCAGGACCAGCATCTCCTGCGGGCGACGAGGCTGCGATAGGACCCATCTCTGATATAAACTCCCTTCCGTATATACATTCCCCCTCGAGTTTGCGTTGAGCGTCAATGACATTCGCTTTGGACCAGTGATTGCCAACCATAAAGAGAGATACAAGATACCTATCCTGCCGCGGCACCTTGCGTAGATACCACCGTTTAAGACAGACTTCCCTAAAATAGCTGAAGGACCTTGTAAAGGCTTTCGAGGATTTTGTGAAGACTTTCAAAAGGAAGCGACTGGTCGAATTTGGGCTGTACAGGCACAAGGGTGCGAAGAGCGCGACAGCGTGTGCGACGGTGAAGGTCGCCGTCAGGGCCGAGGTGACAATGCTCTGGAGCACATTGTGCAATGGGTCGCATGCAATATATGTAGATCATATCCGAGTCAGAGCGATCGCGGGCCATAATGGGTTACGTGGGAGACAAAGGAGTGCCGTAACGATCAGCGAATACATTCGTCACCAGCTCCCACTGGATAGAGCAAGATGGAAACGTACTTGCGAAGATGAGAATGTAAAGAGGCATAATCCAGCAGAGAATGCTGCAGATGCGACGACAAGCGAGATCGTAGGTCCATACCCGATCCACAGCCTCACCCAGTTCGGCAATAATTGGTCCCGTCGTATCCTGCGCGTATAAGCAAATACATGTCGTCAGCTCGGAAAGAAGCTTTTAAAAGTATGGAACAGGATAAATAAATAACTCACTTTTGATACCACGTGAGCCCGACCAGACTGTTGAGGCTAGACGCCGTGCTAAACACGAGCGCTACGAACCATAATGTATTGACGGCTACGCCGAGTGACGCCCGTGAACTCGCGTTATAAGCGTAGGAGAGCTGCAGCGTCGTCGCAGTCACCGCAGAGAAAAATGTCGCGGCAATCAACATATTATTGTAATCTATGCTTAGAGCCTTCTCTCGTGCTTTCAGGAATTCAGGGAGTGCTTAGAGAGGAAGAAGTTGTGAGTTGTGGAGAACTACGTAGTTTCAGATAGTCGGCTAGGCTCTTTCTCTCACCTGAGTCGAAAACTTCCGACAGGTTCTTGGTGACATTGTCTATGTGTTCTCCGAGACTGAGATATAATGTAGGTATTTCTCGTCTGTAATGGTTGGAATTATTCGATCATTAGGTCTTTGAATGTGAATACAGAAGGATCGTTCGGACACATGTCCAACTCACTCGTGTATGCGTACAAAGTTCTTCAACTATAAGACAGCCAATACGCGTCAATGAATGGTTTTATCAGAACCCGAACTCGGCACTAACTCGGCAAAAACGAAATAGTTCGTGGAGCGGTGCGAGGTGCTTATCTTTAATAAAACCCTCCCCGAGTCTTTTGAATGCTTCGGTCAGCATCTCGCTTGCTTTTTTAAATGAGCGAAACACCGTGCGAACGTCCTCGGGTGTGTCCCCTTATTATGAGTCCCAGAGAAGCCGGTGTGGTCAAGGACACTCAAAAGAGTCTCGGACTTACTCTTGTAGGTGGAATCTCTGGCTGCTTGTCTTAGTTCCACAAGCGCATCCATCAACTGCACGCCACCTTCAACAGCACGGATTCTCTTCTCGATCTTCCTGAACTTCTCGATCTGCGGTAGCGTGCTTAAGCATCATCGGGTGGGTGTGCAATACCTCTTTAGTGACGCACTGATATAATCAAACCCCCAACAGTCCTGAGAATGCACGTAAGCTTTGTGTTGGCGTTGGCGAGGAGTTCTCAATAGGCGCACTTACTTTCTGTGCTGTCTGGCTGCAGGGATGCGTGTACAGAAGTTAAGCGTCCTCCCCCGGTGCATACAGTAGCAACAATTATAAGCAGATCACTTACGAGCCTTTCCAAGCCGGTCAAAATAGTCCCCGCCGGAATCAAGCCCATTCTGGATTTCTGCGAAAGACGATCGGCCCGATGACAACTGACGTGACAGACCCTTCTTATCTGGACTTGGTGCTTGCTTCTGAGCTGGTAATGGTGAGGCTGGATGCGGCCACAATTATTCAGTGATAGACGAGAATTCGGCAAAAGATGGCTCGGGCTGCCTCAACTTACGACCACCAGTGGGTAGCTCGAGCCCGATGACCAGCTTTGGAAGCACTCTACAAAGCATCTTGAGGAAGTCTTTCTCCTCCGTTGTCAAGTCGAGCGTTCCGTGAGCACTGAAATTCACTTTGATTGTATGAATTTCGGAACGAGACAAGCTCAAGAACACTCACCGGGCTGCTCTGGTCCCTCTTCAAGTTGTGCTTTTCCTTCTTCACTCATGGTGACGGTGTAGTATGCCGGCGAAGAACCAACTAGACTAGGTAAGGGAAACAGAGAAGAGACGTAAGGCGTAGGGCGCAGGGGCAGAAAAAAGGCAATGCGAGATTAAAAGAATCGAGGTAAGGCGCCGTTTAGTAGGCTTGTTGTGGGGCGAAGTCCTCCGGTTATCCGGTCAGGGGTAGCCAAAAAAAATAGCTTAGTCAGTGGTTGCTTGTGGCTGTGCCTCCCCCCCGGGGGGCGGCCCGGGTGAGTATCCCTCAAGTCAACCTTAGAAAAAGGCCATCCCCCGCTTAGTTATACTGAGTGATTGTGCATAGCTTCTATGGCGTATCATTGCGCCCTAACCCTCTATCCAGGCTCCCTACATACACTAATATAGCTGTTGAAGTATACTGTATACCTGCGGCAACTTGAAGCTCCGGTTCAACACGGGCTTAATAGTGTTCTCCTTTCTTTTTTGTGGTTAGTTTCACTCCGATATGTGCGTCATGTTGAAACCTCAAGAAGAAGGTTTAAAGATCGAATAAATGAGCCAACGAGTTGGGCTTGTGTTATGAAATCCATTTTTTGGAGGACTTTGTATTTAAGATTACATAGAAACATCAATTATCAATTAGCGATTAACAAATGCGATAGGCCTATCCGAGTTTCCCCATCTGATCCTCTACAACTGTGCTTTGTAATCCACTCCCCTGCCGAGAGTCATTCTAATCCGTCTGATCCTAATCATTAAAGATTGTCAGAGCTTTTGACGTCCGCAGATGGGTGGCTCTCTTCGACAATTCCCCCGCCGAGTTTAATTTCGGATGTGTATTTAGACGCGCCGATGTTATTATTCTTCAGCACTATCTTGCACATAGGAATCTGAGGGGTGTATCGGTTCATCTTCCTGCGGTTGATTTAGCCTCACGTGGGTATCCGTCTCTTGCCTCTCGATGTTCCCGATGCCGTCGTCCGAATTTTGGATTGCCAGAGCTGGAACTCGGGCCAGGGACTTGAGTGAGATGTGCTGTAGACGATATGGCTGCAGTATGCCCTTCCATTGACTCTGGGGTGTCGGAACTGTGTCCGAATTCCTTTCCCGGTCTCTTAGCAGTATGAGCTGCATCCTCGTTAGAACCGGTAATACCACGAATCGAAATCCGTAGCGCCTCGGGTGGGACAATGTCCTGATCCTCCGTTAGGATAAATCTCCGTATATTCGACTTCCCAGCGTTCCCCTGGGACTCGATGTCACGCTCCAGCTTGCGTAGCATATCCACCTTCTCGTCCGGTCCACGCATCTGCTCCGTGTTGCCGAACGCTTCGGTAGCATGGGCGCTGCGCAGATAAAGCGTCAGCCAGCGGGTAACACGCTTTGCAACGGCAGAGGACGTAGACAAATACACGTACATCAAATCCATCTTATTGTTCCCCTCAACCCCGATAGGGGTCGAATTCGAGTCAGGACTAGCTTCCCTTGTAGACGAGGAAAAAATGTTGCGTTCATTTCTTACTTCAGATGCTTTTTTTATGGAACGTTCGTGAGCTTTATCCTTGATGTATACGATGAACAGATACGGGCTGAGCAGCAGATAAAGGAACGCAAGGAGAGCTTTGAAGAGGACTAGCACGAGGAAGCGGCCAAGCCTCAGGCTGTCTGGGCTGTAAATGCACAACGGTACGAGGAGTGGGACGGCATGTGCGGCGGTGAAAGCCACCGTTAGGGTTGAGGTGATGGTGTTCTGGGAGATGGAGTTTTGCGCATTTTAGATCGCACCCGATTTGGAGGAGTCGCGGACCGCAAAGGAAAACACGGGGGGTAAAGGAATAGGTACACAATTAGCGAATACATTTATCGCCAAATAAACGGAGCAGGACAGACACGCACCTGCGAGGATGAAAATGCAAAGAGGCATAGCCCGGTGGAGAATGCCGCAGATGCGACGGCAAGCGAAACCGCCGGTCCGTACTCGAGCCACAACTTCACCCAGTTCGGCAACAAATGGCTCCGTCGTATCCTGTGTACATAAGCATATGTGTGACGTCAGCCCTTTCCCTTCACGAAACAAAGCGTTGAAGGGAAAGAAAAAAACTTACTTTTGGTACCATGTCAGCCCGACCAGACTGTTGAGGCTGGACGCCGTACTAAACACGAGCGCTAAGAACCATAGTGTATTAACTACGACTCCTAGCGACGCCCGTGTGCTTGCATTATAAGCGTACGAGAGCTGCAACGTCGTTGTCGTGACTGCGGAGAAGAATGTTGCGGCCGTCAACATATTATTGTAATCCACGCTTTGAACCTTCTCTCGCGCTTCCAGAAATACAGGGATTGCTTAGAAAGTGAGAAGTGATACATTGTACAGCATTAGGTAGTTTCAGATAGACGGCTGGACCCTTGCTCTCACCTGACTCAATAACTTCCGACAAGCCCTGCGTGACGTCGACTATGTGTTTGCTGAGAGGCGGGAGTATTTCAATTTCTTCATGGTCTATGATGCTCGAAGTGTCAGCAGGACAGGAATGCCTCGATTACGAACGCGGGAGAATCGGTCGGTCACATGTTCGACTTACTGTTAGAATAATTAATCTTTTCCATTTTATGAAGCAGTCTATACGCGTCAGTGAATGGTCGGATCAGAATCTAAATCCCGCACTCACCCAGCAAAACAATTCAAGATTTCGGAGCGGTACGATGTGGTGTTCCTTAAAAAGACCCTCCCCGAGCTTTTTGAATGCTTTGAATAACGCTCCACTTGCACTGCAGAATGAGCTTAATGTCGTGCGTAGATCGCCGGGTATGTCTGCTCGTCTTTCATGAGCCTATGTTACTATGGACACTGGAATGAACCGCAAACTTACATTTCCTTGTTACTTCTTCTAGCTCCACAAGCGCATCCATCAACTGCGTTCCGCCTTCAACGGTGCGGATCCTGCTCTCGATATTTCTAAACATCTTGATCTGAGGTGTCGGGCTTAGGTGTAATCACATATGAGCCAGTGCCCCTTTAGTGACGTACTATATCATACAAGCCCTGGCAAGCCCTGCGAGTGCACGTGAGCTTTGTGTCGGCGAGGAGCTCTCCTTGGGGACACTCACTTATCGTACTGCTCGCCTGCAGAGATACGTGTACAGAGGTTGAGTGCCGCATTCGAGTGTATATAGTGGCAACAGTCACAATCAGATTACTCACTGGCACATGCCTCGCGAAACCGCCCTTCTTGGCCTTCACCAGAATCGAGTCCTTGATGGATTTCTGTGTAAGGTAGTTGGCTCGGTGACCAGTGATGTGAGAGATATAACTAACCCCTTTCATCTGGACCTGGTGTTGACTCATGAGCTATCAATAGTGAGGCGAGGTTCGGCCACACATCCTCAATAATTGACGTGGACCCGGCAGAAGATTGCTAGGGTTAGCTCAACTCACGATCATCACTATTAGTGGGCATCTTGAGCCCACTTACCAGCTTGGGGAGCACCCGATACAGTGTCTCGAGGAATATTTGCTCCTCATTTGTCAAGCCAGGCTTTTCGCCCTCGCCAACATACACTTTCAAGTTAGTTGTCTGTATTTTGGGATAACGAAACGATCTCCAAAAGGAAGACTTACCGGGCTTCCCTGCTCGGTCTTGTGCTTTCCCTACTTCACTCATGGTGACGTGTATACCACGAAGAGACTGAATAAATTAGGCGAACTCTACAAAGAGGGAGGCGTGAAGTGTGGGGAGAAAGCAATCCAAGGCCGAAGAATGAATCGATTCACGCCCTGGTCCTACATGTAGTATTCAGGGTGCACCACTTGTGCGTGGGAAGTTGACTGCTTCGACTTCCACTCTATTTCATGCCTAGCTATCAAGTAGTCGCAAGGTTTTCAACCGCACTGGCACCGCATGCAACATGGATGAGCGTTTGGAACTTTCTGAAAGAAGTAATATGGGCGCGTATGTTGCCAATAAATGTTACGTAATCAGGCTTGGCGCCGTCCACTTGACTGCAGATTTTGAACGTTTATTCCGTACTCGGCACCGCCGGTACCGACCCACTGTTGACAGTCGATCTTATAAAGAAATTGACCTGTCCCTAACAATATCTTTCATGCGATTATCGGGTATTACTCATTATACATGTCACGGTCGTGAAAGTTTCTGTGACATATATTACAAACTACGTAATAATATGACTGAAATGTACTATTTATTACTATATCCGCTGATAGCATTTTTTATTTTTTATTTTTTTTGAATGCATTTCTATAGCATGTCATGACTATCTAGTACAAAATACGCTCCAGGGGCCTTTAGGCCCCTGTATTGTGTGAGATGGTAGTTGGTATAGAGGGAACAATAATAGCGGGATGCCATAAGCAGAGAGGGGGACTGGTTAAGTACCAGTGGCAAAAGAAGTAATGTGATGTTCCGTCTAGTTGCCGGAGGTGAAGCCTAGAGCAGAAACGTGTATCACAGTGGGGCCACCCGGGTCAAAGACGAGGATGGGTTCCGCCTCGAAGGCGGGGTGGGAGGCGAGGAAGGAGGTGAGGAGAGGGAGGCCGCCTTTAGAAAACCACTTGGCTTCCTGTGACGGTAAAGGAGTCTTCCATATGGCCCTACGGGCAGCAAGGGTGTGAGGGCATGAGAGCAGGAGATGGGCTCATGTCTCAGGAACATGGCAGGAGGGGCAAAGGGGATCGCGTCCCAGAATGCATCCAAAGTACACGCCAAAACCAGCGTGACCTAGGAGGGTCCGGAAAACTTTGCACTTAGTGCAGCGACCAAGTTTGAGGTTCTGCATCAAGGTGGACGGCTTGGTAGAGGGAGTCAGTGTAGAGCCCATAGAATGGGCATCCGAGGTCCCTTTGAGTTTACGGCAGGCGGTAGCCCACTCGGTTTTCCATTTGGTAAGTGCCGTAGAGGAGGCGGCTTCCCGGAGGAAGCGGATGGTAGGTGGGAACGGAGAAGCTCCCGGGGGGGGATGGTCCGCAATGCCAGTGGCAAGGACGTCAGCAAATTCGTTTCCTTCCACATCGGAATGCCCAGGAACCCAATGGAGGTGAAAGAACACATGGGGAAACCACTTGGTGGCAGCTTTGAGGCATTTCCGGATGAGGAGGGCGACATTAACACCAGGGGCCAGACGAGGGTCAGCGATGAGGGTAAGAGCCACCTCGCAGTCAGTGTAGAGCTCGACCTGTGTGATCACAGGGTGGAGTTCGTAGGAGTATGCCAGCAGCCAGGCGGCGTCGGCAATGGCGGCAAGTTCGCAGTCCGTAGCATGGACCGACAAACCTAGAGAGGTTTCGCGGGTGAGAACATTCTCCCCACGGTAGAACCAGGCGCTGGCGGCTCCGCCGGAAAAAGAGGAGGGGGATGTGCCCTTGCGGGAACCGTCGGTATAGATGAGAAGGCAGGAGGGGATACCTTTCAGCCGGTCAATGAGACCATGGTGAGACTGAACAAGTGCCTCACGTGCTTCCGAAGAGTGGTCAATTGCCCGATCGATGCTTACATGGCGTAGGGCAGGTAAAGCTATCCATGGGGGGCAAGTGTAGCGCGGAACTCATTCGCATCTGGGGGGAACCTGGGAGACGAAGGATGTAGTGATGGCACCCTTGCGTGTAGTGCACAGGGGGAGAAGGGAGTGCATGGTGGTAAGATATCTTATGGCCGCACGAGCTTTGGTGCGCTCTAGACGAAGGGGGATGGGCAGAATGGATGCGAGGACTTCCGAGGGGCCGCGTGGGGACGTGCGCCATGAACCGAGGATACGGCAGCACACAGCAGACTGGACGAGAGTCATTTTGTCACATTTACTTTTCTGGCGAACGCCCGTGAACCATAGGGGGGAGCCCCATAGTAACACCGGTAGTATGCACCCAATATAGAGACAGCAGAGGTGGAGTGGGTCGAGACCGCAGAGGGTGTTGCCGAGGAGTTCCAGGGCACGTAGAGAGGACATGGCCTTGAAGCACATGCGTTGAACATGGACCGTAAACAGTAGTTGCACGTCAAAGAAAATCCCCAACCAGCGTAGGGGCCTGGAGGGGACTATTCACAAGGGGTGAAGGCCCCGTCGTGGAAGATGAATAGGGTAAATGAGGGAGTCCTCACATATGTCGCGGCGCCGAGTCCAGTGGATGAGCTCAGACTTGTCATCATCCAAAGAGAGACCCAGGGCATGGCAGGCAGTGGAGAACGAGACATAAGCTTTTTCGAGTTGCGCTATGTTTGTGGCGATGGACGGCGAAGAAGTGGTGAGGAGGTGGTCGTCAACATAGGCTCGAACGAACACGAGGGGGTCAGAGACCTGAAGGGAGGAAAGGAGGCTTGTCGCAAATAAAGCAGACAGGATGGGGGAGATGGGTGATCCTTGAGGCACCCCCATATTGGGGATGGGGGTGCCTGACTAAAGGGTTCTCTTGCGAGGCCCACCAAACGACTACACCTTCCTCGGGATATGGGGTTCCCACGCCCCTCCTGCTGTCCCCCGGGTTACCCCGGGGCGTGTCTGCGTGTCAAGGAATCAACTTAAGCAAGGCAGTGGGAATTACCCCCATGCCTACCCATGGCAGATTTAGTACTCTGCGGCCAATGAAGGGAACTACCCCCCACTGCCCCGGCCCGCTCTTTCATGACGGAGAAGCCAATATGCCCAGAAGGCTGTGAGGACTAACACCCTAGCCGCTACTTGAGTTTCCCGATTCCCCGCATGCGCTTCAGACCCCAGGTGTAACCCTAGAGAATATGTGGTTTAACTTAGTTGCCCCACTTCTGGATCCGCAGCATACGGGGATTACCATGTCGCACAGGTGACCCCGGCCCCCTACATCGGGAAGAACCAGGGAGTTACCCATACTAACCACCTGAGGACACTCCCACAGGATGATCCAAAGGCCCGTGGTGACCTGTCTCTAGCCACCCTTCCACAGCGTCGGGTCAGGGGCATCGAGTCGGTTGGTTCTTACTGTGACGCCACGTGTTATGAGACCCCTATTCCTAGGCAAATTGCCATCATCAGAACCCTTCTGGGATTTGGGGTGGCAGTTTTCACTGTCAGTGCCAGGGACAGTGGGGTCCCCCAAAGGGGATTGCTCGGAACAAGCCGACCCCCTGGGGACAAGGATGATGTCCACCGGACCACCTCTCCCCTGAGGACGTTAATGTCGTGTCCTCACCAACGGGCAGGCTAGTGCACCTCTCTCATGCCGTTGGCTAACCTGCTGGCATGCTAGAGCCGAGAACTCACACACAGATGGAGAGCCCCCCCTCCCCACCAGAGCCAACCCTCAGACGGGCTAGATAGTGAGGGACAAACTACAAACCCCCCCCAGCGCCCCTCCTAAACGAAGGAGATGGTGGTGGTAAGAGAACAAGAAGGGATGTCCGCTGATAGCATGCAGCTAAAAGAGGGAGTAAATTTAAACACTTAATAATTGCGTAAACAGAAATATTGACTCTAATGCGCTTTAGGTAACATCAGTAAGATTTTGTACCCAAACAAGGGTTTGGTGATTCTGACCTGCCATCATAAACTTAAGACCCAAATAACCCAAAATGGCCACCCGATAATATATATCACCCCCAAAAGCTTATGCATTATGCGAAATAGGATTTTCCTGCACAATTAACGGGGACGGACCTCGTCGTCTCCACCATTCTTTATTCATTAGTAACTATTATGCACCAGGCCTTCACAAGCCATTCGCATCGGTTCACGTTCACGATATACTAGCCGAATAGGTTCGGTTCTGAGTTCAGAAAAAAGGTCGGCGAACCGAACTAAACTGAACTTTAATCACAACACTTCCAAGTCCAGCACGAGCTGTCTTTCGTTTGGTATTATTGGCGGCCAATGTATAAGTTAAAATCGGGCCGTGGATAACCCAGCGACAGAGACTCATAAGGAGCATGAACAGTAGCTGTCAAGCCTACAAGTCAAGGATCAAACGCAAAGAAAATAGGGATCATTCCAACGTCACATGTTCGTCACCTAGTCTTCTATCGAAAGCCATTCTAACCCATATAATCCTAGTGGATTGTTGGAACTTCTAGCGTCCGAAGATGGATTATCCTTCCCAACCATTCCCTCGCGTCCGCTCTTAACTTTGGAAGCAGGATTAGACTCGCCATCGTCATGTGCCCCAACACCTTCCTGTACAGAGAAATCAAGGAGTGTTCCGGTTCTTCTTCGTGCTATACTGTATGTTCGGCTTCCAAGGAGTGCTAATCACTTGCCTCGCGCCGCCCTTCAGTCCTTTTTCCAAATTCTGAACCGTCGGGATTGAACCCGGGCCAGGAGCAGGATCTACCGAAGACGATGCGGCCGCAGTAGGCTCTTTCGTCGATTTCGGAGTCGGTCGAGTGACAGAACTGCGTACTATACCCTTCCCGATCCCTTGGCAGTATGTGGCGCACTCTCATCGGGATTGGTAACATCAGGAGTCAAAATTCGTAAATCCTCAGATAGCACGATGTTCTGATCCTCTGTCACGATGCGTTTTTGTATACACGGCTTACCAGAGTCACCCTGAGACTCGATGTCAAACTCCAGTTGACTCAGCAGAGTCACCTTCTCGTTCGGCTCATATGTCCGCTCTATGTTGTCGGACTCCTCAGTAGAGTAGGTCCTGTGCAGATAAAGCGTCAGCAAGCAACGACGGAGTGCGTGGACAAGCGCATAAATATTAGTCATTTTTCGAGCTCGCTTACCAGCTTTGGAAGCACTCTACAAAGCATCTTCTGGAAGTCTTTCTCCTCTGTTGTCAATTCGGGCTTTTCGCGCCCGCTATCGTTCACTTTGTTTGTCTGAATTTTGCGACAGCGAAACGAGCAACCAAAAGGAAGACTTACCGAGCTGCCCCGCTCCGCCCTGTGCTTTTACCACTTCATGGTGACGTTGTATGCCAATGAGGAACCAGCTGAAGAGTGTGTGGAGATACAGAGAGGGAACGTAAAGCATAGTGCGTAGGGGCAGAAGGAAAACAATCGACATTGAAAGAATTGAGTTACGACACCGTTTGTATTCGAAGCGGGCTGCTTGTTGAAGTATGGCAGGCTCCGGTCCAACCTGAGCTTAATAATTCTCTTTTCTTTTTATGGTAGTTGGTTTCACACCCCGATATACAGGTGGATGTAAAAAGTTACGGACCGACCGAAAAAGGAAGGAGATTAGACACCCTCATTTGAATCTTTTTTATGAGCCAAAACATAACTGCAGCTTGTGCATAGACAAGCCAATATATTTTAGCACTAATTATAAGGTCCTTATACACTGAGTCAAGTTGTTCACCCCGCATGAGCGGCGAAAAAGATCTTTGGTGCTCAATGTGAACCTCCTTCCTTTTTTGGCCGGTCCGTAACTTTTTACATCCACCTGTACAATATGCGTTTATTCTCGTTCACGCGCGCATATACCCACATCACGCCGGAGCATTCCGCATCACGTCAAGTCGTCGGTCGTGCAACTTTCGACCCTATGTAACGTCACGTCACCAGCACATAACTTCCCGTCACAGATTGTAACTTCACGATATGGTGATCTTTTTCCATCTTTTGAACTAAAAGGTCCCAAAGCAATAAATTTATATATAAAATGATTATCAATGTGTAAAACTGGTTCAAATGCACAGCCAGATGACACTAACTTGTTAAGATCATTTTTATTTACAGTAAAATTTGGATTGTAAAAGGTTTAGTGAGGTTTATGGGGAGTAGAGGATGTAGAATGCGAGATTAAAAAAATTTCACAGGTGACACAGGCTAACATCACGTCCGGAAAGGCACGTCACGCTGGTTGCGCAACCCGGCAAAAACCGAGCACCCCATTTTGGCAATGGTTGGCCAACCGGTGGCTGCGCAGTCCGGTTGCAAATTTGGCAGGTGGAGGCTGCGCAACCACTGTTGCCGAGTTTAAACGGTGTCGTACCTCGATTCTTTCAATCTCGCGTTGCTTTCTTTCTGTCCCTACGCCCACGCCTCCCTCTCTGTGGCTTTATTCGCTAAGCTTAGTTTGGTTCTTCGTCAGCATACACCGTCACAATGAGGAAATCAAGAACAGCACAAGGAGGAACAGAGCAGCACGGTGAGTGTCCTCCTTGAGCTCGTCTCGTTGTCCTGAAATTCATGAAAACAAAGTGAATACTAGTGGTTACGAAACGCTCGACTTGACAACGGAGGAGAAAGACTTCCTCAAGATGCTTTGTAGAGTGCTTCCAAAGCTGGTCAAAGGGCTCGAGATGCCCACTGATGGTCGTAAGTCGAGGCAGCCCTGGCAGTCTCTTGCCAGGTTCTTGTCGATTACTGATTTCTTGCGGTCACACTTAGCCTCACAAACACCGGCTCAGGAGCCAGCACCAGGTCCAGATAAGAAGGGTACGTTGTAACTCACGTCAATTGTCATCGAATCAACCGTCTCTCGCAGAAATAGAGGATGGAATTGATTCCGGCGGAGACCAAAAAAAGCGGCATGAAACAGCTCGTGAGTAATCTGTTTGTATACACTCGAGGAGCGAGGCGGATAACTCTGTACACGCATCTCTGCAGAGTGGGAGTTCTATAGGTAAGTGCCTCCAGAGAGCGTTCCTCGTCAACACAAAGCTCACGCGCACCCCCAGGGCTTGCCTGGACTTGTTTGGTTTAGTACGTCACCAAAGGGGTACTACACACGTGATGATACCCAAGCTCGCTACCGCAGATCGAGAAGTTCGAGGACGTTGGGAAGAGGATCCAGGCTGTTCAAGGTGACGCGCAGTTGATGGATGCGCTTATAAAGCTAGAACAAGCAGCCGTGAATTCTGCCTCAAGGAGTAGTAAGTCAGATACTCTTCTGAGTGTCCGTGACCACACCGGCTTCTCTGGAACTTATGATAGTGAACACACCTGAGGATATTCGCACGGTTTTTCGCTCATTTGAAGAAGCGAGCGACATGCTAATTGAAGCATTCCAAAAACTCGGGGAAGGCTTGATTAAAGATAAACACCTCGCACCACTCCGCGAACTATCTCGTTTTTGTAGGGTTAGTGCAGAGTTCGGATTCTGATCAAACCACTCATTGACGCTTATTGGCTGTCTTATAGGCAAGACAATATGTGATCATGTTTGAGTGAGTTGCTTCGAAAGATTCTTCTGTATTCACATTTGAAGGCTTGGTAGTCGAATAATCCCAGCTATTACATACGAGAAAATACCTACAATATGTCTCCGTCTCGGGGAACACATACACAACGTCACCAAGGGCCTGTCGGAAGTTTTCGAGTCAGGTGAGAGAAAGAGTCTAGCCGTCTGTGTGAGACTACCTGATACTCCACAACTTACCACTTCCTCGTCTCTAAGAATTCCCCGTATTTCTGAGAGTGCGAGTGAAGGCTCAGAATATGGATTACAATAGTATGTTAACTGCCGCAACATTCTTCTCCGCAGTCACCGCGACGACGCTGCAGCTCTCCTATGCTTATAACACGGGCGTACGGGCGTCTCTCGGAGTAGCAGTCAATACATTATGGTTCGTGGCGCTCGTGTTTAGTACTGCGTCCAGCCTGAGCAGTCTTGTCGGGCTCACGTGGTACCAAAAGTCAGTTCCGCTTTTAATCCGTTTCGCGCTTCTCGAGGTACGTTCCATGCAAAAAGGGAAGCTGACGTTCTGTATTTGCTTATGTGCACAGGATACGGTGGGAGCAATCATTGCCGGACTGGGTGAAGCTGTGGATCGAGTATGGACCGACAATCTCGCTTGCCGTAGCATCTGCGGCATTCTCTGCCGGATTATGTCTCTTTACATTCTCGTCCTCGCAAGTGCGCGCCTATCCTGATCCGTCAACGAATGTATCCGCTGATTGTTACCCCATTTCTTTGACTTCCATTTGTGGTCCGCGACGGCTCTGACTCAGGTGTGATATAAATCGCATACGACGCCGCGCACAATGTTCTCTAGCACATTATTACCTCGACCCTGACAGGTGCCTTCACCGTCGTACACGCTGTCGCGCTCTTCATGCCCCTGTGCTTGTACAGCCCGAATCGGCTTGAACGTTTCTTTTTTTTTTGGAAAGTCTTTACAACATCCTCCGGCTATTGTAAGGAAGTCTGTCTTAGATGGTGGTATCTACGCAGTGTACCGCGGCAGGACAGGGCTCGTGTTACCTTTGATCTGCGTTATAATGGCATGTCATGGTCCAATGGGAATATTAAACGCATTCAACGCGACATCGAAGAGGAACGGGAAAACGAGAGGAGGTCGCAATTCGAGATAGACGAAGTCACGTCATCCACGGGAGATTTTAATCCTGACTCGGCGACTTCGAGCCCGATCGAGGTTAAAAGGAATATTGGAATGGTGTGGATGTTTATGCACTCGCTTGTGCACTCCGTCGTCGCGTGGCTCATTACCCGTCGGCGCAAGACCTGTGCTACCAGCGATCTCGGAAACAGGGAACAAGCACATGAGGCGGACGAGAAGGCGGTTACGCTAAGCAAAGTGGAGAGTGGCATCGGGTCCAAGGAACATGCTGGGGAGCCGGATGCGCAGAGATCCATCGTCACAGAGGACCGTGACATTGCACTACCCGGGGAGCTACGAGCCTCGATTTCCGGTGTTATCGATTCCGACCAAGGTGCAGCCCCTGGTGCCAAGCGACCTGGTAAAGAAATCGGGCGCACTTTTGACACTCGTCAGGAAGAAGAATCGGAACACCCCTTCGATTTTGTTCTGCATGATTGGGAAGGCGGGGGGCGGGGCGGGAATTATGAAGGGGGCACGAAATTCCCGTCTTCATCGCGGAAGGATATAGTGAGGGGACCAGCGTAACGTATCTGGAGAAACGTCTAGCAAATAATATTACTGTGCTTGTTTTACGCTTGTTTTGCCGCGATTTTGACAATCGTCGACTGTTGATTCTATATAATATTACGAATTCACTGTAGGGCCCAGGGGGTAGGAGCGGGTCGGTGTGCTTGAGAACGCCTAAACGCACGCAGGAGATATCGCCATCTAGACAATTGATTTTGGGCCAGTCAGTTTAACTTACTGTCTAATCTTACCAACGACTTTTATTACGTAATACGCACCACATTCACTCCATCAAGCGAACTCAGACGCGATGCCGCATCCCAAAACAGCTGAGATCAAAGAGCGAGCGTACACGTGCGTGGACAGTGTGGTACGATCCCCCTAGGCCTGTCTCATTTCGACTCTCTGCACCCCGCCTCTACCTGCTCTCCTCGAATTCGTCTCCATTTTCGGGCCCTCAGGCTCGAGTTGTTCGAGATCGGACTCGTACTTTCATTATGGTCATGCCCTACGCCATCGTGGCTGTGTTCACAGCCCGATTTTAGTCTCGAAATTCAGAATTCGACCCTGGGTTCAAGTTTAAGTTTACCTTTGACGACGGGCGGCGCAGGCATCGAAGAAGATGAAGTTGAAGACGAAGACAATTGCGATTACGACTATGAAGACAAAGGTCCTCTATCTTGGCTGGCACTGCGTTACCTCCTTTAACACGGGCTCGGAGATGACAAGATCAGATAAGGATGCGGATGCGCGAGACGCCGTACCGATACGTTCCCGACGTGCCCGCGCCTGCGGCGGACTAAGGACTTAGGCGAGTGACATTCCTGCACGGCTGTTTTTCTTTTTCTTTACTCTCGCCTTCCTTGCGTTCCTTCTGTATCGCGGACTCGGGTCTGCACATGAGCGTCAGCCAACCCGGCCAGCGCGTAGTGGACCGCGCAAACATCTACGCTA
The DNA here is from genome assembly GCA_002794785.1 of Coniferiporia sulphurascens. NCBI lineage: Eukaryota > Fungi > Basidiomycota > Agaricomycetes > Hymenochaetales > Hymenochaetaceae > Coniferiporia > Coniferiporia sulphurascens. The sequence continues at coordinate 572,533 of NBBA01000016.1, read as the reverse complement.
TTCTATTATTTCTTGTATCCATTCCGATCAGTCTCGAACTCGGGTCCGGGCTAGCACTTCCCGTAGACGGTGTGGCTGCGGTAGACCCTGTCTGTGATCCCGACTTCCTTTCGCGTGCTCGTCTCTCCTCGAGTTCGCGTTGAACGGCGATGACGAACGCCTTGGTCCAGCTTGTGTGACGCATATCACTGTCTACGAAGTTCCTGTCCTATCGCGGTACTCTGCGGAGATACCATCATTTAAGACAGATTTTTTTACAATACCGGATCATGAATGGCGTTGTTTTCGAAAGGAAGCGTCTAAGTCGACTTGGGCCGTACATATACAGGGTACAAAGAGCGCGATGGCGGGTCAACAGTCGACGGACACATTCGTCGACGGAGCAGGATAGGTACGCACTTGCTAGGACGAGAATGCAAAGAGACATAATCCGACAGAGAATACTGCAGATGCGACGACAAGCGGGATCGTAGGTCCATACTCAATCCGCAGCTTCAGCCAGTCCGGCAATGATTAGGCCCATCGCAAACGCAAAACATCGGCTTCCTTTTTCCATGGAACGTAGCCTCGAAAAGCTCGAAACGGGTTTAAAAAAAGAGCAGACTTCTGGTACTACGTGAGCCCGACCAGACTGTTCGGGCTGGACGCGGTGCTAAACTCGAGCGCTACAAAACATAATATATGGACCGCTACTCCGAGTGACGCCCGTGGGCTTGCGTTATAGGCGTAGGAGAGCTGCAACGTCGTCACGGTGACAGCGGAGAAAAATGTTGCGGTGGTCAGCATAGATTACGCGGTGACTGCAGAGAAAAATGTTGCGGCGGTCAACATATTACAATAATATACTGACCACCGTAACATTTTTTTCTGCGGTCGCCATGACGACACTGTAGCTCTCTTGCACTTATAACATGAGTTCACGGTGTCACCCGAAGTAGCTACTACTGCCATTATATTACCTCTTTATCCCTCCTTGCCTTTCTCATTTACTAATAACATTTCCCTCTCCATCTTGCTAGATGACCTTACTGATTGCACCCCAGACCCAGGCCTGGACCACGAACCTACTGATGACGTGAAGGCGCACACGGGCATGACGACACCTAGTATGCTCAGTACCGAGCGCGAGAACAGCGGTGTAGGGCCCGCGCAAGCCACTCCTGTTTTACTTCTGGCAGCCACTGTGGAAGCGGTTGTGATGGGTTCTTCAGCTTTGCACTTGTGCTCACTTGCTCACTCGCAGCGGATGAGCAGGGGGAGCTGGCGGGCGTGAGCATGGAGGACAGCGGAGAGGATGGGATGGGCAGCGCCAGTGTCCTGTCAGCGGAGGCGGAAGTGAAGTGCTACTCGGCGGGGCGGGGCGTGATTCGGCCCCGGCTCCGACTTCAAATGTCATAAACGCCAGATAATGATCGTCAAAGTAAACATGAGCATAACTACTCATGCGGACGGTTCTTTTTAGGTACGTCGCGTCTCCGTATTCGATGACGACAACGGGAAGGCACATGAAATATTTCCTCCGGGCTGTGCCGCCCAAAACATCTGCGCTTGTGCTTTCCCCGCCGTTATTGTTGAGGGTGCGAGCTCGAAAGAGAAGCATGAGAAAGTACAGGGGCGAAAAGTCCGCGAGGTCGGTGGGTTGGACGCGCACCTGCGCTCGTGCGGTGGATAGGCCGAGGCGTAGACGTATTTGGAGACAGGGGGTTGTGTGTGGCCGAGCTCACCCGGGTCGTGGGAGGTGTGGTGGTGCACCCAGGTGCAGACGGGGGTGGGGCTATGGAGGAAGATCGGTAAGATGCACTACGAGAATAAGAGGGCGGCGGGGGGCGACGATAAGTAATGGCTGGATTTCGAAGTGGAATAGTTCCTCACACAAGTACTAGTGCTGATCGCCGTGTTGAGCAGAACATTACACTAAAAGAATTTCACAATCCTAGTTACCATTCTGACGGCATTAGATCATTGAGTAGCACACTCGTCTTCCCGTTATCCATCATGTACAATAGTACAAGTTCGAAGCATATGCATACGGGAAAGCTCGAGGAACCGTGTAATATCGATCACAGAATATACATACATACAACGACACATTGTAACCTCACATCTATTTATGTCACGAGGGAAAGCTCCAAGTCCCAGCTACCGGTTTGGTGGCATAGGCGTGCCCGCTTCCCCGTTATCCGTCATGCAATGCAAGCATATGCATACGGTACATGTACGTGTACGCAGACTGCTACACAAGTTTTTGGAAACTCACTAAGAACCCTAAATATGGCAAAAAGACGCCGTTAATTCCGCTTGCAAGCGATACTGTTCTCCCCGCCATCCATGATGAGGACTTCCACCATCAAACGGAGAAATACGCCATTTAGGATATGTAAATATTCCGCCATCAAAACTGTAAGATTATGGCACAATTCTTCAATATGTGAGCTGGCATTTCTCGCCATAATCTTTTGTTAGCTTCCTTCCTTCTCTCCGCACGCCCTCGCCAGATACGTTACGCTAGTCGGAGTCCCCATACCACATTCTTCCGCGATTAATCCAGGACCCTCATACCCCCCCTGCCGCCGGCCATCCTGATCCACTGAACTTTGATCATTTGAGATTACCAGTGTTTCCAATATTTGTAGAAGGACTGCCCTCCTCGAAGGCTACCCTGCTTTTACGCCCAACTTTAAAGGTAGGATTAGGCGCGTTAATATTATGTGCTTCGATACCTTCTTGCGCGAAAGGATCGAAGGAGGGTCTCGGTTCCTCTTCCTGCGATGTGTTCGACCTCCCAAGAGCTTCCGTCTCTTGCCTCAGGCCATTCTCAAAGCTGTCGTCCGAATTTTGAACCGTCGGGCTTGAACCCGGGCCAGGAGCAGGATCTGCCGTAGACGATGCGGCCGCAGTAGGCCCTCTTGTGGACTCCGGAGTCGGACGAGTGGCAGAACCGCGTACTACTTCCTTACCCGTCCCCTTGGTAGTATGTCCTGCATCCTCGTCGAGATCGGTAACATCAGGAGTCAAAATTCGTGGCCAATCGGATAGCACGATATCCTGATCCTCTGTCACGATGGGTTTTTGTATACACGGCTTACCAAGGTCACCCTGGGACTCGATCTCAAACTCCAGTCGACTCAGCAGAGCCACCCTCTCGCTTGGTTCGTGAGTCCGCTCTATGTTATCGGACTCCTCGGCAGCACAGGTCCTGTGCAGATAAAGCGTCAGAAAGCAGGTAAAGAGCCACGCAACGACAGAGTGCGCGGACAAGCGCACAAATATAAGAGACATTTTGGTATTTTCTTTAATCCCGATCGGGGTCGGACTCGAGTTAGGACTAGCACCTCTTGTAGACGAGGAAGAAGCATCGCGTTCAGTTCCTACTTCAGACGCCTTTTTGAAAAGGTATTCGTAGGCCTTTCTCCTGATGTATTTGATGAACGACTTGATGTATGCGACGATCAAATACGGAATGAGCAGCAGCAGAGCATGGAACACAATGAGGGCTCGCGTAGCTCGATGTTTGTTTGGACTGTAAATGCACAAGGGTACAAAGAGCGCAACGGCGTGTGCGGCAGTGAAGGTTGCCGTTAGCGCCGAGGTGATGGTGTGCTGGAGAGCATTGCGCAAGGTGTCGTGTGCGATTTAGTCCATATCCAATCGCGGACCATAGTGAAATACGTGAGGAAAGGCGCCAGCAATCAGCGAATACATACGCCGCCGGCTCTCAATGGACGGTGCGGGATAGATACGTACCTGCGAGGATGAGAATGCAAAGAGACATAGTCCGACGGAGAATGATGCAGATGCGATGGCGAGCGAGATAATTGGTCCATCCTCAACCCACAGCCTCGCCCAGTCCGGTAATAATTGGTTCCGTCGAATCCTGTGCACATAAGCAATTGCACGGCGTTAGCTCTCTTTTACCATGGAACGAAGCTTCGAAAAGTATGGAACAGGATAAGAAATGAAACTGACTTCTGGTACCATGTGAGCCCGACAAGACTGTTGAGACTAGATGCCGTGCTGAACACGAGCGCTACGAACCATAATGTATTGACTGCGACCCCGAATGACGCTTGTGGGTTCGTGTTATAAGCATATGATAGTTGCAAGGTCGTCGCGGTGACAGCGGAGAAGAACGTTGCAGCAGTCAACATATTGTTGTAATCTATGCTCTGAGCCTTCTCTCGCGCTTCCAGAAATACAGGTATTGCTTGGAACGGGGAAGATGGTAAGTTGTGGAACATGAGGCAGTATAAAATAACGGCTGGACCCTTGCTCTCACCCGACTCGAAAACTTCCGACAGGCTCTGTGTAACGTAGACTATGTGTTTGCTGAGGGACAGAATAACTTCAGTCTTTTCCTCGTCCGTCATTGAACGTCCTGTAGAACAAGAAAATCATGAATGTGAATCAAGGGAATCGGGTGAATAGATGTCCGACCCACTACGAGTATCTCGAAGTTTGCCCTTTTTATGAGATAGCCAATATGCATCAATGAGTGTTTAGTTTATAACCCAAAAACCATTCTGCACTTACCCAGCAAAGCAATTTAAGTTCGTGGAGCGGTGCGAGGTGCTTTTCTCTAAAAAGATCTTCCCCAAGCCTTTTAAATGCTTCGATCAGCATGTCGCTAGCACTCTTAAATGAGTTCAACATTTCGCGTATATCGACGGCTATGTCCGCTATCCTCTCATGAGTTCCAGAAGAAGTCTGTGTGACCAAAGACACCGCGCGAACTTACATTTCCCCGCTACTTCTCCCAGTTCCACGAGCGCATCTATCAACTGCGTGCCGCCTTCAACAGTGCGGACCCTGTTCTCTATTTTTTTGAACTTCTCGATCTGCAGCGGGAAAAGGGGGCTTAGACATCATCACGTATGTACCTCTTTGGTGACGTACTATACCATACAAGCCCCGTCTATTCCTGGAATGCACGTGAACTTTGTGTCAGCGAGGAGTTCTCCTTGAGGGCACTTACATAAAGTATTGATGAACTGCGGATGCGTATATAAGTTAGGCGCCACACTTTTCGGATCCAAACGATGGCAACGGTCACAAAGAGTTTACTCACGAGCTTTAAGACGCTGCTCTTCTTGGTCTTCTTCTTCCTGGATTTCAGTAAAAGACGGTTGGCTCATTGATGACCGATGTGCGAGCCATTTTTCACCCTTCTTATCTGGACTTGCTGTCGACTTCGACAATGGTGAGGCTAGGTAAGGCCACAAGTAATCAGTGATTGACATAGACTCGTCGAGAGATGCGTGAACTTACGGTCACCAGCGGCCATCTCGAGCCCGCTAACCAGCTTTGGAAGCACTCTACAAAGCATCCTCAGGAAGTCTTGTTCCTCCGTTGTCAAGTCGGGCTTTTCGTGCTCGCTATCGTTCACTTTGCTCGTCTGAAATTTGCGATAGCGAACCGAACTACCAAAGGGAAGACTTACCGGGCCGCCCTGATCCGCCCTGTGCTTTTTCTGCTTCACCCATGGTGAAGGTGTGTGCATAAAACACCAGATTAGACTAAGCGAGTGAGGTGTTGGGCGTGGGCGGAAAGAAAACAATAGTGTCTTCTTGCAAACTAATCCTTTGGCACGTTTCGCGGATTGATAAAAGTAGAAAATTCTTAGAATGATATTAGCCGATAATGTGAGAACATATTACAAATTGAAACTCCGACGCATACCACCAAATAACATATCTCTCAATATGTTTCCCTGATCCCCTCACCACGTCCTTCCTCGGTGAATCCAGGAGCTTCATGCTCTCTATATATACCCCTTCTGCTGGCTATCCTGACCCACTCAATTCCGATCATTTGAGAATATCTAGGCTTCCAACGTCTGGAGAAGGACGACCCTCGAAGGCTCGAAGGTCCACACGATTCCCGATGGCCGTTGGAAAGTCCATCCCGCACTCGGCACCGTCGGTTCAGACCCACCTTTCGATATCTACTGTATATCAGGCTTTTCTTATTTAGGAGCTGACTATCATTTTCCAAGCTCAGCACAAGCCATTTTTTGACTGATGTCAGTAGGCAAGGCACTTGCATGAGTTAAAATCAGCCCATGGATACTAAACCATCTCAGTGACGGTGGATCATAAGGAGTTAATCAGACGGTGCAGTCGCTGTCAAGCCTGTGTGCCAAGGATCAAGCCCAGAAAAAATAGAAAAGTCCCCCGGTCTAACGTCACAAGTCCTTGCACTACTCCTCCGTCGATAGCCATCCTGATCCATCTATTCCTAGTTATTTGAAATTGTCTGGAGTTCCAGAATCTGAAGATGAATGGCCCTACTCTACGATTCCCTCGCGCTCGCGCTGAGCTTCGGAAGCAGAATTAGACACACCATTGTCGTGTGCTTCTACACCTTCCCGTATGGAATAATCAAAGGAGGGTCCCGGCCCTTCTTTCTGCGATGTGTTACGCCTCCCACAAGTGCTCTCCACCTGCATCGATCCGTTCTCTAGGCCGTTGTCCGAATTTGGACCATCGGACTCAAACTCGGGTTAGGAAAAGGATCTGCTGTAAACGATGCGGCCGCGGTAGGCCCTTTCGCCGACTCCGGGACCGAAAGATCGTCTAAACTGTTCCCGAATTCTTTACCCAGTACCTTGGCAGTAGGCCCTGCACCGTCTGGATTAGTAGCATCGAGAATCGGTGTTCGTGGCCTCTGTAATGGTGCAGGGTCCCGGCCCCCTGTTACTATGGGGTTTTGCCAGATGTCACTCTCAAGTCTGCTCAGCGTATCCACCTTCTCGTCCGCCTCTTGTACCAGTTCCATGTCACTGGGCCCGTCGGTGGTGCGGGTCTTGCGCAGACGAAGCGTCAGCCAATCTGTCCAACGGGTGATGGCAACAGTGGAGTGCGCAAATGAGAGTGCAAACGTCCACGCGAGTTTCATACTCCCTTTAACCAGTGCGATCGGGCTCGAATTTGACTCAGGACCACTGGCAGTATTTTCCGTAGACGACGTGACTGCGGCAGACCCTGTATCTGATTCTGCCCCCCTTTCGTCTACCCGTTCCGCCTCGATGTAGCGTAGAGCGTCGATGACATTCGCCCTGGACCAGTCTTTATCGTCCATAAATTCTGCCACAAGAATCCAGTCCTGCCTTGGAACATTGCGCAGATACCAGACCTTTTTCAAGTTACAATAGCTGAAAAGGTTCAAAAGGAAGCGACTAAGCGGATTCGGGCTGTACAGACACAGGGGTACGAAGAGCGCCGCGGCGTGTGCGGCGGTGAAGGTCACCGTTAGGGTCGAAGTGACAGTGTGCTAGAGCGCATTGTGCAAGGAGTCGTGTGCAATTTACACCACACCAAGTCAGGAAAGCCGGGGACCATAACAAAATGTGTGGATGACAAAGAAGTGCGACAACGGTCAGCGCATACATACATCGCTAGCTCCCACTGGACGGAGCAGGTTATACACGCACTTGCGAAGATGAGAATGCGAAGAGACATAATCCGATGGAGAATGTTGCAGATGCGACGGCAAGCGAGACCGTCGGTCCATATTCGACCCACAACTTCACCCAATCTGGCAATAAATGGTTCCGTCGTATCCTGTGCAAATAAGCAAATGCATAGCGTCAGCTCCCCTTTGCCATGGAACAAAAATATGAAAAATACAGAACAGGATTGGAAAAAGGACTCACTTCTGGTACCACGTGAGCCCGACAAGACTGTTCAGGCTGGACGCCGTGCTAAACACGAGCGCTACAAACCATAATGTATTGACTGTGACTCCAAGCGACGCGCGTGTGTTCGTGTTATAAGCGTAAGAGAGTTGGAGAGTTGTTGCCGTGACTGCGGAGAAAAATGTTCCAGCGGTTAACATATTATTGTAATTTATTCTCTGAGCATTCTCTCGCGTTTTTAGAAATACAGGGAATGCTTCGAACGGAGAAGGTGACGAATCGTGGAGCATTAGGTAGTTTCGAACGGACGGCCAGACTATTGCTCTCACATGACTCGAAAAGTTCCGACAGGCCCCAGGTGATGTCGTCTATGTGTCTGCTGAGGGACAGACGCATTTCAATATCTTCTTTATCTGCCATACCTAAAGTGTCCAACGGACGAGAAAACCTTCAATAAGAGTGTAGAAGGACTTGTCTAACGTATGTTCAACCCACTGTGAGAACCACGAGGTTTGTCCTTTTTATAAGACAGCCGATACGCATTAATGAATGTTGGATCAGAATCCAAATTCTGAACCCACAATGCAAAAACGATAAAGTTCGCGGAGCGGTGCGAGGTGTATTTCTTTAAAAACATCCTCCCCGAGATTTTTAAATATCCTGAATAGCGTGGCGCTTGCATTTTCAATTGAGTTCAACCTTGTGTGTTGATCGCCGGGTATAACTGCCCGCATTCCATGAGTTACAGAAAAAGCCCGTGTGACCACGGACACTAAAAAGGACCTCAGACTTACTCCAAAAGTCACGGTAGCCATATCTGATTGCATCTCGTAGTTCCACGAGTGAATCCATCAGCTGCACGCCACCTTCAACTGTGCGGATCCTGCTTTCGATATCCTTGAACTTCTGAAACTGCGATAGAGAGAAAAAGGGGCTTAGAAAGCATCATGTGTGAACCCCTTCGACGTACTGTTTCATGCAAGGCCAGATAAGCCCTGGGAGTGCACATAAGCTCAGTGTCGACGAATAGTTCTCCACAGGGGCACTTACTCCCAGTACTGTTCACCTGCAAAGATATGTGTACTAAAGGTCAAGCGTCGCACTTCTCGGGTGCATACAGTGGCAAAAATCACAAGCAGATTACTCACGGGCTTTGGAAAGCTGCTCCTGTCGGCCTATGTCTGTATCAATTCCTTCCTGGACTTCTGCAAAAGAAAGTTTGGTTCGATAACATCTTATGTGTGAGTTACAGCAGACCTTTATCTGGACTTGATATCGGCTCCTGATCAAGCGATAGTGAAGCTAGAGATTGCCAAAAGTAATCGGTGATTGACCCGGCGAACGACCGCAGGGTTGGCCGAACTTACAACCATCAGTACTAGTCGGCTTCTCGAGTCCACTAACCAGCTTTGGAAGCACTCTACAAAGCATCTTGAGGAAGTCTTGCTCCTCCATTGTCAAGTCAGGCTTTCCGCTCCCGCCAACACACACTTTTGTTGTCTGAATTCTAGGACAACGAGACGTGCTCAAAGAAGACACTTACCGGGATGCTCCGGTCCGCCTTGTGCCTTTTCTGTTTCACTCATAGTGACGATGTATTTCCAGGAAGAATCAGACTAGACCAAGTTCGGGGAGTTACAGGGAGGGAGGCATGGAGCGTGGGGAGAAAACACTGCGATGCCGAAGAATCGATTCAGATTCTACTATCGTGTGACCCGAGCCCCGTTGCAAACTTTCAGTTTTTTGCTCCTGCTGTCGCTCAAACTCATTTTTAGCCCTTGAAATTGTGTATGTGTAAAATGGTCATATTTTCACGCCTCTTGGAAAAAATTTCGAGATGTTTTAATTTTGCACAAATGTCCGGGGCAGAGGTGCCCCCTCTTGCAAAGTTTCTGTCACAGAACGTCACTGTGGTATTTAGACTCCGATCTAAATAGCTTCGGCACAGGCTAGGCACGACTTGGCCTGCATGCACCAGTATAAATCGGAGTTTAAAATTGTATCGCATTTTGTCACTCTTTTGTCACCCTTTGAGAGGAATATTAATGTATCCTAGCAAATACTCGACAGCATTACCTGCGAGATGCTCATCCCTTCTTGATCTCTTACCACCACCATCTCCCTTTGGGTTTTGGTGCTGTGAGGGGGGTATCCATCTAAGGGAGGGGGCCTGAGTGGTTTGCAGGCACTACCCCAACCATACCTAGGGTTCCCCTGGGCAGCTATGATGTTAATGCCTGCTGTGGGTTGTCACAGTGAGGGGGCCTTTTCCCCTTTGCCACCCATGGCGCAGCCCCCCTGAGAAGGGAGGGGTGCTCAGCATGTGAATGGATCAAATCCTCACACCAAGTGTACTGACCACCACTGCATCGTGCAGGGTGGGTGTTGGACATCCCCTCATGGGATTCTTGGATCGGTGGACCACATCTGGGGATGAGGGCCTTTTTTTTGGTCTGGGTATAAGTGTGTGCTGTCCGCCCCCCCCTCTTGACCAGCAGCCCCTGATAACCCAGCTTTCCTACTTTTCCCACTGTCCAGCCATCTGACACATACCCACTCACCATAATGGTGCTTCACAACATCCGGTTTCCCCAGACTTCCCCAAGCAGGTGCCCTGGCACCCATGCTCGACCCAGCCCCACCTCAGGGCTCCCACCCATGCTTCCCTCCTGCTGTAGTAGTGTGGACTGGTCTGCCTGAACTAGTTTAACCCCACCTGGACCATTTAGCTGTAGGCCTCATTTTCATTGCCCCCTTCCCCCCCCCTTTGTGAACCACCACCTTAGTGACCCAGTAGTATAGGGACCTGCTTTCCTCCCCCAATCCCAAGAGCGAATGACCAACCTCCCCAGGGCTCTGAAAGTCTAGTAGTCAGTAAGTGCAGGGCTAGTAGAGTAGTATAGGGGATTAGGGCATGGCCTTCGGCCATGCACTTTTCTTTTCAGAATGACACGCGCAATAAATTCATCTCTCTCTCTCTCTCTCACCCGCGAGACGCTTCGCCTGCACTCGCCTGTCGGCCTAACCATTCGCCGAGTGGAGACGGGCGCAGTACGTTGAGCTAACTACTTATTTCTTTTCCACGGCCATAGGCCGCTATGATGACATCGTCCCCTCAGTACACCTGTAACGACTGCCTCTGGGAAGAGCGTCGACCGTATCACCATCGCGGGTGGGGCGAGACTCGTGGTGCCCATCCGGGCAGTCAATAGATCCGAAACGATCTGGGGAGCGCATGCAAAGGAGTTCAAGCCCTTGGGCGCGGGTTTGCGGTTGCTGAGTTTAAGGTGCGTTTTTTTTTGTAGCGGCTAGTGTGATCCTTGCTTTTGACTGATCTTGCCTTTCCCCGTTCCATTTCTACTAGTCTGTCCCTTCCGTGCTCGTACGCAACTATGTCTTCTCCATGCGCGACAGACCTGACACCAACTTGAAGCTCGAACGGGTCACGACGATCCTACCTCGACCCAAACTCGCGGGCGAGGAGGGGTATGCCTTTCCGATGCATGTGCGACGCGTAGAGTACTAGTAAGAGGTTAGGATAGGATAGTAAGATGACCACTTTTATTGTTGTTGAAGGTGATATGCCGTTGTAACAGATTGATAAATTATATAAGGGCTTATATGCTTGGGTATGCGCGAGTAGTGGAAAGGAATGATTAACAGCGAGGAAACCTCAATACGAAATGCGTACCGCAAAAGGTGCTCTCTTTATCCTTCCGGAAGCGCGGAATGCGCGAGATAATCCGCCTTGTTCCGAGTGAATTATGTACATGTATACGTGCGAGCACTGCCGGTGGTCGTCAACCGCGCGAAGCGAGCCTCCGTGTATGTGTCAGGCACGCGCAACAGGCCAAATATGCCTGCGATCTCGGCGTGAAGCTTTCTCAATAAGTGCCTGCTATTTGAACTCGCGGGACTCGAAGTTTTCATGGTCAAGGTCAAGTTCAAGTTCAAGCACGGGGGCCGGCCAATTATTATGCGGCTTCTAAATTATGTCATATCTACACGTAAGCAAATAACGAAATGCGTGAAGAAGACGGCTATTCAGCTGGTTTACGTCCTGCGAAGTTACATGGGCGTTCTGTATATACTTTACTGATCACGGAGGTCTGAGGGGAGGCCTACTTTTCTGCAAACCACTGCCTACATGACGCTAGATGATCACCGCAGTAACTCTGACTTCTATTTAGCGTGTGACCATCAGGCGTCGGCGCCCTTACCGGCCAATAGTACAAATGCGCATCTCTCCGGATCTATTTTGAGCTAGTTGGTTATTAAGTCCGCTTGATCAAACTTAGGGCACTCAGAGTATTTAGAGGAAGCATCCAGAGGCTATACAATCTATATAGCCTGACCGCCTCAGCATGTTCCTCCCTTTTGACATCAACGTAGTCGACATACTCTTTCTCATTATCGGGTCATGGGCTCTATACAAACTCTCTCAGACTGCTCGCACTCGCGCAAGGACGACCAAGTTGCGTGGTCCACCTGCGTCTAATTGGTTACTTGGAGTCTCCAGAGAGACGTTCATGGGCTTGTCCGCCGCCAGCCATTTCGAGCAGTGGGCCGACGAATATGGACCGGTGTATCAGATTCCTGGACCGTTTGGCTCTCGTCGTACCGTCTTGACTGATGCGAAAGCCATTGCCCATTTCTACTCAAAGGAGCCCTTTGGATATGTGAAAAGCAAGTTTACCAAACAGATCGTTGCCAGCGTGGTAAGACACATCACTTGTCCTCGTACCTAACCGCGTTCTAATTCGTCAAAAAAGGTTGGAAAAGGTCTCCTTTGGGCTGACGGTGAAAGCCACAGGCGGTGATTATTTAACTCTGATGGAATCAAGATTAACAGTCTCACGGAGATAATTTAGGCAGCGTAAGACCCTTACCCCTGCTTTCAGCAACATCGCCGTCCGTGATTTGACTCCAGTGTTCTACGACTCTGCTTATAAGGTTAGTCCATAAAGGAAACCAGAGAGGTCCTCCGTAGTGATATGTTCCTCCCAGGTCAAAAGCGCATGGGATGCGCTCTCCTTATCCTCTAGCTCCGGAGAAGTTATCATAAACGTTCAGAAATGGTAAGCTGCTCATCAGTAATGTTTTTTATATAAATTGATCATTAGCTTCAAGGATGAACTGCGTCTCGCTTGACAGCATCGGAATCGCAGGATTTAGCCACAACTTTGGTACCCTCGAGGGACGGCACTCGGACGTCGCAGAAATGTTCGACTCCTTTGGCACGAACCCACCTGACACCATCTCCACCATCTTCGCGCTCCTTGGCCCTGTACTGCCCTTTCTAGCGAAGGTCCCGACACAACGTCGGCGCATGACTTTAAAGCTGCATAACAGCATGGAAGAGATCGCCGAGACATTGCTGGAAAGGAGCCGCAAGGAGAAAGAGGCGGGACAACTTGGCGACACGAGTCGCTCTATTATAGGCGCTTTGCGTATGTATCCGGCCCTTGGGTCGTCCACTACGCTAACTATCGTCCAGTCAAGGCGGAGAGCTCTGGATCGGAGCTAGGGCTCACGAGAGACGAAGCCCTGGCGCAGGTATACTGCGTTGCCCTTTTGAGTCATGCTATTCATCTGATCTTATTCTCAGATGAAAGTGTTAATCCTGGCAGGCTATGAGACGACATCCAGTTAGCACTATGTGTCTCGCTTTTTCCTATCCTTTTTTTGACGAGATTGATTACAGTCAGCCTCACATGGGCACTCATCGAGCTCGCCCTGCATCCAGAAAAGCAAATCAGGCTACGTGCCGAGCTTTCCGAGTTCACAGGGCGTGATCCATCGCCTGAACAGCTCGCTAATGGCCTTCCCTATCTCGACGGTGTCATGCGCGAGACTTTTCGATTGCATTCACCTGTTGGCCAAACCAATCGGACGGTTCGGATATTCAACGTTCTGTCATATACATAGTGAGCTTACAGTGACGTTTGCTTTCTCGCATCCACAGGCTGCATATGACGATATTATCCCGCTGAGCAACCCGATGATGACGGCTTCCGGAGAGACCTTGGATTGTATCACCGTCGCAGGCGGGGCAGCGCTCGTAGTCCCTATTTTAGCAGTCAACAGGTCCGAAACGATCTGGGGTGCAGACGCAAAAGAGTTCAAACCCGAGCGCTGGTTGGATGGGGAGGCAGGCCTGATGCCCAAGGCCAAGGAACTGCAAGGCTATCACCACCTGTTAACGTTTATCGACGGGCCAAGGACGTGCCTTGGGCGTGGGTTCGCGGTGTTCGAGTTTAAGGTATGCTTTCGCCGTCTTCCAAATCTGTGAAGCAGATTTCTGACGTGGCGTTTTGCTCATTAATTGTGCTCATCTTTTTCGTTAGTCCGTGTTGTCTGTGCTCGTACGTAACTATGTCTTTGACATGCGCGACGGGCCGGATACCAAAGTAGATATCATTTCGGCAGTCTTACCTCGTCCCAAAATCGTGGGTGAGGAGGGATACGCTGTTCCAATGCGCGTCCGACGCGTCGAGTAATAATTGTTGGAAGTAGATGACATAAACAGCCGAATGCAGACTTTAGTAAGCGTGTTCCTCTTTAGGATAGTGCATATAGTCCGATGTAAAACTTCATGCACCTCAGTCCCATTCTTCTTATTGTGGACTGAGGTGAGCATCTTACGGTCTCTTTTATATGTTTTATATCTGATTAGGAGTAGTAGCATCATTCTTACAGATAGTTTTGAATAAATGAGTCCCATTCTTTTTATTGTGGACTGAGCATCATTCTTACACTAATAGCCCAGATACGCTTGTTATGAATATATTTCTCTCATAGGGAACGCCCATGTGACAGTAAAGCGATGTGACAGACACGGATAGCTTGAAGGCACAAAACTGGGTTTAGTAGTCCGAGCGAAGGTCCACACGATGACCATTGGAGAGTCTATCCCGCACTCGGCACCGCCGGCACAGACCCACCTTCAATATCCTTACTAAGCTTTTCTTATCAAGGAGCTGATTATCATTTTCCAAGCCCAGCGCAAGCTGTCCTTCGACTGATGTCAGTAGGCAAGGCACTTGCATGAGTTAAAATCGGCCCATGGATACTAAGCCATCTCAGCGACGGTACAGTAGCTGTCAAGCCTGTGGGTCAAGGATCAAGCCCAGAAAAAATAGAATAGTGGAAACACTCGAAAACTAACGGGACCAAAAACTATATATCGAGTAGTCGGAATCTAGTAAAAATACATGAACTCGAACGACGCTCACCTGTATATTGAGTAGTTGGAATGAGAAACTCGACATACAGGTTTGCTCTTTATATGCGTGTCTACAAAAGGTAAGAGAGAAAAAGGATACAGTCAATCACCGGTCAATGGGACAGCACCAGTCAATGAGACACTGGGCTAGAGAGTGCTATATCCACCCGATTTTCCTCATTATTTTTGCATTTTACAACCAAATGTGTACCTCTGACCTTGAATAGAGTAAAGCAACCCAATTGAATGAGAAATGAGCAAGAAAAAGCGAAATCACCTGTAAAATCCTTAAAATGGAGGTTTACCAAAAATGGTTAGCAAAACATAAAATGCAAAATATAATACATAAACAATCCAATTCTACTGGGTTTCATCACAGCACAAAGCAGTAGCAGTTCAAAAAAATAATCATTGCGATCAAAGAGGAAATGGTAGAGAAAAGGCCAAAATGAAAGGTGAGGGGCGGTTTCCCTGTCGCCACTGAAGATCATGTTCCTGTTTGGGAAATGGAAATTTGTCATCGCTTAGCCTTTCCTTCCGTTTGTGGTAATCATTCATTTTGAAATCTCGTGGGAACAGCCTGTCCCATTGAGTGGTGCAGGCTCGATTTCACCAGATTTTTCTTTTCAGCTATATCTCTCCTAAATGTACTCCGTTTCCTCCCAAATTTTGTACAGTGATAGCCAGGATATAACTGAACATGGTTATATTTTTATTTTTAAAATATTTCTCACTGAACTGCGAGAATTAGCTTGTCTAGCTCCGGTGTCCCAATGACCGGTGATTGACTGTAAAAGATCGGCAGTATAACTGGGAGGTTACAAATAGTCCCCCAGTTTAGGGTCACAAGTTCGTACTCTACTTTTCTATAGACAGCCATCCTGATTCTTAAAATCTATGCACGTTGTGGTAGATGATGAGGTGCAGTGGTGAAGTTGAGGCGAAGGTGGGTTATCAGCGTAAACCGATGTATTTCTAGGGTGAGACCAGCTCCCCTTATATACACGTTCTGTGGGCTAGTACTACTATAACTATCTAGCTCCTGTATCATATGGCGTTATCGTTGCGTTATCATTCACTTAGTAAGGTGGTTGTTCATATGACCACATACTATATTTATATCATTCATTATATTTATTTAATAC
Organism: Coniferiporia sulphurascens; assembly: GCA_002794785.1. Classification (NCBI taxonomy): domain Eukaryota; kingdom Fungi; phylum Basidiomycota; class Agaricomycetes; order Hymenochaetales; family Hymenochaetaceae; genus Coniferiporia; species Coniferiporia sulphurascens. Next base: position 556,530 of record NBBA01000016.1, on the reverse strand, counting down.
TCCCCTTCAAACTTTTACTAGGCGGAGTAGACTTGTAAAACATTTGATTAATTCGATTGTTAGCACTTTTGTCATAATATCAGCCTTTTGCTGTCCAGTTGGAATATATGAAACTGCTATAGTTTCATTTTCTATATAATCTCATAAAAAATCTTTTCGTATGTCTATATGCTTCGTTCATTGCGTATATTTTTGTTCTGTTGAGTTTACTATAGTTATGGCTGCTTGATTATCACATAATATCTTTGTAGGTGTATCCAAGGTCTGCAGTACCTCTTCAACCAGTCTTCTTAGCCATATTGCTTCTTTTACTCCATGAGTTAAAGCTTGTAATTCAGCTTTGCATACTGATAGTGACACTAATTCTTGTTTTTTACTTGACCATGATGTTGTTGCATTTCCTATTTGGAATATATATCCTGATATTGCTTTATGGCCTTCTTGTGTCATGCCGTCAGCATCGGTATATCCGATTAACTCGATTGGTTCTTTTCCTCCAAGTATTAACCAATAATCGTTTGTTCCTTTTAAATATTTAAAACAATGTTTTACTGCATTGTAATGTTCGATACTAGGTTTGTTTAGATGCCTAGCAAATTGACCTGTGGCGAATGATATATCAGGTCTCATACAATCTGCTGCATATTGTAATGCTCCAACCATGTTCATATAAGGTATTTGATTCATGAAGTTTAACTCTTCATTAGTTGGATTTTCAAGTGTTTTTAACACTTGACCAGGTGTCATTGGTGTTCATACTGTTGCAGCGTCTTTTAATTTGTATTTTTCTATAATATTATCAATATAGTGTTTTTGTCTTAGTTTTATAATTCTTTCTTCTCAGTTTCTTTTGATTTCAATCCCGAGTAACCAATGTATGTCGTTTCCATCAGTAAATTTTACGTGTTTTCCTATTTCATCTTTGAAGGCTTTTATTATTAATAAATTTAAGCCACATATTGTTATGTCGTCAACATGTATGAAAAGTATTAGAATTGTTTTTCCTTTTACTTTTCTTAGGAATACTGCGTTATCTTGGACTGCTTGTGTTAGTCCTATTTCTATTAATATTTCTGATAATTTTTTATACCATCGTCTGCCTGCTTGTTTTAATCCGTATAGGGCTTTTTTTAATTTTAAAACTTGTCCAGGTTTTATTTCGATTAAATTTCCTGGTGGTGGTTTTATGTATATGTTTTCATCTTTTTCTAATTCACCATATAAGTAAGCTGATTTTATATCAATTTGGTGAATTTTGTAATTGTTTGTTGCGCTCCAACTTAATATAGTTCTTACTGTGGCTAATCGTGCCACTGGAGCGTATGTATTGTTTGAATAGTAGTCTATACCCTCTTTTTGGGCAAATCCTTGAACTACTAATCTTGCTTTGTAATGTTCGATTTCTCCGTTTGCTAATCTTTTTGTTTTATAAACAAATCTTGTTCCGATTATGTTAGCTTCTTTTGGTGGATCAATGATTTTCCATGTAGATCTTTTGATTAATGTTTTTATTTCTTCTTTCATTGCCATGATCCACTGATTTGCGTCAATTCTATTGATCGCTTGTTGATATGAATTTGGATTGCCTATTAATTCCGTATTGAATTGATTAAATTCCGTAAGATAAGTGACTGTATTTTGTTCGTCAAAGTTAAGACCTAATGATCGTTTTGTTGGTTTAATTGTTCGTATTGGTCTTTCTTTTGTTAATTCTTTTATTTGTTTGTTGTGTTTTTCTGTTATATTCTCCCCTTCAATTTTAGATGGAGGAGAATCTAAAAATTGTAAATTTCATTTGACTGTAATTTTTCTGTTATGATAGGTTCTATGACCTTTACTTTCTTTGTCAAATCCTAACCATTGTGCATATATTCCTCTTGGTTGTAATTTATTTACATCTTCTTGTTTTAATATGCAATATTGGCCGAATTCTTTTAAATCGTCTATGTTGTAATTTTCGTTATATTGTTTAAAATATGGTGTTTTAAAATCAATAGTGCTCTTTGGCGTTCTATTGTAAACATAAGTACTGTATTTTACAGCTTCTCCCCATAAACTTGGAGGTAATTTTGCTTGTAGCAGGTTTACTCATGTATTATTTAGAATTGTTTGATGTGATTGTTCTGCTACTCCGTTTTGTTGTGGTGTATCGTGAACAGTCAGCTTTTGTATCGTTCCATGTTTTTCTAAATATTCAGTGAATTGTTTACTTAAAAACACTGTGTTGTTATCGCTTTGTAATATTTTTATTTTTATGTTAAATTGTGTATTGAGCATAGTAGCCCAAGTCGTATAAGCATTTAAGCCCTCATCTTTTGTTTTTAATAAAATCATTTTTATCCATCTTGTAGCATCGTCTACAAGTGTTAGAAGATATTTATATCCTCCAATAGCATGTGTGGATGCTGGACCCCATATGTCCATATGTATATGATCGCCGAATTTTTCAGCTAACTTTGAAATATGTAATTTTGGGATTTGCATTCTTTTTATATTTGCTTCAAGGCAAATTGTGCATTGAGTTTCATCATAGTTTGAAATTTTTTTATTTGTAATTTGATCTTCTTTTAGTAATCGTTTTATGTAAGCATAACTTATATGCCCGAGTTTTTTGTGAAGTTCAAATAATGTTACATTTTTTGTAGCTGCTTGTACATCATTGTTAAATATACTATACAATCCATTTGTATTTTTTATTTTTCTGCATAAAGATCCATTAGGATACTTTATTGTGCATGTGTTTTCTTTATAAATAAATTCATAACCATCTTGACATAGAAGTCCTTGAGAGACTAATGTCATATTCATTTTAGGATTGTAATATACGTTTGATAATATTATGACACTTACCGAGTGTCCATTGGGGATGTAAAGCTTAAGATCCCCTACTATGTTTGCCATAAATGTTGTTTTATTTGCGGCCGTTATTGTTATTGCGTCAGTTTTATAAGTGTTTCGTAATCGATTTAGATATGGTGTTAAGTGTATCGTTGCACCAGTATCAATTATATCCATTGAGGAATAAACAATATTAGCATGTTTTTCTGTTGTTATAGCATTAATGCTTACATCTAGGTTATTATCATCCACATCTTCCATTGCGCTGTCGTGGTTTCCTATAGTGTCAAGGAAATCGTTGTATGAATATATTGGGAATTCTCCCATGTCGAAGTCATTGTCATCGATTTTGGTTATAAAGGCGGTTTCGCCTTGGCCTATTACGGCGCTTAACTCGATTCAAGAGCTCGATGTGACGTTTGTTGTTGCTGCTGCTGCAGTATGTTTAGCCTGGGCCGCACTTGCCCCAGTTGTTGTCGGTGCCGCTGACGCACCCATTTCCTTCCCTTTTCCTTTGTCATCGTTCATGTCCTCTTTCTTTTTCTGAGCTGCCTTCATCCATTCCATTTTTGGCACCCAGCAGTCTCGACTAAAGTGTCCTAACTTGTTACAGTTATAGCACTTAATAACGTGTGATTGTTGGTTAGGGGAATATCCCCCTCATCCTCGTCCTCGCATATATCCTCCATGGCCCCTATAGCCGCGACCTTGTGGCTGTACACCGCGGCTGTTACCGCGTCCGCGGCCCCTAAAATAGGGGTGGTTCCACTCGTCCTTGGGCAGGTGGTTAGCCGCTGCTCCTGTCCTTTGGTGATTTTTACGCCACCCCTCGGAGGTGTTTCTCAATGCCGTTAGTAGGAATTGAGGGGTTAGTTCAATTTCATCTTTGTCTGGATTCGTTTCGTTAATTGTTTTAATATATAACTCACTCTGCGTGAGTACGTATTGATATTGTTTGGGCGTTGCCCACATAATAGCCGATGTGTATGTCAACTCTGAGACTTTTACCCCTTGGGCTATGAGTTCCTCATATTTATTGCTGAGGTTATCGAGCATTCCATCGAAATGGCTGACATGACCTCTGATATCAAAAAGGGCAGCCTCATTAAAGCCCTTTGTAATTGTTGTCTGGACGTTATATTGTCCGTCAAGCGCTTTGAGTAGCGCTGGAATATCTTTAGAGAAATTAAGATAATAAGCCAATATTTTGTCGGGCATAGTGCGCATAATGCCGTTATATAAAGCGCTTGATATACCAGTCTCTCCAGTTCCTGGGGAGTTAATGAGCAGGTTACCATAACCTGCACTCTCGATGGCGCTGCGGACTCTGTAATTCCAGAGTTTGTAGTTTCGGTGCCTGTCGAGTTTCTCGATTCCGTCGAAGAATTTCTGGAGTTCCACGAGTTTAGTTGCCATACTCAGTTCATCTTCCTCGGTATCATTAGTGTCTGAATCATCAGGGTCAGATGGTTCTGATGGCTCACGTGATGGGTTATTTTTGGATTCTTCGGAGTTTTCTTCTTCGTTATCTTCTTTTTTATTGTTGTCTTCTTTTTTATCGCTTTCTTCTTCTGGCTTGATATAAGGGTTATTAATTTTAAATTGTTCTTTCTCATTTGGATCTGATATGCCCAAATACGTACTTATTTGATATCTGATTTTGGATGATTTTCCTTGGTCTGATATTCCTAAATCTTTAGCGTGATTCATTAATTCCATTTTATAGTCAGTTTTTATTTTTGTTTTTTCATCTTTGGTAGAATTATCATACCTGTTTATTCGATCTTGTATTTGTTGTTCTGTTCCGTTAATAGGTATTTGTCTTAGGTTACATTGAAGTATTAGGTCGACTAACCTTTTACTGTCTTTAGCTTTTTGAATCTTTTCTTCGAGTTCTTCGATCGTTGATGACTGTGTATATGTTATTTTTAATTTGTTAGTGATGATTTGTAATCCTGATAATTTTTGCAAACATGTTTGCTCACAAGTGTTTGGTTTCTGTCTGTCAGACATTGTTTCGTTATTCGAGGATGTATATTTTTGTTAATCGTTTTGTTAGTTGTAGAGTCAAGGCTCATAACCTCTTAAAATCTACGCATGTTGTGGTAAATGATGAGGTGCAGTGGTGAAGTTGAGGCAAAGGTGGGTTATCAGCGTAAACCAATGTATTTCTAGGGCGAGACCAGCTCCCCTTATATACACGTTCCATGGGCTAGTACTACTATAACTATCTAGCTCCTATATCGTATGGCGTTATCGTTGCGTTATCGTTCACTTAGTAAGGTGGTTGTTCATATGACCACATACTATATTTATATTGTTTGTTATATTTATTTAATACTGATCCATCTATTTGAGATTGTCTGGAGTTCCAGAGCTTGAAGATGGATGGTCCTTCTCTACAATTCCCTCGCATTCGCGCTGAACTTCGGAAGCAGAATTAGACACACCGTTGTTATTAAATAAATATAACGAACGATATAAATATAGTACATGGTCATATGAACATGTACCTTACTAAGTGAACAATAACGCAATGATAACGCCATACGATATAGGAGCTAGATAGTTATAGTAATACTAGCCCACAGAACGTGTATATAAGGGGAGCTGGTCTCGCCCTAGAAATACATCGGTTTACGCTGATAACCCACCTTGCCTGATCACCACCACTGCACCTCATCGTCTACCACAACGTGCGTAGATTTTAAGAGTTGTCGTGTGACTCAACATCTTCCCGTACAGAAGAATCTAAGAGGGGCCCCGGTTCTTCTTTCTGCAATGTGTTACGACTCCCACAAGTGCTCGCCACCTGCCTCGATCCGTCCTCTATGCCGCCATCCGATTCTTGGACCATCGGACTCGAACTCGGGTTAGGAGAAGAATCTGCTGTAAACGATGCGGCTGCGGTAAGCCCTTTGATCGGCTCCGGGGCCGAAGGGTTTTCGAGACTGATCCCGACTTCATTATCTAGTCCCCTGGCAGTAAACCCTGCACCGTCGGGATCGGTAGCATAGAGAAATAGGGTTCTTGTCCCCTGTAATGGTGCAGGGTCCTGTCCTTCTGTTACTGTGGGTTTCTGCTCACCCAGCTCCCCACCATGTCCTCTGGACCCGATGTCACTTTCCAGTTTCCTCAGCGTATCCACCTTCTCGTCAACTTCAAGTGCCCGTTCCACGTTGCTGGACTCCTCGGTACAGCGGGTCCTGCGCCAACGAAGAGCTAGCCGATCCAGCCGGTGGGTAATGAGCCAGGAGACGATGGAGCGCGCAACCGAGCACACGAATATCCACGCCATCCCAATATTCCTTTTTACCATCCAGGTCAAGCTCAAACTCGATTCAAGATCAGTGTTTTCTATAGACGGGGCTTCATTGGGCCTTGTCTGTGGTGCAAACAATCTTTTGATTTCTCCATCTCTTTCGATTGTGTCTTGAGCGTCAAGGACATCTACCTTGGACCATGGTTCGCCTCGGACATGTATAATATAAGTCACAAGATCCCTGTCCTGCTGTGGCATCCTGCGCAGATACCAGTACCTATAATAAAGCCCCTTAGGAACGTTCAAAAGGAAGCGACTAAGCCGATTCGGGCTGTACAGGCACAGGGGTACAAAGAGCGTGGCAGCATGTGTGACAGTGAATGCCACTGTTAGGGCAGATGTGATGATGTGCTGGAGCGCATTGCGCAAGGGGTCATGCGCGGTTTTAGACCACATCGAGTCAGAGTAATCACAGACCATAATGGAATACGTGGAAAACAAAGAGGTGCGAAAACGGTCAGCGGATGCATTCGTCAATGGAGCAGGATATATATGCACTTGCGAGGACGAGAATGCAAAGAGACATAATCTGATGGAGAATGCTGCAGATGCGACGGCAAGCGAGACCGTCGGTCATATTCGACCCACAACTTCACCCAGTCCGGCAATAAATGGTTCCGCCGTATCCTGTGCAAATAAGCAAATGCATAACGTCAGCTCCCCTTTGCCATGGAACAAATTTTTGAAAAGTATAGAACAGGATAGGAAAAGTACCCACTTCTGGTACCACGTGAGCCCGACAAGACTGTTCAGGCTGGACGCCATGCTAAACACGAGCGCTACAAACCATAATGTATTGACAGTAATTCCAAATGACGCGCGTGTGTTCGTGTTATAAGCGTAGGAGAGTTGGAGCGTCATTGCCGTGACCGTGGAGAAGAATGTTGCAGCCATCAACATATTATTGTAATCTATGCTCTGAGCCTTCTCTCGCGTTTCTAAAAATACAGGGAATGCTTCGAACAAAGGTGGTGAGTCGTGGAGCATTAGTTAGTTTCGAACGGACGGCTAGACTCTTGCTCTCACATGACTCGAAAAGTTCCGACAGGCCCCGGGTGATGTCGTCTATGTGTCTGCTGAGGGGCAGAAGTATTTCAATGTCTCCCTGGTCTGTCATATCTAATGTGTCTGAAGGACAAGAAAACCTTAAATAAGAGTATAGAAGGATTTGTCGAACGCATATTTAACCCACTACGAAAACCTCGAGGTTTGTCCTTTTCATAAGGCAGCCAATGCGCGTTAATGGATGGCTGGATCAGAATCAAAATTCTGCACTTACAATGCAAAAACGATAAAGTTTGTGGAGCGGTGCTAGGTATTTTTCTTTAAAAATATCCTCCCCGAGATTTTGAAATATCCTGAATAGCGTGGCACTTGCATTTTCAATTGAGTTTAGCCTCGTGTGCTGATCGCCGGGTATGACTGCCCGCATTCCATGAGTTACAGAGAAAGCCCGTGTGACCGTGGACACTAAAAAAGACCTCAGACTTACTCCAAAAGTAGCCATATTTGACTGCGTCTCATAGTCCCACAAGTGCATCCATCAACTGCATGCCACCTTCAACGGTGCGAATCCTGTTCTCGATTTTCTTGAACTTCTGAAACTGCGATAGCGAGAAAAAGGGGCTTAGAAATCATCACGTGTGAACCCCTTTGACGTACTGTTTCATGCAAGGCCAGGTAAGCCCTGGGAGTGCATGTGAGCTCTGTTTTTTTTTTTTTTTTTTGATTCTCAATTTGTATTCCGCTATAGCAAATTAATTACAAGACACGGTCACCCGATTGACGTATCTAGGGCATTTATGATGGCATGTGGAGTGGGGTAGAAGGGGATCTGGCATAGTAAGATGGTTCTGGGGTCGAATTGTGGGAGGGTGGCTACCAAGGTGGGTGGCTAGTAATTACTTGTCAGGCAGAATGAGGACAGGGAGTGAGAAGAGTGCTGGTGGAGGGGGTTGGTAAGAGGGCAGCTGCAGAGAGAGAGAGAGCTGGCAAATGAGCAGTGCTATTCCCAGGTGGCTACTCAGGGCAGTAGGGCAGGCCAAAAATGGGTCCCTGGGCAAGGGAGGTTTTTGGGAAGTGGCAGTGGGGAGGGTGGTCCTAGGAAGGGGCTCCCCTGTGTGGAGGGAGTGTTTCAGTGGGGGGGCAGTGGCTGTGGGAGTAGGGGTGGGTGATGTGACAGGTGACGTGACCAAGCCTTGAGGCGGCAGTGTGGGTTGAGGGCTGGGGAGGCTGGCATGTGGTGTGACATGTGATGTGACATGGGCATGAGGCGGCAGAGTGGGCTGAGGGTTGGAGGTGGGGGTTCTGAGGGTGTGGGCCAAGAGACCAGGAGGCTGGTTGAGGTTGGGGTGGTGGAGGGGATTTGGCCAAGTAGGAAGGGTATGAGAGTAGTGGTGGGCAATGCAGCCAGTTTCATGGTGGCAAAAGATGATGTTGGTTATTGCAGTGGGCAGGGGAAGGATGAGTGGGGCCTCAGTGAGCCCAGGTATGTAGGGAGGTATGGTGGGGTGGCAGAGACCAAGGGTGACCTGGAGGGCCTCATCTTGGAGGAAGTAGGTGGAGAGGTGGGGGCGAGATAGAGCCCAGGCTAAGAGGTCAACAGAGAGTGGGTCATATAGTGCATAAGTGGTGGTGGTGGAGTGGGTTGGCACCGGGAGAGAAAGGAGGCATAAAAGGGGGCAGGGGTGGGGGGGAAAGTGTTAAGCTCAATGGTTACGTGGTGATCGATGTCGGGGCTTCCTGATTGTCAAGACTGATGGGGCTGACAACAGGGCTTCCTAGATGTCGTAAGTCAAAGGTGATCGTCGGTGGGGCTTCCTGATCAACAATGTGGACGTGGTAGGCTTCTGAGCAGAGTCGGGTTATGATGAAGAGACTGATGGCACGACAGCACACAGTAGACTGGTGGTAGCAGATAATGGGCTTGTATGAACAAAGAGCACAAGCTTAGGGCTTGTGCTACTGAAGTTACATGCTTATATGCTACTCTATATGTTTGTTACTGTAGCTACTTGTGTAGGGTAGTTTACCAGATGAAGGAAGGTCATGGAAACCCAAGGAATACCTTGGTAGTACAAGTGGAGGTATCAGTAAGCAAAGCATGTCATGATTATGCAATAAGGCGTCATCATGGCGTCTTATGGTGCAAGGCAAATAAGGATGAGTAAGGCAGAGAAATGGGGGAGTTGCGCTGACTGATGATGACGAAGAGGAAGTGTGTCAGTGCAGTAAGGGGAAAGTAAAGGAAAATTGTAACAGAAAGGGAAGTGGAATAGTGGTAAAAGATAATGATGCTGCGTAGTAGCAGCACAACGGTTTGGCTAAGGGAGCCAGGTGGTGCCTTTCGGTGGGATGGGGTGGCTGGTGGTGGTAAGAGGGAGAGGGGTGACGTGAGCTCTGTGTTGGCGGATAGTTCACCACAGGGGCACTTACTCCCAATACTGTTCACCTGCAAAGATGTGTATACAAAAAGTCAACCGCCGCACTCCTCGGGTGCAAACAGTGACAACAATCACAAATAGGTTACTCACGAGCCTTGAAAAGCTGCTCTTGTGGGTCTCTGTCCGTATCAAGTACTTCATGGATTTCTGAAAAATACGTTTGAATCAATAACATCTGATGCGTGGGTTACAGCAGACCCTTATCTAGACTTGATATCAGCCCCTGATCAAGCAATGATGAGGCTAAGCATTTCCAAAAGTAATCAGTAATTGACCTGGCGGACGATCGCTAGGGTTGGCTCAACTTACAGCCACCAGCAGTAGTTGGCTTCTCGAGTCCACTAATTAGCTTTGGAAGTACTCTACAAAGCATCTTGAGGAAGTCTTTCTCCTCCATTGTCAAGTCAGGCTTTTCGCTCCCGCCAACATACACTTTGGTTGTCTGAATTCTAGGACAAAGAGATGTGCTCAAGGAGGACACTTACTGGGATGCTCTGGTCCACCTTGTGCATTTTCTGCTCCACTCATGGTGACAGTGTATTTCCAAGAAGAATCAGACTAGACCGAGTGTGGGGAGCTACAGAGAGGGAGGCGTGAAGCGAGGGGAGAAAGCAACACGATGCCGAAGAATCGATTCAGGACCTACGCCGCTTAGTACTCAAGGGTGCACCGCTTGTGCGTGGGAAGTTACCCCCTAGACTTCTGGGTTGCTCTCCATCAAGCGATCGTAAGTCTTCTAATCGCATGAACACCACATGCAGTGCGGATGAGCATTGAAATTTTTTCCTAAAAAGGCAGTATGAGTACGTACATCATTTTTTTTTCTTTAAATCATGATCGGCACTTGTGTAGATCAAGATCTGGTTTATTGCCGATGGGCCATGCTATAGAAATTCTTTCCGGTGCTCGGCACATTGTCGAAGTCACAGCCAAGATGTTACAGTCAATCACCGGCTAATGGAATATCAGAGCTTGTCAAGTTATTTCCTGCGGTTAATTACTCAACATCCTAAAATAAAAAATACATCCATGTTCACTGAGAAAGTGGCTATCTATACACAAAATTTGAGAGGAATATGAGCAAAACTGGACGAGCTACAGCAGAATGGAGAAATCTGGCAAAATTGGGCCTTCACCAGTCTTTGGCACAAGTATTTCCCACAATAAGACAACCTCGTTACAGTATAATTAATTAATTCGGCTATAGGCAAAATCCAAATAAAGAAGGAGAAGCCTAGTGGCGACTAAAGGAAAAACTTCCGTAACAGGAAAATAGATCTACAATGTTGACCGGGAGGTTACACTGACTTTTGTTTTCCTTCTTTCTCTGCCATTTCTTTATCAATTGCAATGATTGTTTTTCCAAGACGCGGCCCACATTCACTAAATTCATATACAGCAAAGACCTATCACTTATATGTAGCATTATAAGTATTCTTTATGTGAACCTTTATTGACAAATTTTTATTTCGAAGTTTTTATGAGTAATTTCCAGTTATCTTGCTAAGTTCTGGCTTTAAAAGCTTGGAATGTTTTATTCTGGATCATAGGCATAATCCTAGCTGCAAAATGGAAAAAGAATGAGGAAATTTGAATGGATACAGCATGTTCTAACCAGATGTCTCGGTGACCGGCATTGTCCCATTAGCCGGTGATTGACTGTACTATTATTTAATATCTACTGAACATTTCTCTATACAAGTTACGTTGGCCCCCTCATCTGATCATTCTAAAATAAATCAGTGGCTTTGTACTCCATCCGGGTTCCTCCACCACCCGCCATCCTGATCCACTCAATCCCGATCATTCGAGTTGGAGATTGTCGGGGTCTTCGACTCTGTAGAGACTTCCTCGTGTCAGTGTTCAAATTTGAAAGCGGAATTAGAAGCATCGATGCTATGTGATCTAACACACTGCACAGAAGAATCGAAGGGAAATCCCGGTTCTTCTTCTCGCAGTCGATCAAGCCCCCCACGAGCGTCTGTTTCTTGCCTTTCTTCGATGTTCCCGAGGCCTTTGTACGAATTCCGAACCATCAGGATCGAATTCGGGACGGGAATAGAAGATGCCATAGAAGATGCGGCCGGAGTGGTCCTTTTCGTTAACTCCAGGGTCGAACGAATGTCATTCCCGTATCCGATTTTCTCATTCGGTTCTTTGGAAGTAAGAGCCGTGCTCACGCCTGGATCCCCAGCACCAATTATAGGAACAGTAAGCTCCTCGGACGACGAAATGCCCTGCCCCTTTGCGGTGTCGTTCATCTGTGGCATCAACACCCCTTCATTTACTTGTGCCTCGACGTCGAGTTCAGTTCCTACTCCAGGCGCCTCCTTAAGGGAACATATTCTGCGAGCCTTTTCCTTTCTGGGTAGATACCAATACCAACAATAGATGTGCCGAACCCAGTCGCGCAGTGGATGATATAACTCGATGAGAGCTCGCAATAGGAAGCGGTTGAACCTGTTGGGACTGTACAAGCATAGTGGTACAAAAAGTGCGATGGCATGTGTGGCAGTGAAGGTTACCGTCAATATCGAGGTGATGGTGTGCTGGAGCACATAGCACATAGGGTTGTACGTGATATAGATTTGGGGGATAGAGATACGTAGAAGTAGCAAAGACGGTGAAATTCACAATCAGCGGATATATACCAAGCTATATTTCACTGGAAAGAGCAGGATAGATACGCACTTGCGAGGATGAGAATGCAAAGAGACATAACCCGATTGAGAATGCTGCAGACGCAACTGCAAGCGAGATCGTTGGCCCGTGTTCGAGCCACAACCTTGTCCATTCCGGTAATAGCTGGATCCGCAGTAGCCTGTACGCATAAGCAAAAGCATAGTGTCAGTTCATTTTCTTCGTGTGACGAAATATGACAACGGCGCCGCCTTTGGATGTGAGGAAAGAGCAAAGAATAGCCCACTTCTGGTACCAAATGAGGCCGACCAAACTGCTGAGACTGGACGCCGTGCTGAACACGAGTGCTACGAACCACAATGTATTAACCGCGACTCCGAGTGATTCGCGTGGATTGGTGTTATACGCGTAGGAGAGTTGCAGCGTCGTCGCTGTGACCGCAGAGAAGAATGTTGCGGCGGTTAACATGTTATTGTACTTTATGCTCTGAGACGTCTGTTGCACTTTCAATATTTCGGGGATAGCTTAGAGTAAGGTAAGCCGTAAGTATCAGATACGCGATTGAACTGTTTCTCTCACCTGACTCCATTATGTCTACAGAGGGACGGGAGCATTTCAAGCGCGTGACCAATTTCGTCCGGGCCTGCTATACCTGAACTTACAAAACCTTGAATACGAATCCCGAAGAATCGAGTCGGTCTGACATATGCGTCTGGCTCACCGCTAAAACCTTGATATTTTTCCTTTTTGAGACAAACAGTGCAGTACGCGTTAAGGAATGGTCGGATCAGAATAGAACCCTTACACTCACGTGGCAAGAACGTTCAAGCTCGCGGAGTGGTTTGACATGCCCTTCTTCAACAAACTCGTCCCCGAGCTTTTCGAATGCTTCGATCAGCACGGAGCTGGCATTTGCATATGACCACACTGAATCGCGCATATCTACCCTCCTTCCACGAATTCCAGAGGAAGCCAGTGTGAGTCCGACCATGGACACTAAAAAAAAAGAAATCATAAACGTACCCCATATCATAGTACCGCCATACTCAGCTACGTACTCTAGTTTCATAAGTGCATCCATCACCCCCGAGCCACCTTCGATGAAGCGGATCTTGGCCTCAAACTTCCTGAACTTCACGATCTGCAGTGACGAGGGAAAGGCGGTAGAAAGAGCTTAGGTATCATCACGTGTGTGCATCAATCGGAAACGCACCGTTTCAAACAAGCCTCGTTTAGCCCTGGAGATCCTTGTGAGCTTCTGTGTTAGCGGAGGTTGTCCTTCCCAGGGACCTACTTCTTAAAATTCCTGATCTTGTTCCGTGCTTGTAGAAATGCGCGCATCTGGTGGGGTAAGCGCCGAATTTTCTTTGAGTGCATAAAGTGATGACAATTATGAACAAAATTAATTTACTCACAAGACTCAGGATCCTGTGCTTCTTCATTGCGGACGTTTCCGGAATTAACTCCTTTTTGGCTTGCTGAAAAAAGACGATTTGGTCCATGGCATACGATGCGTGGGTTATGATAGCGTACCATTCGAATCTGGAATTGGTTTCGATTCTTGAGCTAGCATTTGAGACTGGCTACATATCCTCATTACTTGACGTGGACCCGGCAAGAGATTGACAAGGTTAGTTCAACTAACGATCACTGGTTGGCTTCTCGAGCCCGCCAACCAGCTTGGGAAGCACGCGATACAGCGTCTCGAGGAACACTTGCTCCTCCATCGTCAGAGCCGATTGCTCGCGCCTGTCGACATCCACCATGCCCTTACGGTGAATAAGGGGTGTAGTACTGCGCTCGAATCCACTCTGAAGTTTTCGCACTTTGCGCATAGTAACTACGAGAACCTGAAGGAAACTAGGTTAAAATTCAGGTAAGCGTATGGAGAGGGGTAGTAAAATAAGAAGAAGAGACACAGAGGGGAGGGAGCACGAGGTCGTGTACAAAAATGAGCGCGCTAATGCTCGCGTAATCCCGGATCATTCATGGGCGTCGGCGCCTGCCATACGTATCTGGCCTTAAGTACAACTGTAACTGAGCCTTACGTATGACCCTTCTTACAGGGTCACGTTAAAAACAAAACTTGGCTTCAAACTGGAGAACATCTCTAAATTTAGCCGGAACAAGTGGCAAGAAAGATTTATATACTATGCGACGGTTCAGAAGAACTTTTTCGATTCCATACCCATGATGTGGAGACCGGAAATTCAGGTTTTGCCTAAGGATAAAGGATGTGACTTTTTAAGAGAGGGCATGCGATATTATATAATGCGGAGACGGAAGAGAAAAGAAGAGAGGCGGATCTAGAATGGGTTCACATATAAGAGGAAAGAAGGAATCGAGGTGTCAAAAACAGAAAGATAAGGATACAGCCGGTTATTGGGGTCATATCCGCATATACACCTCGTGTTTACTTATCAGTAGCAGGATAATCTTAACGGAAACGTACGCATACTTCTGTGCACGAGTAGGTAGTCCGAGTGATTTCTGATCCCGCTCGAGATGGCGTTGGAAACACCAAGACTGGAGGGAATAAACGGTGATGGGATCTATACATACATATACAGCTTCAGGAACGCGAGCGTTAATGAACATTAATCGGATCGATTGCGCCGGCGTGTGTGCTGTGCCTCAGTTTACGTCCCGGCCAAAAGGCGAGGCAAGGTAGGTCAGGCTCGGGTACGTACACAGGGTCTCCAGTCGCCGGTAGTCAGTTTCAAAGGTCGTTTCCATCCCCGGACACATTGTGGCTGGAGAAAAAAAGAAGCAGACAGGAACACGGGCGAAAAGCGTAATCGACGCTCAAGTAAAGAACCAAGCGGGGCTGGAACCTAGAATCTGGATCCGCACAGAATTTGGTTCCTTGGCGGATCGGGAAGGTAGCCGACGACGATCAATATTAATGACGATCACGGGATACGAACGCCGCTTCCTGCCCCTTTAGGAAAGCGATGTTTGAACGCGTCATTACATTTCAACTTGACGGTGCAGCGCGACTTTCGTGCCCGCTGCCGGATCCCGACTCCGACGCCGGGTCCGCGTCAGTCGGAAGCATAATGTGGTTAACATTAAAGTATCAACTCACTGCGTAACCTAGCTACAGTACCACACGCTCTAAGCCCCTCTTCATCAGTGGCCACTGACCTCAGTTACTATTTTGCCTTGCATTTTGCCTTTCGCGGGCGGGACACTTCCGACAGCAACTCGGCACGTCACAGCGATCGCAGTGTGAAGAGACGGGTGAACTCGGCCCGCGCACGTTCGATGCGGCGTCGGCGTCCATCTCGCCTCACCTCATCTCTTATCGCCATCCTGCCATGACCTAATCCACTGCTACTTAACGTCTGGCCCCTCGTCGCCTCCATTTCCTCTCTCTGCCACTGCCACTCCTCCTCCTCTCATCTCCTTCTCGTTCAGCATCCTACCAATGTCTTCCTCCCTCGCCCCACCTACGCTACGCCAGGCGCACCGACACTCCTCCTACGGCCCAGGCGAGCTTGGCCACCGGCACCCATCCCTATCGCTACACGTGCCTCCGCCCATGCCTCCCCGCCGCACGAGCGCAGGTGCACGTCCAGGCCGACCGACGTCCCAGACTTTCCGCCCTTCGCCCCTCGCGGGGCCTGTCCTCTCATATGATTCTCTCATCGAGCTCGCTCCGGCACCAACGATGGGGAGGCCCCAGAAGAGCGCGAGTGTAGATGGGTTGAGCTGCACGGCCCCCCGGAGAAGGTCCATGCTTGCGGCGTATGCTCGACTCCCCGTTGTCGTCATCGGAGACGCGGTATATCTAGACCGTCCGCGTGAGTCGTGCCTTCTTTTCTCTATGTTTTTTTTCGAGATCGTCGCTTGACGTGTATGACGTGTTCTGGAATTTCCCGCGTGCCTGAAGTCGGAGCCGGTGCCGAATCCCGCCCCGCCGCACGGCGTTTCGCCTCCGCATCCTCCACTGCGAGCAGCGCTGACTCGACACTGCTCACCCCAACCCCGCCCACCTCATTACTCTCCGCACGCTCCTCCGCCACCTCGCTCTCCTCCCAATCGGGTTCTTCCGCAATTAGCGTGCACGTACGCACAAGTGTGAATGCGGCCGCAAAACCTGCAAATGCGGGCGCGAGTGCAAGTACAGAGCCGAAGAGCCTGAAGAAACCGCCAGAGGTAAAACACAATTGGCTCGTGGCAAACCCAACGCCGCTGTTCTCGCGCTCGGCATTGCGCACGCAAGGCGTCGTCATGCCCGTGCGTGCTTCTGTGTCTGCGTCGTCGACGGGGTCCGGATCCGTATCCAGAGCACAGTCAGTTCGGTCGTCCAGGTCTGTGTCGTCTGGGGAGACAGTGAAGGGGGTGATGTCAGTGAAAGGGAAAGCTAAGGAGGAGAAAGAAGTAGTAGCGGCGCTGCCGATAGAGGAAGACGAGGTGGAAAGGAAAGTGGAAACATCGAGCCGCCTGGCGCGCAACAGGACGCTCAGCACGGCTCCTAAATCCGATACAGGCCTAAATTTGCGACGGAGGATGACGCGAGCGGGAAGTGCTGCTGCTGGCACGGTTGTAGGGACAGGGGAGGAACAAAGCGGGGAAGCTACTGAGTACGGGGAGAAGGGAAAGCGGACGCGTAGGATGTCACTCACCTGGGCCCTTGGCCTCGCACAGGTGCAAAGGAAACGTACGGCGTCGGCGGCGGGTCGTCTCACGTCTACATCCATCCCTGTTACCATCACTCCCACGTCCACGTCTGTGTTTGAGGCGTACAGAGAAAATGATGCAGGGCGAACAAAGATAGACGGGGTGATAGAGACCGAGATGGAGGTGCCCTCGTCATCGTCTTCGGTTTCGTCTTCGACGTCATCCATGCTTGCACCCGCGTTCGCATCTTCCTCTATGGCAACGTCGATGTCGACGTCGGTTGCAAATATCACCGCCACACTGCCGCCACCGACCCAGTCCACGAAAACCCCACTAACAACGACGACAACGCAAGGAAGCCTGTGTCGCGCGTGGAAGAGACTGCGGCGCCTGTCGTCCGTCCCCGCAGATACGAATCCGGCACCGAAGCCAACGTCCAAAACGAAGCCAGAGTCTGAGTCCAGTCCGATTCAAAAACTAGGGCTTGGCCAAGCCAGCGACGGCGGTGCAGGGCGTGAACACCAACGCGGATGTGAGTCAAAACTTGAACGACTCGAGCTTGGACTCGGGCCCGAAAACGGTGACAAATTTAAGCTGGGAGCGGAAGCAAAAGTGGAGCGTGCGGAGAGTGAGAAGCCAGCCAAACCACAGCGCATGCGCTTGCGTTCGTTTTTCGGTCTCGTGTCGGATACGGGCCCCCAGCGTGCAGGTGTAGGTGCGGTGCACCGCTTTGCGAACGGTGTGTTTCGGTAAAGTGTGATCCATGACTTGTACTTACTTATATTTGGGTCGAGCTGTACTTCTGAAGTCTGTGACTTGTAAGTGCCCAGCTGAGAAACATCCTCTGCGTGTGTTTGGCCCCTTCGCCGTCTTTTTCAGTCACAGCACTAGTGTCGGCGTTAGTAGCCACCCCGCCACACATCTACTCCCTCCCTTGATCGTCTCTTCACCCATACTTGTGAGTGATGTCCTGCGACGCGGATTCAGGCCCGCTTAGCGTGTGGTGATGCGTATCTGCACCTGGTGAGAGTGCACGTCTGCGTAGGCCCGTGCAGGCTACGTGCGGTCTGGAAGTTGCTCCGAGTCCGAGTGACCGAGTCTCGGTCTTTTCGTTCTCGGAATCGTGCGCGGGCACGAGGCCGAGGCCGGGGTCTAGGCCAGGGTAGAGTTTAGAGAGGCGGCGGCTATGGAGTGCAAGAACATAGATAATTAGATAGTTGGATCTATTCCAGGTTCTTCGCCGTCGTTGCTGGTCCCGACGATGCTCGTTGGCAGCACCCCTTGACCTCTAACCACCATCATCTCACCCAGCGCAAACTGACTTGCACCACCCCTAAATTCCCTGGGTTAACCACCCACACCAGTCCTCACTCACAGTAGACATCCGTCGAGCTGTTTTACGGCCTTGTTCACCATTCCACTCCCCCTTTCCCCCATTTCCCCATGCCCCCTTCTATTCCTTCACCTCCCAGTGCCAAACTTCGAAACCGACACCACATATGAACCCTTCAACCTTGTTAACGACAACCAGCACATACTAGACTGGGCCATATGCCAGTACAAACTACAGGTCATCAGCATTAGTGGGCAACCACACAATTCACGGCATATCTTCCTCTACCGAGAACACCTCAGCTGCTATGGCCCATGCATAGACTTAACATCAGTCCTCCTACAATTTGCAGTCAACTCCACACCTCATGGCAACCTGGCCCTAGCCTCACGCACACCTGCCGCTCCAAGCGCTGACACCTTCACACCTCATGGCAACCTGCCCATAGCCTCACGCACACATGCCGCTCCAAGCGCTGTCACGTCACCACTCTCAGAGTCACAAATATCGGACATAAAACAATTCAAACCACACCCACACGCACAACATAAAAAATCCAGTAGTTTTTCCCATCTTTCACAATCAGTATTAGTCATCATAGAATCCATAAAACCGCCACCTCCCCCTTCACAATTTGCTCTTCCGATTCATATCCCTCCTGACAAAACCATTTAGAAACCTCCGACAACAAAACCTCATACCTTTTAACCGCCTTAAGCCCAGGAACTTTATACCTTGTTAATCTCCTCTGACATGACACTTCAAATGGTCTCACATCCGCGTCTTTTACTATGTAATGTAGCGGTATACAAATGCTGATTTAAAAAAAAAAAAAAAAAAAAACGATGCTCGTTGGTGGCTATTTTCGTCTGGTCAGCTGTGTCCGTAATTAGAATCTATGTCAACTTAAATAGGAAATTACAGTAAGGGTGGGAAAAACTTCTTGCGCCGTTGTACAGAGTACTATCGTGTGACCCTTATTACAAGCATTTTGTATTTTGACTCTACATCACTTAAAACTTGAACAATTCACACTTTATTCTACAGAATGGCTATCTTCATGTTTATCTATGTCTTTATATTTTTTCGGTATATTTTTTTAAGCAGAATCTCTCAGAATGAGTGTGCCCTACCTACAATTTTTTGTCACGGCCTGTCACTGCCGTTTTTACACTCCGCCTGATAAGCGATTACGATGGTGTTGAGTTGCTTACCCGTGAACTGTGATGGGAACCCAGAAACAGACAGTGCACCAGAATGCATTTTGTCACCCTTTCAGATTGTATGCACTTTTCCTCTACACCACAAAATGTTTCTCATTCCGGAACAATTCATGGGCTCACCTGAAATTATGTTATATAAGTTCTCATAGCATATATCCTGATTAATACATGCATTTGTACAAGCCGGGAGTCCCAACAAGTTTCTACTCACTTAGAAGATCAGTATTTTGGCTATAGCTCCAAAATAATTCATTTGTTCAGGAAAAAAGCGACACAAACATTGTTAAATGCTTCCTTTGATTGTAATTAAGCATTTACAGGGCTAGTTCAGCTGTGTGGAAGCTCAGACCTGAAATTTTGTAAGGGAGGTCCCCTTTGTAACAGCGGTCATACGATAGTACATCGGAGTGTACAACTAACTACCAAAATAAGGAAGACAAATAATATTAAGCCCGGGGTGAACCGGAGCTTGCCATATCTCAACAGTCCAGGGTCCACCGTACGTGTAATCACTTATCACTCCTGCTGCTTTGCCATTCATAACGGGTCAAGAAGCTATAGGATCCAATTTATCCGTTTAACGCGATGGTGCGGCGTCTACGAAGGTCTTCACGTTTGAGAGCCTAGGAAGGAGGTTCAAAGTCCTAAAGTTCAAACAAATGAACCGGTGGGGTGAAGTCCCTGTCATCAAATCTGTATCATTTGATAAATTACATAAAATCTTCAAAACAGTCGGCGATTATCAAAATCGCGGTAAAACAAGCACAGTAATAATATCTGTTGGAAATTTATCCACATACATATGCCGAGCTCCGCGACAGATCCCTGCGTGGTGAATCCGAGCTTCGTGCCCCCTTCAGGCCCTCTGTCTCCGGCCATACTGATACGCTTCGAAACCCTGATCATTTGAGATACCCAGGGCTCCTGACGATTGCAATATCACGGGTTTCGTCGACGACTCCCTCGCGACCGCGTCTAACGTCGGAAGTGGGACTAGACGCGTCGACGTTATGTGCTCCAACATTTTGCACGAAGAAATCAACGGGGAGATCCGGTTTCTCTTCCAGCGATGTGTTTAGCCTCTCGAAATTATTTGCCGCTTGCCTCGTGCCGCTTTCAGAGCCTTTCTCCGAATTTTCAATCAGCGGACTCAAGCCTAAGCCAAGAATAAGGTCTGTCGTGGATAATTCGGCCGCGGAAGGCCCTTGCTCCGACTTCAAGGGCCGGAAAGCATCGGCGCGTTCTACTCCTCTTCCCGGTTTCTCGGCAGATGGAGCTGCATTTTTGCCTGGATCAGTAACACCACACATGAAAATAGCAGTGCCCGAACCGTTTTCTTTAACGTCCCTCTCTAGTACAGACATGTTTTCGTCAAAGTCTGGCTGTGCCTCGATGTCGCGTTCATGCTGCATCTGATCCAGGCACACGCAAAGAAAGTAAATGCACATAAAGCCTTCGTAGATACCCTTAAAAAATCCATAGAAATATCCACAGATAGCGAGGGGATATCCGCAGATAGTCAAAAAATATTCGCAAAATGCTTCAAAGCGACTAAGCGACTTCGGGCTGTACAGACACAGAGGCACGAAGAGCGCGACAGCGTGTGTGGCAGTGAAAGTCGCTGTCAGGACCGAAGTAATCGTGTGCTGGAGTACGTTGTGGACGGGGTTTTAGTCCACACCCAAGTCAAGGCGATCGCGGACCGCAGGGAAATACATAGAGGACAAAGAAGTTGGGCGACAATTAGCGCATACATTTGTCGCTGGCTCCCACTGGGCGGAGCAGGATAGACACGCACTTGTGAGGATGAGAATGCGAAGAGACATAACCCAATAGAGAATGCTGCAGATGCTACTGCAAGCGAGATCGTCGGTCCGTTCTCAAGATACAGCCTTGCCCAGTTGGGCAGTAATCGAATCCGCTGTGTCCTGTGCGCGTACGAGAATATACAACATCAGATAACGTTTTCCATGAAAAGGCGACGAAGATTGAAAGTGCAGGGCAGATCAAGACAAAGTACTCACTTCTGGTACCACGTGAGCCCGACCAGACTATTGAGGCTGGACGCCGTGCTGAACACGAGCGCTACAAACCATAATGTATTAACCGTAATTCCAAGTGTCTCGCGCGTGCTTGCGTTAAAAGTGTAGGAGAGTTGCAGCGTCGTCGCGGTGACCGCGGAGAAAAATGTTGCGGTAGTCAACATATTATTGTACTTTATGCTCTGAACCGTCTCTTGCGCTTTCAGAGTTCCAGGGATAACTTGGATTGGAGGAAGTGGAAAGTCGTGGAAAGTCAGGTGATTTTGGACGGACGGTTGGACTCTTGATCCTACCTGAATCGACGAGTTCCGACAAGCTGCGGGTGACGTCGTCTATGTGTTCGCTGAAGGACGGAAGCATTTCGAACATGATCTGGTCTGTCACAGTTGAAGTTTCTGCAGAACAATAAAACCTTGAATACGAATACGATTACACAAGAATCGATTGGATGCATGTCCGACTTACCGTGAAGATTTGGAAATTTTTCCTTTCAAGAGACAACAACGCGCTAATGAATGATTGAACTAGAATACAAATTTTGCACACACCCGGAAAAAACGGTAAAGCTTGCGGATTGGTATGACGTGCTTTTCTTCAACAAACTCGCCCTCTAGTTTCTCGAATGCTTCGATGAGCATGGTGCTTGCATCTGCATATGGCATCATTACAGCTGGCCAGTAGAAAAAAGCTGCCCGCCTTCCATGAGTTACAGAAGAAGACCGTGCGGCCACAGACACCAAAAGAACCCAACACTTACTCGGATAGATGTCTCTAGCTGCGCAGTAACCTAGGTGTGCAAGCGCACCCATCCACTCCTCGCCACCCTCAACTGAGAGGATCCAGCCCTCGAACTTCTTGAACTTTTTGATCTGCGGTGGCGAGGAAAGGGAGGGGGAGCAACTTAGGTATAATCACATGCATACCCATTTGGCGACGTACTGTTTTAATCAATGCTTCGTTGGCCCTAGGAACGTCTGTGAGATCTGCATGGACGGAAAGTTATTCCTAGGAGCACCTACTTGTTGAAAACGTCCATTTTATCCCATGCTTATAGGGACGTGCGTGCGGAGTGGGGATAAGCGCCTCGGTTTTCTGGTCTATAGAATGACAAAAATCACAAGGTATGCTGCTCACCAGGCTTGGGATCCTGTGCTTCTTTCTGTGGGATCTTTCCGGGACCAGACTCTTCCTGGCCTATTGCGAAGGACGGTTAGCTCATGACATTTGATGTGCGTGAATTATAGCGAACCCTTCTTATCTGGACTTGATGTCGATTCACGAACTAGCAATGGCGAAGCTAGGTATGACCACTAATAATCAGTGACTGATGAGGACCCGGAAAGAAATGTCCAGGACTGCCTCAACTTACGATCACCGAGGGGCTTCTTTGGCCCGGAAACTAGCGCGGGCAGCACGCTATGCAGCATCTCAAGGAACTTGCGCTGCTCCTGAGTCAATATAGGCTGCTCGTTCCCGTATGTGTCTACTTTCCGATCTCAGTTTTGTGACAAGAAGAACTCAAAGGGAAAACCTACCGGGCTCCGGCCCTTCTCTCACTTCTTTCGATTTACTCATGGTGACGACGAACGCCCAGGGAGAATTAACTAACACTGAGGATGAGTAACAGAAAAGGAAGAGATGGATATTGAGAGAGAAAGAGATGCAAGGCCGAAAGAATTTAGGACCTTTGCCACTTCATTTAGTACCCAAGGACACGCTGCCTGTGTGTGGGCAGTTGCCTGCTGCAGCTGGTTCAGTTCTACTTCCCGCGATACTTCAGACGTCCTTACCAGGTGGTCACAGGGCCAGAATCTGCACGGAACATTGCATGCAGCGTGAAAAAGTGTTTAAATTACGTATTTCGAAGAGGTAGATGGGCGCGTATGTCGTCGACTCTTTGGCCCAGGATTGCATCGGCACCTGATCGGATCAGGCCGCGGTGCCATTCAGTATTGATCCGCCGATTGCTGGCTGCTATTAATATTGAAATGTCAGTTTCGTGCTCGGCGCTAGCAGCATAAACCCACTTTCGATGTCCGCATTGGGATTTCTTATCGGTACGAAGTCGATTGACGGCTTCCAAGTCCAATCTAGGGGCTTTAGGCTCGTGTTTCAACTTCGTGTCAATGGACACGAATCGCGAGGTCTTCATGAATTAAAAGCAGCCTGTTGGATATTAAGCTATCCTAGCGATGGCGGCTCCCAAGGAGCCAATCAGGCTGCAGTTACAGCTGTCGAATCCGAGGCTCTGGGTTTAAGTACAATTAAACGCCAATGTTATCCCCGGTCTAAGGTTACGGCGCTTACTTAGTGCGACCGAACTTGAGGGAAAGGGTCTTTCCGAGAGCGGGGGCCTGGATAATTAAGAGGGGGTCACGATAGCGGCACCCATGGGCGAAGCCCTCTATAATTACAATGCACATAGTTCCGCGTTGAGCGCAGTCGTTCTCTACTTTGGTATCTGAGCTCCAGTCTCAAGCAGTGCCAGTGCTCATGACCCCTGTAGTACTTATGATACCGCCCGAGGACTTTTGGAGATAAAGTTGTTGGACTGAGGACTCACGCGTAACAACATCCGTGACGAAACCCTACACATAACCTTCTCTTCGCATGCCTTCGCCTCCATGAAGGCGGGTGCTTCGTCCAATGCACAGTAGCAAGCTCACGCTTGAGGTGTGAATGTAGGTCAGTTTGGAGAAAAGGTGATGCATGAGCCGAGCGCCGAGAGCACTGTTTCTAAGTACGTACGCGTGCATTTGATAAAGGTTATTTGTTGAATCCGAGTTTTAAATGGCCAATATCTGCCGAGTTTACGTACTCAGGTGAGCATTAGGCATGTCATCAATACCGGTATCGTTTAGGGCCGGATGGAATGGACGCATACCAGCTTCCCTGCCAACTTCCCTGAGATTGCACCTGATTTCTCATCAATCATTTCGCTGCTGTCACTCCAGTGTATCCGCGCGTCGGGGTAGGACTTTAAGCTTGACTAGATGGTGTGGTTACACTAAGATGTCGTGGTGGTACCCGGGTCTGCTGACGGCACAAGTTTACCAAAACTCGCACTGCGCACTGGCCGTACTTAGGCTCCGAACCTGCGCTGAGCCTCGGTCTCTTAGTGCATGGAATCATGCGCGGACGCAAGGTTGAGGTGAGGCCAGTGCAGCGGCAAAGCCTAACTCGGAGGGAAAAACGTTATGGCCTACGTGAAGAGGCCTCCATCATTACCGTTGTCGGTCCTGACGATGCTCAGCACCACTTTCAGTGTCAAGGGTGTTGGAAGTAAGGAGAGGAGCTATTTTCGTCCGAGTTTGGCATCCGTGATTAGAATGGCCGCGTGTGTATTTTTACGTAATCCAATTGAGAAGATCTTATCAAGTTGATTCCCACGAGACCTAGGAGAATGATGGTATAGCCCAACCAGACAGAAACCAGTGGGTTGAGTTCGTTCATAATATCCATACCTTTTGAAAACCCCACACTATTATTGTCGTCATAGAATATGAGTCGGCGATTGTCAAAATCGTGGTTGAACATGCACGGTAATATTATCTGCTGGACACTTTCCTCTGGCTCGGTGAGTCACAATGAACCTCGAGAACCTCTATCGACAGGCAAGAAATAGACCGTTCCTGGGAGTCCAAACCAGAAGTACTCGGGACCCCCCCCTCCCCGGGTCGTGTAAGTTGTTAAAGCACATATATTAGCATCGGCGCGTCTAATTATTCTGCTTGAGAGGTCGAGCACGGACCGATGTAACGCATCTGGTGGTTTGTCTAGTAGGCTAGGTAGTTCACTTACTTTACCACAATTAATAGGACATACAAACCTTGTCAACCAACGCCAATGATTGATTAAGAGATAGCCGAGAGTTCATAGATTCGTCATTCAAGTTATCGATTTCAAATTCAATACTAGTAGAGCAGAACTTACAGAACACACAAACTCGTTCGTTCGCTCAATATCAGGCGGCCTGTCCTGATACACGTACTGTATGTACACCGTAAGTCCGTAAGTAATAAAGATATCTCAAAAGAAGGAGTCAGAGCCGGAGCTATGAGGAGAGAAGACGAGAGAAGGAAGAAAAGCCAGGAAGAAACGAGTGTGGGTGGAGTATTGAACCGTATCAGCGTACGTGCACATGTTAGTGAGGAAGAATCAGGCCACGGAATCGTGTCGCGTGTGAGGTTAATGTAAGGAATCGGAAGGTGAGATACTATAGTTTGGAGTAGAGACAGACCAGGAGTCAGAAATGTTGAATGCAGCGCAGTGGGCTAGTGTGCAATTTATTTTGCTTCTGAAGTGCAGCAGTGAAAGAAAGAAAGGAGGCCGCAGGAGAAGAAGAAGTGACCCCAATTTTATCTTGGTCCAAACGCCGTAATGGCGGGGATTTGGTGGGAGCGTTGGCGTGACGCGTCTGAAGCCCAATCCAGGCCCGAGACTCGAGAGGTGAATGTGGGAACTACGGTTCACCGAGATGATCTCCCAGTCGCGCGTCGCACCATCGAACACGAACCCAACCCGAAACTCAAACCAGCGAAGAATGAGCGTGATCGTGAGCGCGGACACGAGCGCTGCGGTTGCTCTGTCTCTCCTCGCTCTGCCTTTGTCTCTACTCCCACCACTGGCTCCGGTACCGGCGCCACCTCCACCTCCAACTCGGGTTCCCCTTCGTTATTGAGTCCGGGTCCAAGCTCAAGGCCAAGTTCAACTCCAAGTCCGAGCTCAACCTCGAGCTGTCCAAGTTTGGACTCGTACTCGAGTTTATGTTCGCGTCCTGCATCGCTAACGTCGCTGGCATGGTCGTGTTTTAGTTTTGGATTCGGTTTTGGGTTGGAATCAGGCTTCATTTTCGAGTTCTCCTTCGACGCCAGATTCACGTCTGCGCGGACAGACGACAGGCGCCGCAGTTTCTTCCACACGCGGCGCAGGCTTCCCTCAGCTGCCGGCATAGTAGTTGCCACCAGGGGTGTCATTGCGGGTTTCGTGGACTGGGATGGCGGGGCCGACACAGTGGTGATGTCTGCGACTGACGTCGACGTTGATGTTGATGTAGAGGAGGATGCGAGCGCAGGTACGAGTATAGATGACGTCAAAGACGAAACCGAAGACGATGACGACGAGGATGAAGACGAAAGCGCCGTCTCCCCCGCCTCTAACTCATCTGCCTTCGTTGGCCCCGCTCCACACACTCTTGTCCCTTCCGACGCTGACGTGTGCACGACAGAAACAGGGGTGGGCGTAGACGTAAGAGGACCCGCCGCTGCTGTCGTGCGCCTCCGCTGAACCTGGCCCTGCGCGAGACTGAAGGCCCAGGTAAGTGACATCCTACGTGTCCGTTTTCCCATGTCCCCGCCCTCAGTAGCCGTCGCGCTCCATTCCTTCCCCATCTCTTCAACTGTGCCAGCAGCAGCACCGCCCGCTCGCGTCATCCTCCGTCGGAGACTTAGGCTCGTATCGAGATTAGGAGCCGTACTGAGCGTCCTGCTGCGAGCCAGGCGGCTTGATCTTTCCACTTTCCTTTCTATCTTGGTTCCCTCTACCGTCACTTCCACTACCATATCTTTATCTTTCTCCTTGCCCTTCTCCGTCACTGATAGCACCTCCCTCGCCGTTTCCCCAGACGACACGGACCTAGACGACCGAACCGACCGTGCTCCAGGCCCAGACCTGGACCTCGTCGATGGCGCAGACACAGACGCACGCACGGGCATAACGACGCCTTGCGTGCGCAGTGCCGAACGCGAAAATAGCGGCGTCGGATTTGCCGCGAGCCAATTATGTTTTACCTCTGGCGGCTTCTTCGGGCCCTTCAACTCTGCACTTGTATTTGCGGGTTTTGCGGCCGCATTCACACTTGTGCGTATGTGCACGCTTACTACGGAAGAACCCGACTGGGAGGAGAGCGAGGTGGCGGAGGAGCGAGCGGAGAGTAATGAGGTGGCCGGGGTTGGAGTGAGCAGTGTCGAGTCAGCGCTCGTGCTCGCACTTGCGGTGGAGGAGGCGGAGGCGAAACGCCGTGCGGCGGGGCGGGATTCGGGTCCGGCTCCGACTTCAGGCACGCGGGAAATTCCAGAACACGTCATACACGTCAAGCGACGATCGTCGAAAAAAACATAAGAAAATAAGGCACGACTCACGCGGACAGTCTGGATATGCCGCGTCTCCGATGACGACAACGGGGAGTCGAGTATACGCCGCAAGGATGGACTTTCTCCGGGGGACTATGCCGCTCAGTGCATCTGCACTTGCGCTCTTCTGGGGCTTCCCCGTTGTTGGCGTCGAAGCGGAGGCGAGCTCGAGGAGAGAATCGTACGAAACGACTGGTCCTGCGAGAGGTGAGGGGCGAAAAGTCTGTGATGTCGGGCGGCCTGGACGTGCGCCTGCGCTCGTGCGGCGGATGGGCATGGGCGGAGGCACGTGTAGCGATAGGGATGGGCTCTGGTGGCCAAACTCGCCCAGGCCATAGGAGTGGCGATGTGCCTGGTGCAGCACAGGTGGGGTGAGGGAGGAAGACATTGGTAGGATGTTGAGCGAGAAGGAGACAGGAGGAAGAGAGAAAGAAAGTGGCGGAGACAAGGTAGCGGAGGCGAGGAGGGGCCTGACGTTAAGTAGTGGCGGATTAGGTCATGGAAGGGGATGGCGATAAGAGACGAAGTGAGGTGAGGCGAGATGAAACCCCGACAACCGCGTCGAACACGCACGGTCCGGGTGCGCCCGCCTCTTCATACTGAGCTGCTGTCGGGAGTGGCCCGGCCGCGAAAGGCGAAAAGCGAGACTGATTAGCACAGAAGAGAAGGATGGAAAGAGGGCTTAGAGCGGGAGGTGCTGTAGCTAGGTTACGTGGTGAGTTGATACTTTCATGTTGATCACATCGTGCTCCCGGCCGATGCGGATGCGGAGTCAGAGTCGGGATTCGGCAGCGGGCATGAAGGTCGTGCTGCGTGTTTATCTAAATATCACGTCCGCTGTGGCTTTGTTAACATCGATGTCCCAAAGGGGCAGGAGGCGGCGTGCGTATTCCGCGATCGCCACTAGTACTGATCGTCGTCGGCTATCTTCCCGATCTCGGCATTCGTTCCGCCACCAAGGAACCAAACTCCGTGCGGATCCAGATTAATTGTAGATTCTAGCCCCGCTCGGCGTCTTCGATAAGCAAACTCGAGTGCCGATTACGCTTTGTGCCCGTGTTCTTGTTCGCGATTTTCTTCTCCAGCCGCCTTGTGTCCGGGGATGGCAACGACCATTTGCGTTGACTACCGCGACATTGGATTGGGAAGTAAACGGATACAGGTCCGAGCCTGACTTGCCTTGCCTGGGACGTAACGTAACTGAGGACAGTACACACGCCGGCGCAATCGATCCGATTAATGTTCATTAACGGTGTTGTGTATATTTCGTCAACGTTTATCCTTTTTCAGGTTTTTTATTTTCTATACCATCCTGAAGGCATTAAACCAGGAATGGCAACAGTCGGAAGGCCCACTCATGCGAAAAGGCCCTCATTAATACGCCAACCTCCTCAAGACTCGGGAGCATGTAAGTTTACAAAAAAAAAACCCTCCGTGGCGATCGACAACTCGATAAGAATCGAGATTTAAATTCAATTTTGAATTAGGAGATATGTAAGCGGATTGAATATACAATTTTTTTTTCAGGAGACAAGACGAAACAAGCACATCCCCAGATTAATCTACACCTCCATTCCTTTCCTCTCTCGGCCCCGCATCTCCGCATCCGCATCCCTCTCTCTGTACGTCCGCGGCTTGGACTGTCCGACCCACGAGCTGGCCAGCTTCGCGAGTCCTCGGGTCCAAGTGGTGTACGCGTAACGCAAATCCGGTAGTCCGCATACGACAGTCGGAAAATGTCAAGTGGCGAAGACACGAAGACATTGAAAACCGAAGAAAGGAAGCGGTCAGTTGCCTGTCTCAATAGATGAATGAATAGCGAAGAACTCACGGGAGGATTTGCCCTCCCCCTTGGCTCCCACCCGCCCCGTACCCGTTCCCCATCCCCCATTCCCCGCCACCAACTATCGACGGTCCTGACGGAAATACATGCGCGCACGTCGCCGAAGGAGATCTTGGAAGGGTCGAGCGTCAAAGTCGTGGGGGTGGCAAGCCTCCACTCTCCACACTCGGGATCAAGTACCGAAGAACCGAGAAAATGGTCAACCTCCTCGGACCACCGGCGCTATCACCCTCGTGTGTCTCGCCCCCCGTCTAACGCCTTCTCGACCGTAAGTCCACGAGGAAAAGGGGTCCGAAAATAGAAGAGGACAAGCGAGCGAGCATATAGTTTTTGAGAATGAAAAGGGGAACTGATCGTGACACGCAACACCGTTCCCTCACGCTCAGACTCAGGCCGCAGGGAACCCGGGAGGTGGCCAGCCTCCTAAACTCCCCTCGCCCTCGTCATCGCGTCCGTTGCACGCCCAAAGCGTCTCGCGAGAAAATACCTGACTAATGAAGAATCAGTCTGAACTAAAATCAGGAGGACGGTAGAAAAAAAGAAAAAGGCTCTGGGGTCCAAAACATGGGCCAGACTCCAACATCGCGAAACGTCGCGAGCAAACAGGGGAATCAGGAGAAGAGGCACCTTCCCCGTCCTCCCCCGTTTACTCGGACGCTCGCAGATCTCCTGATAGACGTCCCGTGATCCCAATTTCGTTTTTTCTGCTAACCCAAGTGCTGAGCGAAAAAATATCAAGTGAGCGTACGAGTGAGACGAAAAGACGACTCGCTAGAACTGCCTCAGCCCGATCCCTCACGCTCAGACTCAAGCTTCGGAGACTCGATGAGGTGGCCAGCCTCTCCAGGTCTCGTCGCCATCGCGTCCGTCGCACGCTCATTAGCGTCTCGCGGCTGTCTGACCTGCACTGCACGGAAAACGGCCTGAGACGAAACGCAGCGTGTGAGGAAGGAGCGAAGCGGAGAAAAAAGAATATGAATATGAGAATGAGCGGACTCGTCTGGATTGGAATCGCCCCGCCCCGCCCCGCCCTTCCACGGCGAGACGCAACATGGCGCGGTGCCGATAGGGAAAACCAGAGAAGAGGCACCTTCCCCAGCTACCCCACCGGTACCGGCACATGTCGCTCGCCCGGGAACGGCATCCCACTCCAACGTCGTTCTAACAGAATCTAGGGGAGAGATCAAGCGAGTGGGTAAACGCGACGAAAGTGATTGAGACTCGCCAGTATGTCTCATTCCCTTCCCTCACGATCAGACTCAAGCTGCAGAGACCCAAGGAAGTGGCCAGTCTCCCTGAGAATCCTCGCTATCGCCGTCACGTCCGTCGCACGCCATAGCGTCTCGCGATCCAGATTCTGTAGGAGTAGAAGCAGGTACGCAAGAGATGGAATGAAGGAAAGGCACTCGTCTGCATAACCCTGCCCAATTCCTCCACGCCGCGACACAGACGAGGAAGCACAGAGAAGAGGCACCTTCCCTGTACTTCCTCGTCAGGTCTGACGTCCGTCGCACGCTCGAGTAGCGTCTCGCGGGATCCTGGACGAGGGGAGAGGAGAGGGAGAGGATGGAAGTGTGTTAGGCGTAGCTGAATACAGATACTGGTTTCACGAAGGCGTGATGATGGGGATAGCAGTCAAAGAGCTGCTGCGGTTTCGAGAGGTCTGGACCGGAATTTTCGCACCTGTTTTGGCCCGTTCTGCATGAAAAGGAATAAGGACACAGCTTTGAAGAGCTGATAGAACTTATGAGGTCATATATATCATCAGTGCTTAGTATGAAGACTGGGAAAGGCGACTATCGTAGTTCAGACTGCTTTGTGGTGGCGGTTCCGGAAGAAAAGATGAGTCTAGAACGACTCCGTGCACAGTCACACGAGGAGTCCGTATTTTCTAGCTTTAATCAACCGCAGAATCACAGCGTTGGAACCAAAGCTTTTGTGCATCCATGGTCCAGATGGTGATATTAATGGCGGAAGGGAAAGTGGTTCGCGTCGATCATTAGTATGATCTGCGAATCTGCGGGTTACTTTTGAAAAGGAGTTACAAAAATGATACTGAAATTCTAATTCAATCATTAATATTCATTGGCACGTAACATTAATTGGTTGTTCTCATGAAATAATGATAGGGCCAGCTCCGCTGGCAAGGCCCGATACCTATCTTTGAGGAAAACAGAGGCCATCATGGACGTCAAAGTTATGAATAACAATTTAGAAAAAATTACAACTGATTTACTAGTACTGACTAGTAAGTTTAGATACTGTGTCCACACAACCTCAGCTCGGCACCTCCACTGAACTAGATCTGCCCTCCTCGCCCTTCGCTCCCCGTTCCCGTATCAGCCACTTCATGCTGCGTACCTTTCTGCTGATCTGGTGGACCTTCACCTTGTACGGAGGGGTCACGAGCCCAATTGCTGTCAAGTCGCTGGGTGATGGCGGTGGAGTCGAGCTTCACACGGCTCTTCTTTGTTGTGGGGCCGGGTGCTCAAGGCCAGTTTTGGTACCAAGTGGGTTCTCAAACAGTGAGTGAGACTCGTCGCCGCCAATCTCCATCTTGAGGTCAGCCTTCGAATAGCGGCACCAACACGCAACGGGTCATCATCCTCGTCGTTTGCGAATGTCTAGGTCAACAGACAAGTCTGAGAGTCTACGGTTCTGTACGTTAGAAAACGGAGTGTTTCAACTTACACGCCATCCACTCAGCGTGTCGACAGCACGGTCGCCCAATATGGGCCAGTTTCGTTTCCCCTAAGGCTGATATTGATGGTGGGATGACGACGAGGACAGACCTTGCCACGAAGAAGCTGCAATCAAACAATGTCAAACATGACTCAAGTACAGAGCTTACCTCGGTTTCTTCCCGTACCGCTGCTGACTCCCACTTCGCCTAGTTCACTCGCCGCTGTGCAGAGTAGTACACTACGTCAGCGTCATTAGCACGGGCAGCCTTCGCTCCTCGCCCGGACAGCATGGGCTCACCACACGTGTTTCCCTCGCCACCAACATCTCAGAACGGCACTCTGCCAGGCCAGTACAAGGCACCAACTTGAACATCACTGTCAGAATGGCCAAAGAGTAAGGGACTTGACAACTCTGCGTGCTACAAGTTTGTTGGTGACTACATTCTGCGTGTTGTGCGAAGGAGATAGCAGAGCTACACCATCCCCTGTCGATACTTTCTGATCTGTAGCAATTGGTCACGTGCGGACAATATCTCGCTCCCGAGCTCTGCGCGCAACTCACTCAAATTGATGCAGCGAGTCTCTGGAATGTTTTGATGGCGTATGCTGGACCGAAGGTAACGGTGTCAGTGAAGCCGAAACCGATAAGCCGTTTACAGTTGTATGTACGCCATGATGAGACCTTTCCAGCGTTAAAGGCTGTACCCCTCTTTTCATATGCAGAGGCAGTGAGGCAGATTTGGCAACAGCGGAGGTGTTTTACTACGGTGATTATGAGACTGACCTGGAACACTTTGGTGAGCGAATTGCTTGCAGGAGTGAAGTTGGACATGTACTTTGCTGTGATTGACACTACCATTTGATGTGAAGGAAGTCCCTGCAAAGAAAGTACATTCGAAATGAGTAAGAAGCAGGGAGAGCATTCAAGTCGGTGTGGTTTGGGGACGATTCAGGCGGAGTCGGAGTACTAGTGTGAACGTAAAGAACGCAAACGGACCGAACTATCCGCTCGGCACAACAGACCGGAGCCAAAACGTAATAAATAACACACAGAAAACATAATCACGTGCCTAACGATTCCAAAGAAGGCATCTCGATCAAACAACATGTAAAACAAATGACGGGCCATAGGCTTAAAAAGGGTAAAAATGAAGAGCCGCGGCTCGGCATTACCGATAAGGTGATACCGCGGGGCCCTAGTACAATTGCGTCCAGGTCTTGAATTATTGACCTGGCTAACCCTCTACCTAAAAGTATCCAACCGCGGAACGCCAGACGAAAATAGCTCCTCTTTTTACTTCCAATATCGAGAGCAAAGCTAAGCATCGTTATGGCCAACGATGACAACGGTCTCCACTCCTTGGCCATGGCATTTGACCCGATTATCGGTGGCCTTGCGCTTCATGGTGGCGGCCGTCTCCTCGCCTGATGGGTTGATTTTAATTAATGCAGGTGCAGCACCCCTACGACTCGTGCCAATGACATCAAGTCGAAATACGAGTCTGGAGTCCCTGGATTGGACTTGGAAGCCGTTATTCGACCTCAGACCGGTAAGAAAAGTCCAACGAGAACAACGATAGTGGGTCTATGCTGCCGGTGCCGAGCAAGAAAGCGACATTTATTAGTAATAGCAAGCAGCAATTGACCGGATCATAAGTGGTATCGTGGCCTGATCCCATCTGCACAGACACCGATCGTGACAAAGAGCCAAAGAATTGGCGACATACGCGCCCATACTACCTCTTCGAAATACGTAATTTAAACACTTCTTCACGTCACACGCAATGTACGTGCAGTGACCATCTGGTAAAGACGTCCGGAGTATCGCGGGAACTAGAACTGAGCCAACTGCAGCAGGAAACTGTGCACACACAGGCAGCGTGTCCCTGAGTACTAGATGAATTGGCAGAGATCCTAAATACTTTCGGCCCCGCATCTCTTTCTCTCCCAACCTCCACCTCTTCCTTCTCTGTTGCACACCCTCGGGGTCAGTCAACTCTTCCTGAGTGTACGTCGTCACTATGAGTAAATCGAAAGAATTGAGAGGAGGGCCAGAGCCTGGTAGGTTTTCCATCTGAGTCCTTGTTGTCACAGGACTGAGCCCGGAAAGTAGAGATCTACGGGCAGGAGCGGCCCAGCCTGACTCAGGAGCAGCGCAAGTTCCTCGAAATGCTGCATAGCGTGCTGCCCATGTTAGCTACCGAGCCCAAGGAGCCTCTTGGTGATCGTAAGTTGAGTCAGTCTTGGCAATTTCTTTCCGGCTCCTCGTCAATTACTGATTATCTGTGGTTATACTTATCCTCACCGTTTCTAGCTCACGAGTCGACACCGAGTCTAGATGAGAAAGGTTCGCTATAGCTCACACATCTTATGTCATCTATCTAACCGTCTTTTGCAGCAAGCCAGAAAGAACCTGATCCTAGCAGAGACCCCCACGAAGAAGCACAGGATCTTGCGTCTTGTGAGTGACTTTTCTGTGGTCGCTGCTACTCTATGCATTTAAAAATCCCGGGACTTGACTTCTGCGCACGCATCCCTGCAGGTGAACGGAAATTCCATAAGTAAGTACCCCCAGGAAGAACTCTTCACCAGCACAAAGCTCACAGGCATTCCTAGAGCCAACAAGGAATTGACTAAAACAGTACGTCACCAAAGAGTACACACGTGAAAATGCCTAAGCTGCTCTTGCTCCCTTTCTGCATTGCCGCAGATCGGGAAATTCGGGAAGTTCGAGCCCAGGATCCATTCTGTCGAAGGTGGCACGCAGTTGATGGATGCGCTTAAGAATCTAGGTAGTGCATCCAAATATGGCTGCACAATACAGCGTAAGTTTGGGTTTCTTTTTAGAGTCCATGGTCACACAGACTTCCTCTGAAACTCATGGAAGGGCGGGCAAAACTCCAATGCGATGTCACACGCGTATCCTTGGAGTCATATAAATATGCATGCCCCATGCTAATTGAAGCATTCGGAAAGTTCGGGAACGAGTTCGTTGAAGAAAAGCACGTCACACCGCTCCGCGAGCTTGAAGATCTAAGCCGTGTAAGTGCAAAGTTTAAATCTTGATCAAACCACTCATTAACATTATTTAAAGTCTCATAACAGCTCTGTAGAATCTGTCGGTGAGTCGGACATGCGTCCGACCAATTCTTCTATGTATATTCGTATTCAAGGCTTTCTTGTCTAGTGCACGATTCAAACTTCGAATCAGCTATTCACATACTTGAAGCGGTGCTTCTGCCCCTAAGCAAACACATAGACAACGTCACTGACGGTCTGTTGAAACTTATGGAGTCAGGTGAGAGCAAGGCTTCAGCCGCCTGTCCGAAATTATCTGATACTTCATGACTTACCACTTCCTTCGATTCAAGCTATCCCTGAAATTCTGAAAGTGCAAGAGACGGCCCAGAGCATAGATTACAATAATATGTTGATTGCCGCAACATTCTTCTCCGCGGTCACGGCGACGACGCTGCAGCTTTCCTATGCTTATAACACGAATCCGCACGCATCACTCGGAGTCGCGGTCAATACATTATGGTTCGTAGCGCTCGTGTTCAGTACCGCGTCCAGCCTCGGCAGTCTGGTCGGACTCACGTGGTACCAGAAGTGAGTTCTTTTTCGTAACTTGTCCCCATTTCAAAGCTTCGTCGTCTTTCGTTTCGTTTTACAGAAAAAGGGAGCTGACGCCATATATTCGCTTATGCGCACAGGATACGACGTATCCGATTATTGCCGAACTGGGTAAAGCTGTGGCTCGAGGATGGTCCGACAATCTCGCTTGCGGTCGCATCCGCAGCATTCTCTGTAGGATTATGTCTCTTCTCATTCTCATCCTCGCAGGTGCGTACCTATATACCCGCCCTGTGCAACGGGAGACGGCAGCGTATGTATCCGCTGATTGTTGCCCCACTTCTTTGTCCTCCGCATATTTCATCATGATCCGCGACCGCTTTTGGCTCGGGTATGGTCTCAATCGCATACAACCCCGTCCACAACGTACTCCAGCACACCATCACTTCGGTCCTGACAGCGACTTTCACCGTCACGTACGCTGTCGCGCTCTTCGTACCCCTGTGTCTGTACAGCCCAAATGCGCTTAGTCGCATTAAAACATTTTATGGATATCGTAAGGATATCTACAAATATCTTAAGGGTATCTGCAGATACTTTAATATCAAGTATTATTTGTACTTATTTATAAGATGGCGGCTGTCCCCGTTGCTGTCCATGTGTCGGCGGCGCGGTGAGCGACGGGAGCGGCGGGAGCGGGCGCGGCGGCAGATCTGGCTCGATAACTTGGAGGACCGGCCGCTCAAGGCAACTGTTGCGAGAGCCGAACGCGACGTCGAGGCACAGCCAGACTCTGACAAAAATATGTCTCGACTAGTGACGGGTATTGGAGGAAACGGTTCGGACACTGCTATTTCAATATGTGGTGTTACTGATCCAGGCGAAGGCGCAGCTCTTGCTACCGAGGAGCCGGGGAGAAGAATAGAACGCGCCGATGCTTTCTCGTCCTTGGAGTCGATGCAAGGGCCTTCGGCAGCCATATCATCCACGGCCGACTTTATTCCTGGCTCGACCCCGGTGGTTCCAAACTCGGACAAAGGCCTCGAAAACGTCGAAAGGCAAGAAACGGACGCCCCTAGGAGGTTAAATCAACTGCAGGAAGATGAACCGAAACCACCCTTCGATCCTTCGGTGCAAGAATGTGCTGAAGAACATAATCTCGGCACGTCTAACTCTGCTTCCGAAGTTGAGCGCAGACGGGAGGGAACTGTGGACAAGGCCGTCCCCCTGCAGACGTCAGAATCTTGACAGTTTCAAACGATCGGGGTTGAGTGAATTAGGATGACCGTTGGTGGAGGAACTTGAAGGGGGTAGGGGCTCCTATTTTCATTGCGGAGGGACCAGATGAAGGGACAGGCGTAACGTATCTGGAGAATAGGGGCACCTCGTCCCCTGCCATTTGCACAAATGAAGACAATGTAGGAAAATTCGCAGTTGGTTATAAACTACGTCTAGTATATATCGGCAGTGGTGGCTGAAGATCTAGAGGAAAGAGGTTTCGTGTCGATCATTGGTATGATCTGCGGATCAGTCGTTTAGAGCGGAGTTTCAATTCTGATACTGGAATTCTAATTCAACCATTCATTGACGCGTATTGGCTGTTCTCATAAAACAGACAAGAGTCAACTTTATGGGAGTGAGTTAGCGCATCCGATCGATCTTTCTACACTCAAACTCACGGCGTTTTTGTCCTGCAGGGATTTCAGAGATGACAGACGAGGACACACCTGAAATACGTCTGGGATTCACAAAACACATGGTCAACGTCACTGGGGGCCTGTCGGAAATTTTCGAGTCATTTGAGAGAAAGAGTCTAGCCGTCTGTCTGAAGTTACCTGACTCATCACGACTCGCCACTTTCTCCATTCCAAGTTATCCCTGGAACTTCGAAAGCGCAAGAGACTGCTTTGAGCATAAAGTACAATACATGTACAGTATGTTGACCGCCGAAACATTCTTCTCTGCAGGCACGGCAACAGCACGGCAACTCTCCCACGCTTATATAACGAACACACGGGCACCACCTGGAGTCGCAATCAATACATTATGGCTCGAAACTAGCATGGCGTCCAGCTTCAGCAATCTTGCCAGGCTCACGTGGTACTAGAAGTGAGTCCTTTTTCTTATCCTGCCCCATACGTTTTTGAGCCTTCATTCCATGGTAGCAGAGAGCCGATGTTATGCATCTGCTTGTGTGCACAGGATATGACGGAACCAATTACTGCCGAACTGGGAGAAGCTGTGGATCGAGCACGGACCGACGATCTCGCTCGCGGTAGCATCTGCAGCATTCTCTGCCGAATTGTGTCTCTTTGCTTTCTCATCTTCGCAAGTGCGTCCCTGCCCTGCTCCATCCATTGGGAGATGGCGATGAATGTATCCGCTAATCGTTGCCGCGTTACTTTGCGTTCCACGTATTCCATTATGGCTTGCGATCGCTCTGACTCGGTGTGGTCTGAACAACACACGACTCCTTGCGCAATGTGCTCCAGCACATCATCACTTCGTCCCTAACAGCAGCCCTCAACATCGTACACGCCATCACGCTTCGTACCCCTGTGCCCATACAGATCAAATCCGCTTAGTCGCTTCACTTTGAAAGTCTTCACAACGCCTTTGGAAATATTCAGCTATTTGAATTATGTCTGTCTTAAATAGTATCTGAGCAGGGTATTGTGGAAAGACAGGGGTCTTGTGGATGCTCATATCCATGGCGAATACTGGTCCAAGGCGGATATCAACACTCAAAGTGACGTCGAGGAAGAACGGGCATGCGAAAGGGTCTCAGGACCACAGACGAGGCCTATTACAGCCACGTTGTCCACAGGGATGCTAATCCCGAGTCGATTTCGAGCCCGGTTGGGCTTGGAGGGAATACGAAGATGTCCCTGATGTTTTTGCGCTTATCTGCGTGGTCTCATGGCTCGTTACCCACTAGCTGATGATTTATCTGCACAGGACACGCGTCACCAAGGAGCCCAGCGACATGGACGAGAAGGTGGCTAGACTGGGTCAACTGGAACCTGACATCGGGTCCCAGGCAGGCGCTAGAAAGCCGGGCGTGCGCGGAAACCTATAGCCACAGAGGACCAGGGCATTGTCCACCCAAGAGGCCACGGACTCCAATCATTACTGATCCTGACCAGGGTGAATCCCATACTGCCAATGGACTGGGTAAGGGAGTAGGATGCGGTCCTGACACTCGTCCGACCCTGGAGTCGACGAAAGAGCCAACTGCGATCAAATCGTCTACAGCAGACCTTATTCCTGGCCTGAGTTCAAAACAGACGGTTCAGGATCCGGACGAGGGCCCCACGACATCCAAGGACATCAGGAAGCAAGATACGAGTGTCCCTGAGAGGCCAGACACATCGCAGGAAGAAGAACCGGTACCCTCCTCAAATTCTTCTGCGCAAGAAGGCATAGAGCACCTGAAATCGGTGCACCTAACTCTGCTTCCGAAGTCGAGCCGGACACAAGGGAATCGTCGAGAAGGTTTTACTATCTGCAGACGTCGTAAACCCCTGCAATCTCAAGTGATCGGGATTGAGTGGGTTAGGAGATGGGCGGCGATGGAGAACCTTGAACGAAGCACCTAGATTCCTTGCGGAGGGTTCCGATGAAGGTATCAGAGTAATGTATATGGAGAAGTGTCCAGCAGATATTATTGTGCTCGTTTTACCGCGAATTAGGACGGATTTCATAACGAACCCACCTTACTGGACCCTGTCTGATCGGACTCTGCACCATCCTCCTATGCTTTTAGTGTTTAATACTCGTGGGCGCCACACCGTCGCGTTGAAAAAATAGATTCAAGTCCTAAAACTTCTCGACTCCCTATCAATGGCAAAGCGGCGGCGGTAAGCGACTGAGTTAGAATATAAGCCCAAAGTAGGCCGATCATCAATGAAAAGTTAATTTGACTTGCATTCCAATTGTGCACACAACCCTAGACGATTATAATTCCTCTCCTTACGTCCAACACCTTTGGTTCCAAAAGTGAAGTTGGGTGTTGCTAGGACCGACGACGGTAGCGAAAACGGCCTCTCCACGCCGACCATGATAGCGTCGACCTAAAGCAGAGTTTCGATGGCTTTGTGCTTCATGGATTCTTCCTCCTCGGGCTTCGCCGCTACCACGATTCAAAACACAAAGAGACTGAGACTGAGAGCAGCGGTCAGTGCGTGTTGTTTGAGCGAGTGTAGGTTCAACGGACATGGGAACACATTACGGTATGGCACGCTCGGCGTTCCCCGCGCCGCTGCGCGATTTCGCACATGGAGATCAAGCTTAATGCGAGCTACCTTCGTGTGAGTGCGTGTTTGACCAGTTTTCTCCAATATCCTACATCGCTAATTCTCCTTTTCTTCAATCATCTTACTATTTTGTCCCTCTTCACCCCAGACAGCCACTGCCGATACTGTACATTCGCACCCGCCGTTCGGTTCAGCAAGAGGTACCACCCGGACGCACGAACACACAGGGGCACTGGTGGCAGAGCAATCGACAAGACATCGGTGGTGGAAAGGTTCCATGATTTCATGAGGTGTGTGATGTACTCAGCAGTGATCACCAAAGGTATGGATGTCTTTCGCTTCTACTCCCCGGGCCCGTATGCGTCTATCGTTCCCTCTCCGAAATCCCCTGCACTTCCCACCCCGCTCTTCCTTCCCATGCTTTAATACTATATACTCAGCTCACGATTTCCATAGACGCAAGTGCAAACACACACTTGACACTCGGTCTACGCCTGCGGGCTCGGGAATGGGCATGCACACAAGCATCAGTACAGGTGAGGCAGGCCGTTACGTGTGCTAATGGCGTAATGCGACACACGCTTGAGAGAGAGCTCTTCAACACCTACATTAGCAGCAAGCTGGGACTCGTCACCCCGGTGCAGGCATACCTGTGACTTGGGCTCAAAAACAAGGACAAACGCGAGGGGTGGAAACAGAAAGTAGAGCACGGGAACGCAGTGCATGTGCGTGCACTCGCTCTTTGGTCAGGTTCGGGCTCATATTAGGTTCGGGGATCCAGTGTGCGGGAATGTAGGTGTGGGTGTGGTGTGTCACCATGCAGGTGGATGGCCTTGGTATAACGTAGCCCATACTCACCCTTCTGGCAGGACTCGGATTCCGCCGCTACTGCAACAGAGTGGATAGGTTAGCTGAGGGGGACAGAGATGGAGGAGGCAAGGGGGTGAAAGTGCGTGCATGCAGAGCGTCATTAACTTGGGCCTTCGGCCTCGCACAGTCCCGGGTGCAGCCCTTTGCTGCACCTACGCCCGTGCCTACTGCCATTTTGTCACTCCCACGCCTGTATCGGAGGCAAGGGAGCCGACATGGTGCGAGCGAAGACAAGCGCTTTAATCTCGGTTGTCTTTGTCCTTGTCCGCGACTTCATCAACATTTGTTACATATTCA
This sequence comes from Coniferiporia sulphurascens, assembly GCA_002794785.1. NCBI lineage: Eukaryota > Fungi > Basidiomycota > Agaricomycetes > Hymenochaetales > Hymenochaetaceae > Coniferiporia > Coniferiporia sulphurascens. The sequence continues at coordinate 515,409 of NBBA01000016.1, read as the reverse complement.
ATGTCAACATCGACATCGGCTATGGGTGCACTTGATCGACAGCGGTGACATGCTTATGCTCACCAGAGTGTGCCAACTTACCAGATACCTACTGGTACCAATCAGCATACAGCTTCTCCCGTGACCCTCGAGAAAGCACAAGTATACATTAAAGAAGCGCCGCTCGGTGCTTGGTGCACGCATTATCTTCGTTCAAGCCAGCTTGCATCCACACCTCCAGCGCGAGGTCGCCATTGTGTATACACGATGCCTAGAGTCAGCGATGACAGGCAGAGAGAAGGAATGCACAAAACTATTGCGAAAAATGGCGATTTACACGTTGGAGAAATGTGATATAATCTTACAGTTATGCCGGCAGAAGTCCTCATTCTGGATGGTGGCGAGGACAGTATCGCTTGCAGGTAAATTAAACGGCGCATTTTTCCATGTTTAGGGTCCTTAGATGATGCCGCCGTTGCCGATCATCGGATCATGGGAAAGACTTTCTACAGCAGCTATTGGAATCAACCAATCAACGAAAGGCATGGCCGCTTAGGCGCAGATCGTAACTGAATTTTGGCGACATACGCGCCCATACTGACTCTTTGAATTCTTTTTAACACTTCTTCACGCAACGTTCAGTGCGGTTTTCAGCCTGTTATCGTTCGCTAGAGAAGCCTGTATCATTATGTAAAGTCGGACTGGACGAACTACAGCGGGAAACTGCCCCCTGCTTACTCTGCACACAAACAGCGTGTCCTTGGGTACTATACGGTGCAGGATCAAGTTTCTTTCGGCATCGCATCTTTCTGTTTCCCCACTTCATCTTTGCCTTTCTCTGCTACATACCAAGACTCGAATTTATTCTATTTCCCCGAAGGTACACAGTCGATATGAGTGGAACCCAGGAGTTGCGAGGCGGACTGGCGCCCGGTAGCTCCCCCACTGTTCCAATAACCCGAATCGACAAAGAGAGCACCAGCATGCACGAAAAGCTGCGCCTGACACAGAAACAGCGCGAGCTTCTCGAGACACTGTATAGCGTGCTGCCTATCCTGATTAACGAGCCCAATAATCCCGTTGGTGGTCGTAAGTTGAGGAGCACCGACAACCTCACACTGCCATACCCTTGTCAGTTGCTAATTAATTATGGCAATTCCTAGGAGTCACATCGTCACAAGCCCAGGAGTCGGTACCACTGGAAATCCCGGGTGAGAATGGATCGTCATACTGTACATATAGATCGTGATTACTAATTTCTTTTACGGTCCTTTGCAGAAAGCCACAATGGACCTGATCCCGAAAAAACCCTAGAAGTGCAGTATTGCAAGTCTTGTGAGTCAATTCATGTTTGTGATTTCCGCCTCTCTATACTATCTAAAAACTCGGCTTCTATCCTTCGCATATGTAACCCTGCAAGTATTGCACGAGTACAGTATTTTTGAAAAGTATGTGTCTCCAAGGGGGGCTTCCCGCTAGTACAGTACTCACGCAGTGTATGTTCTCAGGGCTATCATGGATTTGAATGAAATGGTACGTCACCAAAGAAGTACGTATGTGACGATGACCAAGCTTCCTCCACTCTTTTTGCTGGCCACTGCAGGTCCAGAAGTTCGAGAATAGTTTGACATTCTCTGTGGGAATTCGGACAGTGGTGATAAAGGATGCACTCAGAAAGCTAAAATCTGCGGCCGTGAAACATTTGGCCTGGGTGGATGAGCTTACACACGAAAACGGGCTGCACATTGTCGGTGAGCTTGAGGTTCAATTCTGTGCTTGTAGTCACAAAGGCTTCCTTGTAACTGATGGAAATTACAGAATCAATATCCCATGCTCGTTGCATGATATATGAGTGTAATAAGTTTTATGGTGCTGCAGGCGGTATGCTACAGAATGCTTTCTATAGTCCCGAGGGCAATTTTTATGAAGAAGACAACACCATGGTATTCTCCCAGCTTCAATCGGACTTACACGGTGTATATATTCAGCTTGTAAGTGTGAAAAATGTATCCTGACCTAAGCATACCGTAACACGTCCTGATTATCTCATATAAAGGACGGATTTGTTCTGACTAAAAGTGAGTTGAACGGAGCATCTGACCTAGTTTCTTGTATTTCTGTTGAAGGCATCCTATCCTGCATTTCAGATGAGGATTGTTGGTCACTTCGTCACAAAATGCATCAGTACATGGTTCAAAAACTTCCAACCTTCCGCAAACGCATAGACTCCATCACCCACTGCCTGTCAGAAGCTATTGAATTAGGTCGGTACAAGAAATTAATCCTCCGTCTGAAAGTATCATATGCTCCACAGATTACTAACTCCTCAAATCCAAGGCTCCTCCGCGCTTCTGGCAGCGCAAGAGACGTCTCAAAGATTACAGTACAATACAATGTTGACCACCGCGACATTCTTCTCCTCGGTCACAGCGACAACGCTTCAGCTTTCCTACGCGTATAACACAAATCCACATGCGTCACTCGGAATTGCAGTAAATACGATATGGTTCGCAGCGCTCGTGTTCAGCACCGCGTCCAGCCTCGGCAGTCTTATCGGACTCATGTGGTACCAGAAGTGAGCTTTTCCCGATTCCTTTTTTTAAGCTTCGTCATCTTTCGATTCGTTTCACGGAAAGAGAGAGCTGACGCACTGAATTTACTCCTGTACACAGGATACAACGAATCCAATGTATGCCGAAATGGACTATGTTGTGGCTCGAGGACGGGCCGACGATCTCGCTTGCCATCGCATCTGCATCATTCTCCGTCGGGTTATGTCTTTTTGCATTCTCGTCTTCGCAAGTGAGTGTCTATATATCTGCTGCGCCCAGTGAAGGTTGGCGATGGTCGTATCCGCTGATTGTTGCTCTACTTCTTTCTCTTCTGTGTATTTCTTGGTGGTTCGCGATCGCTCCGACTTCGGTATGGTTTTTATTGTTCACGACCCTGTGCACAACGTAATACAGCATATTATCACCTCGGCCCTGACTACAATTTTCACCGCCACACATGCCGTCGCGCTGTTCTTACCCCTGTGCTTGTTCGCCCCAAACTGACTTAGCAGTTACATATTGCGAGCCCTCCGTAGGTTCTATTACGCGTTGTACAATCGGATTCGGTACATCCATTTTTGGTACTGGTATGCGCCCAGGACGTACGGAGGTGACTGGAAAAGTTCTCCCAAAAAGGCGTCTAGAGTAGGAGTTGGACGCGATGTCGAGGCACAGACAGACGAAGGAGAATCGAAACCGGAGACAAACATCGCAGGAAAAGGTTTAAGCGTTGCGTCGTCTGAGGAGCCTGCTACTATGATGGATAGTGTTCCTTATTCAAGCGGTGGTGCAGCCCTTGCTGCTAAGGAACCGGAAAAAGAAATGGTCCACGTCAATGCTGGTACATCCCCTACCGCGGTCATATCATCCACGGCAGCCCCTATTCCTGGCTCTAACTCGAGTCCAATGGTTCAAAAATCGGAGAACGGCCTTGAGAACGGCGCCAGGCAAGCAGAAAGCGCTTCTGGTAGGTCAAACACATCGTTGGAAGAGGTCCCGGATTTCCCGGTCGATTTATTTGTGCGAGGTGTTGAAGCACTTAACGTCGGCGCGCCTAATTCTGCCCCGGAGTTGAATGCGGCAGGAGAGTCGTTGAGGAGAACCGTACTTCGGCAGTCGTCGGAAACCCTGACAATGTTCAGTGATCGAGGTTAGGTTTATTAGAATGTCTGGCGAAGGAGGGGGTACGAATCTTCTGAGTTCATTGTGGAGGGAACCGGTCTGAGGGCCAGCGTAACGTATCTAGAGAGATGTCTGTGCCATGATATTTATGTGCTTGTTGTACCGCGATTTTGACAATCGCCGAATTTTAATTCTATGTAGTTTATCAAGCGATACGGATTCGATAGCACGGACTCACCCAGCTCAGATTCTGTTTGAACTCTAAACCATCCTCCTGGAGTCCCAGGCTATCAGTGTGAAGACATGCGACCATCACGGTGAAAAGATAATTCGGGTCCTAATGCTGCTTGACTCATTATGAGTAAGTGATTACGTCGGGAGAGAGAGAGTAAAGATTTGTTATTACATGTGTCATTCTGAAAAGAAAAGTGCACGGCCATAGGCCGTGCCCAATTCCCTATACTATCCTACTAGCCTGTCACCTACTAGCTACTAGACTGTCAGAGCCCTGAAGAGGTTGGTCGTTTGTTCTTTGGATTAGGGGAGGAGGTCAGGTCCCTATACTACTAGGCCTCAAAAGGGGATGTTCGCAAAGGGGAGGGAAGGGGGTGTTCGAAGCTCATCCTACAACTACATAGTCCAGGCCAGGGTTTCGTTTCATGCTAATGCCAGTCCGCACTATTACAATTGGAGGGCCATGAGAGTGGGGGCCTTGTGAGGGGCCGGGTTGAGCGTGGGTGCTGAGGCACCCAATTGGGGAAGTCTGGGGAAACTGGATATCATGAAGCACCATTGTTGTTAAGCTCAACAGTTACGCAGTGATCAACGTAGGGGCTTCCTGATCGTCGGGACTGATGGTTATGGCAACGGGGCTTCCTAGATGTCGTAAGTCGAAGGTGATCGTCGATGAGGCTTCCTGATCGACGATGTGGACACGGTGAGCTTCTATAGTGACTCGGGTTATGAAGAAGCGGTTGGTGGCACTTCCGGTGCACAATGGACTTGGTGGTAGCAGATAATGGGCTTGTATGAACAAAGAGCACAAGCTTAGGGCTTGTGCTACTGAAGTTACATGCTTATATGCTACTCTATGTGTTTGCTACTGCAGCGACTTGGTTAGGTGTGTTTACCAGACAAAGGAAGGTCATGGAAACTCAAGGAAGGCCTTGGTAATACAAGTATGGTGATCAGTAAGCAAAGCACATCATGATGGTGCAGGAAGGCATCATCATGGCATCTTATGGCGTACGGCGAATAAGGATGAGTAAGGCAGAGAAATGGGGGAGTTGCGCTGACTGATGATGACGAAGAGGAAGTGAGTCAGCACGATAGGGAAAAGTAAAGGAAAATTGTAACAATTGTGGTGAGTGGGAGTGTGTCAGATGGCCAGTCAGTGGGAAAAGTAGGAATGCTGGGTTATCAGGGGCTGCCGATCGAGAGGGGGGGGCAGCAGCACACACTTATACCCAGACCAAATAAGGCCCTCATCCTCCGACATGGTCCACCAATCCAAGAGTCCCATGAGGGGTTGTCCAACACCCACCCCACACGATGCAGTGGCAGTCAGTACACTTGGTGTGAGGATTTGATCCACTCACACGCTGAGTGCCCCTCCCTTTTCAGGGGGGCTGCGCCATGGGTGGCAAGGGGAGAAAGGCCCCCTCACTGTGACTGCCCACAGCAGGCATTAACATTGTAGCTGCCCAGGGGAACCCCAGGTATGGTCAGGGTAGTGCCTGCAAACCACTCAGGCCCCCTTCCTTAGACGGATCCCCCCTCGCAACACCAAAACCCAAAGGGAGATGGTGGTGATAAGAGATCAAGAAGGGATGGATTACGTCGGGACATAAGACTAAACCGGCACAAGATGTTTTTTCCATCCTTAATTTCCTAATTTAGGTTTATTCTAATTACGGACACAGCCGACCAGGCGAAAATAACCACCAATAACTTCAAAACTCGTGCTGAACATCGTCAGGACCAACAACGACGGCGATGAAGGCCCTCGCACGTCGAACATGGCGCCAATCCAACTTTCGATAGCCTTACACTTAGTGGCCACCGCCTCTCTAGGCGCTATTTTTGGTCCTAACCCCGACCCCATGCTCGCACACGATTCCAGGAACGACCCGGAGTAACCTCCAGACCGCACGTAGCCTGACGCCGACGTCGACATTGATGTAGGAGGATGCAGATACAGGCACGGGAATGGACGAAGAAGATGAAGTTGAAGATGACGATGATTACGATAATGAGGATGAAAACGAAAGCGCCTCCGCCTCCCCCTGTATCTTTGCTGGCACCTCGTCACCTTTCCTCACCTCCTTCAACTCTGACTCGAGAATGACATGAACAGAGACGGGTGTGGATGCATGAGACGCTGTACTGGTACGGCATCAACGCACCTGCGCCTGCCCGAGACCGGGAACCCAGGTAAGTGACATCCAACACGTCCGGTTTTCTTTTTCTTTATTCAAACCTTCATTATCTACCATCCCACATTCCTTCTCCGCTTTTTCTGCCATGCCAGAGGCTCCCATTTGCGCCAACATGTATGGTAAATTCAGGTCTGTACAGGTGTGCTGGCTGGGGCTAGAGGTTAAGGCCACGTTAGATGTCCTGCCGTGCGCGAGGCAACCAGTTTTTTCCACCTTCTCCCTTGCCTTGCTCTCCACTATCTCCACCACCACTTCTTCATCCTTCCCATTATCTTTATCATCTATTGACAGCATCTCCTTCGCCCTCTTCCAGAAGATTCGGACCTAGACGGACTTACCAACCAGGCCCCAGACCCGGATCCCAAACCTGTTGGCAATGCGGAGGCGCGTACAGACATTCCGACATCTCAGCAGTGACCACGAGAACAGTGGGATAGGGTCCGCGGCGAGCCAGTCGTGTTTTACCTTTGGCGGCTGTGGCTTTGCACTAGTACCTACGATTGTAGTTTTGCGACTGCATTTATACTTGCGGCAGACGATCTGGAGGAGAGAGAGTTGGTGGGTGAGAGTATGGAGAACAGTAGAGGGGACGAGATGGATAGTTCTGTGCCGGCGCTCTTTCTCGCACTCGCACTCACCATGGAGGTGAAGGCGGAGCGTTGCGCGGCGGGGCGGGATTTGGTTTCAACTCCGGCTTCAGGTGCGTGAGCGATTCCTGAAAAACGTCATAATCGTTAGTTAATGATCGTCAAAACAAAACGTAGGAAAAGAAGGCATGACTCATGCAGATGGGTCGGATACGCCGCACTTCTTTCTTCGTCGATGACGAGAACATGGAGACGTCTAATAGATATCTTCCGGGGAACTATGCCGATCAGAGCATCGGCACTCACGCTCTTACGGGATCTCCCTGTCGTTGGCACCAGGGATGCGACCTTGAGGAGAGAATCGTACGATAGTACAGAGCCGGAAAGAGGCAAGGGGGAAAGGGAGGAGGACACCAGTAAGATGCGGTATGTGGTACAGGTGGAAAGAGGGAAAGGGGGGAAGGGGTTGACGATAAATAAGTACTTGCTGAATGGGGATAAGGACAAGGTGAGGTTGATTAGTTCGTTCCTCACACAGGTACTGATCGTCGTGTTGAGCAGAAGATCAAGTCCGAATATAGCTACTTTCTATATCCTTATTGATACTGTAAATACAGGTATATTCGCTATTTGTGATTCTCTTATGACCATTTCCCCGTATGGTGCTGTAGGCTGTCAAGTCGAAACTTGGAGGTGATGATGCAATATTCAACACTACGATGGGACGACAGTCAGCTATCCCAGATGGGGTAGAGGTAGCGTGCGTATATCCCGAGATCGGCATTAATATTGGTCGCTGTCCAACCAAAGCGGACAACGATGTGTCTTGTCGTTGCCCTTGTTTTTCCTCACCATTCATGAGATCCGCGGCCCTCTGGAGGGTCGCAAAACAAATGGTAGTAAGTACTAGTGCTAAAAATACTTCATAACTGACAATTCTTCTTTTTGGTGCCTTTCAAACTTTTATGCCGGAGCGTGCACACGGCTGAGCGGTCATCTCCCGGATGAGCTCAAGAATCCCTCCAAGGCCCGATCAGGGTGAAGCTGTTGACGCCATTGCTTTCACAAAGGGTCATGGCTTCGAGGACGTAAGTTACCATTGGGGCACGGGCGCCCCGCACTACGGCATTGTCATGGTGAAAAATGATTTTCTTACGCTGGAGGGATCTGTTCATCTGTTCTAGGAACCAAGAAACGTGTTGTAACTCTCCGCAGGTCTCCCTCACAGTTTGCCAGAGGTGGATGTGAGTGAACTCAGTCGCCAACTGTCACTAGCAGCATCTGCACGTATCATGTCACTGGCGGCTCTGTTACCTCCGGCTGTACATGTATACAGTGTCATGTTAACGTCAGTGTCTGGTGCAGCTGTCTGTGCATGTATATTAGGTATGGAAGACCTGTCAATCATGATGCGTTGCGAGGAAGTCGCACTGGAATCAATATTAATAGAAACAAGCGCTTCCCCGAGTGACAGAGGTTTCATATGTATCACTGACAGCGCGCGCTTTCGTACACAGTATAAGTCCCTGTACTGCCTTTCTCCTCTATGCCTCTCCTTCTGTCCTTCCTTCCCCACACACGCCTACCTACTAAACTTTAAGAGATGCTACCTCAAGCTGCTATTCTCGCCATGAGCAGGGTGCAAGAATTGCAAGACGGACCAGAGAACCCTACTAGCTCCCATCTTGTCTTTGAAACACAGGCCAGCAAAGGAACGGTTGGTGGGAACGAGCAGCCAAGTTTGACACATAAGGACTATGAGCTCCTTTTGGCATTGTGTCGTGTGTTGCCTGTGCTGGCTAGTGGGCTAAAGAGTCCCTGTAAGTTGATCCAACCCTAGCAGTCTCTTTCTGTGTCTATGTCTATTGATTATTTGTGGCCATACCTAGCCTCACCGACACTATCCCAGATGTCGGTGCCAGACCCAGGTAAGAGGGATGTGATGTGTACATATACGATACATAGATCATGGTTGTTGAATTAACAGTCTTTTGCAGAAAGCCACGAAGGACCTAATCATGGCAATGTTCCCCTCAAAGAAGTGAAGGATCCTGAGTTTAGTAGGTCATTTGTTTGCGATTGTCTCCACGGTGACTCACTGTGTCCGAAGAGTATAGCACTTATACTCCCTTACACGCATACCCACGAAATCAGCACATCATGGATGAATTCAGGAAGTAAGTTCTCCAAGTCGCAATTCTCCGAAACGTAGAGCTCATGTGCATTTTCAGGGCCAACAATGCCTTAAAAGGAATAGTACGTCACCAAAGGGGTACAACGTGATGAATCCTTAACTCCTGCCTTTCTGCTCGACACTGTAGGTACAGAAGTTCTTGAGCAGCTACCGTTTTGTCGGAGGTGGCGCACAGGTAAAAGACGCGCTTATCGGGCTGAAATCTGCGGCAGAAAGCAATGCCGCCTGGGAATATGAGCTTCGTAATTTCTACGGAGCATCCTCAAATGGTGAGTTTGATGTTTGTTTTGGTGTTCGTGATCACAAAGACTACACCCGGAACCTATCAAAGGCGAAAAACAGGAGCTATGCCCTGATATGCTCCAGTTGTTGAGAGAATGTGGAAGTGCGAGTACAATGCTGTACAATGCAATCTTCGAGCTTGGGAATGATTTTGTCGAAAGAGAGCACATCTTACCACTTATCAAGCTTGATGCATTCTGCTCTCAAGTGAGTGCAAAAATCTGTCTTCTATTCCAATCATTCCAAACACGTATTCATTGCCTCAGGAGAGTAAACATTTTCAATATGAAGTTGGTGGGTCAAACATCCATTTGACCGATTCTTTTATTTGTATTGAAAAAACTGTCCTGCCGGCACTTCGAATGAAGAAAGGACAGCGATAGACCATCACGAATTTTATCTGTACATGGTTCAAATACTTCCACCTTTCAGCAAAAGTATTGACCGCGTCACCCGCGGTCTGTCGGAGCTCGTTGACTCAAGTGAGAGCAGGAGTCCAATCGTCCGTCTGAAACTACCTAATATCCCGCCGCTTACCACTTCCTCCGATCCAAGGCGTCCCTGAGGTTCTGAAAAATCAGCAAAGGGAGAGTGATAAGTACGTTAATATGTTTACCGCTGCAACCTTCTTCTCCGCGGTCACAGCAACGACACTGCAACTCTCGTACTCGAACGTCACGAATCCGCAGGCACCACATTCAGTCGCAGTAAACGCGCTATGGTTCGTCGCGCTCGTGTTCAGCACTGCATCCAGCCTAAACAGTCTGACCGGGCTCATGTGGTGCCAATCGCCAAAGTGAGCTCCTTAGACCCCATTTTCTTAACCCATTCATTAAGTTTTCTGGAAAAAGAGACCTGATGTTCAACACTTATTTATGCACACAGGCTGCCACGGATCCGACAGTTGGCAGGCTGGGCGTGGCTGTGGCTCGTGCGCGGACCAATGATTTCGCTTGCCGTAGCATCTGCAGCATTTTCCGCGGGGCTGTGTCTTTTTTCATTCTCGTCTTCACAAGTGCGTGTCAATCTCCGCCCGGTATGCATCCGCTAATTTTTGCCTCGCTTACTTGTCCTCTATGGATTGCTTTGTGGTCCGCGGTCGCTCTGACTCGGGTACATATGTCCTAAATCGCATACGGCCCCGTGCGCGACACACTCCAGCACGCCGTCATCTCAATCCTGACGGCGACCTTCACCGCCACACACGCCATCGCGCTTTTCGTACCCCTATGCCTGTACAGAACAACTGGGTTTAGTCGCTTCCTTCTGCAAACCCCCATGATGTTTTATCCCGTGCTGCTCAGATGCAATCGATACATCCGTCTTAGGTATTGGACTCTGCGGACCAGCCTGATGATGCGCATCTTCAAAGATAATGGTTCTTTATGGACGGAGTCCGGAGTAGACATCGAGTCACAAGCAGACGACGGAATTCCGGAAGTACAGACGAGGATTGCAGAAAAAGATTCTAGCGTTGCGCTGTCGGAAGGGCCTAGCACTTCGATGAGTAGTGTTATTGATTCAAATGATGGCGTAACTCTTGCTGCAGAGGAACCGGACATTGGGATCGAGCGCAGGCTCGGTAATCGTCCGTCGCGGGAGTCGGTGCTGGAGCCTATCGCCTTCAAATTGTCTAAGTTAAATCCTATCCCTGGCCCGAGTTCGGACTCGGCAATTCGAAATTTAGACATAGGGCCCATCATGAAGGAAGAGACAGGCGTTTCTGAAAGGCTAAACACAATACAGGAAAAAGATCCGGAACACCACTTCGATTCTTCTGTGCAGGAAGGCGTTGAAGCACATAACATCGACACGTCTAGTGCTGCTTTTGAAGTTGAGCGCGGACACAAGGGAGGCGTCGAGAAGGACCATCCATCTACAGACGTTGGCATCCCCGACAATCTCGAATGATCGGTGTTGAGTGAATTAGGACGGCTGGTGATGGAGGAACTTGAAGGGGGACACGAAACCCGTTTGGACTCTAAACCGTCTCCTAGATTTTCAACGTAAAGTAGATGAGATTTATGTTCGAGTCACAAGGGGTTATTGCATCCGTCCATAGAATTTCAACCCAATTGAATTGAAACAGTAAACACAGCCGACCAGACGAAAATATGACTTCTTAATTTGTTCTTAATCTCTCGGGCCAACGTCTTTTCGAGCGCGGGGAAGACTTTCCATTAGCTATCGGCGATCGACCGGATCAACATGTGGCACTGCTGTTTGATCTGCGTGGGCGCCGATCGTGTAAAACTCGACTTTGGCGACATACGCGCCCATGGCCACACATACCTCTTCTCGTACTCATGGAAGTCTGGCAGACAGACCCGACAATTTACGCACGACGTTGAGCTTACTTGGAAGTGCAAATAACATTCTATCCTAAGCATTAAAAAAGCTAGGGGAGGATTTTTTTCAAGAAAAGCACCTCGCACCGCTCTACACATTCGAAAATCTTTGCTGGGTAAGTGCAGAATTTCGATTCCGATCTAGCTATTCATCGATGCGTATTGGCTGTCTAAAGAACAGTATAAGGTTCAAAGTCTTGACAGTGAGTTGGACTCGGACATACACGTCGACCGATTCCTCTGTATTCATATTCGAAATTCTCTTGTCTTTGTAGACACTTCAGCCGTGTCAAATTAATACAGAACTGAAATACTTGTGTTCCTCAACAAACTCATAAACGACGCCAACGAGGGCCCGTTGAGAGCTTTTGAGTCATGTGAGTGCAGGAGTCCAGTGATCCGTCTGAGATTACCTAATGATTATCACTTTCCCCGCTCCAAGCATTTCCTGTAATTTCTGGAAGCGCGAGAGAAGGCTCAGAGCATAGATTAGAATAACATCCTGACTGCCGCAACATTCTTCCCCGCAGTCACCGCAACGACGCTGCAACTCTCTTACGCATATGGCACGAACCCATCCTCCTCATCCGAAGCTGCAGTCAATACGCTGTGGTTCGTAGCGCTCGTGTTTAGCACGGCGTCCAGCCTGAACAGTCTGGTTGGACTCACGGGGTACCAGAAGTGAGTTTCTCCCCGTATCCCGTTCCGTACTTTTCAAAGCTTCGTTCTACGGGAAAAGAGAGCTGACGTTATGCATTTGCCTATGTGCACAGGATACGACGGAACCAATTATTGCCGGACTGGGTGAAGTTGTGGGTCGAGTATGGACCTACGATCTCGCTTGCCGCATCTGCAGCATTCTCGACTGGATTGTGTCTCTTTGCATTCTCATCTTCGCAAGTAAGCGTCTGTCTCGCCCCGCACAGTAGGGACCAGCGACCATTGTATGCGCTACAATTATCCGCCGACCGGATGGGCTGCCGCTTCGTCGGCGCAAAACCCGTCTTACCGAAGAGTTAAGCGGCACCTGTGCCGAGACTTTTCTGATCGGAACCTTAATACTGTTGTAATGTTCTGTGACAGAAACTTTGCAAAACTCGGAGGGGCACCTCTGCCCCAGGCGTTTGTGCAAATAAAAAGCGCTTTGAAACTTATGCAGGGGACGTGAAAATATGTTTATTGTATATAAGGGAAATTAAAAGAGCTAAAAATGAGTTTGGGCGGCCGCAGCAGGAGAATTAGAACGTAAGCCCAAAGTAGAGAAAGTAGAAACTTAATTACATAATCAGCATGTTCCAATCACAGACGCCAAACTCGGACGAAAATGGCCGCTCTCCTTACTTCCAACACCTTCGACTACGAAAACGAAGCTGAGCGTTGCCAGGACTAACCAGTGTAGTGAAAGCGGCCTCTGCACGTCGACAACAACGTTGACCTTAAACCGAATTTTAGATAGATTTGTGCTTCGTGGCCGCCTCCTCAGGCTCTACACAGACCTCGACCTCGGTCTCGCGTCCGTACGCGATTTCGAGCACGAATCGGAGCAGCTTCAAACACCTGAATATGGCCAGTGAGATCTTGAGCAAACGTGAGCATTCAATAGGCATAGTAACGCAGTACAATTAATCCGATAGATTCGAGTCTACATTGCAGGATGACTCGTGGATAGGGGTTAAAGGGACAGCCATGGGAGGGATCGGGGTCAGGGAAAAGTGGTTTTTTACGTCGAGCACAAAACCGAACTCGATGATGAGTCCAAACACGTGGAGGATGTCGCTGAGTCAGCTTGGGCACTTAGTCTTGGCCTTTCGAATGTGCGTCCGACTCCGACATGTATCAAAGGGTAATCCCTACGCTATCGAAGTTGCCTGCTCGCGCGGCGACGCATCGAAACCGTACCTGCATACACCTGTATGCTGGATCCCGGGGCCTGACGCGGGACTCTACTTGGAACTGGAGAGACAACAGGTGCCGCAGTCTTTTCCACGCGCAGCGCAGGCTTCCCTCCCCCGTCGTCATTTTTATTATCAGTGGACGCTTCATTGCGCGACTCGCGGATCTGGGAGCGGCGACGCGGTAGTGTCATATTGGACGATGTTGACGTCGTATAGAAGAGGACGTCAATACAGGCACAAGCATGGACGAAGAGATTGAAGTTAAAGATGGATTACGATAACGAGGATGGAGACGAAAGCTCTTCTGCTTCCGCCCTCCCGCTTTTATCTTCGCTGGCACCGCGTCACCTTCCCCCGCCTCCTCCAAAAGACTCGGGGCCGACAGGAACGAGACAAAGACATGCAAATGCACGAGATGCCATGCGTAGTCAACGCACCCACGCCTGCACAAGACCGAGAATCCAGGTGAGTGACATCCCACATGTTCGTTTTTCTTTTTCTTCATTCCCGCCTTCCTTGTCCACCACTTTCTCCTCTGCTCCGATCATCCTGGAAGCGTTTATTCGCGCCAACGGGCATCGCAGACTCAGGTCTGCATAGATGTGTTGACTAGAGCCCAGGACCGGCGCCTTGCTAGACGTCCTGCTTTGCGCCAAGCGACCATCCCCTTCCACCTTCTTTTCTGTCTCGCTGTCCACTATCTCCACCATCATCTCTTCGTCCTTCTCCTTCTCATCTATTGACAGTGTCTCCTTCGCTCTCTCTCCAGACAACTCAGACTTAGACGGCCTTACCGGTCGCGCTCCAGAACCAGAACCAAGACCAGAACCCAGACCTGTCGACGATGCGGAGGCGCGCACGGGCATGACGACATTCTGCATGCTCAGCAGCGAGCGCGAGAACAGGGGGGTGGGGTCCGCGGCGAGCCAGTCGTGTTTTACTTCTGGTGGCTGTAGCTTTGTACTGGTGCCCACGATTGTGGGTTTTGCAACCGCATTTATGCTTGCAACGGATGCGCGGGGGAGGAGGGAGGAGACGGGCTCTCGCGCGGGAGACAGTAGAGGTGACAAGATCGTGGACAGCTCCGTGTCGGCGCTTGTTCCAGTGCTCACGCTCGCCATGGAGGAAGAGGAGGCAGGACGCCGTGCAGCGGGGCGGGATCTGGCTTCGGCTCCGGCTTTGGGGTCTCGAGTGATTCCAAAAAACGCCGCAATCGTCAGGTGATGATCGTCGAAAAAAAAACATAGGAAAGAAGGTAGAACTCACGTGGAAAGGTCGGATACGCCGCATTTGTTTCTTCGTCGATGGTGATAACAGGGAGGTATTTAATAGATATTCTCCGGGAGGCTATGCCACTCAGAGCATCTGCGCTCGCGCTCTTACGGGGTTTTCCTACCGCTGGCGCCGAGGATGTGAGCTCGAGAATGGAATCGCACGAAAGAACAGGCCCAGAAAGGGGTGAGGGACGAAAGGTCTGCGAGGTCTGGCGGCCTAGACGTGTACCTGCGCTAGTGCAGCGGACAGACAGGGGAGGTAGCGCACGTGGCGATAGGGAGGCGAGCTCGCCTGGGTTGTAGGATGAGTGGCGGTGCACCGGGAAAAATGTAGATGGGGGCTGGGAGAGGGAGAGCATCGGTAAGAGGCAGTATGTGAATAGGATGGACTGAGGAGGAAGTGGAGTGGGAAGTGGAGGCAGATGTGAGGAGGGGCTTTAGGATAAGTACTGGTGAATTAAGTAATGGCTGAATGGCGATAAGGAGAAGGTGAAGCGGGATAGTTCGTTCCTCACATAAGTACTGATCGCCGTGTTAAGCAGAAGATCAAGGGCTTACACGGGAGCAAATCTGGATATAGCTGTTTTCTACATCTTTTTGAAACTGCAAAGATATTTGCTATTCGTGACTTTTCTCATGGCTGTCTTCTATATTTTTAATATGCAATGCTACACTTTATTCAAAATGTGGAACACGACCGTATCAAATCATTAATGGCTAGCCAAATTTACAATTACAAAAGGACGCACATGGTGGGACGGCGATCAGTTATCCCATATGGGGCAAGAGGTAATGCCTATCCAAGATCGACATTGATCTTCGTCGGCTAATTTCCCGTTCTCGGGCCCTGATCCGCCGAGGATCCGGACCAGACCCCCACGCGGTTCAAGGTTCTAGTCCCGTTCGGCGACTTGCTTTATGGCATGAAGAAAGTAACCGAACGAGACTAGAATCGTGAGATAGAGAAAAGTCCTTCTCTTCTTCACTGTTTTGGTACCGAGGCACAGTATACACGCTGTTGCATTCATCAATTCTCGTGTTCCGAAAGCTGTATGGTGGGCTCTTGCAGTTATATAAATACTTACGCACATGCTGATTGGTCAGACGCGTGCCCTTCTCCCACGGTTCTATATAAACGGAAAGCGGGTGCTTGATAGGCGCCGACGTCCATGCTGGTTTGGGGTTGGTTACGAGAGCGTCTACACGTGTCCCTTGTGCTCTCTCTTCTCTACATCTCTTCCCCTTGTCCTTCCCTTCTCTACGCACTCTCACCCGCCCTTTAATTTGGTCTATCCCGGGCTCCCGCTGTAACCATAAGCAAAGCACGAGAATTCCGAGGCGTATATGAACCGCGTAGTTCACCCCTTGTTCCTGAAACTCTGCCCGACACGAGGAACATCAACAGGTGCGAGCAGTACGCCCTGACAAAGGAGGAACAAGTCTTCCTCGAGACTCTGTTTCGTGTACTTCCTAAGCTGGTCAGCGGGCTCGAGAAGGCCACCGATGATCGTAAGTTGAGCCGACCCTAGCAACCCTCCCGCTGGGTCCAATTCAATTACTGAGTATCTGTGACCATACCTAGCCCCACCATTGCTAGCCCAAAAGTCGACACCAAGTCCAGGTGAGGAGGATTCGCCATAACTCGTACATCAGGTGTTATCGAACTAAAACTTCTTTTGCAGCAATCAAAGAAGGACCTGATCTCTGCAAAGTCCGCGATGAAAAATCACAGGATTCTGCGTCTCGTGAGTAATTTATTTTGTAGTCGTTGCGACCGTGTGCACCCGGAGAGAGTGATGCCCAAAATATGCATACGCGTTTTTGCAGGCAAAAGGAAACTTGGGGAGTGAGTATCCTAAGGAAGTACTTCTCGGTAACGCAAAGACTCACGTGCATCCCCAGGGCCAACCGGGGTTTGAGAGAAATAGTACGTCACAGAAGGTGTATTATGTGATCATTCCAAAGCTCGCCACCGCAGATATGGAAGTTTAGGAAGTTCGAGGCCAGGATCCGCTCTGTTAAAGGCGGTTCGCAGTTGATGGACGCGCTTAGAGCGCTTGAAGATGAGCCGGACGTCACATCTTGTTTGTTGGTAAGTCTGGAGTTTTTTTTAATGGCCATAATCAAACACGTTTCCTCTGGGACTCATGGAATATGGACGGTCTTACAGAGCTCAACTGCACTGCTTAGGATATATGCAGACGCAAGCACCAAGCTAATCGAGGCAATCAAAGGATTTGTGGACGACGAGGTTTTTGAAGAAAATCATGTCACGCCGCTCCGCAAGCTTGAAATATTTTGTACCGTGAGTGAAAAACTTGAAAAAAATTTGTGTTGTAATCCGATCGTATTGAAAATCCCTCAAAAAGTACAATTTGGTATATTTTCCTTGTGAGTTGGACATACGTCCGACCGATTCTCCTGTATCTAAAGTTTTCTTGCCCTGCAGGCTCTTCAGGTATGGAAAAAAAGGACATACTCGAAATGCATTTCCTTTTCAGCAAACACATAGACGATGTCACCCGAGGCTTGTCTGAACTTACGGAGTCAAGTGAGAAAAAGAGTCTAACCGTCTGTCTGAAATCAATTTATACCTCATGACTTACCAATTCCTCCATTCCAAGCTATTCCCGAAACTCTGAGAGCGAAAGAGACGGCTCAAAGTATAAAGTACAATAATATGTTGACCGCTGCAACGTTTTTCTCCGCGGTCACCGCGACAACGCTACAACTCTCCTACGCGTATAATACGAACCCGCACGCATCATCCGGAGTCGCAGTCAATACATTATGGTTCGTGGCGCTCGTGTTCAGCACTGCGTCCGGCATCGGCAGTCTGGTCGGACTCATGTGGTACCAGAAGTGGTTCCTATTTCTTATCCTGTTCCTCACCCTTCAAAATTTTCGTTGTCCTGTATCCATGGAAAAAGAGAGCTGATTTCTTGCATTTTCCCACGTACACAGGATACAACGGATCCAATTATTGCCTGACTGGATGAGGTGTGGCTTAAGGACGGACCGACGATCTCGCTTGCCATCGCATCTGCAGCATTCTCCATCGGGTTATGTTTTTTTGCATTTTCATCTTCGCAGGTACGTGTCTATTCTGCTCCGTCCAGTGAAAGCTGGCGTCCTATGTATCGACTAAATTTTTCCCCGCTTCTTTGTCCTCCATATATTCCATTATGTTCCGCTCTGACTCGGAAACGGTCTAATCGCATACAACCCCGTGTGCAATGCGCTCTAGCATGTCATCACCTCAACCCTAACGGTGGCTTTTACCGCCACACATGCCGCCGCGCTCTTTTTGCCCCTGTGTCTATACAGCCCGAGTCGGCTTAGACGCTTCCTTTTGAAAGCCCTTACAATGCCCTTCAACTGTTGTAAAAAGGTTTGCCTTAAGCGCTGGCATTTGCGCAGGGTACCGCGGCAGTACAGGGCTCTTGTGGCTTCTATTATACATGGCAGCGGTGCCCCATGGTCCGAGGTGAACAACATCTGCATTCTATACCGGATCGGGGAGACACGAATGGTACCGGAGCCACAGACAGGGAATACCGCAGCCACGTCTTCTACAGAAGATGCTAGTCCCGACTCAGGTTCGAGCTCGATCCGGGCTGGGAGGAATTTAAAGAAGGCGTGGATGTTTGCGGGCCAGTCTTTGTGCCTCGTCATTGCATGGCGCATTCCCCGCTTGTCGGATTGGCCGGTGTTTCGTCTGCGCAGTGATTGTGCTACCGATGAGTCTAGAGACATGGAGCGGGCACATGAGACGGACGAGGAGGCGGACACACTGAGGAAATTGGAGTGTGATATCGAGTCTCAGAATAGTGTCGTGGAGCAGGGTATGCAGAAACCTATCGTCACAAAGGACCAGGGCATTACGCTATCCGAAGGATCACGAGCTCTAATTCGTGATATTACCTATCCCGACGAGGGTGCAGATTCTACCGTCAGAGGAGAGGAACTCAAATGCGCCTCTGACACTCATGCGGACCCGGAGTCGATAAGAGAGCCTGTCGCTACCACGTCGTCTACGGCAGACCCTATTCCTGGATCGAGTCCGAGCTTGGCAATCCGGAATTTGTACGCCTGGAAGGCCAGACGCATTGCAGGGAAAGGATCCGGGATCCTCTTCGATTCTGCCTTGAAAAAGGTGTTGAAGCACATAACATCGGCATGTCTGATACTGCTCCAGAAGTTGAGAGTGGTCTCGAGGGTGTTTTTCCCCAGAGTACCCAGACAGTTTTCAATGATCAGCACAAGCGAATTAGAATAGATGCTGCGCAATCTTTTATTTGTGTGGAAATGTGAGTTTGTAGCTGAGTCTGAAATAGATTTCTACAAATGGAGTACTGGTCTTTGTGACGGTCACAATATGGCGGCCAGGGTCACGGTCGTGTGTAGGCATTAAATTCAGGTTCACAGGCGCCCACGTTGGTGATCAAAGCGAGAGAATTCAATGCGAGTCAGGTCACAGGCCGCTTGGGCTCTGTCTGGCCTCGTGCCCTTTCTCATCTGGATCTCTTCCCCTGTCTTCAGCCCTAGCCTTTAACCCATTCTCCCCCAAGTTCCTGCTGTTACCATGAGCGAAGTGCGAGAAAACCCTGGCATGATCATTGAGCCTCGCAATTCACCCCTTGTTCCTGAAACTCTGGCCGATTCTGGGAACACCGACAGGCGCGAGCAGTATGACCTGACAAAAGAGGAGCGAGTGTTCCTCAGGACACTATATCGTGTGCTCCCCAAGCTGGTTGGCTGGTTCGAGAAGCCCACTGATGATCGTAAGCTGAAGCAACCCTAGTAACCCTCCTGGCGGGTCCACATCGTTTGCTGAGTATTTGTGGTCATATCTAGCCTCGCCATTGCTTTCTCAGAAGTCGAAATCAATTCAAGACGAAAAGGGTACGCTATAACTCACGCGTCAGATATATCGATCTAACCATCTTTTGCAGCAGTCCAGGGGGAACCTAATTCCAGCAAAGTCCCTCACGAACAGGCACAGGATCCTGCGTCTTGTGAGTAATTTTTCTATGATCGTTGCCACTTTATGCACCCGACGAGCACGGCACTCAACTTCTGTACACACATTCCTGCAGACAGACATAACTTCAAGAAGTGGGTTCCCTATGAAGAATTCCTTGCTAAATACAGACTTATGTGAACCCTTACTTAGGGCCAAACTAGGATTGCTTAGTATAGTACGTTACCTAGGGGTATACATGTGATTACGCCTAAGATTACCCCCGCAGACCTGGAAGTTTAGGAGGTTCGAGGAGAGGATCCGTTCCGATGAAGGTGGCGCGCAAATGATGGATGCGCTTAAGAGGCTAGAATATGCAGCCTTAAATGACGATATGGGTAAGTTTGGGGCCTTTTTAGAGCCCATGGTCACACGGTCTCTGGAGCTCATGGAAGGCGAGCAGATGTACCCGGGACGATGAGGATCTTTGCACACGCAAGCCCATTGCTAATGGAAGCATTCAAAAAGCTTGGGGATGAGTTTGTTGAAGGAAAGCACGTCACATCGCTCCGCGAGCTCGACCGTTTTTGCTCTGTGAGTACGACATTGTGTATTCTATTCCAACCATTCATTAACAAGCATTATCCGCCTCTTAAGAGGTTCAAGCATCTTTATTTACGCGGTGAGTCGGGCGTATACACGTCTGACCCGTTTTCTCCGTATTTGTATTCAAGATATTCAAGGTATCCCTTGTCCTACAGACACACGTGAATGGAGAACAACGGAATGGGATATACTTGAAATACTTCCGTCCCTCAGCAAACACATAGACGACGTCACACAGGGCTTGTCGGTATTTTTCAAGTCAGGTGAGAGCGAGGGTCCACGTATGTCTGAAACTACCTGATACCCCATGACTTACCACTTCTCCGTTCCTAAGCTATCCCTATAATTCTGACAGCGCAACAGACGGCTCAGACTACAAAGTACAATAATACGTTGGCTGCCGCAACGTTCTTATCCGCGGTCACGGCGACGACGCTGCAGCTTCCCTACGCTTATAATACGAACCCCCACACGTCACCTGGAGTTGCAATCAATACCTTATGGGTTGTAGCGCTCGTGTTCAGCACCGCGTCCGGGCTCAGCTGTCTGGTCGGCTTCATATGGTACCGGAAGTGAGTTCTTCTTTGTTCTTTGTTCACTTCCCGAACCTTCAGTATCTTTCGTTTTGTTCCGTGGTAAGGGAGAGCTGAAACCATACGTTTGTTTTTGCATACAGTATACGCCGGATTCTGTTATTGTCGGACTGGGCGGCGCTGTGGCTCGAACACGGACCAAATTTCTTGCTTAAAGTTGCATATACGGCATTCTCCGTCGGATTATGTCTCTTTGCATTCTCGTCTTGGCGGCAAGTGCGTATTTATCCTGTTCTGCTCATTGGTGCCTGTAAACCGTGTATATTAACTGATCGCTTCTTCTTCTTTGTTCATCACGTATTCCATTATGGTCCCACGCTCGCTCTGACCCGGGCTTGGATCTACATCGCATACGAATCCTTACACAATGGCGTTATAGTACACCATCGTCTCGACCCTGGTGGCGGCCTATACCGCCATGCACATCATCGCGCTTTTCGTATCTCTGTGCCTATACGGCCCGGAAAAAGTTTGGCCTAGAACGCCCTTGGAATATTTTGATGATATCTACCTCAAGTTCGGGTATCTTCGCAGGCGGCAGCAGATGGAGATGCGCTATGAGACACTTCTGTCTGAGGAAGCTGAGGCGAGGGCCGAACGCGACGTCGACGCACAGCCAGGCAAAGAGGTGCCGGAATTACGGACGAGAGGCGCAAAGAAGAATCCGAGCGTTGCGTCGTCCAAAGAATCTGCTATTTCAATGAGTGGTGTTACTAACTCGAGCAAAGGCGCAGCTTTTGCTGCCGAGGAACCGGTAAAAGGAGTAGAACGTGCCAATGCTCGTACATCCTTAGGGCCTGCGCAAACCCCGGCTACATCGTCTACTGCAGATCCGAATCCTGGCTCGGGTTCTAGCACGGCAATTCAAATTTGGACATAGACCGCGAGGGCATCGGGAGGCAAGAAACAGACGCTCGCGAACGGCTAAATGAACTGCGGGAGAAAGAAAAAGAACTAGGATCCTCTTCCAATTCTTCTGTACAAGGTGTCGAAGCACACATGACGGACATATCTAGACTGTTTTCGAAGGTGCACGTGGACGCGAGGAAATACTCGAGGAGGGCTGTCCATCTGCGGATTCTGGAAGCCCTGAAACCTTCACTGATCGGGATTAAATGAATTAGGATGGCTAGTGATGGAAGGAGGTACGAAGCCCGTATATTCACTGGAGAGGGATCTGGTGTGAGGGCTGGAGTAACGCAGTTGTAAAAATACCCAGCATATATCGCTGTTTTTATTTTGCTACTGTGGTTTTGACAATCGCTTGCTGTTGGTCCGGACTCCATGTAAATGCAAAGTTGAAAGTTCTCCAAACGGTATGGATATCATGAAAAACTCAACCTACTAGTTTCTGTCACTCAATTGGGCTCTTCATCATTGTCATAGGCCTACAAAGTAAAGAATTACGTGGTACCTGGGCACCGCGCCATCTCATTGAAAAAATCGGAGCCCCTCTGAAGTAGCAAATGGCACATGTATTAATAACGTCGATTGCGGGATCTGAATGTAATACTTCCAGATTGACTGCCCCCAAGTTAATCCATAGAAACTTATCCCAGCTCCTCTTTTCTTGCAGCTGAGTGCGGCATCTGGGCCCTCAGAACTTGGGAGACGTGGTTGACCAAAAAAGGATATTCCCGATACCTTTAGGTAAAGGGTTAGCTAGGTCAATAATTCAAGATCTGGACGCGATTGTAGGGCCTCGCGGTATCACCTATCGGTAATGCCGAGCCGCGGCTCTTCATTTTTACCCTTTTTAAGCCTACTATCGTGTGACCCCTGTTGCAAAGTTTGCAACAGGGGCCACTTTCAATTCCTAGCCTCTGCAACTCATAACAAGAGTCAGAAAATCTTAAGATGAGTGTACATTAGCGCATTTTTATAATCGTGAAGTTTTTTTCGCGAAATAATGCCATGTTGTGAGTCTGCAGGCAAAACGGTGGGTTTGGCCATGGTCAACACTCCTTCAGGTCTCTCGGCTCGCATAATATTCCCGCACTCTTGCTACGACATTTAAATTAACATATACTATGAGTCCTATCAGTATATGCCAAGCTAATTACAGGGAAAATATGTATCGTAAATATTTACTAGGATGCATTCTTTTCAAAAAGTGACAAAAGAGAGACGAAATGCGATCCTATTTTTAAACTCCGATTAGGACTGGTGCCTACAGGCGAAATTGCGCCAAGCCTGTGCCGAATCCTATATAATAAAAATCTTTTTTAAACGGAGTCTAAATATTATCGTAACATTCCGTGACAGAAACTTTGCAAGTGGGGGCACCTCTTCTCCAAACATTTGTGCCAATGCAATAAACCTCGAAATTTCTACATGAGGCGTGTAAGTAGGCCTAGTGCTCATGTGAGAAATATGAAGAGAAAAAAATATGTTTGAACGGCAGCAGGAGCAAAATAATGAGAGTTTGCAACAAGGGTCATACCGTGACAGTACAGTCGAAAGCGTGATAAAGCCGCGCCTCTGCCGGGCCCGGGAAATACCGAATTGGTGGCTGAAATTGAAATTTTAAACCGAAAAGTAACCAAGAAACGCGAGATCTCGCGTTTTCAGATATTTTCTAAAAATAGACCAAATGTGTCAAATTTTTTGAGAAAAATAAATAATAATAAATTCTAAAAATAATTGAGAGACTTGCTGGCATACTATAAGTGCCTGCTCTTAACAATCCTGCAGCTGTGCACAAGCAAGATTGCCTAAGAGAAGTCAGCTAAGCAGCCTATGGACTCTGACGTTTTTGCTAAGAGTAAGGGAACCATCAAATCAATATCCGGAAACAGCCGCTGGATGCTAAGTGGGCGCTAAACTTATGTAACCTTCCGTATATGGGTAATTAAATAATTAAATTAAATAATTTTTAAATAATTTAATATTTTGTGTCAAATTTTCCAAGGAAAGTTTTCACTCCCCCAAATTCTAGGATTTAAATCAACAAGATATATAAAGGAACTTTATTGCTATCCATTTCACTAAGTTTCATAGGTATATAGGATGTATTCGTGGACTAGATACAGTTACAATTTTTGGTCGTTTCGGAACTTACCGAGGTGCGGGTTCTTGACGCTTTCGACTGTAGTATGGTCCGTCATTTGTTTTACATGTTGTTTGATCGAGATGCCCTTCTTTGGAATCGTTGGGCACGTGATTTTGTTTTCTGTGTGTTATTTATTACGTTCAGGCTTCGGCTTGTTGTGCCGAGCGGATAGTTCGGTCCGCTTGCGTGTTATTATTCTTTACGTTCACACTAGTACTCCGACTCCGTCTGAATCGTCCCCAAACCACACCGACTTGAATGCTCTCCTTGCTTCTTACTCATGTCGAATTTCTTTGCAGGGACTTCCTTCACATCAAATGGTAGTGTCAATCGCAGCAAAGTACATGTCCAACTTCACTCCTGCAAGCAGTTCGCTCACCAAAGTGTTCCAAGTCAGTCTCATAGTCAAACTCCTCCGCTGTTGCTAAATCTGCCTCACTGCCTCTGCATATCCGCAAATTCGCGCTTGCGGCATGTAATACTGTGAAATACATAGACCAGCTTGGGAGCGCGGGACTCCTGTGCGCGCCACCAACCGTCGAGTACGAGGAGCTTGAGTCTGCAAAACGTGCGATCATTGCGTCGCTGCCGACCTCGCAGGGTGGAGAGGGAGGCATTCGCGTGGATGTCAGACAGGAGACACAATGGCGTATCATCATCGAAACAAAGGGGGAGCGTGGTAAGCGCCCTCCGCCGCGCAACCGTCGTGGTGGTACGCCCGGGCAGGGTAGTGACCGCGGCGGATGGCGCAGGCGTGAACGAAGTCGTGGTATTCTGGCCGCTAAAACCGCATAGAGAGGATCGTGTGGTGTGGTGACACGTCGGCGTTCGGAAACACCTTTATTTTGCCTTAATTGAGCGTAGGCGGGGCGCGATGTTGTAGTTTGTGCCAGGTGATTGGAAGTTGTGATGGTTGGTCTTTTTGTACGCTTTTTTACTGTTCTTTCTTTCTTTGTGTCTCTCACCCTCTGTCGACATTGTCTGCTCACATTGTCGTTCCTCCTTTGGATTTGGTATTCTGTGATTTGCCCTCTATTCATCTTCTGATCGCACTCACTCGCACGTCCGAGTCGCTATCTATCCCTGCATCCCTCGCCTTTCCTCTTCTCACGACCCTTTTATGCGCACTCTCACCCCTCTCTCCTTACACCCCCCTCTCTTCCGCGCCTCCGCTTGCTCGTACACACGGACCTTTGTTTCACTCATGTGCGCGCTGCCCTGTAGGCAATATGCATATGCCCCCTTCCTGTCTAGCTGAAAGAAATACCAGCCCGACCGTGGCACTGATATTTAGTTAGACTGTTCTGTTCGAAGAGGATCGGCGTCAGTCCGAGATCGACACGATCGACGACTCCCCCAGATTTTTGCGGGTCTTTACTAGAAGTTGAACTTATTCCTTCCTTCCGAGCACTATGTACAATTCAAGTTCTAATTTTTTGATTCGCTCGAGTATCTCTGCAGCGTTTATCTGGAACTTTAAGGGGATTACTGCCAAGTTCCGCCGCACTACTTCCTCAAGCTAGATATGTACGTAAGCATTGTATATAGTACCGGTGTTCTCCATTTCCCATCAGTTCTCATTTCCTTCCTATTCAGTTCCCACTTGGTTCGCGCTGCTAGCGTGTACAAACTCGCACGTCATGTGGGGTAGCCTGGCCGCTCGTATTCGCTTGCAAACATGCCGGGGAAGTGTCCTCGGAATGGTGGACACGGAATACGGTTTAGCCTGATCTTCCCGTTAGATACTTCTCAGCCTGCTTATCACCCTTCTTAAATACCATTAAACGGGTCCCGGAATTGGTGACTTGAATCGCAGCGCTCGTACTTACCAGCAATGGACTCGGAAAAAAACGTCGGCAGCTCTCAGCAGCTGGGAAACTTGAAGGTCCTGGACAACGTCGTCGTAGAGAGAGTGAACAAGGACTCTGACTCGGAGAAGTTCGAAGAGGGCGGCGAGGGTGGTGGCGGCGCAACACCTGGTGAGCCTGAAGTGTCGGAGGAGGAGCGCAGGCTAGTGAGGAAGCTCGACTGGCGCATCCTACCGATTTCGTGCATGATGTACTTGTTCGCTTGTGAGTGGGCTCGTCATTCCGCTAGAAGATCTAGCTGTGCTGACGATCATCCTACGTGCTTCTCGGTTTTCGTTTCAACGAAATGAACGGGACTAAACGCAAAAAAAGTCTTGGACCGCTCGAACCTAGGGAACGCGCGTCTGCAAGGCTTGCCGGCCGACACGCTACACGGAGACCCTACGGGCACCCTGTTCGACTGGGTCAACTCTGCGTTCTTCTTCTCCTATGTGCGTCGCTTACAATTTTCACTCGTCACTCGATTAAAAAGAGCTAAACGTCGGTTCGCGCTACAGATATTATGCCAGGTCCCCGCGTCTGTCGCGTCGAAGCTGTTCCCTCCGCGTCTCTGGCTCGGTGCGGCTGCACTCGGTTGGGGCATATGTTCGACGCTCATGGTTAGTCTACTGAGTATCTAAGTTATTGAAATCAGAGTTGGAGTAATCACACCATGCTTGCAGTCGACGGGGTTCAACTTCGCAGGTCTGATGGTCACGCGCATCGGTCTGGGCGTCTTCGAGGCTGGCTTCGGTCCCGGGATCCCGCTCTACCTTTGTGCGACCTTCTTCTTCCTGACAAAGTGAGTTATTTGTGCTGACGTCCTTTTTCGTCCAGCGTACTTCTACACGAAGCACGAGATGGGCCTGCGCATGGCGTATTGGTTCGGCTTTGCCGCAGTCGCAGGTGCCTTTGGCGGGGTCATCGCGTTCGGGATCCAACACGTCCACGACGCAACCGTTGCGGATTGGCGTCTCCTGTTCATCGTCGAGGTGCGTCCTCTTCGCCATCCTTTTTGCTTTTCTTCTTTCTCTGTACTGAAAACTGACGATATTGACACCAATATTCGAAACGTTCTCCCTCAATATAATAACATGGAAATCTAACATTATCTTTTGGATGGAAGGGCATTCCGGCTGTTCTCATGGGTATTATCGCGCTCACGTTCCTCCCCGACCGGCCCGAGATGACCAGCTTCCTCAACGAAGACGAGCGCAAGATCGCAATCGCGCGAATGAACCGCGCAATTAGTGGCGACGTTGGACTTGGTCTCAATAAAGGTGAGTCCCTTGTTTTTACAACCGGCCAAGCTCAGTATGGAAGGAAAATAACTAACGCATATTGAACTTGCTTTCTGCTAGCCCATGTTTGGGCCGCACTCATGGACTGGAGGGTACGCTGAACGATACACATTAACCGATCTCTGTACTCAAGTAGTTATACTGACAGGTATACACCGGTGGGGTAATATATTTCGGCGTCAACTGTGCACTCGCATCCATCTCCGCGTTTTTACCAACTATCATCACGACCTTTGGATTCAGTGAGTGCATTTCCTTGATTCCCATTTCACCCGACTTGACACTGACGTTTTTGTAATGCAAAAGCGAACGCAATCGCCCAGCTCCTCACCGTGCCTCCATACGCAGTCGCCGCAGTCGTGCTCACGCTCACGTCGTACGCATCCGACCGCTTACAGAGTCGCGGAATCCTTATGGCTGGGTCAAGTGTAGTGGGAGCTATCGGCTATCTGTAAGTTCGGGCAGAATCCTCCCGAGATGCTAACTAGTGGCCGGGTTTACGGAATACCTCGGGCCGTGCCAAGCAAAACTACTTGAGGAAGCGGACGTTAATTGGCTTGTGTTCTCCCTTCATTCTGATAGGCTTCTCTTATTCGTACAGACGAACGAACATGTGCGCTATTTTGCAGTGTTCTGCATTACCAGCGGGACGTACACGACTATCGGACTCACGATTGCGTGGTGTAAGTTTATCCCCCCTATTCGTCTTCTGACTGCTCTGGTTTTTCTCGTGGGAGACAACTCCTAACATGTGTTTCTTCGTATTCTGCGTATCGTCTGCTCACAGTTGCACACAACCTCGGCTCCGAGTCCAAGCGCTCAGCAGGCATCCCGATGTTCATGGCAATTGGGCAGTGCGGGAGCATCCTTGGCTCACACATATACCCATCAACAGAGGGTCCACGATACATGTACGTTCAATTTTCCATCTGTCATATGTTAAATGAACCCGACTCTGACGCGATCTATTCGCCTTTATTTTATTTCGCCTTGCAGCAAAGGCTTCGCCAGTACGTCCGTCCGAATCTCGCGGACGTTTCCGGAAGGACTAAGGATAACCCTCACCTTACTTTTTGTAGTTACTTGCGCGCTCGAATTCCTCGCTGCGGCGTGTGCCCTAATCCTCTCGGTAAGCGGACAGCCGTCAGTTAAGCGGTGGGGTAATGTTAAATTCCCCATTGTCTTAGTTATCATACCGCTGGGACAACCGCCGGCGCGATCGTATGTACGGGTACCCGAAGCCCGAGGCAAGGGTCGACACGTCCGAGTTCGCGGACAAGGTACGCGTTACCACTTCCCTTCCTCCTCTCCTTCAATTTCCTCGACACCCTCGTGTCTTCTCCGTCCTGCCTATAGGACGACGTTTTTATACCGCGAGTGTGGGGTCACTGACTAACGACACTCTTCTTTTTTCTCTCTCTATCCGCTTTCCGTGCCCCATTCCATATATGCATATGTTTTTTCTGCCTCGGACGACGTGTGAAGGCCCCGATGTTCCGATACATCCCTTAGATTTGAGGGGTTAAATCATAAAACTAGCGATGATGCTCCGAGTCGTGCGCCTGGTGAGTGGGAACGGGGATAGGCCATGATGACCGGGACAGGACATTGCGAAGACCGGCAGGAAGAAGGGGGAGGATGTTATTTTTGACCATTGATGCGAAGTCGGATGCGAGGATCGAACGAAGTCTTTGTACTAGTACGAACGGAAACCCGATGTTTATGATCGAAATGTGGCTGAAGACCTTTGTAATAATAATACCATTCCAACCATTCTGCCGCACCAAAATCCCAAACCCCAAAAATGCCGAGCCCCCGTTGTGCCTGTACAATTGAAAAACTCGAGAAGCAGTGGGGAGGGAGGAGGCTAGCGATCTTAAGTTGGCGTCAGTGGACTTTCGGAAGGTATTGCACGCCTTATTGCCGACCCCGAGAAGGGGAACATGATGGCGTCGACACTGTAAATGCTGCCATTAACAATAACTTGACCCTCCATCATCTACGGCGCAGAAGTCACCTCTCTTTTTTATTCTGCACGGATCATAATCTGTCTTCAAATAGCTGAAAACCATTCCAATGTATTTCCTTTCTACTTACCTTCGATTTCTCAAGCCGCTTGCTTGAACATAACGATACAAGAGGATGTTCACTATTGTCATCGATCATATATCATTTTCATATAACAAGGAGACTTCCGGATTATTCTTGGTACAATACCAACACCCTATTGATCTAATCATTCTCCCCCCTATAGACAATGATGGACGGGGCTTGCTTCACTGGAAAAGCATAAGCTTACTACAAGCTGTCACACCAATACAATCTGATGTGTAGCACATTGCATTACATTAACTTTGCAAATGTTGCCTATATGCTGACAACTTGAGGACTAGACAGTATTGTGATTCAAGTTTTGTAACATTTGATAGTATACCTACAGGTGGATGTAACCTAGAAAGTCACTATTAAGTCAATCTGAGAAAGGTACCGGGCCAGGAATCTTCGCCTTGACGCTAAATCGAATTAGAAACGGGGGTGACGTCGACAGTTAGTAGAGCGTCAATGGCATCGTGATCAATTAAAACATCAGCGTAGTCCGGGTTAATAGCTTTACGTTTAAGTTTAAGAAGCGTGGCGCGTATGACTTCTCGTCTAACGATTAAGGGTTTCGCTTTTGCCAGTATCCACTGCTTTGAAGGCGTTTCAAAACCAACAAATACGATGCACGAAAACAGGTTGCCGGTTGCCGGTTGACCTGCCGGATCAGCAGACGGCATAGCACCAATCATGGTCTAACCTGTGCAAACTTTAAGACAGTGCAATAATATTTGTCGTAGCATACTATTTCATACCCACTCACCAACTCAACAATCATCTGTAACTTGTACCTGGATGTCTTCTCATAAAGCGCAGCATTTGCGTGAGATGCGATACATAGTTTCACGGACATCCAGCCCTGAAGAAGTATATTGTTTTTACGAAAAATGTAAGACCTCTAGGGGTTTACGCTGACCTCAGTTGAACCAGTTCTATAAGTTTCCGAGAGAGCGACGTGGGTGTAGGCTAAGAGATGCCTTACATCAAGACCTATATAGACCCTGCCCATGTAACTCCCTTACAGAAAAGTTGCACTGGGAACAAACACGCAAGTAAGGCAAGTAGCACTGCCCTACACAGGTAAGCGCGTGATAACGACACTCCTAAGTGTCAATGCACAGCGCGTCTTTTCGAATCCCCCGGAAACTCGCGATTTAGCATCAGCGCGGTGGTGTCGGATCGAAGTCGCGAGCGCCTAGCTTTGGCAGACAGCATAGCCCCGTGATATACATGGATGGATACAACGGCACAGCCTCGCGCCCAGAATTCAGGATCTTCCAATGTTTTTGGATCCCAGTTCTCCCCCTTCTGCATCTCACACATACACGCGCTCGCCTCAATCTCGACCTATTTTCCTTTGAACGTGCAGTGACACCATGAGTGAAGCGGAAGAATTGCAGGGCGGATCAGAATCGGGTATGTGTTCTCCTTCTTTAGCACTTCTCCTTGGCCCGAAGCTGAGACGAACACAGGGGGACTCAGAGATTGCGAACAGTCGGACCTGACGCATAAGGAGCGCGAGTTCCTTGTGATGTTGTATCGTATTTTGCCTAAGCTGGTTGGCGAGCTCGAAAACCCTGTTGGTGATCGTAAGTTAAGACGCAATATAGTCTGTGGTTCCTGGATCTTGTCAATGGTTTTGCTAATCATGTGGCCATGCATAACTCCACGATTGCTAGTCCGGAAGTCGGTGCCAAGTCCAAGTAAGCAGGACCATCATAATTCGCAGATTGGACATGATTGTCGAGTTGTCTGTCTCTTATCTTACAGGTAACAGAGGACCTGTCCTTGACAGCGTGCCGACGCATGATGGCATCAAGTCTGGTGAGTCGTTTGCGATTGTCGCTTCTCAGTGAAAGCACCAAGGACTTACCTCGTGCGCGTACGTTCCCGCAAGTATTGCACAAGTTTGGTGTTTACAAGAAGTAGGCTTTGAGGAAGGACTCTCCTGCTCGTATTTAAGAAAGCTTACGCGTGCACCTAGGGCCAGCGAGAACATGGAGAAAAAGGTACGTGCAAAGTCCCCTTTCGCGTTGCCAAAAGGGTGGTCACATAAAAATGACCTCAAACTGCACCTACCCCCGCTTGTCTACTACGCAGATCCAAGAGTTCGAGCACAAGTTCGGCTTTGTCGGCGGAGGCAGGCAGGTGATGAGTGCGCTTTCCATGCTCAGAAAGAGTGTCAATGAACACAGACTATACGTAAAGAGTATTGTCGACGCGCTCGAGTTTCCATCTTTCAGTAAGTTCAGAGTCCACTTACGCGTTCGTGACCGCAAAGGTTCTTCCATGAAGGCTCATGGCAAAGAACGACAGTGGAGAACCTTCGCCTTGATACTATATATCCTTCGCTTTCTGCGTATTCGAGAGCAGCCACAGACTCCTACAATGCGCTTTTGACGTTTGAAGATAAATTTTACAAGAAGGCGTACGTTGCGCCGCTCAGCGAGCTGGAGTTCTGTATATTTGTGAATATCGCCATTTGTTGTCCTTTCGTTCCGTTACTTGACTGTTACTGTCTCTCAGAAAGAGATGCACGTGTACGACAGTAAGTCGGATAGCGCCAGATCCTTTCATGTTCGAGCTAACAAACCTGTTGTTCAGATAGTTTCCTAATGCCAGAGGCTGTGAGGGAACGTAGTTTATGTCTAGGCCTAGTCTCGACACTTCCGTCCTTGAGCGAGCAAATGGATAACGTTGTCCACGGCCTGACGGAATTCATAGACTTGGGTGAGCAGAATTTTGGCCGTCTGATACCACCCAAGCATCTCACAATTCATCGTTTCCTCCTAATTGAAGGCATTCCTACCATTCTCGCAGCGCAGCAAACAGCCAGCGCAAGGTACCTCACCATGACAACAGTCGCGACCTTCTTCTCAGCCGTCACAGCAACGACACTACAGCTCTCGTATGCATACGTTGAAGATCCGCAGGCGACACTCGCAATCTCAGTCAACGCGCTCTGGTTCGTCGCGCTCGTATTCAGTACCGCATCCGCTGTCAACAGTCTTCTCGGGCTCACATGGTGTCAGACTCCCAGGTGAGTTCAAATTCTTTGCTGTCGCCTCGCAGGTCCGCACCGCCTCCTGCAAAGCTCTCTTCGTTTTGATCCGTCAAATCAGGAAGGCAACTGATATGTTCACACAACAGATTGACGCTGATCCACCAGCTGCCGAGGTGGGCAGCGTTGTGTCTCATCCGCGGGCCGACGATTTCGCTCATCGTTGCGTCTGTCGCGTTCTCTGTCGGACTGTGTCTCTTTGCATTCTCGTCCTCGCAGGTAGGTGTCCACCTCCGCTCCCTTAAATGTGCACGAAAACGTATACCCTCGCTGACTGTCGTCCCCCTCTTAATCTTGACCTTTTCCCCTCTGCGCCCATTCCGACCTGAATGTTGTGTTGACTATACTGTACATGGCTCAATGCGAGGCGCTCCAGCACATCGTCACCTCGGCCCTGACGGCTGTCTTCACTGCCGTGCACGCAGTTGTACTTTTCGCGCTCGTATGCCTGTACGTATACGACCGGAAGCAGCCTAATTTTCCATATAGGATCGGAATCGATATGCGCCTGATGTGGAGGCCGGCGCGCCGAGTTGTCTCCCGGATAGTGCGACCAGCTTTTACACGTCTGGTGTGCCCTGTTGTTTCACAACTCATCACCTGCGGGACGGGTTTGGGGACGTTTCGTCGACGAAGAGCCCGTATGTCTGCAGAAACTACAGGTGATGTGGAGCAGGCACCCGGCAATATCGAGCGGGCCCTTGGGGCAGGCACGGAAGCGGAAATGCAGCACAAACTCAGGCGTAACGTCGCTACGCCGGCGGACCCATGGGAGACGAGGATTAAGACAGCCTTTCAGATGATGGTAGACACTCGCACGCAAGAAAAACGAACGACCATCCCGGCAGGAAGTCAAGACGTCGGGTTGTTTAGGGAGCCATGTACTCCGATATGTGGCGACACCGATCCCGACGAGAGTAGGGCTTTTCTTTCCGGGGAGCCAGGCGAACAAGACACAAGCGACGTCTTCGCTTATAAAACCCTAGAATCGGCACAAGGGTCTGCCATAGTCACATCGCCAATGGACTTTAGTCCTAATCTAGGTTCGAGTGCGACAAGTAGAGCTTCAGGTATAGGCCCCGAGTATAGTCGGAGGTACGAGGAGGACATCCCTGGGAGATCGAGCCAATTACAGGAAGGGAGTCCAGAGTGAGTCGATTTCCTTGCAATGTACTCGGGAAAAGATGAAGTCGCGCGGCAACATATTCCGCGCACCTGATTTCGCTTCCAATGTTGAAAGCGAATGCGACATACTCTTCGGAAGCCCACGATCACACGAATGTACAGTCGAACCCCTCGATTTAGATGGAGATTGGTGGAAGGATATTCATATGCAATTCACGGGGTTATGTGATTTGACGAGCCTGTCCCTGTTATATCGGATGACCTGGTGGACACAAAATCCTATGCAAAACACGAGGTTATGCAAATTGAGGGAGATTCAAATCAAGGGATTCGGCTGTACTTGCAGTCCACCGTTTACCACGCAGGCTTTGATGAACAAAGACGATAGTGACGATAGCTTGCCAGTGACAGTTGATTGTAAACACGCGAAAATCTTCAAACAACGTAAGTTTTATAAAACAGACTCGCCTTTTATTCTCTGTCTGTTTGAGACCTGATTGTATTTCCTTACCTTCAATTCTAGATCAAATGTTAGCGCACGAATGCTGTATCTGCGGATCTTAAATGGGTGCTGCACCAGTCAGTTATAGTGTCGGGGAAGAAGTGAACAAATACGTGACATACTACTTGACAAGCGTGATTGGCTTTGGTGGTATCCACGATATGATCAATTGTACGAATGGCACAAGCGGTACCCCGATTGTCGCCAGTGATGACGACCACTTTTTGCATCGCACTCTATCTCTTCCGAACAACAATAGTGGCCTGGATGACGGATAACATACCCCGGATTCGTTATACATATCGCAAAGGTAAATGGTTCGTCCAGATTCAGATACACCGGCCTTGTTATAGCTTGAGCAAGTTTTGGCTTCGCTCTCTAAATTATGTCGTTTCGTGTTCTTGTCTCCAAGTTGAACGAGTACGCGACAAACTCCTTGTGAGTACGACTCAGAAGCGCAATCCGAAGGGTAATGGAAGCCAGACGATGATACCGGAAACAATAAACATCCATTAGACAAAAGACAGGCAGGAAGCGGCGTTATTGCGCAACTTGCGACAAGTGTTGGTCCGTCTCAAATTTCGACGACGCAAAATGTGCCGGACGCATTTCCGCGCGTTCGGATTGTTCCGATCGGCCATCAGTATCGGCACCGGCATCGCTCACGCCGATCGTGCACGTTTTCGCCCGAATTGCCCCCTGCGACTTCAAGTTACTAAGTTAGAGGGAAAACAAACGTTGAGCCATCGTGGGCCATGGCTTCAACACCGCCGGGCCTACCGTCAGGTCCCCGCACGACTTGTGCGTTCCGCGTTCCCTCTAGCCGAAGTCATACATCTACACCCACCACGCGCGCACACATGCCCGCACCGTGACGGAAGGCATGCAAAACGGATATACGATACACAGCCCCGAGATCGTCTGATAGATCTCTATCAGGCCAGGATCGCACCGGAACCTACTAGTACCATCCCCACACTGCGCCACTTATTTCGAACTTACACTTGGCGTGCGTCTCTCTGCAAGTACACGAATAAGGGATATTTGCAATTAGCGTCGTATCTGGGACGGTTTGATAGTTCTGGAAACACAGCTCCGAGTCATTCCACGCATTGTATATGATGCAGCGTACACACCCTAAGCATGCTCCAGCGCGAGGCCTTAATTACCGCGCACGCGTGGGCCCTTGCGTTCTTTCGACCTTGTGTCCCCTCTTACCTCTCTTTCTTTCTTTCTTTCCTCCCTTCCCGCATCCACGATTTCCTTTCCAAGCAGGTATAAGCACGTAATCATGAGTGAAGAGGAACGAGTACAAGACAGATTAGATCCCGGTGAGTGTCCGTTATCCGTTATCCGTTATCCTTAAGGAGCACCTGTCGTTCGAAACTTCGAGACTCATACCGGTCGCCATACAGGGTATGCTGATGAGCGCGAATGCTTGCGCTTTACGCGGAAAGAGCGCGAGTTCCTCGCAACGTTATGTCGCGTATTACCCAAGTTGGTTTGCGAGCTCGAGAAGCCTTCGTTCGTCGACTGTGAGTTGGCATAACGTCCTAAGCGAAAAAGAACAAGCACTCACTATCGCGTCCTCAATAATCCATTTTTGATGGCCATACCATTATTACATGGCCAGCTCCGAAGTCGATTTTAACTCCAGGTAGGAGAGAGTTTTGATGGCCTACAGATAGGACGTAATTACTGAATGAACTGCATTTTGACTCTAGGCTGCAGATATCCTGATACTAGCCAGCCTTTCTACGAAGAGGAGCATGAATTTAAGTCAGGTGGGATGCTTCTGTCTTCATGGATGGCTCTGCGATCCTAAGGAGTTTGTCTCAGGCACCACCCGGGTCGCGGAACCTTGCTACTCTGTGCAATCGGAAAGCAAGGACAGTCTTCTCTTCCCACACACGCTTCCGCGGGAGATGGACAAGTTCGCTGTCTACGCAAGGTATGTCCTTTCGGAAAGGAACAAAGAGTTGTAGCGCTCACCACACGTGCACGCCGACCCCAGATCCTGCCAAGGACTGCGAGAAAAGGTACGGGGCAGTCTTCGAATCATCGAGTATGCGTGACACGCATTAACTGTCTTGATTGCGTCGTAGATTCAGGAGTTTGAGAACAAGTTCCGCTATGTCGGAGGTGGAGTGCACACGAAAAAGGCGCTACTCGGGCTCAGGCAGGAGATCGTCACTCAGGAGACGCGCATGCGCAGGAACATCGAGACGTCTGAGCTCGGGGATGAATTCGGGCCTGGGGCCTGTGAGTTCTGAACATCATTATGTGTCTGCGAGACAATTGGGAGTTCACGCGACGAGTTGATCATGCTTTCTTTCATCACAGCATTACAATACCACACGAGGGTATACCGCCCGCTCGCGGCTTACGCGTATAAGCTGCGGGCATTTTACTACGCGCTCATGGCGTTTGGAGACGAATTTTACGAGAGCGCATGTCTTGCGCCTCTCGATGCGCTAGCGACGTATATCAATGTACGTGATTCCAGCCGTCTCCATCCGGACTAATTCTTATCCTTGCCATTTGCCTCAGAACCAGGCGGACATCTTCGCGGGTGGGTGGCACGCGTTCTCTATCGGTTTTTGCGTGTGTTGAGCGGGCTTTCTGTTTTGCTGATGTCCTTAGGTAAAGACATCGTGATTGAAGAAATGAGCGGAAGTGATGCCCGGCTGCGCTTAATCGAGATGCTTCCGATCCTCAGTGAGGGCATGGACGACGTCGTCCGCGGCCTCACAAAGTTCATCGATTTAGGTGAACCAGACTTTGTCAAAGCATATCCAAATCATACCACACAACTCACCACCTCTCTGTCGATAGGAATTCCCACAATCCTTGCAGCGCAGCAGACGGAGAGCGCGAGGTACCTCACAATGACTGGGGTCGCGACCTTCTTCTCAGCAGTCACCGCGACAACGTTGCAGCTATCGTACGCTTATGCCGCGGACCCGCGTGCACCGCTCGCAGTCGCAGTCAATGCACTGTGGTTCGCTGCACTCGTGTTCAGCACTGCATCTGCCGTAAATAGTCTCCTCGGGTTAACGTGGCGCCAGACACCTGGGTGAGTTTGTTTCCTTTGCTTCTACCGAATAAAAAGTGGCCTGGACTTCTGGAACTGGAACTGCTTCCTTTCCCGAAGTCAGCCTTTTTTGGGATTTCTCGGAGGGAGACAGACCGATAATAATGTACTTTCGTCTTTACAGAGCGACATTGGTTCGCCAGCTGCCGAGGTGGGCGGCGTTGTGGCTTGTCCGCGGGCCGATGATTTCACTTGTTGTCGCGTCCGGGGCCTTTTCTATTGGGCTCTGCCTGTTCGCGTTTTCGTCTTCACAGGTGGGTATTGACTCTGCCTCATCTATCTCATATTCACTAAAGACATATATTTCCGCTGACTACCGTTCTCTTCTTTTACTGCGTTCTGCATTGCTGTAACTCCCGATACGACGTTCCAGCATATCGTCACCTCGACCTTGACGGCTGTCTTCACCGCCGTACATGCCATTGCTCTCTTCGCGCTTGCGCGCTTGTACGTTTACGATCAGCAACAACTCCATCATATCGCTGGCACCAAGATTGAAAAACCGCCGATGGTGCAGGAGCCAGTACCGGAACCGGAACGCTCCGTTATTGCACGATTTGCACGCTGGTTTGAACTTTGTCGCGCGACTGCGAGGTGCGATGGGGAGCCTGGCGAGTTCCGCTGCGACATGAGACAGACACCACCCGAGATGGGACTGGGACGCGATCTCGAGATGCAGGTAGACTTAGGGAGCAACCCGGGTGCACAGACGGCCGTTGCAGCAGAAAGTCCAAGCGTTGCGCCGCCCGGGTGGTCGTGGACCCGTACACGCCGCGCTCCTAATCCAGACAAGGCCGCAACTGTTGCTGTTGAGGAACCGATCGAGAAGCACAAGCGCGAGTTCAATGCTCACTCGTCCTTGGGATCGGCACGAGAGTCCTCCGGGGACGCATCGTCGACAGTGTGCTTTAGTCCCAACTCAGGTTTGGGTCTGACGATTTCAAATTTGGGCGTTGGGAGCTACTGGGAAGCTGGCGGGTTCGGTACATTGGACTGTTCGCGGGACGTGGACCCGGAGCGGTTCAATTCTCCTGCGAGGGATACGGGAATAGGTGTCAATGTCGCACGACATCATCCTGGAGTTCAGCACAATTGCGAGGAAGCTGATCCCCGCGCAGGCGATAGGAGTCAGAGGATATCTTCAAACGGGAGCTAGATGAATAAAAGCTCGAAGTGATGGAAATGAACCCTTTAGGGGTTCGAGGCGGACAGATCCATTGGGAAGATCGGAATAGCTTTTGCGAAGAATCGAACAGATAATATTATCGTGCTTGTTTTACCGTGCCTTGATACGCGGGCTTAAATATTCAGAATCGGCAATTGGCAGCTGGTAGACGGTTGAACCAAAACTGAAGGTTGGAGCTCAAGACGCGGATTCATGCGGTTGCATCTACGCATTGCGAAAACATGAGCCTAAACGTCTAAGTTCCATTGGGGATCGTCGACTCAGATGAGTGGTAGTCTGATTTCTTCAAACAGGTTCGCCACCCGATAGATCCGGATCGTAAGCCCAAAGAGTTAACACCTTAGTATCAGAGCAGGCGCAAGCCATGTGCTACCGGAGGAGTGTCAAAGCACAATACAGCGAAAATAGGACACCGAAGTTGAAGACAAAAGCAGGATGCAGAAATTGGCTGGAGACCCGACGATGAGACACAAGTAGAGAGCCCAAGGATACACGGGTCAAGGCCAGCACCAGTACCGCATCCCCAAACTTTAAAATCCAACTTTGACAAAAACAGAAGCTTGAGCAGCAAAGTGAGTACGAACTCGACACATCTCCAATTCCCGAGCAGGCTCGGCGTTCACTTGTGATCATGCTACCCTGCCCATGATGAATTGAATCTAAGTCAAGGTCCAGGCCCCGAATCCGGTAGTTGAAGCTATTCCGGGACGTGCAGATTAGATGGAAGATTTGTAATCAGACTTGAGTTAAGTGGACAGTGCTCCCGAGTTTAGGGGGCAGGGGAGGAATCCTACGCATGGTCGGAATATATTCACAGAGAAGTCAGGTAGACGACAATAATATGCTTGTTTTGCCAGATTTTGCACGCGAATTCGGACATTTTTTTATCAGCCGCTTTTAACAATACAAGTGCTTGCTGTTTTGATGTCATAAATTATACAATGCGGACTCGCCTCGCTATTCTTGTCTGTCCAAAAATCCTGCACCTCCAGCCCGAATCTTGGACATGAAGCTTTCGTACCAACGCGTGACCGCCCGCATCTGTACGTAGCTGTCGGGCGTGAGGCCAACACCTGTTGTGCCGTCGGCTGCGAAGCTCGACAAGAAGTTGAATAGATGTTTAACGATCTTCTCCGCGAGCACAGTTGGTTCTGCGGGCGCAGCTGGACGTGCCACAGCTGAAGGTAGCGTTGCGAGCTGCGCCTGGATGGCCGCGAAGGGCTCGACAGAAATGCCCAATATCGCGTTCGCATCACCATCAGACGGTGCATTTGCTCCTGGTGCTTGGAACGCGGCATGCGCGAGCGAGGGCTGCGTGCTGAACGCGCCACGCAAACGGAAAATAGCGGAGGGCTTGTCGTTTGATAGGCTGGACCGTGCGATGTGAAAAATCAGTATCTGATGGCATAGCATACCGAAAAAGGACGTACGCTCCGAGTAGCTGAAATCCCTTCCCAGGCCAGTGAAAATGTACCGTCGCGCCGTAGCCATCTGGGAAAGGCACTTTCGTGTATGGCGCGTGTCAGTTTGCTGTGTGCTTCCGACAACGCGTCGTACGCACCCGTTCCCAAGAGAAACACGCAGATGTGGTTTATCGTCGACGCCGACTGAAGCTCGAAGATTGCGTGCGTCTCATCGACCTGTTGCAGGTTCGTTTGAATGAGGCGACCCGCAACGACACATCCGAACATGTTCGTGTTTGGCAAGAATAACGCGGAAGAAGGCAGAATTTAAGTCAAGCCGAAGCTATTGAAGGCCGGATGGAAGTCGATGGGACGCAGCAGAAGTTTTGTGGCCGTTGTCGCTGAACCGAAGACTGGACATGACGAGAAACGTGGAGGAGTTCGATGGGCCATTTATGACGCGACGGGGTCGCCACAAGCCACAGAAAACTCTGGAACTTGGAAGCGGCCACCATCACCGGTTACGGATCAACCACGCAGCAAACGTGTCTTCGTTCATCGATTTCATCGTCACTTTGTGGTTCGACTTTATATCAACGTCTCGTCTAAAGGACAATATTTACACCGTATACATTTTAAATAATCTGAACCAGTGCTCAACGCAACCAGGCTGTGCTCCTTCAAGTCAAGAACGTGGACTACTGAACTACAGTCACTTCATGGATCGAACATGACCTCTATCATGAGCTCTAGAACTTCTAAAAATGCATGTACCTTGAGGCTTTGAAGCTTGCTCTCGATGAGCACTGTCACCTGTTCTTGGACGAAACAGGCTCTCGTTCAACCGTCCACTGTCTCTTCCCCATTTTCATCAACAAACTCTTTATCCGTTTAAAAAATCCTGGACTAGATGTCTACTAGGACGTCGGTTTCCGGGGATGGTGCGCCAACTGCATTATTATGTCTAAGCTTATACCTGAAACAACGGGCTCGATTCTATCAGATGATCTGAAAATCGCAGAAGACCCGTCGACAGCGGCGGAGCATGAGACTAATTTGGAAGACAGAGAGTTACTGAGGAGGTTTTCACGACTGTTACCCGGGGCTGAAGACCATCCTGCTGAGCAAGGTACACCTACGCGTCTGGTAGAATGTGTGCGATCTGACGAATGACAATAAAGCTGCGCAAGTTGTGCCTGTCACCCTGAGTGCACGGCAGAGTGGTAAGCAAGGTTTAAGTGCACTGATATATTGATAATCCATTCCTATCTGTAGCCATGTCCCGAGGATACAGTGTTAGCTCCCACGGGGGTGTACCGCCCATAAGACTTGTTCAAACTGGTTTGTTTACTATTTATCTATCCCACTAATTCACTGATGGAGTAAATAGAGCCGCTCAGAGTATCTAGGGTGCCTAGGGTGGATTTGTCTGAGACTTTTGGAGAATTCGTAAGGTAAGGATATTACTCTTTTCCAGCTCGCTGCACTGACATTTCGTGTAGCAAATTTTCTAGAGTGCGGAGCAAGGTGCAGATCTGTTTAGTTACAAAAACTTGCGGTTGTGCTCATTGTGCTCCAGTTATCCCAATTGCAGAAAACTCTCCATATGACAACTGATGGCGGTGGTGCGTCAAAAGCGGCGGCAAAACTGATCGTGCATTTTGAGGGCGTCGAAGCATACCTGAAGCAATACGTCGATGCTTTGGCAAGGGCAGACCTTGGTCCTCCTCCAGAGGGTATCTACCATCCACTTAATACATCTATTGAATTTTTAAATGGGAAACAACGCAGTGCCCGAATTCAACCTCTCTTCCGCTTTATCAAGCCTGGCTTCGTCCAGTCGAGCGTTATCACGTTCGCTGACTTCCATATCCGACCTTATTGTTGATGATGTGGAAGCGCTAGATTCACTGGCTCAGCTGGCTGAGGTATGTAGGCTTTTGCAAAGTATCGATTTGGATCCGGGCACATGAGGCTCACTCTGCTTCAGTCGGATGCAAAGGTCATAAAAGGTAGTCTCGTCCGGCGTAACTGTTATGAGGTGATCAGCCTGACCCCGCCCCCCATTTACAGATAACAAAGCTTTCAATCGCTCGTCCGGCATACGGGTCCGACAGCACATGGCAGACTTGCTTTTGCATTTTTGCAAAGCCTGCGACGAAGTCGCAGCTTGTATATCTGGGATCATGAAAGCTGGCAAGCCTCTATCATTACTCGTATGACGCATCTCCAGTATGTTAAAACACGAAATGCCAGCTGTCCCGGTTTTAGAAAAGCGCCAAGATCGCGAATCCACAAAGCAATTTGCTATTACATGCATTACTATTCTGTTCTCAATCGTCACAGCTGTCATGCTTTCGTCAGCGACTAGTCAGGACGGCAGTTCCTTAGGTCTTGCACTAAGCGGTTTTTGGATCGTCTCGCTGGCCTTTGGCGTTGCGTCTGCAATTACCAGCGCATTGGGTCTAATGTGGTGGGAGTCTGCGTGAGTTTATAGCCCTGTGGTCGGACATTACGGCGTGTTTATGTTGCAAATCCACAGGTCCTATGAGGAACGATATACGCCTGGGAGCGCCATAGGTTGGTTTGTAAAAGGCTCGATGCTGCTCTTCGTGACATCTGCACTTCTGTTCTCGGGTGGTCTCTGTATATTCGCGTTTTCTTCTTCTCAAGTAAGGAAGAAGCCTCATTGTCTTCTGAACCTCATACTGATCTCACCTCTTCCGAAGGCGGTTCCGACACGGATTATCGTCATTGTACTCGCGACACTTCATTTTCTCGGTCTCCTTGTTTCGCTCACGTGGCTCATTCGTGAGCACTATAAAGTCAAGGGCCGTGCAAAGAGCGCCTGGAGTTCAGTGAAGAGGCTGACTCAGGTCTCAATACGGGCAAGCATGTTACCGCCAGACAAAATCGTCCTGAAAGATGTCGAACAAGGTTTTCGGCCAACCACACCTACAGCGAACTCGCCTGCACCAGCTGCGGTCGGTCCGGTTATTCGAGTTACGGATACGGATCCCCCTATATCGAGTAACGCAGCTCCTGATGCTCCACCGTCCGAGCCAGACCTCACTAGCAATACTCTTGGACGTATGAGCCTTGTGGTGCCTGCGGCACACCGTGTGTCGAGTGACTCCAGTCGGTCGCTGCCTCCGCTGCCCCGCGACGTTCAGGTTGTTCGATGCATGCGATACAGCCCTAACGGGATGTTTCTATGCATTGGAAATAGCAGGTCCGTCCAGTCGCTTTAATTAGATGCGTTATCTTCCTGACAAATGCTTCTTTAAGCCCTCAAGAACGATGCACCATATTTAGCGCTGACGTTCGTCTAGTGTCTCTTTATTTGTTTGTTAAGGATTCATTGCTTATGCTGTGCAATCAGTCTCCTTCCATCATTCTCGGTGAAATGCATCTTATGGATGTTGCACAACAAATTGAATGGTTCGCGCTCGTATGAATTAGCAGGATCTTGCACCTTACTTTTACTCTTAATCGTAGGTCACCGAACGGTGAACACATACTTCTGAGACTCAGCCACGTAACTTGCATTTGGAACGCCATGGTAAACGTCGTCAGCCTTCATTTCGTGTGCTGATTCTAATTTCAATTACTCTCTTGGCTTCCATAGCCATCCAATTCCCCAAGGCGCCCCACGTTTATCATTCACCAAGAAGCAGATGTTGTGAAGTGGCTTCCACATGGCGACGGTAAGCATTTCTTGTCGTTTAACTAGTAACGCTAATATAAACATCTACTTTTAAAGCATTCCTGTCG
This sequence comes from Coniferiporia sulphurascens, assembly GCA_002794785.1. Taxonomy (NCBI): domain Eukaryota; kingdom Fungi; phylum Basidiomycota; class Agaricomycetes; order Hymenochaetales; family Hymenochaetaceae; genus Coniferiporia; species Coniferiporia sulphurascens. The sequence continues at coordinate 472,134 of NBBA01000016.1, read as the reverse complement.
TGTAAGGGAGACGTATTGACGAATTTCGTGAGTGAATGTCTACACTTCGCGCTGTTCGTCTTTCACCTTTCGTCCTTCTAAAAATCGATCGTAGGATCTCGATGGCAATGTTAGTAAATTATCGGCACAAGTTTCTTTCGCCAGGTACTAATGCGTATACTCTGCAGCCAACAGCCATTTTCCAGTTACCTACTGTGAGGATTAAAGACCTTGTCGTTACGCAGGACGGAAGACATGTCGTCTGCTTGGTAACCGTGGACACATCTGCCAGATCTGGGTTGTCAACGAAGACTGCTACAAAGCTCATTGGTCCGTTCACCAGTTTCTTTTTTTTTTTTCGGATTCAAACTCCTGAGACGCATGCTCTGCGGAACGCGCATTCTCGCTATTTACAGTTTACGACCTGGACAACAAGGCCGTGTCACAGTAAGCAAGCTTTAGTCTTTATCTTTTTATACGCAGCGTGACGATGCTTCTACTTCCAGAATGTGCCCTATTGGAAGCGATGCGTGTAGTCTATTGCGCTCAATTGCGGTTCCAGAAGTTATTCTGGTCAACTTCGTCGGAAGTGTGGGTAGCGCCTGCTATTAATATACTCTCTAGAAGAAACTTAACTCATAGTATATACTTCCAGACACCGCCACAATTATGGCAGTATGTCCCAACTGCAAACGCGGCTGAGAAACGCAACTCCGCGCTTGCACTTTCCTTCAGGCGGGTGATGAGCTTCAATCTGAAGACGCCTTCTTCTGGACGCTTCTCCGGGAAGAGCATATTCGGCGGGACGGAAGACAAACTCGTACTTTCTGTAGGCGAAGGTGGGTGGTCAACCTTGTATAGTGTTGTGGAAGAAACCAATACTGACCATTGCGAGCTGGTGCTGTTATTGAAATCCCTTTCAAGACGGAGACATGTTTGTGTTCGCCCAAGAGTCGGGCCAGCTCCTGCGCTACATTAATGGACCGCGCGCATCCGCGTGGGCATCCAGCAGACCCGGCAGCGGAACGGAGCCGCAGCGGCGGCCACCGGCGACAGCGCCGCTGACGCAGTGCGTCGCGTGGGACCCGGACATCCTATCGTTTTGTGCGTGCGTGGGCTTCGCGGACGGCTCAATATGGCAGTGGAAGATGGCGTTTGACGATATGAGCCAGAACCGCACGTCGTTTGCGGTTATGGCACTTGATGATGAGGACTTGACGATGATTCGCGCTCGGGACGGGGATGGGGTCGGGGTTGAGAGTGGGGGTGGGGTCGGTGGGGTCGGTGGGGATGGGCAGGGGCAGGGGCGGTCTGAAGAGCGGGAGTGAGGAAGCGAGTCGGAGCCGGGATCGGGCTTGTAGTTAAGAAATTCTAAACTCCGTGCGTTACGGGGTGAGTATAGTATATATGTATGTACTGAACTGTATGATATACCCTGCTCACTATGTAAATTACGAGACGCTCTGATAAATATCTTTCTGTCGGTTCGAGGTAATTTCAAGACTAAATTATTCCAGTAAATTGCGCTGTCACGCTGCAACTCGAAACAAGAGAAGCTACATCTATATGGATCACACTAACACCGCCGATCATGAGACGACTGGCAAAAAGAAAGGGCTCTCAGCGACTCGCGCCCAGATCATGCACTGCTTCGATGAAGCTTCACAATCAGAGGCATCTGCGCGCCAGCATCCTTCTGACCCTTGATATATGGGCGCGTCACGAAGCGCGAGCGCCGTTCGAAGTCTGCGGCTGGCACGGCGAGCTCGAACTCGAACGTGCGGATGAGCGTGAACAGGAGCGCTTTCATCCTGTAGAGGGCGTATGAGAGACGAAGTAAAATTATGTGGCGGAGAAAGTGGGTGTGAGAAGGAAATACGTACTCAAAGAGCGCGAAACGATAGCCGATACAGCCATGTGCACCGCCAAGGAACGTCATCATGTTCCCCCATACACCGGGTATATCTTTCGAAGCCACTGGCGGATTAGCCCAACGGTCCGGGCTGCTCGTCAAGATCAAGGTCGAATTCAAAGTCAGAGTTGGGTCGGGAAACAGCAAATAGGTCAGAAGAGGTTGAACGCACTTGAACTCGCCCGCATCGGCGCCCCAGATCGCCTTGGTGAGGTTCAGGGCGAGAATAGGCATGAAGATTCCGGTACCCTTCGTGATCCTGTGTGATCGACGTGCGCGTCAGCCGACTTGATTTCCGTTTTCACCCAGAAAGTCCATCCAACCGACGCGTCCCCCCGGCTGCAAACGCGCGAGTCAGGTCGAACTACGCACCTAATTTCCGTTTGCATGTTCCCCCTTGTATCTACGAATGGTTCTGCGAGGGGAATCACGTCATCGCGCATAGCAACGCGGATTGTGCCTGGCACCACGGCGTGTAGGCGCAGTGTCTCGCGCACGACCGCATCGAGGAACGGCAGCGCACCAAGTGTGTCTGCGGAGGGGGCGTCGGAGGGTACGGCAAGCAGCTCAGCGCGTAGGCGGGCCTGCGTAGCAGGCTGCTTGGAGAGTGCAAAAAGGCACCACATCGTTTGGGTGCTGAGTCCGATGGCATATTAGTAGGCGAGAAGAACATGAGAAACGGGAGGGACCACCTGATGGTTTCGTGCCCGGCAACAAGGAACGTAGGGATCTCTGCAATGACCGCGCCGTGTACGTCAGCCTAACTCCACTCACGGAAAAATGAGAAAACACTCACGAGCGAGTACATCCTCGTCTGCCAAGCGCTGTGAGTCCGGAAGTTCCATGTCCATGTTCGCGCGGACCAGGGCACTAAGGAGGTCGCGACCAGCACCAGCCATTTCTGGGCTCGAATCGACGTCCTTCTGCTTGTTAGCGTCAGGTTCACCCAGCACGGCACGTCTGCGCCGACGCAGAAGAGATTCGCCAATACGTTGCATCATCGCCAAAGAGCGACGCTCTTCTTTTTCGCGTCTGGTTGGCTGTATGATTGTGCGGCGGGATGTCAGCCACCGCACGTCGAGAAAAGGTTTGAGCTCACAATAATGCGGAAGACGGGGAAGATTGCCTGAAGGATCTGGATGGGGTTGAAGGCGCCGGTCATGTTGACGAGCGTGGAGAAGTCTTTATTACTTTCGTTCGGCTCCCGATTGACACTGAGAGCGTTGAAGTTATAGTCAAAGCCTATACAGAAACACGTGTCATGTATACATCAGTCGTTCGAACATTGCTAATACTGCCGTCTGCAAATACGCAGATAAAGATGATGAAATAAGAACACACCAGCGATCCCGATAATGTCCAACGTCGTGCGGCTGAGCCAGGAGAGCACCTCTATGCGCTGCGAGTCACGCTCTTCCACGAAGCATGATTTCCAGACGTCACGGAGCTGGGGGGATGGACGTTTTAGATTATTAGGGCTGCTTCGATGTATGCTATTTTTAGCTTAGAGTGAGTTACCGACCTGAAGGGCTTTCTGGAAAAAAAGAGGCGTGAAGTCATTAACGGAGGAGGGGCAGAAGGAGGGGTTCTATAGGTCAGAGGTTAGATGATGGATAGGAAATGGAGACCACATCGTAAATTGCTTGCCATTATGCGTCTCTAGGATAAGAAAAGGTTAGCCAGAATTACGGGGAAATGGAGAGGAATGGCACCTGTTGGCGGTGTTTATCGGCTAAATTGTAATCGCTCAGTCATGTAAGTTAATGAAACCCACGTGAGTGTGGCTTACCTTCTGTAACAAAAATGCCTGGGGTATTTCGTGTCAACCCTGATGTTGGTGATAGACAGAAAGCCATTTTCTCACCGTCACCCAAGGATCGTGAAAGAATATACCTAGCTATATCGGACTTTTGGTAATCTGCCGAGTGCGTCAAGATATGGTTCAATGCCCTGGTGTCCGTGGTGAACAAGCGGTCTGCCTACGAACAAAGAACCTGGTTTAGGACATCGAGTAAGAACAAAAGGACGGCTCGATGCTCACTCCGAAAAAGCCTTTGTATTTCATGACCTTGCCGTACTGCGCCAGCCATTTCTCATGCAGCTCAGATTTGTCCGCCTCCCAGACCTCGCCAAAGTTCCCGAAGATAAAGCTCTTGCTCCTTGGGCCCGGGAGGTAGCGCAGCGATGAGAACAAAGGGCTGATGATGTGCAAGAAAGCTTTCCATACGCCGTAGGCGGTTAGCGTAACGCCTGCAGCCAAGACGACTTTGAGGATAAACATGGCGTGTTATACAAAACGGGAGCATGGCTGCCGTCAACGGAGAGTCTTATAAAGTCGGCGGGGGCATAAAATGTACAAGCGACATCGGCGTTTGTGCGGTAGCGGAAACGGGGACGCGAATGTCAACGATTAGGCTGACACTGCGTCGCGGCCGCTGCGTAACTGCACACTAGACTTTTTCCAGCATTAGTGTGCATGCATCTTGACTTTAGGTCGGAATTCGGATCACCGAGTTGTCGTCGTGTGAGACGGTAACCCGGTTCGTATACACGGTTTGTGCCCTAATATTGCAAGCGCACGAAAAACGAAAAACGAGGGTGTGCAGTACATGTGGTGGTGGTGTGGCAAGAAGTTGAAGTCGGACCGTGACTCTGGTGAGTCGTGACGATATGCGACAATCATCACGTGACAGGAATCATGATTTTCAGCCTGATTCTCAAGTTCACTTCTCCTTTTTGCACTGGCTAGTAGTTCTAAGTCTGACTGCAACTCAAATAGGCATAGGCTTGTGTGCCTGACTGTGAAAGACTTCTTAGTTTATGTAAAAAAGGCTGGGTTTGGTCTTTTCCCAACTTATTACGGCTAGGATATAAGCCTGAGGACATACTGTACTCCCAGATTGGCCCGGGGCCGGGGCCAGACACCTCATTCAGCGGTTACGTTCCCTACACATTAAAAGCCTAAACGTTATTGTGATGCTTACATATTATTTGTCGGATATAGACAGAGCCGTCGCTTCGTCCCCACTTAGTCGTTTTATGCATCAGTACTAGTATCCATTAAACGTTAGCAGATACACCTCGCGAGGTGCCAGTGCATCTGCCGCATTTGCGGCACGACACGAAAAGTGTCTGCTCTTTCCTGAAAAAGCATACCACAACCCTGCACAAACTTCCCAGTCAACCCAAGTTAACGGATACCAGATTACGGAATTATTGTATCGTAGTAGATACACGAGCACATAGATACGAAACTGAGTTGGGCTTAAAGTGTATAATAATATCACATACTAATACAAATTGCAAAGACGAAAAACAAAACGGTCCTCAGGATTCACATACCAGAATCACGCATCATTTCCACGATGGAGCTTCACGATGAGAGGCATCTGCGGACCGGCATCCTTCTGACCCTTGATGTACGGTTGCATCACGAGGAATGTGCGTCGCTCAAAGTCCTCAGCTGGCAATGCGAGCTCGAACTCGAACGTACGGAGGAGCGTGAAGAGGAGTGCTTTCATCCTGTGTGAGGGGTTAGCAGTGCGTGTGGTGAATTGGGGGGAATGGAAGAGAAGGGTGGGAGGGGGGACTACAGGAACAAAGGGACGTACTCAAAGAGCGCGAAGCGGTAACCGATGCAGCTACGCGCACCGCCGAGGAACGTCAGCGTGTTCCCCCACACACCGGGAATATGTTTCGACGCCTCTGGCGGGTTCGTCCAGCGGTCCGGGCTGCTCGTCGGGATCAAGGTCGAGTTAATAGTAAGGTTCGAGTCGGAAAATAGCGAGCAGGTCAAAGGGGTTGAACACACTTGAACTTATCCGCGTCGGCGCCCCACATCTCCTTAGAGCGGTTCAGGGTGAGAATGGGGATGAGAATCCCAGTACCCTTATCGACTCTGTATTATCAACGTGCGCGTTAGTCTACTTAAATCCAACCCAATACAACTTGACTGGCGCATCCAACCAAGGCACGAGTACAGGCGGAGCCTAAGCAGGACCACGCACCTAAGCTCCGTATGTTTCTGCCCGCGTGTATCCACGAACGGCTCCGCCAGAGGGATGACATCGTCGCGCATCGCGACGCGGGACGTACCAATCAACGCAGCGTGCAAGCGCAGCGTCTCACGCACGACCGCGTCGAGGAAGGGTAACGCGCTGAGATCGTCCGCGGATGGCGTGTCGGAGGGTACGGCGAGCAGCTCGGCGCGCAGACGCGCTTGCGTGGCGGGCTCCTGGGCGAGTGCGAAGAGGCACCACATCGTTTCAGCACTGAAGTGTGGGACAGGGCGGTTAGTAGTACTAAAAATGAGGGAGAGGGAGGGAATGGGGTACCTAGTCGTCTCATGCCCGGCGACAAGGAACGTGGGGACCTCTACAATAACAGAGCCGGGCTCGTCATCTCAATTCGGCTCACCAAAGGAAAGGGGAGGTATCACGCACGAGCAAGGACGTCCTCGTCGACCATGCGCTGCGCGTCGGGGAGTTCCGTGTCCATATTCGCGCGAACGAGCGCACTGAGGAGGTCACGGCCGGCCAGACCCGAGTTCGAGTCTGTGTCATCCTCTTTGCTAGCGTCCAACTCGCCGAGTGCGGCGCGTTTGCGCTGATGCAGCAAGGACTCGCCGATGCGCTTCATCGTCGCCAGAGCGCGGCGCTCTTCTCTACAGCATTTGGTTGGCTGTGTACGAACGGGACGGAATGTGATACATAGTATGTCCAGAGACAAGCTAGGAGGAGACTATGAACTAACAATGATTCGAAAGATGGGGAAGATGATCCGAAGGATATCTATGATACTGAACTTGACGTTCATGTTGAAGAGAGTGGAGAAGGCCTTGTTAAGCTCGTTCGGCTCCTGGTTTATGTTGAGCGCGTCAAGCTTGTAGCCAAAGCCTATATGTCATGCATGCAGAAGCCATTCCGTCGTCGGCATTATTGTCATTTGCAGAAAGAGATATGAAAGTACCAACGCACCAGCGAGCCCGATAACGTCCAATGTCGTGCGGCTGAGCCAGGAGAGCACCTCGATGCGCTGCGTGTCGCTCTCCTCTGTAAACGATGATTTCCAGATATCACGGAGCTGGGGTTATATGTGCGGGAGTGTTTGACAGAGGAGCCATTTGTGAAAATTGTGCTACGGTAATTTATATTGGAGTTTGAGTTTTGGGATGCTGACCTGTAGTGCCTTTTGGAAGAAAATGGGCGTTAGGTCTTTTATGGTAGAGGGGCCGAAGGAGGGGTTCTGTGTGAATAGGAGTTAGATGTGGACATGTAGTGATGAGGGTAGTAATGAGCTACTTGCCATTATGCGTCTCTAGTATACAGGGGAGAGTTCGCTTACGACCATTTACGGGGAAATGGTGTGAAAACGTACCTGTTGCCGATGTTTCTCGCCTAAATGGTGACCAAGTTAGTATGTAAGCGATTAAAGCACAGGTGGATAGGAATCACCCTCTGTAATCAAAACGCCTAGAGTATTCACGTCAGCTTACGAGTCAATAGTCGACAGGAAATTAATTTCTCACCGTCGCCCAACAGACGCGAAAGAAAGTGTCGAGCCATAGCATGCTTCTGATAATCTGCGGAATGCGTCAGGATATGGTTCAACGCTCTGGTGTCCATAATGACTAGTTGGTTTTGCTATGTGCACGAGATTAGAACGAGAGGGTCATGAATATCACGGTCCGAGGCTCACCCCGAGCAACCCTTTAAACTTTATGACCTTGCCGTGCTGCTGCATCCACTCCTCAAGCAGCCCAGAGTCTTCTGCCCTCCCGACCTCGACGAGGTTACCGAAGAGATAGCCCTTGCTCTTTGGACCAGGGATGTAGCGCAATGACGAGAAAAGGGGGTCAATGAGGTATATGAAGGCTTTCCAAGCGCCATAGGTGGCTAGCGTGGCGCCTGCGGCCAAAGCGACTTTGAGGGTGGCCATGGCGTGTTGATACCTGCTAAGAGAAAGACGGTTGCCGGTGACGGGTCTTTAGACGAAGTGGAAATGCAACTTTGTTTCATCGAGTCAGACGTGTGCTGCGCGGGAAGGGACGGGATGTGCCGGAGGATCGGCACTACGCGTCCTGTGCCATCGTCGCCAATAGAATTGCCGAAAGTGACTGATCCGGGCCCACACGTCTTCTATCGCGCGACCCTGTTGCGGACTTTCAGTTCTCTGCTCCTGCTGCCGCTCGGGTGTTGAACTAAATATATTTTCAGCGCTCGGTATATCGAGCATGAGCACAGTGAAGTAAATACCTAAACATATTCTAGGTAATAGATAAGTAAAAGTGAAATAAAGTGGAACGCTGAACCACTCATCTCAGCGCTCGGTGTATCGAGCGTGAGGTGGGTATATGCGCGTGAATGAGAAGAAACGCGCATATCGGAGTTTGAAATTGACTACCAAAATAAGAAGAGAAAATATTACTCAGCCCGGGCTGAACAGGAGCTTGCCATAATTCAACATCAAGCTCATTTTCATCCCTCAAAATTTTCTAGGTGTAAAATAGACGTATTTCCACACCTTGTGTAAAATTTTCGAAGTGTTTTGTATTTGTACAAACGTCTGGGGCAGAGCCTGCAGGGGGAGCCCCCTCTCGCAAAGCTTTTGTCACAAGCTGTCACAGCATATTTCAAACTCCGTTCGAAAGAGCCTTCAAATAGGGCCGCATTTTGTCACCTTTTGAAAAGAATGCATCCCAGCAGCCCACCACAGCATACACCTCTTCTATAATTAGTGTGGCATCTACATTGTAGAAAAATGTGGGAATAGTACTGTGCAAGCCGGGAGACTCGGACCTGAAGGAGTACTACTAGTAGTGCCGCAGACCATCATGATGGACAAACCTACTGTTGTGCCCGAAGACTCACAACACAGAATTATTTCGCGAAACAAGTCTCGTGGTGGCTGAAAAAACGCACTCATACACATGCATTGTGAGAATTTCCGGCACTGGTTTTCACTTGTGGAAGTCAGAAATTAAAGGCGACTCGGACCCCTGCCAACTTGCAACAGGGGTCACGGTCGGAGTTGAGTCGTTGAATGCTCCAAATTTCGTTGGTATATACGAATGCACTATCGTGTATAATTCGCGCGCTGATGAAATGTCTTCTTGTCGATCACTGAGCCGAAAATGGGGCATGTGCGGATGCATGAAGTTATCTAAACAATTAAATCATTCCGGAAGATTGCAATGACATGCCAAGACACACGTACAAACTAAGTTCCATCAAGTTACACAAAGTCCAGAGAAGAAGGGAAACGAAGTTCACAGCAACAAAAAAGGACTCTTAAGAGCTCGCACAGAGAATCACGAATCACGCGCCCTTCTGATCCTTCTGATGGAGCTTCACGAGCAGAGGCATCTGCGCGCCGGCGTCCTTCTGGCCCTTGACGTACGGACGAGTCACGACGAGCGAGCGCCGTTCAAAGTCTGCGGCTGGCACGGCGAGCTCGAACTCGAACGTGCGGAGGAGCGTGAAGAGGAGTGCTTTCATCCTGTGGAGGGCGTGTGAGAAAGGAAATAAGACCAAGTGGCGGAAGAGGAGAGTGTGAGAGGAGAGACGTACTCGTAGAGTGCGAAGCGGTAGCCGATGCAGCTGCGCGCACCGCCGAGGAACGTCAACATGCTCCCCCATACACCGGGCACCTCCTTCGATGCCTCTGGAGGGTTCGCCCACCGGTCCGGGCTATACGTCGCATTCGGGTAGAGCGATGAGTCGAGTGGAGAATTAGTAAGATAATAATATAACGCGTCAGGAGGGAAAGACCTAGTCCAGATGGGATAATTGAACGCACTTAAACTCGTCCGCATCGGGGCCCCAGATCGCCTTGGTACGGTTCATGGCGAGGATAGGAATGAAAATCCCAGCGCCCTTGCTGACTCTGTGTACCGCACGGGAAAGGTCAGTCAACCCAGTTTAGTTTAATCCATACGACGTAACGCTCGAGCAAGAAAGCGAAACCAGGAACGAGAAAAGGGATAAGTACGTACCTAATCTCCGTCTGGGTCTGCCCCTTTGTATCGACGAACGGCTCGGCAACGGGAATGACGTCATCGCGCATTGCGATGCGGATCGTGCTCGGAACCGCGGCGTGCAGGCGCAACGTCTCGCGCACGACTGCGTCGAGGAAGGGCAATGCGCCGAGTGTGTCTGCGGAGGGTGCGTCGGAGGGTACGGCGAGTAGCTCGGCGCGCAGGCGGGCCTGCATGGCGGGCTGTTGGGCGAGTGCAAAGAGGCACCACATCGTTTCGGTGCTAGAGGTAGGGGCGAAGCGGTAAGGTTACCGAAGCAGAAGGGAGAGGCAAGTGGGACGCACGAGGTAGTTTCGTGCCCTGCGACGAGGAACGTGGGGACCTCTGTATAATAAAATTGGTATTCACACTAACTCAAAGAAGTATGGCAGTGCCACTCACGCGCGAGGACGTCCTCGTCGACCATGCGCTGCGCATCGGGGAGCTCTGTGTCCATGTTCGCGCGAACAAGCGCGCTGAGGAGGTCGCGACCGCCCAAGTCCGAATTCGAGTCTGCGTCTTTCTCCTTTTCGGCGTCGTACTCGCCTAGTGCAGCACGTTTACGCTGGTCCAGGAGTAATTCAGCGATACGCCGCATCGTGCTCTGTGCGCGGCGTTCTTCTCTTTCGCGTTTTGTCGGCTATAGGTAAGGAGGGGGGGAGGTAACGTGGTTAGATGAGAAGCGGCAAAAAAGAGAGGAAAGTACGATGACTCACGATGACGCGGAAGACGGGGAAGAGGCTCTGGAGGATCTGAAGGTAGCCGAACGCGCCAGTCGCATTGAAGAGCGTGGAGAAGGCTTTGTTGAGCTCTTTCGGCTCCTGATTGACGTTGAGCGCGTCAAACTTGTAACCGAAGCCTGGACGAGAAAGATTGAAAAACGAAACGTATCGCGTGTCAATAATGCTTCTCGTCCTTGGTTAGAAGGGAGAGGCTTAGACGCACCGGCGAGCCCGATAATGTCTAACGTCGTGCGGCTGAGCCAGGAGAGCACCTCGATGCGTTGTGTGTCCTTTTCTTCTGAGAACTCTGATTTCCAGATGTCGCGGAGCTAGGGCGGGGCGGGGCGTGAGGGAGAGTACCATTTTGCTAGGAATATTTTGACTTAGGAATTAAGATTAGCGTACTAACCTGTAGAGCCTTTTGAAAGAAGATGGGCGTGAGGTCCTTTACGGAAGAGGGACCGAAGGAAGGGTTCTTTGAAGGAATCAGATAGGGGTATATAAATAGAGAACGATGGGTTGCTTGCCATTATACGTCTCTGTAGTCACAGAGGGGTTAGTTGGGATTTCGCGGAGATGACGAAAGTCTCACTTGTTGCCTGTGTTTGTCGCCTGAATTACAAGTTAATTGTTATACAGATAACTTCGGCATACGCGAATAGAGCTTACCCTCCGTAACCAAAATACCTGATATATCCACGTCAGTGACGTGTATGATCGACGGGAAACTAATCGCTTACCGTCACCCAAGAGACGCGAGAGATTGAACCGAGCCTGGGCGGGCTTCTGGTAATCCACGGAGTGCGTTAAAACATGGTTTAACGCCCTAGTGTCCATAGTGAACAGTCGGTCTTCCTGCATACACGACCCAGAAGTCAGCTAGAAGGCCATAAGATAAATGTCTATAGACTCACCCCGAAGAACGCCTTGTATTTCATGACCTTTCCATATTGCTCCGTCCACTTCTCGTGCAGCTCAGAGGTGTCTGCCTTCCTGATCTCCTCGAGGTTACCAAAGATGAAGCTCTTGCTCTTTGGACCAGGGAGGTAGCGTAGCGACGAGAAGAGGGGGCTGATGAGATGCAGGAAGGCCTTCCAGGCGCCGTAGGCTGCTAGCGTGGCGCCCGCAGCTAACGCGACTTTGAGAATGGCCATGGTGTGTTGGTACGGAGGATGGGGTTGTCCCGTCGGTGCCGGGCCTTATAGCGTGGACAGACAAGTAATGTACGTAGACGAAATACGACTGAGCCGTCTTGATGGTCCTTCGTGTGGGAACAGAAACGGTCGCGGCGATCGGCAGTACTTTGCGCGTCGCTGCCGTCGGACTTTTCTGCGGTACTGTATGCATACTTTGTTATAATCAGCCACAGTATTTCGATGAGCAATCCGGCTTATCATTCTTATAAATTGACGTAAAGTTAGCGTTTCCTTCTAACCCGTAAATGTAAGAGCTTTTGGTAAAATAATTGGGGGGCGAAGCCCTCCAGTTATCCGGTTAAGGGCCTCCAAAAAGCTAGATTAGTCAGCAAAGCGTGGTGGCTGTGTGGCCCCCCCCCGTGAGAACAAGCTCTTACCCCTCAAGCCAGCATTAGAAGAAAGCCGTCCCTCGCTCAACTAGGATTAAGCCGTGAGTCAAAGCTTCGCCTCTCCACTCTATGTGGGCTCCCCACATATATTAACATAGTTAATGAATCCCCCTAAGCACTTACGGAATATAATTTACGTAAGCACATGGCGCGCCGTGATGGTGCAGCTGCTGCGCGACGCGTCGTTGCTGCCGCAGGTTGCTAGCTAGTACTTGGTACTACGCCTATTTGTTTCATTCCTTACTTCGCCAATTTCTATTACGAATTCACGAATAGAGCCACTTACTGGACTTCTTATCGTCTTCCCTGGAGGCGTACCGGATCCCTGAATCTAGTCTGGACAACTGCTGAGGTCCTCGCCATTATTCAGCATGGCAGCTTCCAGAGAGAGTTTGGTATGTATTGTAATCATAACTGTGCATGAAGCCTAATTATATACTGTTAGTGGAGCAGCGGTCATGATGAGTCCGTCGAAGTGAACCAGCGGGCACTCATCGACAAAGTGCTCGCACGGTACTCTGGGGAATTCACGGGCATGTTCCGCTATGTTCTGTGCTGGCTGCTGCGAATCTAACCGAAATAGTATACAGTCTTTCGCGAGCTTCTGCAGAACTCCGATGATGCCACTTCAAAGGCCGTTGAGATTCATTTCGAGACACAGTCGTATCTCGACCGGAAGAAAGGAGGAGCTGGACCTAGCGGTGGCGAGAACGCTCAGGTTGTGGAAAAGCTTCCTGATTTGAAAACGGAGCCTGTAAGCTGCATATCCTGTATTTTGTCTTATCTTGCCCAGTAAACAATTTCATATCCCCAGGTAGTTCAATGGACATTCAAGAACAATGGGATTGTGTTCAGAGACGAGGATTGGAGCCGGTTAAAGAAGATAGGTGTGTAGCCATTGTCCCTTCTATATTTACAGGGGCCTTAAGAGAAATGTAGCGGAAGGAAATCCTGACGAAGAGAAAATTGGGGCTTTTGGCGTCGGTGCGCAATACTACTCATACCTACTGGCTAAATTTAGGTCATCTAAATAATAACACAGGTTTCTATAGCTTATTCTCTATTACTGAGGAGCCATTCGTAACATCCGGAGGTGAGTGGCTCCTACACTGCTTTTGCTCACACGTCTGAATTCTCGCCTGTACAGACCAATGGATGGGATTCTACTGGAAAGACAAGAAGGACCAGCTGTACGCCCGGCGTGGGGCGCTGCCCGAGTCCGTGAGCGCCGAGGAGCGCAAGTGGACGTCTTTCGAGATGGCACTCCGTGAGCCGGCGCCGATGCCTGTGGCGTTCGACCTCACGCGCTTCCTCACGTCGTCGATCACGTTCATGGCACACCTCCGAGCCGTCACCGTTCTTTTTGATGGCCGTGTCCTAGCGCGGCTGTCGAAGGACCCCGGCGGTCCCGCTCCGACACCAATCCCGCGCGGATTAAAGACGGCGAGCCTGTCCGGTACGATGCACGTCAAGGCGATCTCGTCGACTCGTACGTTTCGTCTCATTTTGCACGCCAGTCCGCTCGGTTTCTGTGCTTATTTGTCATTTTCTTTCTTCGGTGCTTAGCACTGTACATCGAAGCGGAAGTCGCGCGCTGTGTGTACACGTCAGGGAGTACAAAGCCGCAACTGCTCACGCAGGCCGTGCGCGCGCTCAAGCCTGCAGCGACAGCCGTGACTTCCGGCTTCTTTTCATCGCTCTTTTCGTCCTTCACGGGCCCTGCGCCCACATCGTCATCATCATCGGCTCCCCAGCGCACGGCGACACCGCCACCTCCTCCGCCGGCGGAGAAGGACCCGCTGGAGATAAACAGGTCGAGCGTTATGCTTAATATCTTCTCTGCGGAGGTCGATGTGAGGCTAGATAGGAAGATGGTTGCGGAGCTTCAGCGCTCGACGAAGAAGAACCCGCCGAATCGGATACGTGTGGACCTTATTTATGTGAGTGCTTCGCTGGGTATTCTAAGAGGTCGGTAAATGGGTGTTGACGGTGGGCTGCCATAATTTTTGTAGACGGGGAAATCCGAGTATGATGCCAGTAAACAGGAGGATGAGAAGTTTGACCAGCCGACGGGGAGCGTCTTTCAGGGTCTGAGAGCTGATCTGGACGGGTACGACAATGAATTTGAGATGATGACTGAAAGAAAGGTCTGATGATATTTTCTAGGACCGGTACTGCTCGGGTGTTTATCGTGAGGGAATTTTACGGCTTAAATTTTCGCTCGGATTGCTTACTTTAAGTCAGGGTCACTCTACTGGACAAACGACTGGTCTTGGTGGTCATATGGCTGCGCGATTCATTCCCACTGTAGAGCGGGAGTCGATAGATTTGGTGTGCGTGCTCAGATTTTATTTTATTTTATAATCTCGGCAGTATTCTAATTTGGACCTCAGTGATCGCAACGTGTCCTGTGAGTTTTAAATTAATCTCCCTTGTTTTAACTATAACTCCCAAATAGTGTGGAACAAAGAGTTGTTATATGTTGGTGGATTCCTCGCCCGAGCAGCCTACGAAACCGAGATGGCTAGCATTCGGGAGCTCTGGGCGGCCTCGGCGGAAGGTGGCTCGAATACCGTCGATGAGCAGATCCAAACATGGCTCCGGAACCGCTGCCTGCACGCACTCAAGTTCTTCACCTTCCATCCATCCACCCCCTCATCCCTCGTCTCCAGCCTCCTCGAAGCAGCCTTCTTCTCCTGCGCAACCGCGCAACCATTCTCGATCATGTCCTCCGTCGGCGTCAAGAGCGCTGCAGACGTGCGCATCCCCGACCCGACGTTTGCGGCGTTCCTCACGCAACTGCCCGTGCTCCCCGCTGAGATTGTGACGGGTGCACAGGCGATGGTAGATGCGTTGCGCGCGCGCGGGCTCATCAAGGATGTCACGTTCGCGGATGTGCTCGGTGAGCTGCGTGCACGCCCGCTATCGGACACCGAACTTGTCGCGTGTATGCGCTGGTGGGTCGGTGTCTGGGCGGCCGGTGAGAGCGTGCACTCGGACCTCCCGCAGGTCAGGACACAGCTCATCGAGGCTGCGCTTCTCCTCACCCCGAGCGCAGGTACGGGCGAAGGTGCGAAGGGCGAGAGGATTGTGCCGCTCGCACAGGTCCGCACTTTCGTCAACCTTCGTACGATGGGTGGCGTCCTCCCTCTTGATGGACCTCTTCCCGAACACACGCTTCCTGTCGACGTGAGCAGGAGCTTCTCCGCTGCGGAGCTCGTATCCGCGTTCGGCTGGCAGGAGCTCTCCATTGTGGGCTGGGTGCAATATGTCGTGAGCCCGGCTGCTGCCGCTACAGGTCCAGAGCACGACTTGACGGCGTCGGCGGTGTGGGCAGAGCGCGTGCTGAATGCTCTAGCAAAGGCGTGGCCGTCGCTGTCTAAGGCACACCAGACGGAAGTGGTCGCGCTGCTCACGGACAAGGCGTGCGTCCCCACGCGAGCAGGGCTGAAGCTACCGGGACAGGCGTACTTCCCGAACGCGCATATTTTCCCGGATCTGCCTGTTGTGACGATGCCGAAGGGGAGTTTGGTGAAGGGAAATTTGGAGAAGGTGCTTGAGGCGCTGGGTGTGCGCAAGCATGTTGATTTACAGGTTATTTTCAGTCGGTAAAGTTATTTTTCTTATTTTTATGGGTGCTGCTTGGGTGGTGTACTGAGTGGTGCGTGTAGGATGATCAAGACTGGAGACTGGACTATCGCGGACTTAATCAAGTACCTCGTCGCCGTCCAGCAGACGCTGACGCAGATTGAGATGGAGCGCTTGCGAATGACGGCGGCTTTTCCCAAACAAAGCGTGCCCGACGCAGCCGACTCTGGGAAAGGCCAGACCACGAGGTATAAAGCTAGCGAATTGTACGAGCCTTTAGACGTGTTCCGTGAACTCAAGTTACCTGTGATAGACTGGGGCACGCAAGTACGATGGAGGGCGTCATCTGAAGAAGGTAGGAAGCCTTATTTTCTTCACGATTGCCGTGTTTAACCTTGGACTTTAGCCAAGTTCCTGTTCCTGCTGGGCCTTCAACGGTACCCGCCCTTACCCGTCATACTTAAGCTGGCCTCCGATGCAGACGAGTCCCTGCGCTCCGCAGCCTTGAAGTACTTCTTGGATAATATTGCAAAGTACCCCGGATACGACCCAGCCTCTTTCAATGACCTAGCCTATGTACCGGCGCTGCAGACCGATGGAAAGCCTACTATGGGAACGCCGGGGCGGGTCTTCGTTGAGCCAGAGGCGGCCATGCTTGGCTTCCTTGTTGTACATCCCAGTATACGTGATGTTGCGGTTGAGAAGCTGAAGCTTAAAAAGCAGCCGCCTGTGTCTCTGGTCTTACCTGTGCTCGAGAAGTCCCCGCCTAGAGACCCCACGGTCGCGCGACAATGGTTTGAGGCCCTCGCTGGACGAATAACGGGTGCGCATACACACCTCGTCATGCATGTTTAAGCGCTTATTTCCCTTTCGTTTCTCAGATTTCACGCCAAGCCAACTGCAGAAACTAGCCCAGATGCCCATTGTCCCTGCTCCACAGCAACCGAGCGCTGAGAAAGGTGCGGCCCAGCCCCAGACACAGATGCTCGCCCCGAAGGATTGCTACTTCAAGCGCGACTCAAGCCAGAGCTTCCACTCCAAGCTCTTCGTCTTCGTCGACTTCGGCACGAAGGCGAACGCGTTCCTGAGTGCCTGCGGGACGAAGCACGAGCCGTCTGTAGAGGAGATTGTGGAGATTCTCCTGTCGGACCCGAAGCGCTTCTATCACCTGTCTGGGGGTAAGGATAGGTCCGTTGTGTTTCCCTTTTTTGGTGGCTATGGTAGTTGCTGATGTTGTTTTATGTGTTTACAGTTATCTCGTTGAGCTGAGGAATATCGCTGTGAACCGGCGCCTTGTTCCGAATGGCGCTATAGCGCGAATGAAGAGGTCGCCGATGCTACTAGGCACGCGCCGGGTTAGGAAGGAGAAAACTGACAAGAAGGAGCCGGCAAATGATGAGCTAGACGAGGAGGAATGGGACTCCCAGTATGATCTGCTGAGACCCGACCAAATTGTCGTTGCAGACGACACGAATGCATTTCAGTTTTTCGGCGACTCAGTATTTTCTGCCCCTCAGGAGGACCTCCTGGAGTGTACGTGTCCTAAAAATTCAGCTTTATGCACCGACTGACCATCCACAACGTAGCCTTCTACGCCGACCTGGGGTCGCCCCGTCTGACGTCGCTAATCAAGGAGGATTATAAGACGAGTGCTGAGATCAGAGAGACGAAGCTGAGCAAAGATATGCGGGCACTAATCCTCGAGCGCCTCCCGTTGTTCCTGCATGAGCACACGCACGCCAGGCCGCGAGTACAGTACAGCTGGCTGAACAATGAGAAGAATTTCGTCGTGCGCACGTTTGGGAAGCTGACGGTCACACGGTACCTCAACTTCGGCACGACGCGGCTGTCGCGCAGCCAGGACGCGTCGGCAGCGGCGAGGCGTGGCTCGTATGGACCGGTAGAACTCTGGCTAGCTGGAAATGCGCAGGTTGACATGTATGAGTGAGTGCATAACGACGTGGGGGTTACAGGTAATGTGTGCATACTGACGTGGTCGACAGAGTGGCGATTTCTCTGTGTCGTGTGCTTTTCGACGTCCCGAAGGCGAACGACGCGCTTTTGTTTATGACAATACTGTCCACTGACCTTCGAGCGCTGAGACGCCGTGGCTACAACGGTTAGCAGTTTTTCATCACATTGTACGTTTGTTTTTGACTGACGACAATGTCCCCATCCCCACAGTGGATCGAATTCTCAAGAAGCAGCGCGCAGATCGGGAGGCCGCCGAGCAGGCCCGGCGTGACCAGGCGAGGGAGATGGAGAAGCTGGTGTCCGACATCCAGCCCGACATGCCACAACACCCAGCTCCGGCCATCGCGACTTCAACAACCAAAGCCATCACTGCGCAGCACACCGCCCCTCCTGAACCCACGGTCCCGCAGAGGGAGGCAGAGCTGAGTAATAACGCTTTGGGCGCCGGGTCCCGCATGTCCGTCACACTGGGTGGTCAGTTGCAGAACTGGAAGCGCAAGTTTGGTGCGCTCCCTGGCAAAGCGGAGCCGACGAGGCCGACTGCGGATGATACGCAGTCAGGGACTGGACCCTCCCGGCCCACGTCCTCCGAGCAACGTCCGCAGTCCCCAGCTATGCCTGGGGGCATGCCGGGCCCGAGTCCGACCCCTACCCCCAGGCGGCCACAAGGCCAGGTAACGCCTCTGAGCAATATTGGTAATTCGCGAACTCCTTTTTGTTCCATTTCAGTTTGCTGATCTCGATTTATATGAATTGTCTAAATGGTTTTCTTTACCGGTACTCAGAGTCGAACATAAAGCAAGCGATCGCGGCCTGCCGAGAGGAGCGTGGCAATGTGCTGCAGAATCGCGAGCACATGGAGACTGTGAGAGAAACTCTGGACGAAGGGTACTGCGATATATCCGGTCGCGTAAGCGACTTGATTCACGTCGGTGAGGCGCTCGGCCCCGAAGTTGCGTAAGTGTATTCATAACTGAATTATATTACAGGATCTATGTCCGATATCAAAGTGTTTGTGGCGAAGGGTACGTTTTGTTCTTATTGCAGAAGGGAAAGATAGCTCAGCGCTTGGCAGACGTCCCTGACGGAGGGAATGTCCTGGCCGCTAAACACGATGTTATAGCAAGATTTATTCACGTCATCCGCCCGCTGCGCATGCTGTACAAATTGCCGCCGACCAGTGTGAACGTCTTCTTTGATTTGCAGGGCGAAACAATTGCATTCAATCGCAATGCGAGCATCTTTGTAAACTTACGGTATTTCGAGTCATGGCGTGCGTGCTTCTCTGGACTTTCGCGCGACGTCTGATTGAGGCTGATTTATGATCGCCAGATGACCGCGATGTACAACAGGGCGATCTGAAGAAGGCTTTCATCTCATGGTACGTGGCGCTGCCGGCCGAGGGATAGCCTTTTACCGGAGAAATATGGATAACTCATTGCCATTACTTAATCACATGCAGGTTCTTCACGCTCGCCCACGAAATCGCGCACAACCTGGTCCAGCCGCATAATTCTGAGCATGAATTCTATTTCTCATCAATCTGCGAGGCACACGTCACCCACCTTGCCCAATTGCTTTCGGGCGCCGCGTCTTCGTAGTCGGCCATTTACCGTCGGATTAACATTAGCATTAGTACCGGATGTATACACAGCATATCTTGTCCCTTGACTTATTATCTTTTCAAACTTGAATGAATGGTCGCGGCGGATGCGCCGGTCGGGAACCCAGGGATCGCAGGTTGGTCCGACTGTGCTTACTCATTAACGAGGACACGCGGGTAGGAGAAACCCGAATACGGTTACTGTACATCCATTGGGGTAATGACGAGTTGTAAATATCCTTATCAAGCGCTTACGTGATCGTCCAACTGTTCCCGCCACACGGAAGAAGGCACAGGTATCGCATGTCCGACGCCGAGCTGTGTTCGTCTATATAAAGAGGGGCTCGTCAATGTAGATCGAGCATCTAAAATCCCTCCCTCTCAGACAAGCCTAAGACAATCATCGGATAGGGCAGAATGGCTTCCCCCATGCTCCCTCTCGCCAAAGCTGCTGGTACCACAATAGCGATCTATGCGCTACTGCACTTGGCTAGACATTTCCTCCGCCCGCTTTTCTCGCCCCTGCGCTACCTCCCCGGCCCCAAGAGCGACAGCTTTATATCCGGAAACCTGGAAAAGGTTAGAGAAGGGAGCGTCGGTTGGGTCGAAAAGTACGGCAAAGTGATGAAATGCAAAGGCTTCTTTGGGGTAAAGGCACCGTATCTGTTCTGCTGATTGCCGGGGCTAAATATATTGTTTTGCTATATTGCCAGGAGGATCGCCTGTTCACTGTGGATATGAAAGCGTTGAACCATATCATGACACACTCGGTTGACTACCAGAGACCGCCACAAGCTCGGTTTAACCTCTCCCGTATCGTGGGTCCTGGTAAGCCTATTCTTACGCGGAAAACGTGACTCCCCAGCTAATAATAGTTAATAGGCGTTCTGGTGACCGAGGGCGAGCATTTATCGTGCCTTCCATCCGCATATAGGCTGACGATAGTAATCTCTTCCCGGATATAGGAGACCAGCACAGGCAACAGGTATGTTTTCAAACTTTGTCTCGGCCCGGCACATGTAATTAACACGGGTTTGACCTCGCAGAGACGCATCATGGTAAGGAAATTCCTACCTACAGCATGAGCGACAGCGCTTAACAAAGAGGCTTTATTTGAAGAACCCCTCATTCGGCCCATCGACTATCCGGGCTTTGACCGCCGTATTCTTCCAGAAATCAAAACAGGTAAGAAAGCATTTCTTAATGTCTCAGAGCGTCTCGGAATCTGACTTCTCGACAGCTCCGAGATGTCTTGAAGTCTGGACTTTCGGAAAAGCAGTCCCCGCAGAAAATAGACATTCTGGCTTGGCTCAGCCGGGCTACTCTGGACATCATTGGGCTTGCCGGTATGATTTTTCCCCCTTTTCACCAAACATGCCCCTAATCAGATTTCACGAGCAAGGCTTTGACTACAATTTTAACTCCCTTGACGACAAACCGAATGAGTTGAACAAAGCTTTTTCCATACTCTTCAACGCGGGGGGTGCGTCTAACGTCTTGCGAGCCATCCAAGGGCGCTTTCCTATTCTACGGCTCATTGTAAGTCCTCCTGCAAGCTCCCGTAACTTAAGGGACCTAACTTGATGTCCTATTGCAGCCAACGCAGAGTGGAAAAGAGGAGGAGAGGGCGCAGGACTCTATGCGCCGCATCGGGAACGGGCTACTGAAGCTTCGGAAGGAGAACGCGACGGGTGAAAAAACTGATGTTGGCGGGCTGTCTGAGGAGACGCTTTCCGAGCTGAGGGGTCGCGATCTTTTGAGCCTGCTTGTCAAGGCAAATATGGACGCGGAATTGCCTGAATCACAGAGGTTGTCTGATGAGGACGTGCTTGCTCGTGCGTGCTTTCCTTTATTTCCTCCGTTCTGTCTTCGTTCTCATGCGGTTAAACAGAGGTCCCGACGTTCTTGGTTGCTGGACACGAGACGACGAGGTATGCCATCTTCACAACCGTCTTTCCTCCTTTGGATAATGAAGATGCTTACTTTCGCGCCACAGCACGGAGACAATGTGGTGTCTCTTCGCACTCTCCAAGAGGCCGGATATCCAGTCCAAGTTACGCGCGGAGCTGCTCAGCGTGCCGACTGACGAGCTGTCGATGGAAGAGCTCAACGCATTGCCCTTCCTCGACGCCGTTGTGCGCGAGACGCTCCGCGTGCACGCCGCTGTGCCGGCCACGGGTAGGGTGGCGATGCGCGATGATGTGATCCCCCTCAGCGCGCCTTTCGTCGACACGCAGGGAAAAACTCAGACGGAGATCAGGTGCGTATTCATTACCGGAAGGGGGGGTGTGGACTCTGATATGCATACGCATCATAGGGTAAAGAAGGGAGATGGTGTCTTCATTCCTATCCTTGCGCTGAACCTGTCCAAGGAGGTTTGGGGCGAAGACGCGCATGAATTCAAGTGCGTTTGTGTGTTTCTTGTTTGTGTGGCTTCGTGGCTTACTGATTGATCTTTAGCCCTGACCGCTGGGCGAGCCCTCCTGAAGCTGCGAAAGAGATGCCTGGCGTATGGGGGAACATGATGACGTTCCTCGGCGGCGCGCGCAGCTGCATCGGCTACCGTTTCGCACTCATCGAGTAAGCATTAAATATTTGTTCGTTCCTTCCCGCAGCATAATCTCATCCCATCACGCTATCCAGGATGAAAGCGCTTCTGTTCACTCTCCTCCGCACATTTGAGTTCGAGCTCGCCTTCCCCGCCGAGGAGTTCGAGGCACGCACGATGGTGGTGACGCGCCCGTACTTGAAGAAGGACATGAAGGCGGGTTCGCAGATGCCGCTGATAGTCAAGATCCACAACGCCTCTGCGTGAAAGTCAAAACGGTTGACCTTGAGTAAATGCACATTAATATTCTTCTACACGGACTGTTTATCATATACGTACCTGCTTCGATGCAGCTTAGTTTTCCGGGCTTGCTTGCTTTTCTTACTTTATTAAACTCTCGTTCGCTCTATTGTGTTTACAAACCTGTGCCAAAATTATTTGCCTTGAATAAATGCGTTTATTCCTTCGTAGATCTGGACACGATTTGGCAGTTATCACCCGGCATGTTGCCCAAAGACACGACCAAAGTGCAGTTGCCGTTCGAATAGTCACAGACGGTTTTTGGAACAGTCCAGTCGATAAAGCCAGCCTTTTCCCCAAAGAAGTCGCAATGGAAGGGGGTTACAGATTCCAAATTCCGTCGTTATATAAAGGAGCGGCTCGAGAAGTGACGATAACGACACGAGAAGGGAAAAACAGCAGAGACGTTGGGTTTTAAAGTGCGCGTATTCTCCTCCAGTCAGTGCCAGTCACTAGTGCAAGACGCGAACTCTTTTAGAAAGGAGAGGATATCTAGAACGAGCGAACCCAGGAAAGGGGTTCTTTCTTGAGAAAGGTCGAGTGAAGCAAGTAGCCTGAGTACTGGCGTGAGCTTAAGAAAAGCCTCTTGAGACCTGAGTGCTTCACCGAGACGGACGAAAAAGCGAGAGCAAGCCTGAGGTTCACAGAGTTGGACATCAGAAGTCCAGCAGGAACCGCGTTACGCTTTTGTGACATAGTCGCACAAGGCGTCACGCATCGATTGAACTTCAACGATGACAGCCACGACCTTGCTCGCGAGGGCCCCTTCGACCTGGTCCTCGTGCAACGCATTCGCATCGACGTCTAGGATCCGGCTGGACGCGTCTGCGTCTACTTTCTCTACGAGCGCGGTGCGATGGAGGCCGCAGGTGGGCGTGCAGGCCCGGACGCACTACGACGTGCTCGGCGTGCCTAACACGGCGTCGAAGACGGAGATAAAGATGGAGTATTTCAAAGTAAGCTTTTAGTGCTCTTTTTTTCCGTTGCAGAATGAACGGTTTTTATTAAACTAAATTATGGTGTTTCCCGGCGTAGCTCAGCAAATTGTATCACCCGGATGCGAACATCGATGACCCGGACTCGGTGGCGAAGTTCCACGTAGTCAGCGAAGCGTACGCTGTGCTGAATAACGACGATAAGAGGTACGGAAGCTTTCGTGTTTCACCTGCTTTCGTGTTAAAGTGACGCTTTCAGCTAGGAAAGCATATGACGCGAAGCTGGCTAGGCCGCCGCCGAAGCCTAAGCCCGGGGCCCGGCAGCGGGACACGGCGCGCACGCGGGCGGGGGCGGCTCAGTCGAAGGACGCGTACCTCTCGGGCCTGCGCGCGTACGAGGAGCAGCAGCGCCGGCAGAACGAGGCCCCCGCTTCGGCTTACGCTTACGCCTACGAGCGGCGCAAGCGCGCACCTCCTCCCAAGCGGATCGACGTCAAGAAGGAGGAAATCAAGACGCAGAAGATGAAGGAGGAGGTGAAGGAGGCGATGGATAAGATGCCGAAGGAGACGCTGGCGGACGTGGCGAGGAGGGCGAAGGAACATATTGCGCAGAGGCGTGCTGCAGGGGACAGTCCTGGAGATATTCTGAAGGGTGTGTGGGAGTTCGTACGGAAGAATGTGCCGAGGGATGTGCCGAAGGACGAGCCAAAGTTGGACACGAGGGAAGCTGCGACCGAGCCCGACGTGAACACTGGTGAAGCGTCGGCAGATGATGTCGAGTATACGATTCCGGAGCATTATCGTTTGCTTATGAAGTTCTCCGCTATATGTCTGGCGTGGTTCATCTTCGTGGAAGGTGTCATCAAAGCTGGGCCGCATCGTCGTCGGGATCCTCCTCAAAGCCAGGCAGATGGTTCGTAGAGCAGGCAATTCTCGTCTTTTTGAGACGAAACTGGGCAGTTTGGGCATAAATATGTGTTGATGGCGTTTCCTTGTATCTACTCTCGTTTTGATTTTTGGGATATAGATGGACGAATAGTATCCGTGGTTCCTTTCGATTAAGGAATGCTTACATTCATGTACTCGTATAAGCAAGCTCAAGGACGCAGTATGCTATCATTGCTATGGCTAATGTGTTTTGCCTGCGCTCAGATTGGCCAACGTCTGCGTCCGAAAGCTCGGACCCGTTGACTTCGAAGCTACTGGCAGGGTCATTTGTAGCTCCCTAGCAGTGTCTCTGATAGCCTAATGGGCCCACAAATGTGCTTTGGCGAGCATCTTGCGTGTCTCCAGCACAAAAATGGACTGAAAATAACTGAGAGACCCGGGCCGCCGTCGAGCAGCAACAATCTCGACTGGGGCCCATGGCTGGTCAGTGGGTGCTACTTACCGATGCTCGCGGATGGCCGATATTGGCTGCGCTTGATCAGTTCATCCATTTTTGATTCATATGACCGCACACCTGCGCGTCGGGACCTGCTCTTAAGGCGCAAAAGCAGCTTAGGCGACTAGTACTCCCCACCGCTTGTGCGTTGACCCCAGATTACCTCCACGACCATGGTCCCCAGCAGGACGTTTTCCGACTTTCTTCCCCCGTCTTCGACACTGCCATTTGCTCTGCCAGTGTACGGCTTGAGCAAATGGAACACGCTGGCTCTCGGTGCCGCGTTGGCCTTGTTCGTCGGCTATGCCTGGCGGAGCACGAGCACCCGTCGTAAGATGCCTCCCGGACCGTTCGGACTGCCTTTCATCGGGAACAAACACCAGATGCCCGCTGTCAAGCCTTGGAGGGCCTTCGAGAGGCTGAATAAGCAATATGGTATGTGGTAAGAATAACATGCTTGCGGGCTATTTTGAGCGCTTGTCTCTATTTATAGGCCCGGTGGTGTCGCTCTTCTTTGGAAATACGCCGATAATTGGTACGTTTCGACGGCGCCTATGCTGGTGCTTTTATCACTGACCTTTGTTTTAGTACTGGGGACTGCGCGAGCGGCTTGGGACCTTTTGGAGAAACGCTCCGAAATCTACTCCAGCAGGCCACGGTTTGTCGTAGCGTACGTCGTACTCCCCTTGTTTATATTTTTTCTTATTTTATCGTTATTTGACTGATCCGTGGGGTGGAGTGTAGCGGGGAGATATTGTCCGACAATCATCGCGGCTTAATGCTCCCATACGGCGAGAGCTGGAGAAAATGGCGCAAGGCTCGTCTCGTCTCGTTCCGTCCCGTCTCGCTTTTCCTGCCGGCGGAAGGGTCGGCCCGGGGGTCGGGTTGATAACTAAATGTTTTTCGATTGTTACAGGTCCTCCACTCCGGGTTTCATGCACGCCAATCCGCCAAGTACACGGATATCCAGACCCTCGAGTCGAAAATTGCGATGCAGCAGATTGTCGAAAACCCGAAGGACTATGAGAGACACCTCCAAAGGTAACTTCTTTCGACGCTGTGCTTACTGCGATGTTCGCTTAATTATGCCACTATTGAGATATGCTGCGTCTGTCGTCACTTCGGTGACGTACGGCCGCCGCGTCGAGAGCGTGGACGAATGGATCGTGAAAGAGAATAACGCATCTATGGATTGTACGTGCGCTTTCATTTTCACGGTTTTTCTTCTTCTGATTTAGATACTAAATAGATCTAACTCGGTGAGGGTCTGGAATACACGGAAGTTCGCGACAGGCTGACTAAACCTCCTTCGTGTTTTTTTAGAGTAAAGTTCGCCCGTCTCATCGTGCACGAGTGAGCCCAAACTGACAGATCCTAGTATTCCCGGAAAGTATCTTGTCGAGTCGTGGCCTTGGCTCCTCAAGCTCCCGGTGCGTGCTTTACTCCCCGCCCACCCCATTATTTTTTCTGATTTAACGTGAAGAGGTCCCTCCAATGGTTCCGTCGCGAACCCGAGATGCAGAAGCAGCGCGATATCAAATTATTGACTCACCTCGTGGACGACGTCAAGCAGCGCATGGCGGCCGGGACCGTACCCAATTGTCTTACTATCCAGACGCTGAGGAACCAGGAGAAGGAGGGCATGGATGATGTTTTCTTGGCTTATTCTGTGTCGTCTCCATTTGGAGCGGGCATTGAGACGGTTGGTAATCTTTTTTTCAGAATGAAAGGAATTAAGGACGCTAAGGGTTTCTCCTTTGATTCGTTCGGTGATGCATTTCAAGACCGCTGGGACGTTGAGCACTTTCATTCGTACGTTTCAATTGTGCTACTAGTTGTTTCTTGGTCATTCTCACCGTTTAAACGTTTTTAGTTGCCATGCTCCACTTTCCCGACGTCATGAAGAAAGCGCAAGCCGAGATCGACTCCTTACTCGACGCGAGCCGCATGCCGGAATTCGACGACCACGAAAACCTGCCGTACATCGCCGCAGTCGTCAACGAGACGCTCCGCTGGCGGCCAGTAGCCGTTCTGGGGGGCACGCCCCACGCGGTCACGGCTGACGACGAGTATAAGGGCATGTTTATCCCGAAGGGGGCCACCATCTTCGCCAACCTCGCGTGAGTGCTGCTTTTTTCTTCGGTTGACCCTCACATTCATTTTCGGGAACACGAAACTGACACGGGAGACTGTCTTTCAGAGGCATCATGAACGACCCCGAGATGTTCCCCAACCCCGAACTGTACCGTCCGGAGCGCTTCCTCGAGACCTCCGACCCGCGCCTCAAGGCGTTCGAGCTCCCCTTCGGCTTCGGCCGGCGCATCTGCCCCGGCATGCACCTCGCGCGCAACTCCATCTTCATCAACATCGCGCGCCTGCTCTGGGCGTTCGACATCCGGCCCGCACTCGACGAGAACGGGCGGGAGGTCATCCCGGATTCGTTGAATTACACGGACGGCTTTAATTCGAGGCCTGTTAGCTTCGATTGCCGCTTCGTTCCGCGCAGTGAGAGGGTTGTGGAGACGATCAGGGCTGAGTACGCGTCTGCGCAGGATAGGATCGGGAGCTGGTCTTGGTGAAGGTTCTTTTTTTTCGGTTTCGGTTTTTATTATTATCACACATTACGAAGCCCGGGCCTCGGGCAAGGAAGGGTCTGAATACTCGGGAAATGTACAAGACGGCTTCATTCTCGAATTTGCAATTTTTATACAACACGGTCTGGCTACCTCGTCCGATGACTTAAGGGAAGAAAAGAGACATATATATAAGCTCCCGAAGAGGTACCCGTTCAATGGCCAACTATATCTACGAGTTGTGTCTTCGGGATGGCAGCAGGGAACGCCAGCCTCGCCAACCTCGTCTTTGTCTTCTGCTCGTACGCGAACGCGAAGCCGATAAGGTCGAACTCGCTGAACGCCGTCCCGAGGAACGACAGGCCCAGCGGCACACCCGGCGCGGGGTACACGGTCAGCGGGCCCGCGCTCCCGATGGTGACGTTGTCTGGGTAGAAGCCCAGTGGGACTGTGACGATCGGGTATCCGGCGATGGCTGCAATAGCGCGTCAGTAAGCGATGTCGCTACGTGATAGCGGGGTGGAGGAAAGTGTATTACCTGCTGGGACTGTTGTGAGACCTGGCGCTGGGAGGATGAGTGCGTCGAGGTTGTGTTCCTGGAGCACCGCGTCGATTCCACGCGTCGCGCCGAGTTCTTTGTCGAATGCTAAGGATTGGAAATACGCGGCGTTGAATCCGGTTGTCGCTTCCGACTCGATAAGCCTATTTTTTTTTGCTGATCAGATGAGGATGTTAAGTTATATGGCTATGGCCGAGCTCCCCGCTTACTCGGATTGGTCTGTGAAGTTGACCGGTTCTTCCAGGGCAGCAAACTCGTTGTCGAACGCGATGAGGTCTGCAAGGCTGCGGACGCCGCTTGGATTTTCGAGCAGTGCCTCGAAATACGCGTTTAATTGGATCTGGCGGAGCTCAGCCATGAATCTCTCTAGAAGTTGATTACGTAGAGTATTGCATACTTTGAAGTCCGTGTCCAGAACCACCGTTTCGTTGTTGCTCACAGCGATCTCGTCCGCGCTCGGCAGATCGGCAGGATCGACGACCGTCGCGCCGAGTCCCCGGATCGTCTCGATCGCCTCCTCGAAGACCTGGTTCACAAACGGGTCGTTCCCCGTGATGCTGTCGTTGAGGAACACGCGCCGCGGGACGCCGATGCGCGCCCCGCGCAGCGCGTTTGTGTTGAGGGCCTTCGTGAAGTCGGGCACGGGGCTGGGCTGCGCGAGCGTGAAGTTGTCGTTCGGGTCTGGGCCGGCGATTATGGAGAGTACGGCGGCTGCGTCGGAGACGGAACGGGCGATGGGCCCGACGGTGTCTTGGTGCTCAGAGATGGGAACCACTTGTGAATTTGTTAGCGTGAATACGAGATTTAAGTCCTTGAATACAAGTGAAAAAGATTTGCACGGGTGCAACCTACCTCCAGCTCGGGACGTCAACCCCACCGTCGTCTTTATCCCTGCAAGATTATTGTTGCTAGATGGGCATGTGATACTACCGTCCGTTTCCGTCCCGAGCGTAACGGCAGCGAGGCCAATAGACGCTGCGATTCCAGATCCGGAGGACGAGCCACAAGGGTCGGCATTGGGGAAGTACGCGTTGGTCGACTGTCCGCCCCTTCCGGACCAGCCCGAGGCGATGTTACCTCTAAAGTGCGCCCATTCGGAGAGGTTCGCCTTCCCTGTGTTTTCAACATATGTATTTCTTGAAAGTCAGAATATATATATATAGGGCGAAATAATAGTATATGAGTAATGCGCACCTAAAATTATTGCCCCTGCAGCACGTAACCTCTTGATGACACCCGCATCCTCAGGAACGACAGATTTGAGGAGCGAAAAAGAACCCGCTGTGGTATTCATACCTAAATGCCACAATATCAGCGAACGCACTATAATAATAGATTATTGGAGCTCGCACCTTCCGACGCAATAGTAGCTATATTGTCTTTCACCAGAACCGGTATACCATGCAGAAGGCTGCGCGCGCCCGTAGTCTTCCTTTCGATATCCAAAGCACTTGCTTGCTCCAGAGCTGAAGGGTTCAGCTCGAGGACTGCGCGCAGTGTAGGTCCTTGAAGATTGACTTCTTCAATTCGCGCAAAATAGGCCTAGTCAAGAGAGTTCAATCAAGACAAAGATGGAGTTAGCCTTTGTGATTGATTGTAATTCATGGAGTTGTTGAGCAACCTTAATGAGATCGACGCTCGAAAAGTCACCACTTTCAAGGCCTTCTTGAAGCTCCACGACTGTCGCTTCGTATAGGTCAGGGAACTTGGGTGCTCGCTTGGAGACCTTTTGAGATATCGTGGGATGGACACATTGCAGTATCGCCCATAGTGCAAGCGCTACCCTAAAGGATTTCATCGTCTGGCAGGCTTGAGAAGTGACGGAGGAGCAAAGGGAAAGGGAGAGGGCTCGTACGCACAGATCCCGATACACCTGGTGCGCCACGCTCTTATGCACGGCAAGATACCCAAAAATCAAGAACGCCGCAGTCCTTATCGCGCGGCGAGGCCGCGAGCATGCAGTCAGAGGAAGAATTCGGGAACGGTATATTCAGAAATAGCTAAATCGACCACACGACCTTTGAGTCGAAGCAGAGGCCCCGTGTGCGCGTGATGTTTTTTTCCCAAGGGTTGCATTGATATTGACTTTCGGGAAAGAACCCCGTGGATGCGCGCTCACAGTGCCTTTTAAACTCATCATGAGAAAAAATAGACTCTGAGAAGCCTTTTGGACTCACCAATTCAAAGTTGTCGATCCACTCAGGATTGTGGCTGGCCATTGTTTTCAGAGTCCGCAAACATGTTTATAGCGGTCTTTGGGTACTCCGGTCCTTACTAATGCATCCATTGTGTAACTTTCCCTGTGTCCAGGGGGTATGTTATGCGATCTTACACCTGGACGCCCGCACAGTACAGCATTTCACCTCAAAAAACAAATAGCGAGTAACGCCTCGCTAAGCCGATCACGCGATCCGACGCAGCGATCATAAAGGCTCATTCGTCATCTTGTCCTCGACATCGACATATTGGGCGCGCATTCGAACCGTGGTTTATGCGTATCTACGGCATAACCGCGCACAGCCAGACGGCTAAGTACAATGAAAGGAATTCTCATTAGAAGGATTGTAACATATACAGCGGTGAATCACACCAGGGCAACGCGATCTCATGGCTTTGGAGGCGAACCAGTCGTCGTGTTCCATGCAGTGCCCTCTGGGACGGACCAGTCCCCATAACACTCATACACCCAGTCCGTCTCAGCAATTATCTCCCTCTGCGCCGCAACAAACACATCAACAGGGCACATGCCGTCCTTCTGTTCGGGGCAGCCTCGAATTCCCGTTAAAGGGACGACTCCGTCATTTATGACGATACGGATTTGTGGGTCGTCGAATCCTGTACACGAAAGCACTGGGAACGTTGATTATCAACAAGGTGCCACTGTTTGATGGGTCATAGTAGACTTACACTGGAACTGGATATTCGTGGCGAACGGCGATAGCTGAGATGAAAGGAACGTCTGGTTCTCGGGTATGTGGTCTCCGGGTAGAGGTCCGTTTGCGGCGAAACTTGTGAGGTTCAGCGCAGTGATGACTAGCCCGGATTTGGTTTATCAGCACACCAGCGATGAGGGGGTATTAAATTGTTCTCACCATTTAGGACGACCACTTCGTGTGTAGCGTCAACATAAAGGCTTTGGCCGAGGGGGAAGGTGATCGGGCTGTCGTCGAGGGTCGCATTCGTAGAAGAGTTATGCGTTTCAATTGGCGTATGCGTTAGCCGTGCGACAAGTTCTTGGACGTAACCAATGCCCTGAACCCTGGCTACTGGAGACCCGAACGCAGAGGAGTACCTACATGTCCTATGAGTACAAAAACAAATGCCGAATATCCGACAACCTACCAGAAAGACAAATCGAGCCTAAAAGAAGCTCAGTCAAATAAACCAAAAACAAATTCGACTGCGTTACGCACGCGTATTCGAAGCCTTTCCATTCTTCCTCCGTAAAGAGCTCGCAGAACTTCGAATAGCCAATTGCAACGGTCTACTCCAGAATAAGCGTTAGAGTTCAAACCTGACGATATTCCTCCCTCACCTCGTACGCACACATCTGATTAAGGTGTTTGTGAGTGGGTAATTCAGACGATAACGAAGAATAAGCCCACCTGTTGGAAGGTGTAAACATCCTCGATAGTTAACTCGTAACCTTTGAGCTGCGGCTGTAGACGCGCAAGCGCATCCTTGAGGTAGATGGACGTCCATTCCTTCATATACCAAACACCCCGATCGGACTTGCTACGGTCCTGAGCGTTCGGGCAAGTCTTGTATGGTGCGAGAGTGTTGTTGTACTACCTAAAAGTCAACGGCAAAAACAATAGGGCATGTCAAACAAAGCTTACCCCATCCTCCTCGATAGTGACACTTTGAAGATACTTGCCTTCAATCGGAAGACCAAAGAAGCCTATAGCGAAATTAAGGGCTGAATGCAGCATGCGGTCCCTGCAATCCCATCAAACAATGAGGGCTCCTAGATGTTTGTGCACTTACTGAGACTCCGTGCGGAAGACGGGTATAGTGTTGGATTCGGTGAAGTTCTACATGGGGTACGTTACTTCAGTTAGGATATACAAGAGGCAAGAACTAACTTTCAGCAAGAATCCGTACTTGAGGCGCAAGGAGACACCAAGATCGACTGCCTCATTTCAGCATTGAAATAGGAAAGGCTGATCCAATGCTACTTACAAAGTTGCTGGCGTCCGAACGGCGTCAGGACTGCAAAATGCCTTTGAATTGCCGTAGCTTTCCACTAAAGAAAAGCTGCTCACCTTCTTCACCAAGTTTATAGGTCCTAGTAGGAAGTTAATGAGAACATTCCAGCTTCAACAGTCAACGAACACACCAGTCGTTCATGAATTCAAGGTCACCCTCGCCATTCCAGCCCGCTGCTGATTCGTGCAAGCGACCCGAGAAGTTCGCAGGTCCTCCGTACGAGGCTACACACGGATAAGATAAGAGAATACACGAAAGGCAATAGCACACACCGTAAGCCGTAGGGTAACGTGCGCCATGCCTGTGCAAGAAGTGCAAGCCTGTGACCACGCACTGGTCTGGCGCCTCAGGACTCGAATCAACACCAAATGTGCCGCGCTTGTTGCTGAACCATGGTGACAGATTTCCCCAGTGTCTGAACATGTCGAAGCTTCCCTTCTTTGATCCCTGAGCCCCTTCTTTTGTCGAGGGCGTCACCAGTAATGGCGCGCCAGTATGGACGGGATAGATAGGCGCCGTCGCGACCACACCAGGCTCCGCCCCGGTTGGCGTTGGTCCTGCATAACCAACATCCGTAGGGAATAGAGACGTGAATGCATTCGTAGGCGAAACCGGGGGGAAATCGTGACGCTCAGTCGAGCCGACGTGCGTTGGTGCTGCAATGTTGACCAAATCACTGCTTGATGCAGTCGAACGGGAGATGCATAGAGAAGGGAAGAGGAACGAGGTTCCTAGACACGCTAGAAACCCTCCGAGGAAAGCCAATGAGAGATGCAACAAAGTGAATTTCGTATCCGTTGCGCGCGCGTAACAGTTTCGACTCCTGGACTGGTGTTCACCGTGAACCTCATTTCTCAGGCCGGACTCAGCTAGAAGGGCCTCATCTTCTGCTGGGATATCCGTCTGCAAGAGTGGCTTGTACTCCCTGCCCGTTTCGATGTCGGGACTTCTAGACATCGCGACAGTATCGGCGGCGGCGAGAGAGAGGTAGACTCGGAGAAATACGCGGCTAGTTAAAGTACGCTTCACTGCGTCACGTGCACCTCAGAGTCCAGCTGGCACAATGCAGATGGCTATATGCTTTAGTTTTTTAGACAACTAATTCGCTGCTTTACAAGAACCCCGCACAAAATTTGCAATTGGCACTTTTTCCTGCGATTGCAGAGGGAAAATAACATTGACACCGCGACCAGGATAAGAATTCTTTTAGCCTAGTAGCGCGCCGCACGAACAGCGGCCAACACTAATGTCATCTGCAGACCAACGCATGCGCAGCGATGTCTCTTTTCATCGAATTTTGTACTCACATCTACGGGGGGCATTCAGTCCGCGACTCGGGAAGTTCACTTTAAAAAAAGCAAACGGGGGTGAAATCCACATCGACACACCTGGACTCATCACATCAACATCGCGGGGGACCGTTCCTCACCTCATCCGGGATCATGTCGAGAAGACCGATGCGATAAAGTGGGTGCATGTCCCCTTTGAAACCTTGTAAGTCTTTCAGGGCTATTGTCTGCCTGTTTGCGTTGTTGGCAAACGGACTTATTCTGTAGCCATTAGCTTAGAGCGCTCTCCTCCGATTCCGACCTTGCTCGGTGGGGAAAAGGCTTTGCAGAATCTACTGGGGTTTAGCGATGTCAGACATCTAATTTCGATATCGCTCCGAGATCCATTCGATGGACGACAGATGCCGCCAAACGGGAACCAGTTTGTAAATGCAAATTGTATCAGGGGTGTCAGGAAGGTGCGACACAGCGTCACTCTTCCCTCCCATTATGTGCTAAACAACTTCTCAGATTTCCCCCGAGCAATATCTCTCGTTTGTTCTTGCTTGTGATCCTGACTTGGTTATCGCACTTTCCGACATCCCTTTCACGCCTCCGCCATTCTCTCAGAAAAGATTAACGAAAAGCTTAGAGCGGTCATCCGCATGGCTCGCGTCTCTCCTTCAGCTGTCTCCGGGGGCTTCCCCCGACAAACCTCACCAATTGAATCTCTTCGCTCATCTAGTTGGTGACATAAACGAGCAAGCCCGCAGGGCTTTCTCCGCCTCATTAAGGGAAACGCTGCATGGCAAGGATGCGGAACAAGTCAAGCCATACAAATGCTTAGACGATAGTATTTTTGGTTACGTTTTTGACCTTATCCCCCTGCGAACGTCTCTTCTCGCTCCAACGGCCGCCGTCTCAGAGGAAATAGAAGAAATGGACAGTGCTACCCATCGACGGGTATCAAATACAAGGTCCTTAACACAGCCGCAGACGGAGACGGTTCTTCCGAATGTCGTGAGTTTGCTACAGGCGTCCCTTGATTCTCTGCCGCCGGAGAAACCGCGCATCGCGACCGGGGCCTCCTCGCCACACGAGGTTCTTCAGCTCATTCGTGACGTCGGCATTGACATCTTCGATGTTGTATGGGCCCAGAAAGCCGCAGACTGGGGAATCGCACTCGACTTTGTCTTCCCCGCTCCTGATGTGGATCATGCTAAAAACGGGAGCGTGCGTGAGGATGGTAAGCGGGACCTAGGACACAATCTGTACTCCCCGCAATATGCGATGGACTTCACTCGCTTCGCCTCGTCCTTTGCTGAAGGCGCCTCGCAGGGCGCGGAGCCTGTCTGCCCGTGCATAGCCTGCTCGCCTGCGTCTCCCTTGCAGCAGCTCACGCACGCCTCCGTCGACGCGCTCATGGGCTCACCGGCGCCTGGGGCTAGGGATCCCGTAATGACTTGTGACCCGCCGTTCACGCGCGCATACGTGCATCATCTGCTACACACGCACGAAATGTCTGCGCACGCGCTACTCGCGGCGCACAACCTCGCCGTCGTCGACGCGTTTTTCACATCTGTGCGGAACGAGCTCGCGCGCTGCGCGCCGCATTCACACCACCCACGCTTTCACCCTCACGGAGTCCACTCCGACAGTCATCCCGAATCGGAGATGTTTGCGATCCCGAGCTCGGACGGCATTTTTGAGCGCTTCGCGGAGGAAGTGGAACGCTTTTGCGTGGTGTACGACGGAGCGCTGCGCGTGTTTGGAGAGGCCAAACGTGATTGGATTGCGGTGGACTATGCGAGAGGTAAAGGACGGCTGGCGAGGGAAAAGGCAAAGCAAGAGGAGGAGGTTTTAACGACGAAACCTGAAATGGAGGCGGAAGTCGATGAAGCTGCTGTAAATTAGCAGATGTATGTACATCTGTACGATTACATCTATTTGCAAGATATAACTGGACCCATTCCAAGGTGAAAAAAATCGGGAACAGTACCTAAATAAAGGTCTGTCATTAGGATCCATGCAGCCTGAGTTGCAACTTGGCCGGAATTCATCGCTGTCCCTCTTGATACTTCTCGAGCCGGTTTCCATTATGGTGTAACCAGTGAACCAGACACCTAATAAAAGCCTGCAACCGCAATGTTGGTTGTGCAGCTTCAATCTGCCAAACTTGCAACCACCACTAGGGCGAGGTACGTATTGAAATTTTCAATCATGGAAGTCCTTCGGGTCGTTTGGACCTGGCTGTAGGCTCTGAGACCCTCAAAAATCAGTCATGATTCATGAGGCTTTAATCCTGCCAGTGGCTGCCGGTGAAACTCACATGTACAGATTGTTATCACTGACCGACTGGCAATATACACACAAAGTACTGTAATCGTTAGCATTCGGCACAAGAGTACAGGAAAAAAGGACTACACAATTAACATGTAGTAGTGCACGAAACTGGTTGACTTGGACAAAAAGGTTTAACATGTTAAAAATTCCGACGCTACACATTTCGTTCAAGCCCTAAAAAGACGAATAATCAATGTATTGAGGCCCCCTTAAGACCTTCTGATGGAATATTCATATTTACGCAGATTTAACTTCCTTTTCCAAGAGGGATCACCGACACCATACAGCCCACTCTAATAGCTTATTCCAGTCATTAATCTGCAAAGAATGACCATGTGAATATTCCGGAATGTACAATTTGAACATACCGCTCATCCAATAATGCTAAAGAACGTCCGAATGATCTGGACATTCTGGTCTCTAGAGGATCAACGATGGCAGTCGGAAGCGAGTTGCAAGCCTCGGGTGTGGGCGTTCACATCGTGCGGATGTATATGAGCAAGTAGGGTCCGGGATTATTTCCGAGACCCGTCTCAATGAGTCAACAAAGCTTCCACCGTTTAAAAAAAGTCCAAAAATATTGCATAGTGTGTAGTAGTACTGTTACAAATCGAATTTGGGTAGTGAAGAAATCCTGTCATACAAATACGAAAGCGCCGTAATACAAATGTATGGAATTAGGTGAGGAATATTATGCACGAAAGTAAGGGCCTGTATTCCATCACAAGCAGTCTTGCTTCTCGACAGGCAGGGATATAACAGGCTCTGCGTCGCGCTCATCAATATTGAAACTGTGGAGCTGTCCGGCGCACCGGGTCTTTGAGGCCGCGTCTCTGTGGTAGATGTTTAGGGGAGGTATAAAGACCATCAGAGACCAACTTACCCCTTCGGATCGATGCGCGAGCCGACCTGCGACGTCAAGATGCTATCCTTTTCAACAACGATTTGCTTGAGTTTACTGACGATGTCCGATGCCGAAGGGAGACTGGTAAGGAGCGTATTCCTGCAGTCGAGATCAATTAGAGATCTAGCTAGAGTTGGAACGCAAGTGCCATACCTGCTGTCATCGCCTTCGATCTTTGAGATGATCCCGTGCAGACTTTCCACCACGTGACGCAAAGGCTCGTCCTTTTGCTCAACATAGGAAATGTTCGCCAGTGTAGCTTCCTGAAGCTCATCGACAGATGAGTCCCCTTCCGCTCGGCTGCAAGCACAATCTAAGTGATACTCCTATGTGAGAAAATACCGCTTACCATTCGTCGCTATTGTCCGTTTCTATTTCATCCGCCCTAGTCGCCTCATAAAGGGTCTTGAGTTTCCTCACCGCGTCTTCGATACTTCCAGGGGCGTACGGTAGACAGGTGACAGGGGAAGATACTCCGGCCTTACGCCCGTCCATAGCCACCATACCAGCCAGCAGCTCAGTCATGTTCAAGCGCACGAGATCTAGACCCTGACCAATTCTCATCAAATCTTGTTTGATTTTTGCCGGTCGCAGGTTGACAGCATGTTGCAGATCGTTCAGCCCAATATCAGCAATGTCCAGGGTTTCTTGTATCTGCGTCACTACTCCCTGAAGATCGTTTCGGAAGCCACGACAGTCATTCTTGAGTTCGTCAAAGTTGACAAGAAGCTGGCCATATTCAGATTGCAAACCATCGTATCTTGCCACAACAGTCCATGCAAGTGCTTGGTAAAACTGCAAATCCTTCTCAAAAGCACGGCAAACGTCTTTCACTTCCGCCAATTCTTTTTCAAGGGTCTCTTGTGTAATTTCTCCCTGTCTTAGACGCAAAGACAGATCTTCAATTGATCGGCGATCCGTCAGACACAGCTCCTTGAGGTCCCGGTAGCGTTGACGAAGAACTAGGTCACTAGACAGAAGGACAGAGAAACGAGCTTGCAGGGTGGCATTACAAGACGACAGCAGCTTGACGCGATTAGCAGAGATGCGGACATATTTCAAAAACCATAGAATAAGGCCAAGCGCAAGCCGAAGGCGCATCTTCTGCCTGGCGATGTCGCTTCGCTCCTCGGCAAGTTCAGATGACACCGAAGAGAGTTTTGACGAAAGGTTGTATGTTAGCGAATGTACATTGATATGCTTCCGCAGAAGGCTTGCATGTGCTTGTTGTGCTTGGGCATTGTCCGCTTTCAATAGCGAGTTCTCGGCGTGGGTGCCGTTAAATAGAGCCTTTAGTTCAGCATATTGACGACGAGCAGTATTGAGCTGGTGTTGCATAGACGAGACGCGATTTTTGGCGTCGGCAACTTCGGCCTAACCCCCAATGGTCAGCTTAAATCAGGAGATATTATGATGCAAGTTGAAGCGGGGTCCTTACGTCGCGTTCTTGCTGAATAGCTGCCCACTCGCAAGCGCCCCACTGTGAAAGGTTATACACCGTAGCAAAGAACATAGAGAGTAGGAAAAGACGACAAAAGGATAAAAACGCATTTCCTGGGGTTGACACAAAATTGGGCGCGAGGGCAAGCCGTAGCTGCGAGACCACGCAAATTTCCCGGTGGCACTGTTGTGAGCAACGGACTCAAAGCGGCCAAGACAGGAGAGACTTACGGATAATATACCGAAAACGAGAAAGAGGGTGATTAAAACCGGAAAGAAAAGGCTTTCCGCCATTTTTAAACAAGATATGAGGAATGTCGGCGTTCCTGCCACCGAGATGGTTGTGGGTGTAGAGAGAGGTTTTGGGGGGACGCGACACGATGATCTTCGATCCGCATTTGGCGTCCGTGTTTGGAGGCGAGGACAAGTAGTACATACACAAGGATAAAGTACATTAATGCCAGAACTATGGTACGGTATTCGCGATCAATAATTTACATGCATGTCTCAGGAATGGAGTCTCCTATGTCAGTTTGTAGCTTGAAAAAAAAATTGCACAGCAATGCTATCCTAGCTCCAGAGACAGAAAAAAGCATTTATCGAAGGATGGGAAGGAAAACGGAACGAACGGGTATTCCCCACCCGTATACAGAAGAGATGGTTCTCAATATTCATAGACCTCAGAAAGTGACATGTAATCCGACCTATCGTCCGACTGGACCGCGGAGGAGCGGTACCCGTGCCTCGAGTCGCGCCTGGGGTTGTCCAACTCGTCCATGTCAGGGTCCGGCTCAGGTTCGTAGTCGTATTCACGCAACACCACGCGCATCGCATATGTGACGATCGGCGTAGTTGGGTACAGTTTAGGACCAGGCGCCTCCTCTTCCTCGTCGAGTGGCACAATGGATCCTTCCAGTCCGCCTTCGGGAGAGACCGTCTCCGCCCAGCGCAGCTGGAGCACACGCGCACGAACCATGTCGTCGACCGCGCGCACTCCAAGGATTCGGCACAGCGCGAAGTAGCGCACGCAGTGTGAGTTTGCCCGCGAGAGACGATGCATCACGTCGAGCAGCTGCAGTGCCGTGAATGTTGGAGGTGCACCAGATGCGTCTGGAGCTTCGACGCCACCGGTATGCGAGCCGTTTCCGGCAGCAACCATTGTCGCTGCAGAGAGTGGGGTGTAAATCTTAAAACCTTGCGACGCCCGCGCCGCTGGAGAATGTGAAGTGCCTTCTTGCTGTTTCTCGAGCGCAGCAGCCTCGAGTTCGGATGCATGGATGAGTTGCATATTTAGCAGGGCATATGCTTGGAGAAAGTGGCTACTCTTTTCGACTTCATGCGAAGATCAGCAGGCGCATTACGGGATTTTAGACATAACTTTCTTACCCGGAAGTTCACCATTAGCGTTCACTTTGTGATAATGTTGTAAGTCGAAGATTGATGAATTTGTGACATGCAGCTCACCGAAGTCTGATATATAGTCTGACCAGTGGACTAGCTTCCCTCCGAATGCTTCATACAGTGCTTCAAAATCAAGTCTCTTTCGTAATTCCTCCGGCACGCCCGGGAGCAGTCTGTCTGTGAAATAAGCCAGGGTTTCTGTCTTTGTGCAGTCACCAATACAAATGACCTTGAGATAATTCAATTAACTTGTGGCCGAATAGTGAATTAGGATAACACACCTTGCAGTGCTGCATGATATTCAACTGGCGGAGCCACGTCTGGTAGAAACTGTCGCTCGTAGCATGCACGACATGGCAGAGTCGGTCCTGTTTAGTTAAGACAAGCATTGCATCAAGCAGGCACTTCATTGCCTCCGTAGAGCGGATGAGTACCGGGCTGCAACGCACATCAGCTATGTAGTGCTTCCCGGGAACGCTGAACAACTCACAGCTTGTGCGCCTCATCAAAGAAGATAACTGGAATCCTCTTTGCCGGACGTTCAGGCTTGTCCTTGTGCTCCGGAGACTTCTCGGCCGAGCGCTCGGCTTCTCCAGTGCGTTCGTTCTGTTCCGCATGCCCGACCTTCGTCTCTTCCGAGGACGCGTTGTCGTCGCAAGTTTTAGGTTCGAATTCCCAGTAGTGAAGAAGCGAGCTCTGAAAGAGCTCCATGAGACGTGCAATATCGCTCGTTTTCACAGCATCCGGTCCGTTACGATCAATCAGGTGTTCTACTTTCAGCCTGTCATGCTTGTGAATCGGGTCAGGGGACTGTAGTTCTAGTAAACGAAGAAATCATACCTTAAACGCCCACGCGTCCTTTTCGAATTCATCATATCCTTCCATCTCTCGGCTAATAATAGAGAAGTATCGTTCCATCTGTCCGCTAAGGTTGAGGTACAGACTGCACAAGTCCGCAAAACCGGCGATGCGCAGATCGAAGTGCAGCACATGGTACCTGTCTGCGCTGAGCACCTCGCGGAGGAGCGCGGTCTTGCCCACGGAACTCGCACCGCAGAGAATGGTGAAAGCGGGTGTTCCCTCAAGGATACGCTTTAATGTGCGCAGTTCGGCAGGACGCGAAAAGAAACCTGGTAGCGGGGCGAATGTGTGAGTCGTGCGCAGCTGGGCACGCTCCCTATTGTCCTTGATCTCCTGTCTTGCTTCCTCAAGAGACTTGCGAGCTTCCGTGAGAGACCTTAGCGTTTCTCCGGGCTTCAAACCCAGAGCGTGAGCTAATCGTACCAGCGAGATAAGCAAAAGTCGTTACATTCGTGAGAACCGAGAGGACGTCTCCGAATCCGAAGAAGTTGCGTTTCTGCACAGGAGGCAGAGGCATACCCCGACGAGGAGGCAGATTGGTCCTGAATATCCATGCGAACGAGTCGGCAGAGCAGCGTAGGCCGTGGCCACGGCTGCGTGAAACTAGCGATGGAGTCTTCATTCCGTTGTGAGATTCAATCCAGTAAGTATGGGCCTAGATTTGAGTGTTCTTCGAGGTTGACGAGTCAAGAACGTGAAGGTTTGAAGAGAGCACACCGATATTTGTTGCAATCGTTAACGTTGGAGGGCCGTGCACAACACGTTTATGCAGGCGTGCATAACGTCAAATTCCAGCCTCGGGTAGTAGCGCCATCCCAGAACTACGCCGCAATCTCATCATCATCCGGATTCCATGAGGCCGCCCCGGGGCACGTGATAAACGCGTGACCGCGACGCGTCCGCAGCGGACCCGAGGCTGCCAGTGGCACGGGATAGTACTTTTCCTCAGAGTCGATGCAAACTCCAGGCTGGCGTTCGCTTGTTTCTGCTGCTTTAAAGGCCCTACATGCCGTGATTGGAGCTCAAATTCCAAGTGTACCGCACCATTGCCGGGCTGTGCCAGAATGGGACAGAAGCGCCCCATCAAACATCTAAACCCTAGTACACCAGCGGACGAAGTACGGAAATGTATTCGCCTAGCTGGCCTCCTGCCTTCCGCTATCTCCAATCGGGGCTTCGTTTACCATGGATGTATTGGACGCGGTGAGGACCGAGGTCGGGTGCGGATCTCATCCCTCTTCCTCCCATGAGCTTGTACAGTTTGCACCCTTTTTCCCCTTTGGCGATCACATAGCTGCTGCGTCTCCCCGCACAGCCCGATGAAGCGCCGGCGCGGGAGTTTGCATTAATAGTTACAGGCTCACGGGATCCTTGGTGAGCCTCCCATTCATTACTCGTATCGTGTACTCGTGGTGACCTCGCTCCTTCCTTTTAGGTCTTGCTCCGTGCCGGAAGAGCCGAAGCAAGTAACCTTACTCGGATGATATCTAGGCTTGAAGCAGGTTTCCTCGGGTTTGTACGCAGGCCTAGGGCTACAATTCGGCCGAGCGGGGCCGGAGCGCCGGCACAAGCGCGTGTACGTATATGGACAATCGCGATATGAATGATGAATTCTGATTCCGTGGCCGCGCCTCATGCACCTATAACACGACTATAAAGAGTTCACAGTCTGCGTCTCCTTCAAAGTCCAACTCCCATTCTAAAGCAGAACAACCCATCCTCTACACCGAACATATGAGTTACAGAGGAGACAGAGGAGGAGGCCGTGGTGGACGCGGCGGATTCGACAGAGGTCGCGGCGGCGGCGGAGACAGAGGCGGCTACCGCGGTCGAGGAGGCCCCGGTGGCGGCGACCGCGGTGGCTTCCGTGGCGGAGGCGATCGTGGACGCGGGGGCTTTCGTGGAGGCGCTCCCGGACGCGAGCCCGGAGGGTATGTACCTGGAGCATGCATTTTTCGTGTCTGCATGCTAACGTAGTCTCAAGGATATTCACCGATCCCAACCAGGCATCGGAGATAGATGGCCGCCTTGAAGTCCGAGGTCAAGAAGGCCTAGTCAATGCCTTCCGCGGTCTGACCGTTGGAAATACTGACCTTCCCCTTCGCCCGGGCTGGGGAAAGGTTGGCACGCCCATTAAAATGCGTTCCAATTTTTTCCCAGTCAAAATCCCGCGCGGCCCTCTGTGCG
This sequence comes from Coniferiporia sulphurascens, assembly GCA_002794785.1. Taxonomy (NCBI): domain Eukaryota; kingdom Fungi; phylum Basidiomycota; class Agaricomycetes; order Hymenochaetales; family Hymenochaetaceae; genus Coniferiporia; species Coniferiporia sulphurascens. The sequence goes on along the minus strand of NBBA01000016.1, from coordinate 429,845 downwards.
AATATGACGTTAAAATAACACCGCCGGTCACGGTGCGACGTGTCAAACGCCGCATTTTCGAATTGCTCGAACAGCAGGCCGATTATGCGCGTTTCAAAACAGGAGTCGCCCATGACTTCGGCGCGAAGCTCATTGCTTCTAAACGTCTCCCCCAACCACTTACTTTCAATGTCGCATACTTCGACGAGGACGAGAGTAAGCCACGAGAAAACGGGAAGACGTACGCGGTCGAGATCATTTTCATCCAAGATATCGATCTGAGTACGCTTACGAGCCACTTGTCTGGTGACCCGAATTATCGCGAGATTGATGTAGCTCCGATCCTTGCTGCACTGAATATCGTACTCGCGCAGCACCCGACCCGCAGTGGTGTAATGGTTGGGCGCAACCGCTTTTTCTTTCCGAACGAGACATTCAATCTTGGCGGCGGTCTCGAAGCGTGGAGGGGATTCTACAGCTCCGTACGGCCTGCCTACAAACAACTCATGGTAAACGTCAATGTCGCCACCACCGCATTCTATTCAGAGGGGAACTTGGCAAACGCTATGATGGAGTTCAGGAATGCATCCTTTGGCGCACGGGTCGATCAGTTCGTGCGCGGGATCCGAGTGATGACGACCCACCTGAAGCACCGGAAAACGGTGAAGAAGGTGTCGAAGTTCACATCCCGGTCTCACAAATTCGCATGGGACGAAGCAGGACGGCAAGTGAGCGTCGAGGAGTACTTCCAAATGAGTACGTCTGCATGCATTTATTATTTTCCATTGCTCATATAAATGCAGAGTACAAAATCAGGCTTCAATACCCTGACATACCCCTCATTGACGTCGGGGGTGTGAAATCAAACCTTCTACCGCCCGAAGTGTGCCAGATTCTCCCTGGCCAACCCTTCCGCGGCAAGCTTACCGACGAGCACACCGCGCAAATGATCCTGCATGCGTGTAAGCCTCCCAACGTGAACGCGCGGACGATCGTCGGCCCGGGACTCCAGAGCCTTGGCTTTAAGACCGACGAACAGCCTCTTCCCGGTTTCGGAATCAAGATCGGTGGGCAGATGGCCGTCGTCCCAGGACGCATCCTCCCCGCACCTCGGGTGATGTACAGCCAGAAGGCGCAAGAGGTCGACCAGCGTGCGAGCTGGAATCTACGTAGTGTACGCTTCTCGCGCGGTGCGGTGCTCGACAAGTGGGCGGTACTCGTTATTAAAGATGGTAATGGGCGTGCCGAGTTCCAAGGCCCAGACGACCCGGAGCTACGCAGCACCATTGCCGGATTTTCGAAGATGTGCACTACGAGCGGAATGACCGTGCGTGGCCAACCGCGCTTCATACAGGCGCAATTGCCGCATAAGAATCAGGACGACCCGACGCGCAAAGGGGCAATCGGGGCGATCCGATCTAGCATCACGAGCCTGAAGCCCAAGGTTGACCTTTTAATGGTCCTTCTATCCAGTGGCGATAAGCACATCTACGCGGGGATCAAGCATCTCTGCGACGTCTATTTGGATGTTCACACCGTGTGCGTCCACTCGGAGAAAATCCGCAGGGACAAGGGCCAGCTCCAGTACTTTGCAAACGTCGCGCTCAAGTTCAACATGAAGCTCGGCGGCGTGAACCACGGACTGGATCCCGACTCGATGCAATGGCTCAAGCAGGAACCGACGATGATGATCGGTATGGACGTGACGCACCCGGGCCCCGGCAGTCTGAGGGGAACGCCGTCCATCGCTGCGGTAGTGGCCAGCGTTGACGAGCATTACGCACAGTTCCCTGCGAGTCTGCGTATTCAAGAGACCCGTAAAGAAGTACGTCTCATCCTTGCTAGTCGAGCATGGTGTACTCATGTGTTGGCAGATGATAACCAGCTTGAAGGATATGATGATTGAGCGGCTGGAAGCTTTCAAGGAAAAGTCCCGAAACGCCCTTCCCAGCAGGGTGCTAGTATATCGCGACGGTGTCTCGGAGGTGAGTTTTGGACATCCCATATCTTCTTAACAACTCATCTTATTTTATTAGGGTCAATATCGCACTGTTGTCGCTGAGGAAATGCCTTCCATCATCGAGTCATTTAGGAAATACGACCAGCCTGGCAAGCCGTACCGACCGAAGCTCACCATCGTCGTCTGCGGGAAACGACACCACACGCGTTTCTATCCGATGGACCCATCAAACGCGGATCAGCTGGGAAACCCGCGTCCGGGCACTGTCGTCGATCAGGGCGTAACAGGCGTATACGCCTTCGATTTCTTCCTGCAGGCACACGGTGGTCTGCAAGGCACTACACGTCCGACTCATTACTACGTCGTGCACGACGAGATCAAGTTCGGCGCGGACCAGCTGCAGAAGCTTACGAACGACGTGAGCTACATGTTTGCACGCGCGACGAAGGCAGTCAGCCTGGTCTCGCCTGCGTACTACGCGGATCTTGCTTGTGAGCGTGGACGCTGCTACATTCATGAGCTCCTGCAAGCGGTGGAGGCGACTACTGCAAGCAGTTCTGCGGAGGACCAAGTCATGCGTACTGCGGAGGGACTTTGGCGCGATGGTGTCCGAGGTCCACTGCTGCGCAACAGCATGTTCTACCTGTGATTGCTTCCAGCCCTTCCTCGGTTCATGTGATGGACCGGGGGATCAACATCGAGGTGCCAAACATTCAGGTGAGTATATCGGTCTGCGGGTCGCCACTTGCCTTTCCTAGCATTGTAAATTCTGTTATCTTGTGTAGTCTAGGTGTACGCTCATGTATTTTCCGTGTTACTGTTTGATCTCAAAACTTGGAGGACATGTACTGTTATGCGACGGCGGGGATTTAGTAGTTTTCTGGTTTCTGTAACTCACTCATGGTATTGACAAAAATATGGGGCGTTTGTAAATATGTGCGCAATTTGTTTCCCAATCGATGCATACCGCTATAAAACGAATACAAGATCTAGATTCTAGACTCGAACGCGACGCGCGGTGAATCGCGGTACAAATCAATTTAAATCTCACGACACGTGATAATCGCGTGATCGCGACGCGTCCCGGCAGCCTGGCGCCGGACACAAAGTTTTTCTCTGAACCCGAATCTTTAATCGACGCGAATTAAAATCTGCTCGTCTCTGTTTACTGTGGGTCCCCAGCATGCCGTGCTATTACGAGTGGTTCTCGAACTTCAAATGTACCACACCACTTCCGGCCTGCGCCAGAATGGCCCGATAGAAGCATACCATCAAACATCTAAACCCTAGTACAGCTGCGGATGAAGTACGTGAATGTATTCGTTTGGCTGGCTTCCTGCCTGTCACTATCTCCATTCGGGATGCCGTTCATCGTAGAAGTAGTGGACGCAGTGAGGAATGGGGTCAAGTGCGGACCTTGTCCCTCTTCTACCCATGAACTTGTACAGTTTGCACCCCCTTTTTCCCCTCTGACGGTCGCGTAACAGGTCTATGAAGCGCCAGTGCTGGAGCCAGCATTAGCTACCACAGCTTCTCGGGATCCTTGGTCAGCTTCCCATCTTACTAATACTTATCGTGTACCCGTGGCGACCTCCCTCTGTTTATGGATTTTACGGACACGCCTTATGCCCCTATAAGACGACTATAAAAAGTCCACTTACCGCATCTCCGAAGGCAAACTCCCAATCTTAACCCGAACAACCCATCCTCTACATCAAAATAATGAGCAACAGAGGAGGCAGTGGTGGACGCAGCAGACCCCCCAGAGGTCGCGACGGCGGCCACCGGGGCGGTGGCAATCGTGAACGCGGAGGCTTTCGTGGAGACGCCCCCGCACGTCAACCAGGAGGGTATGCATCTGGAGCAAACCCCTTTTGTCTCTATATATTAACGTCGTTTAAGGGTATTCTCCGACCCCGATCAGGCATCGGAGGTAGACGGCCGCCTTGACACAGGGGACCAAGAGAGTCTGGTCAACGCTTTTAGCAGTCTAACCGTTGGCAATAATGATCTTCCACTTCGCCCCGGCTGGGGGGAGAATGGCACACCCATAAAAATGCGTTCCAATTTCTTCCCAGTCGAAATCCCGCGCGACCTTCTGTGCGAATATGACATTAAGATCACACCAGCGGTCACAGTGAGGCGTGTCAAACACCGTATCTTCGAATTGCTCGAACAGCAGGCCGACTATGCACGTTTTAAGACGGAAGTTGCCCATGACTTCGGCGCGAAGCTCATCGCTCCTAAGCGTCTTCCGCAACCGCTAACTTTCAATATTCCATACTTCGATGAGGATGAAAGTGGGCCACGGGAAAATGGAAAGACCTATACGGTCGAGATTACATTCATCCAAGATATCGACCTGAGTACGCTAACGAGTCATCTGTCCGGTGACACGAACTATCGTGAGATTGATGTGGCACCTATTTTTGCGGCGTTAAATATTGTGCTCGCACAACATCCGGCGCGGAGCGGCGTCACGGTTGGGCGCAACCGCTTTTTCTTTCCGAACGAAATATACAGCCTCGGTGGTGGTCTGGAAACGTGGAGGGGTTTTTACAGCTCTGTCCGGCCCGCGTACAAACAACTGATGGTTAACGTCAACGTCGCCACTACCGCATTCTACTCAGAGGGTAACTTGGCAAATGCTATGATGAAATTCGGTGATACGTTCGTGCGCGGAATCCGGGTGGCGACGATCCATCTGAGGCAACGGAAAACGGTGAAGAAGGTGTCGAAGTTCACATCCCGCTCTCACAAATTCATGTGGGACGAAGCGGGACGGCAAGTGAGCGTCGAGGAGTACTTCCAAACGAGTAAGATCGCATACATTCGATATTTTCCCCTTACTAAAAGAAACGCAGAGTACGGAACCAGACTTCAGTACCCCAACTTATTTCTTGTTGATGTCGGTGGCGTGAAGTCAAACCTCCTGCCGCCCGAAGTGTGCCAGATTCTCCCTGGCCAACACTTCCGCGGGAGACTCACTGACGAGCATACTAAGCAAATGATTCGGCATGCATGTAAGCCGCCGAACGTCAACGCGCGGACGATCGTCGGTCCGGGACTCCATAGCCTTGGCTTCACAACTGTTGAACAGCCCCTTCCCGGTTTCGGAATCAAGATTGGCAGACAGATGACCGTCGTGCCAGGACGCATCCTCCCCGCACCTCGGGTGATGTACAGCCAGAAGGAGCAAAAGGTCGACCAGCATGCGAGCTGGAATCTACGTAATGTACGCTTCTCGCGCGGCGCCGTGCTCGACAAATGGGGGGTGCTCATTATTAAAGATGGTAATGGGGATGCCGAGTTCCAGGGAACAGACGACCCAGAGCTACGCGATACTATTTCTGGCTTTTCGAATATGTGCATTACGAGCGGGATGACCGTGCATAGCCAACCGCAATTCATACAAGTGCAGTTGCCGAGCAAGAACCAGAATGACCCGACACGCAAGGGGGCAATCGAAACGATTCGATCTAGCATCATGAGTTTGGACATCGGAGTCGATCTCTTGATGGTCATCCTCTCCAGTGGCGATAAGCACATCTACGCAGGCATCAAGCATCTCTGCGATGTCCAACTAGATATTCATACTGTGTGCGTTCAATCAGAGAAAATTCGCAGGGACAAGGGTCAACCGCAGTATTTCGCAAACGTCGCGCTCAAAGTCAATATGAAACTCGGCGGTGTGAATCATGACCTAGACCTCGATTCGATGCAATGGTTGAATCAGGAGCTCACAATGATGGTCGGTATGGATGTGACGCATCCGGGGCCTGGTAGTCTGAGGGGAACGCCGTCCATCGCTGCGGTAGTGGCTAGTGTTGATGAGTATTATGCTCAATTCCCGGCGAGCCTGCGCATTCAGGAAATGCGTAAAGAGGTACGCTAGACTTCGTTAGACGATCACCGAATACTTACGTGTCTGTAGATGATCACAAGCCTAGAAGATATGATGATTGAACGGTTGGAAGCGTTCAAGGAGTCCCAAAATGACCTTCCCACTAGAGTATTGGTATATCGCGACGGTGTCTCCGAAGTGAGTTTTAGTACATCCCATATCTTCCCAACGTCTCATCTTATATGATTAGGGCCAATATCGCACTGTCGTCGATGACGAAATGCCTTCCATAATTGAGTCCTTTAGGAAATACGACAAGCCCGACAAGCCATACCGACCGAAGCTCACCATCGTCGTCTGCGGGAAACGACACCACACGCGTTTCTTTCCGATAGACCCGTCAAACGCAGATCAGCTGGGGAACCCGCGTCCGGGCACTGTCGTTGACCAGGGCGTAACTGGTGTATACGCCTTCGATTTCTTCCTGCAGGCACACGGTGGTCTGCAAGGTACTACGCGGCCAACTCACTACTACGTCGTGCACGACGAGATCAAGTTTGGCGCGGACCAGCTGCAGAAGCTCACGAATGATGTGAGCTACATGTTTGCACGCGCGACGAAGGCAGTCAGCCTGGTATCGCCTGCGTACTATGCGGATCTTGCTTGTGAACGTGGACGCTGCTACATCCACGAGCTCTTTCATGCAGCGGAGGCGACTACTGCGAGCAGTTCCGCGGAGGACGAGGTCATGCGTACTGCGGAAGGACTGTGGCGCGATGGTGTCCGAGGTCAACTGCTGCGTAACAGCATGTTCTACCTTTGAAGATCGACCGACGTATTTTTCTCTTTACAGATTCATCTTGTGTATTGTATATCTGTGTAACAGTCTCGCGTTCCACTTTTCTTGTCAGCATCATTATGTACTAGGCAGCTCGCAGGTCTACCTATAATGCACGAACGTACGGAATGGGGCTAACGTCGCCTCCTTTCGCATGGGTCGGTATGTAAACATCATCGCACAGCGCCTGGGGCAATATAGTAAAGCGGCAGAATTCTTTGAGTTCCTTGAATGGATCGCAATTTTACGCTTGCGGGGGCTCGTAAAGGACACAGTGCAAGTAGCAACCGTGATGGGTCCGATTGGGTAGAAAGGATACACTTCCCAGGGAGCAACGGGAGACCACAGGTATTCGGCATCAGCCACCTCTACGGAAGAGAGGGTCAAGACTCATTTAACAATAAGAACCAGCCGGAGCGTAGCCTAGGTAATTTGGCCATTCAGTGCAAGGATTGGACTCGGTGTACATGGAAATGGTTTCCTAGGGAATTTCAAGGACAGCGGAATGATACTACTGTAGTCGTTCGTCGGTTCGTGAAAGCGAGTCTCTAGTGATAAGCAAAGATTTTGCAACGGTTGGATCATCCTCTTGCATAGATGCGGTAAGAAAGCGAGATTCCTGTTGCAGTTCTGAACCCGTTGAAAGATGCTGGATGCTCTGGGTCAAGTGTTACATTATTCTGATGAAAAGTTTCCCACAATATTAAAGATCTACATTTGGGTTAGCTTTCGGCCAAAGTTCAATTGCGGGCCGACAGCCATTCGAATTCTATAGATACCAAATATGTTTATGTACAATCGAATGCTTGGTACAAATGTGATACAGAATGAAAGCTTCAAACTACGAAACACAGGCCAAAATAGTTCGTAAGTTACGTTTATGAAGTCTCGTGAGGCTTTTATCAAAAGTCATGATTCACGACTCAAGAAAACAAGAAACGGAAAGAAAAAGAAGCTGGGAACGGATTCGAACGATACATCTTCTCCCCGGATGCCGCCCGTCCTAAGCCCTATTTATTCATTATTGACCTCTCCAGTGGTTTTTGAGCTGTAGGTCTCCGTCTCTGGAGCATAAGAATAAGTGTCGCTAGCACTGCCAATTTTGAACTCCATCTTCTGCCATGGATCCTTTAAAGAGACAACATTGAGTATCCGTAGTGCGTGTGGTGTGGACATGTTCAAACCCTATTCCTGCTGGTGCCGTTGCGTCCGGCCTGATCATTGCCAACTCGGATATCTATTACTGCGGCATTGGAAGGAGGTGGAACCTTTCAAAATGATCGGATAGACATTGTAAACAACACGCATATGGCATAAATCAGTGAGACTTACTCTGCTTTGTCCGGCTGGGACCTTACCCATAGAGGAAGGATTTACTCCGAGTCTGTTCATGCTAAACCCAGCACGCGAGGAGCAAACGATACAGTTGCCACGAAGTTTTTGGCGGACATTAAGGCTTAAGGAATGAATAGTGCGCTTCAGTTATCACCGGTGAAATACGAAACAAAATTGACAAACAGTGCCAAGATCGAGTTGACGTAGACTATAAACGGAAAACAATCGGCATGTGTTGTAACTCTTAGATTGGGGAAGAACGTACGTTTCGGGAGGAGGAGATCAAAAAGCAGATAAAAAAACGCGTTGGGAAGAGTAAACGCAGAGATAAACGCTACAAGTCCTAGTACACCGGTGACAAGCCCAGTACCGAAGGAATACATAATGAGGCGGTTTATGAGCGAGTCCGTCTGTCTAATTCCCGAACGCTGCGAATGAAGGAGGAAGGCCATTGTAGAAGCAAGAGATGTATCCGAGGCTGCTATGAATGCATTTAGTATGCGAACAGTTATCATTGTGTTTCGATCCATAAGGTCCGTAGTCTCGCGTAACTTCACGATTTCAGCGAAATACACGAAAGTCACCACAAACTGGCCCGTAACCAAAACAGCGAGGATTGTAGTTAAGACATAATGTTTCTTGCTCACTTGAGAGGATAGGTCAACTCGTCGCACCCGACACAGAGCCATTAATTGGAACTTACAATGCCATATGCGCGTAAGATAGAGTGATTGTGCAAGAACACAAACGAGATTGGAAGGAATGACGGCAATACTGATTGGCCTGAATCGAACGATCAATACAAATATAGAAAGCCAAGAACTGCTTCTCACTTTCCAACACTTTCCAGAAGGAGTATGCTCGAGAAGTCCTTCACGAGGTACGTGTACAAGGATACCAACAAGAGGATTTGATGCACGGTGTCGAGCACATACATGAGGAGTAGATGCAGCTGCAACCATAGTTTGTCTGACTTCGAGTAATTCTGCAGGATAATAACCACCTTTAGCAAAGATTCATTTACGCAGGAACGAAGAGGACGAACTTCGTGGTAGAAGTAAAGTTGGACGCTCCCAGCACCCCATAAACTACATGATAAATCGGTTTAGTTCCACGCCTGTACGGAAGATATAGGTGGTGTTATACATTGAGGAAAATCTGGATGACAGGAATTAGATAAGCTGATCGGAAAATAGATTCGACTTAATGACGCATACATTCCAGACAGGAAAAGTGGGCCGAGCTATATGAGTATGTCAAGAGTTAAGATGTTGCAAGGAGAGCGAGAGGAGGCCACACACAGTGCCACTCAGTGGTGGAAGGGGCGATGGAAGGGATATGATAGAGCTCATAGTCGTGGTCGCGTAGGAAGACAGACTTGATAGTCTTCAGCTACCTCCGTGCGAAGGAGACTGGCGGCAACACACAAATAAGGGGAGAAGACAAACGAAGCTGATAGTTCCTTTAAATACTCTCGAAACGGGACAGGCTATAACGACGGGTCGATAGTTCCGTCGTCTAAAAGCTGTTGATAAGTGATAGCAGTACAGACATGGAAGAGGACCGCTTCCAGCTAGATTAGGGAGATCGCTATACGAATGCATGATTTCAAGATGGACATCCCACGAGGTTGTGTGAATGTTGATGTAGACTTACGGGATAGGCCCAGGGACATACGACCATCGAGTTCCCACATTGCGTTTCATTGCACCATTTTTTCGATCGCAGAAGTTTCAGGAGAGGTCTTACGGTCTGATTTTTTGTTGCATTAGATTTTATGTTGTGTTTGGGCTCGATTGAAAGGTCTGTACGCATTTTAAGCCGGATTGCGTATCTGCATCGTTTCCGGAAGAATTTGAAAATATAAAGCCGGATAACGCGTGCTACATGGAATTGAAGCCCAAGAAACGATCAGACGGAATGAAGAGAGGCCCGGGAAGATCAGTTCAACGAAGATGTTATTGAGGCGCCCGCCGGCTCGTTTCGAACTCCGACGGCGTCAAATCCACCTGTATAAATACCATCGCGAGTGCGTTATTGGTTATACAACAGGTCTGTAGGTGCTCAAAAGCAATGGCAAGCGATTGGATAGAACATACACAGCGGTTACCTGCCCACACGGTTTTTTCTCGGACAGGCAGGAAGCTGTAAGAGTTCGAGTAACCATCAGGCCCGAACGACGTAAGTACAATAAAATATAAACCGTGAGAACACCCCGCTAATCACTGCCATCGTCCGAGCTCGCCATCTCCGCATCGCTACCCTTGTCTTCTGCCGTACGATCTACCACTGAGCTTCGCCCGGTCGAAGTTGGCGGTTCGATCGGCTCGGCTGGTACACCCGGCTTCGCCGCAGCAAACATGGGAAGTGTAGATTCACCCTCGGTTGCCCCCCCGGCCGCCTGCATCCGCTTCCATTTATGCGCCATCTCGAGGAATTTGAATGATGCGGGGTTCGCCTCACGTTCATCGTCAGGGAATACCATGTCCCAGTCTGGGTACACGGAAAGGGTGTTCAAACATGTTTTGTCAGTGAGGTAATAGAATATGAAACGATGGGAGACATACATTCTTCAAGATTGTCTCCGAGTTCATCGACCTTGCGCTGCTTCCGACTGACAATTGGCATCATGGCTTGCACTTTGTCGACGTCCGCCGCAGTACCGTACTGCTGCTCGAACTCCTTCCAACTGTCAAGTAGGACCACGCGCTGATGAAATTACATTACTGTCAGAGAACAAAAATACCTCGACCTGTAGCGGATAAACGTACCTCTTCCTTGAGTCCTTTGCTCTTCATATCCTTGTATCCACGTTCAAGGACCTGGCGAGCAAGCTGAACATCTCCTTCCACGAGCTTTTCCTCTTCCTCCTCTTCCTCTTCCTCCTCCTCTTCACGCAAAGCTTGACTCATCGGAATCGGCGAAGCCTCGAACTGTGCATATGCGCGCCAGACTTTGACGTGCCCGCTGAGCGCAACCAAGCGCTCGTACAGCTCACGCGTCTTTTCGCGCTCACCCTGCTCGAACTCGAAGTCGATGTACGCTTTCCACAGGTTCTCCGGATATGAAAGTGGCGTCTGCCCAATGCCAAGTTCAAAGATCGCACGGGCGCGCGTATAGTCAGCGAGTGCAGCTTCGAATTGTGCAAATTGGATCCACGAAGAGGAGTTGGTGGGGTCAAACTGCAGCGTATGGGTCAGTACAGAGCGTGTAAACGTAAAACACGAATGCACACATACCTCAATATATTTTTGGTAGAGCTTGCGTACGCGGTCGAAATCTCTTAACTATCATTGGAATAAGTATTAAGTAAATTCCATAGGTAATAAAACCTACATCAAGTTCCAACTGAATGTAACCCTTAAAGAGTTTCTCTTTCGGACACACTCCAATTGCACCACCAAGCAGCTTGCGAGCAGCGGGGAGATCAAGCCTCCGAACTTCGAACTTTGCAAACATTAACCACAGCTTGCCAAAGGTGAATTGCTTATGCGGAACCACTTGCAAGGCCGTTCTGTAGATTTGTCGGGTCCGGTCGTAGTCCTTCGTCTCTATCTCCTCGAATAGAGCGTAGTTAAGCCAAAGGAAAATGTATCGTCGCCAATGACGTTTTTGATCACCCGGCGGCACCTGCGCAACCGCTCGCTCGTACACCTCCCGTACCCTACCAGTTGCCGCTTCCACTTCCTCGTCGGGAGCATCTTCCTCTTTAAGCGTTTGCAGTGCACCCTCTTCCAGGCGTGAATAGTCGAACCAGACGTCATAATTTCGCCCATCGTGCGCCAGCTCCTCCTCGTACTGAATACGCCGCTTCCCAATGACCGTTGTCTCAAGTGTCGTGCGCGTGCCGTGCTGTTTCTCGAATTTCGTGTACGCTGCGTAGAGTGTGCTCGATTTTGAACGTGGTAAGCGGTCAAGTGCAAACTTGTAGATCACCCGGGCGCGCTCATACTCCTTCAACCTGGTTTCCATCTTCGCAAAAGCATTGAACACTGCTTGCGCCTTCTCGATCTGCTCCGCATCGTCTCCGAAGAACTCAAGCGCCATCTGGAATACTTCGCGTGCCTTGTCAAGCTTCATGCGATCCTCCTCGAACTTGGACCACTTGACCCATACACGCGGCTCAGGACGAACGGCGACCCAGCGCTCATAAATTGCGCTCGCACGATCAAGCTCCTGATAACGTTCCTCCATTTTTATGTAGGCCTGCCATGCCTTGTCTTCGGGTTCCCACTGCATCCAGCGCTCGAACACTTGACGCGCACCCGCTACATTGCCGAGCAACTCCTCCAGGTAGACGTACTTGTACCATAGCTGATCGATACGAGGGAGAAGAGTGACAGCACGGTCGAAAAGGTTGCGCGCGTGCTGTACATTGCGGCCTTTGAGCTCCATCTCGGTGTAGGAAAGCCATAGTTGGACGCTCCGCGCATCAACGTCTAGCGCACGTTCGTACACCGAACGTGAACGCTCGTATTCGCCTTGACTAGCCTCCCAGCTTGCATATGACTGCCATTCTTTCCTATGTTGAGTTTCGTATGATTAGTAGAAAGGAAAAGCAGGCGAAACACGTACAAGTTCCCGCGCGTCCGTCGGATGCGTTCCTCAAACTCCTTTCTTTTCCGACCTCTGTACTCGTGAAGTTCCTCGAAATCCTCGATCCTTTGCTTCGGTGCGCGGAATGCTGTGTCCTGGCGCTCCTGTGCTTCGCGCAAGAGCTGCTCTGCGGTAATCTAAAGTAGAACTGGTCAATGTATGTCTCCAGCAACTAGACTCGTTGTAGTCATACTTGGACAGCCGCCGGTGCGCGGTTTTTCACGCTGCAAGACATAACTTCAGCACTTTTCTAGGCACATAAAGCGATTTCCCCCTACCGTGGTGCCCTTCCATCCTGCATTTTGGGCTAGAAAGCGTTGGCTTGGTCGTGCAAAACGTCCAACTTAGGCCTCACTGAGGAATTGCTCAAACCGGAGCTGTGGTACTTACCCAATGCAGGCAATTCAAATCGTGGGAAGAAGTTGAATTACTTGGAAGCGCACGGTCATACACTGAACTCGTCCTATCTTCACATTCACCAATATCTTTATTGCTCACTTTACGGGAGGGACTGTCCATTCGCCGTGGCCCGTTTTATATCTTCGAAGTTTCGCCTGAACGAACCGGCAAATAACTGGATTATTACCCAGGCTAAGCTCTAACTGGCTCAGATGGCGTAGTACCTCTCGGCTCGTCTGGGGTGGCTGGTGCTTCGGGTCTGTGGTCTTGGCCTTCCCATTACTCCTGGTAAAGCATAATGCAACGGATCCGTTTCATTCATCCGCCTAGACATGCCGACGGAGGTTTTCGCTGGGTATTCCAGCTCTTCTGAGCATAACTTTCGGCTTTGACTTAAGAAGCGCGATGAATTTTGTCGCTTCACTCTGGGAATATGGAAGGAGTGCGATGGTATCCATGCTTTGGCCTATACAAAAAGAAACTATGTGAGCCCTGTTTTACGCATTCGTTCATTGCACATAGCCTAACAAGCTGTCTAGAATCTCAAACTGTCGACGGACAAGCAGAATGCAGGGCATTCGATTGTTGGCAGGATTAATGACTCAAGGAAGGGGCTGCTCCGGCATGAGTGTATATTTATGCGTACGTGAATCGTGGACCACCTGTCCCTTCGTCGCTATGCAACTATGGAACTCAGACCTGTCATGCCACATTTCCTCTGTAAAACGCATAGCCTCATTCTTTGCGTGATCGGTATTTTTTTCACTGCATGAAGGAGGTCGTGAGTATAGCACCGCTTGGGCGCCGGGACTTACACGTAATGATTCTCATGCTCTGCCAGCACTTTTTCCGATCGTCCAAGCTGGCGATACCGATTCTGGGCATTATACACATTTGATTATCCTATAATCATATTCGTTCTCAGGCTGGTACTGGTGGAAAATATGGTTACGGTTTGGACCTCTGGTTTGTGATCTGACCCAAAGTCGTTGCGGAGGCAATATGCAGAACCGGCCGCAAGTGACTCAGGACAAATATACAGGGAATTCTTGACTTCTTCTGCTGACCCCCTATCAAGCTCCGTCATATTGCCGCAACCGTGCGCTCCGTTGTTGGTATGCATTGCATTTGCAAACATCTAGACCTTCAACTGCGGACCTTTGTAAAAACGTGTGTACAGCCAAGGCATTCTTGGGATCCGCCAGCAAAGCTGGCGCCGCAGTTACACGCAACAAGCGCGCTATTAATTGATGGGCGAGAGTTATTTCAAGCTGTGAGTTTCTACCACCGGAGTTTTAATTCAGGCCGGCGGTGCTTCTGTTCCAACCTCACTGCCTTCTTGGGCTGAACTTTGATTCTTGCTGATCGCGTCTTTGGCTTCAATTCAAGAAGTGCACTTTATTTTAGTTACTCCGTTGACTTTCTCATCAGTTGCAGCGATCTTTTAGCGCCAGTAACCCGGATTGGAGCAGAACCCACGCTGCTCGAACTGAAGCACGACGACCTTCTGTAAGGCCTTTTCTAAAAAATTGATTCATCATATGACATGTTGACGTCTCTTTCTACTAGCTCTTGGATGGGCTCACCCGGCTGTGATAAATCGGCATACGAAAGCTTGATCCTCATGGTTTACAATTCAGCTTGTACCTTACCTCTATATCACACAGCACTGAGAGGCGCCGACTCCGAAGCAATGCATACCACTAGCAATCCCCCTGATCCGTCGGAGCCAGACTCCTTCCATGTCTGTGCTGCTATCATGCATCAATCGCTTTTTGGGCGACTGAATGTAGGATTGCCTTCTGCGTTCCGACCTGAGGGTATTTTAGAGGGACGGAAGCCACGTCCACCCCCCGCGTCCGCGTGCCATTTCCAGTCACTCAGACGGCGACCGACTAGAAACTGCCCAGTCCACTTTTCACGCCGTCATGAGCTCTATTACATCCCTCCCGTCATTTATCCCGCCATTGGATGGTTGCGTATGTTGACGCATCTCTTCGCATCATCGCCTGCTGACATTAGTTAAACCCGCAGCTTGGCCCTCTTTTCCTGTCTGGCATGTAAGCCTCCTTTCTGGCGGGCCTATCGTCCTTATCCGCTCATATAACTCCCGCTCTACAGATTTTCCTCGCTGTTCGTCGTCGTCCATATCTCCGGCACAAACGTGAAACTGAATCGACTCGATATTACAGATTATGGGGTGCTGGGAGTGTCCAGTTATACTTCTACTATGAAGTTCGTTACGGCTTCGTCCCTGCGTAAAACAAGCTCTCGCTCAAGACGGCTATTTTTTGTAGAATTATGCCAACTCTGATCCACTGTCGATGCGGCTATATCTGCTCCTTATGTACGTGCTCGACACTGTGCACCAGGTCGACTTGTTAGTGTCGTTGTACACGTACTTCGTGAAGGACTTTACGAGCATCCTGCTTCTCGAACGTATCGGAAGGTCAGTTGTGATTTTAAGCGCCCAAGCTCGGTAATATGTATCCGATTTTAGGCCAATTGTTGACGCGGTTATGTTCTCCAACTTCGTTTGCATACTCGCTCAATTATTCTACCTTAAGCGAATATGGCACTGTGAGCTCTTCATTTCTCTTTCTATTTCATGTCTTCCACGCTTGGCTAATGTATTTCCTCAAGTGAGCAGCAGGAACTATGTTTTAATAGTAATTCTCGCGCTTTTGATCGTGGGCCAGTTCGCGGCGGGTTCCCTTTATTTCTCAGAAATCCTAAATCTACATGAGACCACGGACCTTTTGAACCACGCCACGATGGTGACTGTCCGCATATTGAACGCACTCATAGCAGCTACAGATGTGTCCCTTGCTTTTACAATGGCGTATCTCCTGCATTCTCAGCGCTCGGGAATTAGGCAGACAGACTCACTCATAAACCGTCTCATTATGTACTCTGTCGGCACTGGGCTTGTCACTGGAGCACTGGGACTTGTGGCGTTCATCTCTGCATTCGCCCTTCCTAACGCGTTCTTTTATTTGCTTTTTGATCTTCTTCTCCCGAAACGTGCGTTCTTCCCCTGTGTGAGCAACGTCATGTGCTGACCATTTTCTATCGATAGTCTACATCAACTCCATCTTGGTACTGTCCGTTGTTTCTGCTTCAGCATGCTTGTTCTGAGACTGATTGGAATCTGCCGTTGCCTTTTTTAGCTTGAATGTCCGCCAAAAACTCCGTGGAAATAACGTCGTCGGTTCAGATGGCGGGCTTAGCGTGAACAAACCACGCCCCGCCTTTATGGGGAAAAATCCGGCCGCGGAGAACGTAAGTACTGACATGCATTACTGCTTATGTATGCTAATCACATTATCCGTTTGGGAATATAAAAGTTCGTGTCCCCTTCCGATACAGTGATAGATATGAGAGAGGCGACCGACAAAACAGCACGAAATGTTACTAATGGAAACAAGGTCCGGACTACTTTTCGAATCACACACCGCAGAGATTGACCACTCTTTCTTACAACTTCAGGAACAATGGCAGTCGATGCAATTTAATGTCGGCAGTGTTAGCGAGACCTCTTCGCTTGAGCCCTAAGAGACCCGCACAGCTTTTAGCAAGCGGGAAGGACAGAGCTGACTAGATACGGCTCAGAAAAAGCGATTTTGCTTTAGGAGGGGAACATGCCACGGCGTATTTCGTTTCTTCACCCATCCCTTGATAGCCTGAATATCCTTCAACGTCTTGGACGCCTGACTTGTAAATTTCTTGTACCTGTGCCTTTATCTTAGGACATTCCAGGTTGTATTATATTGGCATTCAACGTCCACGTTAAGTAAATTAGTAAAAAACATTTGAACAAGATAATCGGAGTGAGCATCTCTTTATGTGACTGCCAGAAGGGGTGCGTCCGATCCTCGATCCCTGATCTCAATTACGGCCTCCTTTCCCCTCTTTTGTTACCCCTCTATCGCTCCACCCCTTACTTAGAATTGCGGTTCAAATAATATTGGTTCGCGGCTCATAGCCTATATAATCAGTGAATCAGTGATAAAAGTCTACCGTAGCGTGGCGACATCTGAAGGTGTCAATATGAGAATGCTGAAGGATAGACCGCCAATTAATTTCCCTCGAAAATATGTAGTTCCCATCTCGTGCTTACTGCATTACGGCGGTACGTATCACAGTACTGTTGGTATTAGTGGAAATGTTAAACGGCGTCTTCCCGGGGGGATAGCGTCCATCTACTAGTTAATAATGTAGGATGGTCGAATCATATCAATATTTTCGCCGAAGGTAGAGGTTTTTTTTTGCTTCCGATACACTGAATCTTGCATTTCAATCCGTGCCCGCAGATATTCGGATGCTCATTGATCGGAAGATGGCTAAAGCTCGATCTCGCTGATTAATAAGGCGAATAAGCAGCCTAAATTGCCTAATATGTAATCGCACGTCTGCTCCTTGCCTTTTACGGTAAGTAGGATTGTGACTCCTCCGTTTGTTACTTACGAAAACTCATCATGTCTACCCACAAGTTCACAGACATACACCAGACTAGCCTCAAAGAAGTTTGTACTACTGGGAAAACACAACGGTTCTACTCGGATCCCTTGTCTGATTGTTCGATCAATATCATTCTCAGGCTGTACCAGGTACTGCTTTTTTTCGCCTCATCGCCTCGAATGCCCTACTTTTCAACTTCTCACGTATACCTGTGACGGAGATTTGACACCAAAAACTTAGTCGGGGTGGCTTAACTTTCAATACTCGACCTCGGCAAGATGGCGGGATACTTTGACTCATATTCACAAAGTCAGATCTCCAAGTCCACCAGCTCTTCTCAATAGCAAAACAACTTCGCTTTGATTCTCCAGGACACATCGAGATCAAAATAATCTCGGATGCCCATTCGGAACCATGTGTTCGAATGCGACCATTCTCCAAGCGATTAATCTTAGCTTCTTCCATGCAAGCCCTGTTATCGGTTGCCACTGCAAGTGGCTTAATCATCTTGCCCGACTCGCTCCAGAGGTGCTTTAAAGGGCCGACTTACGGGGTCAGAGTCGTCCACTATCTTTCGTTGGTAACTACTATCCCGCATCAAGCACCAGTGAACCAGAGTCACTAGACATTGTTGAACTCTCACCTTTTGGGCTATTATGAGTTCCGTCATATCACCGCTACCCTTAGACGGCTCCGTATGTCGGTGTCTTTTCCTATAACGCCATTTACTGACCTCGTCATTTCCACACAGCTTGGTTGCCTTTTCTTGGCTAGCATGTATGTCCCCTCTACTCAAGCTCATCGCAATCTGCTCACAAAAGTGTACTATCAGCTTTTCCTCGATGTATGTCGCGATTTACATTTTCGACATGAACGAGATGCTAAACTAGTTCCAAATCCAGCTTATGGGGCTCCGAAACCGTCCAGCTTCTCTTCTATTACAACGTCTGTTTGGATATTTTTGCAAAAAATTTCATTCTACCTACTAATTGCGGTTATCACCCGTGCAGAATTTCCTCAAATCCGATGGACAATGGCTGCAGCTGTATTTGCTCGTCATGTACATACTTGATACCTCCATCCAAGTCAATGTGGTGGTGTCTTGCTATGTGTATCTCATAAAGGACTTCTCGAACTTCTTTCTTCTCGATCATATCGAAAAGTGAGTTATAATATTTCTAACTTCCGGGATCATGCTAATTACCTGACGATTTAGATCATTCACCAACGGTATCATTCTTTCTGCTTTCGTATGTGCCTTTGTCCACTCAGTTTACCTCAAACGCATATGGCACCGTAAGCTCGCCGCTGTCGCAATTGTATTACATGCAGAAGCTAATCTAACTGACACAAGTGAGCGAGAGGAATTACACCTTAGTCATATTCCTTGCCCTTCTTTCTATAGGCCAGTTTATCGCGGCTACTATCTATTTCGCACGAATTCTGGGCCTTCAGGGGACCATAGAACTTACAAGTCAGCCCTTAATGGTGAACTTTCGCGTAATGAACGCATTCGTAGCAGTTACAGATGTTTCACTTTCTTCTGTAATGGCGTATTTCCTGCATTCACATCGTTCGGGAGTCAAGCGCAGTGATTCACTCATAAACCGCCTCATCCTATACATCTTTGGCACCGGGCTTTTCACTGCCTGTCTGGCGCTTGTTGCATTGATCTCTGCGTTTGTTCTTCCCAAAACGTTTACTTATTTACTTATTGACATTCTCCTTCCGAAGCGTAGGTGTTCACTCATTATCTCATTAAGGAACTAACCCCCTCTCATTTCCAGTGTATATGAACTCGATTCTAGCGTTGTTTGTCATCTATGCCCATTTAGCGTGTTTTCTTTTAATGCTAACCTGAGCCTATTATCTTCTCAGGTTTAACTTACGCCGGAAACTCCGCAATGACTTCGTTGAAAGCTCGGGACGCGGGATAAGCTTAAGTGGGCCAGGTCCTGTCTTCGCGAACGGGAGCTCAACTACCGAGCATAACGTGAGCGGCGACCTGTTACTGTTCCGTAAAAATGCTGCTTATGATGTTTACCCGGTCGATGTTAAAGGTTTTGCCCTTTACCACCAATGTCGCGATTGACAATATTAACGCCGGTACTTTTCGGAGAGCGAGCGATGCACCTGATGGGAGCGAGGTCCGTGTTCCAGAAAACCGCGCTTGGTGCTCATGAACCTACTAATCATTCTCTCGAACTCAGGGGAGTTTGTATCGGAAGACTCAGTTGGGAATAGATGGCGATTCCGCTGAGTACGGATCTGAAGGTGCATTGCATAACAATTTTACGTGAGCAAAAGAAGAAGGGCAAAGTCGAGTAAACGTAGGTCATGCCCTGGAACGACTAAATATCCTTCCGGCTTTTCTATTTATTCCTCTTCAAATTTTGTTATTATTTCTATACGGACCACAACCTACCACAAACTTTGGATAGATATTTATACAAGTTGAACTATGCCGGTGCTGTCAGCACATTTTGCACGGTGCCGTATTCGTAGTTACTGTATTCTATTGTACCTATTCCTTGTATTATGGGGCGGCGCTAGGTGCAAGCTCAGCAGCGTGCCAACTGAACCGAGTACAGGCCACATTAAAAGCGATATATAGTTGAGTCAAACACCTCGGACTTGCACATTTAAAAATAAGAATGCGGTTTCGACTACATGTACATATGGAAGGTGATCAGTGATCATAGCTATACCAATTAATTTATTAAGCCATGCTTGGAAGGGCTGGCTCGGGGGCGACTAGTACTATATATGCCCGAGTCGGCCCGTTCACGCGTCTACGTTCCCTCAGGCTGTAACAAATTTGCACATGGATTAACAATAGGACTAGCAAGTTCGCCTCCTTCGGCTTGACAAGGATATATGTATACTGAAGTATAAACTAGTATAACTAACATGAGGACATTAAGTTTCACACGCATCTACTAGTGGATGGATTTAAATTATGTATAATATATATATAATAATGTACAGATCTCGCAAAAGCATCTCCGAGTCGGGTCCCAAGAGACTTCTAAGCTCCGACAGTAATGTGATGGCTGCATAGTCCGTGCCGAGGGGCGAAAAGCAAAGGGCGCTATTTACATTATAGCATCTACCTTGAAGTGCCACCTCCACGTGGACATGGGACGGTTTCAAATTAAAAATAGGTATTAATGTTCAGGCTAGTACTATCCAAGACTCAGTCATCACCAGAGGGCTCTCCCGGCTTGCGCTCGTCTCTTGCAAATTCGAAATCGCGTCCAATTGCAAATAGCTGTAAGTAAATTAGTAAAAGACATTTGAATTAGATAACTGGAGTGAGCATCTCTCTATGTGACTGCCAGAAGGGGTGCGTCCAATCCTCGATCTTTGACACCTGATCCCAATTACAGTAATTGTTGTATTTTTAATCCGTACCCGCAAATATTCGAATGCAGATTCAAGTTGATCGGAAAATGGCTGCTCTCGATCCTGTCAGAAATCTTGAGGTGTGCTATTGCAGCACGGGTCGGTCCTCGTTGATTAAGGATTTCTTCATGGCTGTTTCCGACCAAGAGCATACATGCAGCTAACTATAGGCTACTATCGTATGCCCTCTCTTACAAAGTCACACCCGAAACAAAAACAGCTCTCAAACCGAAAACGCCTCAAGATCTTACCGAAAAAACGGCCGGTAAAATTCGTACGCTACACAGCAGTTTGCATGAGCTTTTTCGACGCCGTTACTATGGCATGGAAGCCAGAAATTCGAAGTTTGTGTCTGGGGATGTGACTTTGTAAGAGATGGCATACGATAGTATGGCTACGAGTAAAACTTCACAGAGCGTGAGACGTAAATACCAAATGTAGTTGCATAATCGAGATTACCAAATCATAATTCCAACAGCGAATAGGCAGCCTGATATGTAATCGCATATGTATCTTTCTTTTTATGGTAAGTAGGATATTGTGCGTAAGGAGTCTCCGGACTGTTACTTGCGACAACCCGCCATGACTACCCACGAGTTCAGACACACACTAGGCTAGCCTCTGGGAATTTAAATGCTACTGAAAAAACACAACCGGTCTATTCGGATCCCTTGAGCTGTCTCTTGATTCGATCAATATCGTACCTGGGTACTGCATTGTTTTTCGCCTCCTTGAATGCCCTACTTTTTCACTTCTCACGTATACCTGTGACGGCGATTTGACAGACACCGAAAAGCTGGCCAAGGTTCCTTAACTTCAAATACGGGACCTCGGTAAGACGGCAGGATGTCTTAGCCTATATTCGCAAAGTCGGATCTCCGGGTGCACTGTTACTTTCGTATGATAGCAAAACAACTTTGTTTGATTCTCCTAGTCTACTACAGGGTATCTCCGAATCAAAATAGTCCCGTATACCGATTTCGGAACCGTGGGTTGGAATGCAATCACCCTCTCTGAGCGGTTAATATCAGCTTCTTCCATGCTTGCCTCGTTATCAGCTGCCACTGCCGGTGGTTTGTCACCTCGTCCGACCCGGTCCAGAGGTACTTCAAAAAGCCGGTTTGCAGGCTCAATGTTTGCCACTAGCCTATCCTTCGTTCGCTACTACTAATCTGTATCAGGCAGCAGTCGGCTGGATATTGTCGAGCTCTCACCGTTTGCGCCAATATGAGTTCCATCGTATCACCACCACTCTCTCTAGACGGTTCCGTAGGTCGAATTCTTCCCTTGAAATGTCATTTGCTGACCCTTCCGTATCTACACAGTTTGGTTGCATTTTCTTGGCTGGCATGTAAGTTCCCTCTGGTCAAGCTTATCGCATTATGCTCACAAAGCTGTACTATTCAGCTTCTCCTCGATGTACGTCGCTGTTCATATTTTTGGCACGACCGGAATGCTAAGCCGGGTATAAACCCAGCTTATGGGGCTCTGAAACTGCTCAGCTTCTTTTCTATTACAACGTCTGTCCAGACATCTTTGCGAACAACGGACTTCTGCCTGCTGAATTCCATGATTGGTTGTACAGAACTTCCTCAAATCCGATCAACTATGGTTGCAGTTATGTTTGTTCGGCATGTACATACTCGATACCACCATTCAGATCAATGTGGTGGTGTCACTGTACGTGTATCTCATAAAAGACTTCTCGAACTTCTTTCTTCTCGACCATATCGAAAGGCCAGTTATACTTTCCAACTTCCGAGGACTATTTTATTTATCTGACATTTTAGACCAATAACCGACTCTATCCTTCTTTCCGCCTTTGTTTGCGTCTTTGTCCACTCACTTTACCTCATACGCATATGGTATCGTAAGCTTCGATCGCTATCGTATATTTGCGTTACATGAGCTAACCCAACCTTAAAGTGAGCAAGAGGAGTTACGTCTTAGTCATAGTGCTCGCCCTTCTTGTTACAGGCCAATTTGTCGCAGTTTCTATCTATTTCGCACAGATTTTGGGCATCCGCGAGACTACAGAATTTACAAGCCGGCCTGAAATGGTGACCGTTCGGGTAATGAATGGATGCGTAGCAGTCACAGATGTTACGCTTTCATCCGTTATGGCATTTCTCTTGCATTCACAACGTTCTGGAGTTAAGCGAAGTGATTCACTCATAAATTGCCTCATTTTATACATCGTTGGCACCGGTCTTCTCACTGCCTGTCTGGCGCTTTGTGCATTGATCTTTGCGCTCGTTCTTCCCAAAACATTTGCTTATTTACTGATCGACATTCTCCTTCCAAAGCGTACGTTCATATTCAATGCCTGTCTTCATCGGGAAACTAACTGACTCTTATTTCAGTGTATATGAATTCGATTCTAGCGCTGTTTGTTGTCTATGCCCCTTTTAACATGTTTACTTTTAATGCTGACATTGGTCTGTTTTCTTTTCAGATTTAACTTGCGCCAGAGACTCCGCAATGACTTCGCTGAAAACTCGGGACGCGGGATAAGCTTGGGTCCTGTCTTCGCGAACGGGAGGACAGCGGCCGAGCGTAACGTAAGCAGCGTCCTGCTGCAATTCTGTAAAAATGCTGCTTACGATGTTTACCCGGTCGATGTTGAAGGCTTTGCCCTTGACCAACGTCACGGTTGTCGATACTAGCGTAGGCACTGCTCGGAGAGCGAGCGATACCCCTTACGGGAGCGAGGTCTGTGTTCCAGAAAACCGTGCTTGGTGCTCGTGGACCCACTAATCATTCTCTCGAACTCAGGGGAGTCTGTACCGGAAGACTCGGTTGGCAACAGATGGCGATTCCGTTGAGTAACGGATCTGAAAGTATCGTGCGTGCCATTTTTGCGGAGGCAAAAGAAGAAGGGCAAAGTTGAGTATACATGTACGTAGTTCATGCCCTGGAGCGATTAAATATCCTTCCGGCTTTTCTACTTATTTTTCTTCAATTATTATTTCTATGCGGACCACAACCCTACCACAAACTTTGGATAGATATTTATACAAGTCGAAGTATGCCGGTGCTGACAGGGCATTTTGCATGGTGCCGAATTCGTAGTTATCATATTCTAATGGTCTCACACATTCTTTGTATAACGAAACGGCGCCAGGTGCGAGCTCAGCTGCATACCAACACTTAAAACCACTGGACCGAGTACAGGCTATATAAAAGCGGTACATAGCCGGGTCAAACCCCTCGGGCTCGCGTATTGAAAGAAAAAAAATAACTGCGGTTTCGACTATATGAAATGCGATCAGTGATCAAGGCTATGTATACTAATTAATTCACCAAGCCATGCTTGGAAGGGCTGGCTCGGGGGCGATTACTATATGCGCCCGAGTCGGCCCGTCCACGCGTCCACGTCTCCTGTAACAAATTCACACATAGATGTACAGCACAGCACACCAGCACTTTCGCCTGATTTGGCTTGACACGACTAAGGTACAGTGTACATGTACAAACTATAAACTGTAACCGACACGAAGACATTAAATCAAAGGCTCAAAGGCATCTACTGTAGCAGATGAATTCATTTAGTATTATGTATTACACTACATGTACAGTCGGATTCCTTGATTTTCAATTCTCCTTCAATTTGTATGACCTCATGTTTTTTTTCGCATAGAATTTTGTGTCCGTCGAGTCATCCATCGTAATGAAGCCATGCCTCTTTTGATTGTAAAACCCCATGAATTGCATGTGAAAATCATTCCACCAATCTTCATGCAAACTGTGTAGATCTCGTAGTAAAAGCATCTCCAAGTCGGGTTCCAAAAGACTTCCAAGCTCCGACAGTAATGCGGATAGTCATACAAGTCCGAGCCAGGAGGTAGAGAGCAAAGGGTGCCAGCTGTGTAATAGCGTCTATCTTAAAGTTCCACCTCCACGCGGACAAGGGACAGTTTCAAATTAAAAATAGGTATCAATGTTGAGGCCAGTACTATCTGACTCTTAAGGCTCAATCATCACCCGGATGGCCGGGTGAGGGCTGTTTACACCACTTCCAGGCTGAAGAAAAAAAATCCGCCAGCTAGACACATCAATCATTATGCACTTCCAATAATACCGAACGGACGAGTATTGAGCTCGAAACTTCGTTCTGTAGATATCTCCCTGCTTATGAGTGACAAAACTTCTATGTACTGAGTATAGTCGAGCCGCATATTTAAAAATGAAAATAAACCGTGGTTTCGACTAGTACATGTGGGAAGGTGGTCAGTGATCATGGCTATACTAATTAATTTATCAAGCCATGCTCTGAAGGGCTGGCCCGGAGGCGACTCGGTTGGCATTTAATATTGTCTATCATCTTAAAGTGCCACCTCCACGCGGACGAGGGAAAGCATTGTGGTTATGAAAGGGTTCACCTCTGGCCTGCGCTCGTTTCACGTGACTCTGAAATCGCCCAACATACCCACAGCGAACCTCCAGCCACAACAACAAAGAAACCCTGCAGCAAGAGCCAAGTGGTATAATCAGCATCAAGTCAAGTAATACAAAAAAAGAGCAAATACACAACGAGTCTACAGCAATAGTGAGATCTCAAAGAAGAAGAAGAAGAAAAGGTACCAGGGGGCTTGGTTAAAAATAAACGCTTCGAGCGCCTTGTTCTCGCGTGATCTACTGGTGCTCTTGCTGCGGCTGCACGCGCGCGAGTAGAGGTGGAATGCGGGATGCGGATGGGGGAAAGGAGTGTGGGGTTATGGAATAGGTCTGTCCGTATGGGTCGACGTGCTATATATAACTATAACGTTACTGCTGCCCCAAGGAGCGCGCCGGCGCTTGCTAAACTAGCGAGCAGGCCTATATTCACGCCTTGAATCTCGGCGCGTCGGCGCGCCGGGCTTGAGCTAACCGGAGGAGTAGATGTAGAAGAAGCGGATGTAGCGCCCTGGCTCCCACTCCCACTCCCGCTAATCGCACTCGTACGCAGTCCGGAACTTGAAGACTGAGGTCCCGCACTCCCACTTGAACTCAGGGGCACACTGAGCGTGGATACGATGGATACGGAGAAACTGGGACCACTGGGTGCAACGCCGGATAATGTCGTCGTGCTCACGACTCCATTGCTCACGATCGTGGAACCGGAAGAAGAACCGCTCAAGCCAGGTGAATTGGAAGACGAGGTGAGGAGGGGGAGTGTTGAGGTAAGGGACGCGATCGGCTTGTCAGTTTCTCCGGACATGCCATCGAGCCTGAGAGCGCAAGGAAGCGTCAGTCGAGTCGAGGACGGCATAAAGAAAGGAAAAAGTGTATTCAGGGAACTGTTGGTACCCACGTGAAGAATCCGGAGTATGACGTATATGCGTTTGACGGGGAGTTCGGGTCACGTGCCGACAAGGATGTCACATTGATCCAGCTGTTAGCATCATCGGGAAATGATGGCGGGAGTGATTTTCCGGTTCAGGGTTATTAACGAAGCATATTAATATTAGCGAAATTTCGTCCATGACGACGGAGAAAAATGACACGTCAAAAGATGGACAATACGTACTATGAATTAGAATTCGGACCTGCATCCGGGTCGGGCTGTGGTTAACAAAAGAGAATGTTAGTGAATGCATATTAGAAGGCATGGAGCGTGAGGAGACTCGACAGCGAACAGCGAGTTGAGATGAGATATATGCACAAATGACAGCTGCAGTTGTGTGGTTGCCTGTTGATCTATGGCGGAAAGATCGATGGTGGAGATGACGACGACCAGGCGCAGCTGTGATCCTCAAGGACACAAGGGAGCGTACGCACCGCACGCCAGCACGCAGCCAAGGGGTAGAGGAAAGGGCGAGGATGGCGGACAAAAGCGGGAAGGAGCGGAGGGGTACGGGATACGAAATAACAAACTTACTGTAAATGTGAGCTCGTGTGTCTGGGAAACGTCTATGCCTGCAGCGAGCTGCTGCACGATGGTCTACACGGAGACGGATGCATGGGATAAGCACTGGGGAATCTCTGGGCGGTGACGGAGGATACGAACATCGGAACCTTGGTAGAGAGCAATGTCGCATGCGCCTATGGCAGAGAGAAGCGGGGCATCGCCGTCGTCAGCCCATGTTAAAGTACAGGGTGAGCCGCCATGGCATGTTAAGCCGGCGTAAGGGTGTGTAATCTAGAGGCGGTGGTTAGTGTTGGTAAAGCTCTGGATGCGAGTAAAGTATGTGGCGTACGAAAAGACTGGCGCGCGAAAGTGGTAGGAGAGTAGCGACAAGAGCCAAAGCAAAGCACGCGACCATTGAGGAACGAGAGAGTGCGAAAAGTGCTAAAAGCAAAGTGGTTGGGCCGAGGAGCTACAAGCAGAGCGGATGGAGGAGCAAAGAGAGAGATTTATAGGGCGAAGACCAGCTAGCCATAGGCGGGGGAGGAGTACGCGTTGGGGTATCGGAGAGCAATGACGGCTCGGGAGACTGGACGGATGCGGGAGTACCGGCGTGACCGTCATGTCGTCACTGTTCACGTGACTGCATATAACGTGACTCTACGTGGCGGGACTACACGTGCGTGGGGTCAGCGAATGAGGGCGCATAGAGGCGGTCGTGCGACATGCAACGCGGTCAATATGCGCCAATGGCGATGCGGGCGAGCGCCCGGCGCACGTTGCTCTCGTTATCAGCCTGGGCTGCGCACGCGCACACGACCACATTGTCCATTCTTATACTCTCCTTTTGCCACTCCTGTCTCTCTCTCAGACTCAGCCGCCGGGGTAGACAATGCCCACCCCCGTCTCCCCTCCCCTGCCTCAGCCTGCGTTGTACGCAGCAAGCGTTAACCCCCCGCGTCGCGCCAAAAAGGGGGTGCACGGTCCGGTGGACTCTGGGAAGCCACCGTCGGCAATGTCGACCGACAGCGCACAGACACCTTCCGCATCGGGGCCGACCCTACATCGGCGCATACTCCTCCCTGCTTCCTCACCGCCCGTTATATCGCCACCCGCTCCCCTCCTAGAGCCCGAACAATCGTTGGTACCACTCAGCCAATCCGTCGCTCCTAAAAAGCGCGGACGCAAACCACTCAGCGGCAGCGGTCCCTCGTCACGCGCAGCCCGTGAATCTGCACGCCGTGCAAACCACTCCCGTATCGAGAAGGCGCGTCGCCTAAAGATCAATAGCGCTCTCGAGGCTCTGCGTATCCTCGTACCGAACGACATTGATTGTGGAGGCACGGCAGAGGAGGAGAACGAGGAGGACGAAGAAGGTAAATTTCTCCCTTTTTGCAACATATTTTCTTGCCGCTTCGAAAGCTCATTTTTCGCACATTTAAATTGTATTCAGATGAGGAGCCTTCCGATCCTCCTGCCGCTAATCCAGAATCTGGCAAGAAGAAAAGCGCAAGAAATATAGATGCAGATGCAAAGGAAAATGCGGGCGCACGTGAACGCGCATACAAGCTGGATGTACTCGAGCGCACGGCGCTCTTCGTGCGTACGCTTATTGCGCGAGTACAGGGTCTCGAGACACAGTTGTCGGCAGTCTCGGTTTCGCTCGGGCCGGTGCCGCTCGGAAAAACTCAGAGTTGCACGTGCTCGTGCACGTGCGCGGCACAGGGACCGGACTCGCCGCAAACGGAAGCAAATCTCAGCTCGAAGAGGAAGAGGGCTGCCGAGGTTGCTGAGTTCGGGTTTGATACAGGGGAAGAGGGAAGGAAGAAGCCTCGCAGCGTTACATCCCGCGAACCTGGGCACGATGATGAGGAAGATCAATTCGAAAGCGACGATGACGATGAGGACGCCACTGACGGTGCCGGACCTCATCTCGCGGGAAACAGTATCGACGGAAAAGGAAGAGACACCGAGGTCGAATTTTCTTGCGCGGCGCACCCACAGAGCAAACATTCTTATGCTTCTAGAGCAGAACACCAACGTCTTCCACCCATATCCGAGTTGCTCTGCGGATCCATTTCCGGCTCTACAACGTCCCCGAGACTAGAGGGCTTCACCCATGCATACGAGAAAAGCGCATATGCGCACCCTTACTCGTCATCGCCAACGCCTTTTCCTCGTGAGCATACTACGCACTCGCACGGACCACCTTGGATCGGAGGCGGAAACGGAAACGGAGGGTATCACTCCCCTCGGCACTCGGCATCGCCGCGCACCTACTCTGACCACCTGCACATGTCCCCGTACGCGCATTTCCCTCCGCTTCCTCCCCCGCGCTCGCCGGAATCAGAAGTGGGCCTTCCATCCTCGTCCACCTCGATTTCGTCACCTCGGTCCGGCGCAGCAGGAGGTCGAGGTCTGGACCTTAGTCCTAGTCACCATCAGAACAGCTGGAAGCCCAAGTCACCTGCAACGGATGCAGGCCTCCCGACGCCACCTGCGTCAGGACGCACGCGCGCGAGCAGTATGGGTATGGCAGGCGCGCTCGCCGCAGCGCCCTTGCGCCTTCCTGCCGCCGTCGCAATTTCTGTCTCTGATCCATCGCCCGCGGCCCTAGATGGCGGCGAAGACGTGGACGAGCGCGAGGGTGCAGCGTCACTCGTGCTGCTGCAGATGCGTACGTGTGCCGTGCCTCTCCGCGGGGTTGCGCCCCAGAAAGGGGATGCGGATTCCTCGTATGGTGATGTACGGTCAGACCCAGGCGCGTGGACGAAGTGGGAGCACCGTGGGGTGGGGAGCATCAAGGGGAAGAACGTGCCGAGACCGGACTCGGATGTGTACTCGAAAAAGGCGCAGACACCTGGCCGTTTGCTCGGAATCGCGACTACGAGATCGTGAATCGCGCTATTTCCTTGATATCGTCGGCGCCTCCATGGCGTGAATCTGTTCGAGTTACCCCTGTTCCCCACACCGTGCCTCGCCCTCTGTCCGCGCCCGTGTTTTGGTTTCCGATTGCGCGCCCTTTCGCGATCCTCCGCCCATCTTTGGAAAGCCACAGTTCGCCTCCCCCAACACTGGCGTGTCAAGCTCCGATGGGCGCGTACCGCACATGGATTTGGCAATATAGCATAGTCGAAAACTCAATACAGTATACAAAAAATGTCATTAATTGGACACCCCTCCACTGTTTTTTGTTTGGGCGGCGGGCGCTGGACGATTTTTAGGCCCCCTTTTTGGTCTTTGTATGCGTCGGGCCGATTTTTCCTTCCCTTTTTTTCTTTTTCTTCTTCCTTCCCTCTTTGATTATTGGTTTTATTCGTGATTCGTGTAACTGTGGTTGTGTGTGTACCTGTATGCATGTACAGTAAATCTTCAAGCCAGGTTGCGATAAAGTAGAATGAGTGGACTTTCTTCAGCGTGTGGCTCAGGAACACATACACATACTGTAAGTACTAAGCACCAGACTGATGCCATGAACTCTTGCGGTTTGTCATGAAGTTCCGGAGCTTGGGCCGTAGTATATACATTCTGTACATACTGCTGTAAATATGCTTGATATGCCAAGATCGGCATGCCCGAAACCATGCGTAAGATATTTGCCTTAAGTAATAAAGCATCATGATGTGAATACTGTAACACGTCATTGAGCCACGGGGACACACGAAACAAACTCTATCATCTGGACGGGTCTAGGCCAAAAGTGCCAGCGCGACTCCGGGTCGGAGTCGGAGTCGGAGGTCAGAGGCTAGAGGTGATCGTTGTTGGGTGCGGACCACGGACCATAAGTCTGATTATATTCCCTTTTTCTTTAAGCAAGGGCCGCTACTAATAGTCACTAATGTTCAGTCGCAACCAGGGTTGCTGGGTGGTATTTGATGTTATCCCCCCAGGTTCCCATTTCGATCACCGCAGCACCGAGGGTTTCCGAGTCCCCGTGTGTGTGTATGCGCGATCGCCTTTTTTGCAGAAAGAAAGAATAAGTACCACACCGCCAGTTTTGACGAATGTCCTGGATCCGATAACATACATATGCCTTGGAGTCTAATCCCCGGACAGCAGGAGAACGGGGTGGGCGGATGAAGTTTAGACAAGAAAGGGAACTCAAATTCCAGATAAGACTATTGTATATACATGTATGGGACAAACTTCAGTCCGACGCGTAGATGCTCCGGGCACCACACTATGAATGCATTTGCTTCTATACCAGTACATCAGAAGGATGTGAAATTTTGAACACTCTCCTGCCGAGACTCGGACCTCCTCTCCTTCTGATTACCTTGCTGAATCGACTACTTGGCGTATGAGTGGCGCGATCTTGCTCGACCGCGGCGTGAAGCTACACTTGAAAGGTTTCGGGTGCCTTTTCCATTTCGTGCCGGAATCAGTCGGAATACAGAAATGCGGGTAATATAGGGAACAGTTTGCGCACCTGATGAAGCTCTCCGTGTAGTCCTCAGGTGGGATGATCGGAGCGCCACTCTTGTCTTTCACGGGCCGGATGTCGAAGGCTGCTACCATTGACGAGACGGCGATGAACGTCTGAAGGCGTTTTGTAAAAATAATGTCGCCGAAAAAGATACAGAAAAGTAAAGTATCAAGTCGAGTTCCTGACTCACAGAATCTTCTGTAAATTGTATTCCCGGGCAGATTCTGTTCCCGGGAAGACACATGTCGCTTAGGAAACAGGCCACGGAGTAGGAATGGCCAAGAAAGACTCACCGCCTTCCGAATCCGAAGGCCACTTTATTGGGGTTCAGAGGTGGCTCTTTGCCATCCAACGGAAGCCAGCGCTCAGGAATGAACTTCTCTGGTTCCGGGTATCTTTTCGGGTCCCTCAGCATGGCCCTTGAAGTTCGGCGATGACGTGATACAATACATGGAAAGACACACATCAGAAAGACAAACGATAATTAGGCATAGATGCTTACCAGGCATTCCCATAGAGCGTAGTACCGGCAGGAATGAAATACCCGTTGTATACGTCGTCCGCGGTTACGGTGTGGGGTACGCCTGTGTTTAGTTGTAAGTGACAGTTCGTACCAAACCAGACCCCAAAGAACGTACCCAGAGGAACGACTGTCTGCCATCTAAAGAAGAATTAGGCAAACAGCGGATGAACTTGTGGATTACGACCGGGCACACCTCAGGGCCTCAAGGCAGATGGCATTAATATATGGGAGGTTCGGCCTGTCTTCGAAAGTGGGGAGATTATCTTTGCCGATGACCCTGTCGAGTTCCTCCTGCCCGCGCCGCAATGCCTCGGGATTCAACAGCAGTGCGAGTATAACCGTGAGAGTGGCAGATACGGTCTGTTTAAACGCATTTGTATCGGCGGATTAAGTAAGCATGGGCGCGAGTAAATTAACATCGGTTGTATGCGCTTACCGTGTCGGCTGCCGCTGTGGGTTCGAAGTTAAGGAACAGGTCAACTTGGTAAGTGTACGAAAGTATGACGCGAGCTCGATACAGAACCGACCAGCGACTACCACACCCGTCGTCCTCGCGATCAGGTCTTCCTCTACAATTTTTCCGTCTTCGTCGGTGTTTTTCTGTATGAGCTTGCTGGTCATAGACGGTACAGCAGTTCCATCGGCCTTGTCATCAAGAAATTAGCTCTCGAATAAATCTATTGTATAGGTCGCAAGCGTTGAGCGTACCAGCCTCGATTTGGCCTGCTCGTGTGGGTTATAGCGCATTGCATCGCAGAGCTTGTGTCCCTCTTTGGCAATTTGGAGGAACTCGGTTCCCGGGAACCATTCCGGAAGATGACGCACTTAAATAGAAGATCACAAGGCAAGCTATTGTTCCATCGTTTATAGTGCTTACAGATGGGAAGAAGGTTTGCGAGAAAGAACGTTTCCGCTTGAGCCCAGGCTGCTGTACCTTTATCCACAAGTTTGATGTACGGGTCCTCTAGATTAGCTACGTTTCGTAAAAGCTATACGGTTAGCGTATTTGATAAATCCATCTGTAAATTGCACCTTACCTTGGTAGCCGTAGACAATCATCAAGATTATTTCCCCAGCAGAGCTAAGCATGTACAATTAGTGCACAGGAGGATACGTGAAGGAATGCCACTTACTGCCTTACATGCTCGAAGAAACCATCCGGGCTTTCCAGAAGATTTAAAAGCATCTTATGAGTAGACTGGGTCTTGAACTGGTGGTAACCCGGTAGGGCCGATTGCTGGAAAAACTGGTGAAGGTATTGTCTCGTCTTCCGGAGGTCGTCTCCGTACGGCACAGAGGGCATAAACCATTCGCTCCAACCCTCGCTGTGCGTGTCGATAAGCATGAAGTACCGGAATAGATAGTCCCGAGGACACGGTAGGACATACAGCTCAAGCATAGTCGTATGAGGTCTCGACGAGTAGATATGCCCGCGCTTTTCAAAAAGGTCGATCGCGGTATCGTATGAGTTCACGAAGATTGATGGGGATCCAAAATTTCGAATAGACACGAGTTTGCCTTTCAGTAATCTATGAGTCCCTTCGGAAGAAGTACAGGATACTGGTGACACACCGTACTTCTCGCCCCACTGGCGTGCCGTCTCCCATTCGTTTGAGCCGGGCATGTCGAATATGTTTCCGACCAGGGGTAGCCCTTTCGGTCCGGGGGGCAGACTAAGACCTTTCTGTCTGCGCAATGACAGCCACGAGCGCAGGTAGCCCAGCGCAAAGACGAACGCAATACCATCCAGGAATAGGAGGAGCATAGCTTCTGAACACAAAGCCACGCGCGGATAGCAGGAAGGACTTCGTGTTCACCAAACGTCGCGATGACAGCTATTTAAGCATAAGTGCGTCCTCGGCTTTCTGCGGCGTCCTGCTCGTGGACATAGAAAGCTTCTCCGTCCCGATTGGAAGTACATTAGTCGCTCTTCCTCATGGTCCTTGGGCGTCGTTTTAAGGGACGTAGCTTTTTCTCTGAAAAGAAGACGTGTCCTCGATCGTACAGCAATTAAAGTATGGTTGCGCCATAGCCGGAGGGGAACTGGCCAGCTTGATAGATCGAGAACCCTCGTTGTTATCATACTGACAGTGATCACGGAGTCGCCGCCGGTGACCGAACATCTACATTCATGTCCATGCCGTTAGGTGTGAAAAATAACATTCTAATGATCCGTGGAGTTAGAAGGATTGCAAATTCACATACGCATTAAACTAATATTAGCCAAAGTAGGGAAGTCAGAGATTTTATCAGAGGCTGGCCTATGTAAGCAGCCTTCCGTTCCTTGGCTTAAAGCATGGGGAGACAAGTGGAGTCATCCTATCCGTACGAAACAAACCATACGTCAGAGATATGCGCCGTTTTAGTTCAACAGACAGCGGCGTGTGGAATCAGAAAGGTCGTTTCCACTCGTCGATGCACACGAAATGGGGTAGTGTCCGGCGGGTCCTGTGTATTATGCCGAATGCCGTGGTATTCATTCAAATGCTTCGAGGGATCTAATGATTTCAAACCTGGACAGATCGCCTAATCGCCTGGCATGGTAATACTCTTGGCCACGGCCAACCTAAGCTAGAGATGCCCGTCCATTACGCATTACGGCATACATTGAGTCCGTAAGCCAGGGACAGGATAGGCCCTCAGGAGAAGGAAATGGCGACAATGGACGATACCCGCATCTAGTCATGTCCGGCGAGTCGCTCAATGACGCATCTTCTTGTTAGATTGTCTCTTGCTGATGTTTACTGGGGCAATTTGCTCAAGATCTGCCCAGCGTCCTCAGATGGAATCGAGTTTAGAGGTCGGATATACATACGATTGTTGGGACAGAACATAGCCGTCGCGTTTATTCCCGATGCCGGTCGCCTTTTTGATGATTTTATATGAAGAGTACATATACTTCCTGAGGGTGGACTGAGCTGGTGGCATGACGAGAGACGGAGGGATGACGCGACGCGTCACGCTATATGTTTGCGGGTGGGAACAAGCTTCTTATCTAGGGGTAGACCTTCTACAGACCTATGAGGGGCTCGATCGACACCGTCACGGTTGTATTCGCACTCTCAGTGCGTGCACGTTAGTAGCTTCCCGCTCACGGGAAGCAACCGCTACACTAAAATGATGTATGTACTGGTTGGGTGGCCCACTGAAGCTATCTAGGGGTGTCGAGGTATAACTTCTCAGTAGGTGTCCATGTTTCTTCGCGAAGAACGTCCACTGATCCAATCAGAGATCAATTGCATACAGCATTGTAACTTAAAGTCGCGGCATATACAGAATCTGAATACTTGGTCTGCTATTCTGTCTTTCTGAAGCCACGGACCCTATGCGTTTCACCCTACAAAAGACGTCCTTCCGATATCTGGGTTCCGTGGGTACTCTGGTATACGTACTAACATTACATTTGCCACAGGGGGCACGAGGGATCCCTAGCCAATCCGTTTCGGGGATAAGAACTAGGGTATTCTATCGTTCCAGTAAAAGTCCGCATGTGGGAGGCGGCCTTTCGTACTTACAATTCAATCTTAGCTTCGAAGTGTCATCTCTCTACCAACCCCTTGGCTCTTCGTAGTGCCCCTCCCTGGCCCGAACTTCCGCTTAGGTTCCCTGCGTCGATGTTAAAAAGGCTAGGTGTGCAAGAAAGAAGTGTCTATCTGCATATATCTGGCTCGTACTCAAGTAACTATGTTCTCGTGTTCAAGATACATCACTTCCTCGCCGTTGAATGGAATCTTCCGCAGTAAGATTGGACAAAGACATGCTCACGTTGCGTGCATGATCTAACTCCATGAACTACGGAGATATGCTCCCTTCCCCTGATGATCCATGAAGCTTCAAGGGCTCACGGTATAAAGGATCGTCGATTACCCCACACCCCCAGCAGCTCGTTCAGGCATGCTTTTCTATCTGCTTGATGCTCTTGCTGCGGCCTGTGCCCTCGTCTGTCTCAAGTCTTGGCTCTCATGGCGTAAACGTCGCGCTCACGCTCTACCTTGTCCTCCGGGGCCAAAGGGATTACCCATCATTGGGAATGTGTTCGACATGCCTCCTGGTGAAGAATGGGTGACAGTAGAACAGTGGGGAGAGAAGTATGGTAGGACAGGGTCACCCTGTTGTAGACTGATAACTAATATTCGGTTTCTCTGGAAAGGGGGATTGGTATTTATCAGAAAATTCGGCACACCTTATCTCTTTTTGAATACATACCAAGCTACTGTCGACCTGTTCGAAAAGCGTGGTCACAACTACTCATCGAGGCCAGACAATACCATGCTCGAACTGTACGCGTATCATCCTTGTCGTCAGATTTTCGTTCGACTGCTCTTTCCTGATCGGATCTTCAGCGAGAAATTCTCAGAGTGGTTTCCGCCTGTGATGCCTTACAACGACGAGCTCAGGAAGGCGAGGCAGCATTTGCATCGCTTTCTACAGAAGTCTGTCGCAGTCAATTACTTTGAGCTGCAGACCAAGTCCACACGCAAGATGCTTTTAGGTCTTTTGAAAACTCCGGAGGATTACTACGCCCTGATAAAGCAGTAAGTCATGTTGTACATATGGGCTCTTAGTTTGACTTCCAATGTCACTATAGCTGTGCTGGTGAATCCATCATGATGCTCACTTATGGAGTTCAAAGTATGTTCTTTTGCGCCCAATATCACACCGGCTGTAAGCTTAAAATTTCTCAGTTGCCGAGAACGACGATCGTTACGTTGAACTTTTTAACAAGGGTATAGATTGCTTTTCAGAGGCGGAAGGGTTTTTCCTAGTGAATGCAGTTCCTTCGTGTAAGGATTCTGTACAGGGATTTGACCTACGCTCGTATTCACCTCACATTCCTCCCAGTACGGCATCTTCCCTCCTGGTTTCCTGGCACTGGGTTTAAAAGCATCGCCAAGGAAGGCTTGAAGGTTTCAATGGCCATGCATAAAGAGCCATACTATGAAGCAAAGAAATTACTTGTATGTTGGAGCTTTGATCAAGATTTCATGGCTAATCCTTTTCAGAGCGGTGGATCTGCTGTGCCGTCAATGGTTAGCAAGCTCATAGATGCTAAAACGAACGAGTCCGGGGAACTTGAGGAGGAGGATTTGATTATGAAGTGTACTGGTGTTGTTTATTCAGGTGAGCATGCATTTAAATAGCCAGAGATTCAGACACTACATTCTGACACGGTCGCGTGTAGCTGGTGCCGAC
This sequence comes from Coniferiporia sulphurascens, assembly GCA_002794785.1. Taxonomy (NCBI): domain Eukaryota; kingdom Fungi; phylum Basidiomycota; class Agaricomycetes; order Hymenochaetales; family Hymenochaetaceae; genus Coniferiporia; species Coniferiporia sulphurascens. The sequence goes on along the minus strand of NBBA01000016.1, from coordinate 393,059 downwards.
ACGGTGTTTTGTCTACCCTCGTGTACAGACTGGAATATTAAACTCATGGGACATCTCGTTTGCAGACAGTAACAGCCATACACACATTCGTACTGGCGATGACACTCTACCCAGAGTATCAAAAACGTGCCCAGGATGAGCTCGACGCGGTCGTCGGCAAGGACAGCCTTCCGACTTTCGAAGATCGTCCGAATTTACCGTTTGTAGGAGCAGTTTGCAAAGAGTCTTTGAGGTGAGTAGTTTCCCTGCATGTGTGGGCTAGATTGACTGAAGATGCTTCAGATGGCAGATTGTATCTCCATGGGGTATATGCGCCTCAAATAAATACCCGAAAACATGTATTTATTCAACAAACAATACAGGCATAGCCCACAGTGCTGCGGAGGATGACGTCTATGAGGGATACTTTATCCCTGCAGGTACTACTGTGCTCTCGAACCTTTGGTAGGTCGACGACATGCACTTTCTGAAACATAGGAAAATTTCTGAACGAACCCGTAGGGCCATGACGAGAGATCCCAAAATATACTCGGATCCTGATAAGTTCATTCCAGACCGCTGGATACCTTCCGAAGGGAAGGAACTTCCGATGGACGTCCGTAAAATAGTATTTGGCATTGGCCGACGGTAAGTATCATTGTGCACGTTATCAAAACCGAAGATGGATACTTATGAACCGGCGAACTCTGCGACTAGGATCTGTCCAGGTAGATATGTCGCAGAGAACGCGGTAAGTGTCACTAAGTAGCTCCGGCTACATGTGCTTAACTTGTGCGAAGCTCTTCATCGCTGTTGCTTCCATACTGTCAGCCTTTAGCATCTCAAATGCATTGGATGAAAATGGTGTCCCGATCACGCCGAGTGGAGAGTATACACAAAACTTTAACAGGTACGTATTGTGTACTTTTTGCGGCGCACTAGGTCCTTTTCAATACTGAGACTGATCGTCTGAAGACACCCTAAGCCGTTCAAATGCAAGATCACCCCGCGCTCCAGTAACCTCGATTCTGTTATTCGCCAGACTATCGAGTCTGCCGGATAATTCTCAGCTTCAAGAGCCGACATTGTTTTGGCGCCTCAATGGATGAGGGTTATGACGTTATTTCAACGTGGAGTCGTGGACTGCCGCACTATTGAGCTAAATAAACGTATGCTCAGCGTATCGAGCGTGCGAGCGTGAGGCACGACGAAGTAAATAGTACCTAAGTACATGCCAGGCAATAAGTTAGTAAATAAATAAATAATTATGAATGCAAACTGAACAGCTCAGTGCTCGGTGTATCAGCGTGAGGTGAGTATATGCGCGTGAACAAAGCTAAAAATGCATGTACTAGTGTGAAGCTTCACCCTGTTGGTTTTAAGCAATTTGCGGCGCTTGCAAATGCTTTCCGTACACCAACGTAGATATTTTGTAACCAGTAGATAATCGCGCGAGGGAAACCGAGCGCATACAAGCAGGAAAAGAAAACTACGAAAAATATTTCAAACTCCGACGCCGTTTCGGCATCGAGCTCGAACTTCAACACACCCTTTAGGCCGAATTCCGGGGCCCTGGAGTTGTTGGTACGATAGTCTCGTGCGACTGGAGTTTTTCCGCCTTTCCGACAGGCTTGCCAGTGGGGCAGTCGTATTTTCTCCGTCTTCGTCCCAAACCACTTTCATCAAGAATGTTGAACTATATGACAATCTTTATTCCTTTCTAGTATATGTTTTCCATCAGCTCCCTTCGCACGATGACTGATTATATAATTACCTGATAACTGTACAGTTTCTCTTGCATATAGTCGGTAGCATAGCATTTGAGGCACCTCAGTACTTTGTCAACGTACTGAGGTGAGTAGTGTATTCAATCTGTGATGAGTAGTTTACATTGCTAACTAATGTACTAGCGCACATAGGTAGATACTCATCAAATCTGAGTACTTTGTAAACGTACTGAGCACGCATAGATTCTAACAGGTTATGAGCCTTGCGTTATCCACTGAACCCAAAACCAATCCATCAAATTCGAACCCGCAAACGAACGAAGCAAATGCAAACGCAAACGCATTGAAACCGAACCAGAATAACAAAGTACCTGGACCCACAAAGATGTCAGCAGCATCAAACTCTATCACCCTTCTTAATGCCGAGGAGAAACTCTCGGCGTCTAAGAAAAACTGGGCCCCATGGGAGAAACACATTACCTTCGTGTTGGAATACTGGGGGTTAATGGACATCGTCAACGGCACAGATTTGAAACCTGATGGTGTTAAGGTCAAGGGGGATGCTGATGTGTGGGCTGAGAAAGACTGCAGGGTGAAAGCCCAGATTGGGCTAAACATTGTGGCAGACATGATTGTAGACATTGAGACCGGGTTGGCGAAAGCTATGTGGGATGCGCTGAAGGCACAGTTCCAGAACACCTCCATCCTAGCACAGTCAATCGCCATGTCATCCCTGCAGGTGAGGAAACTGATGGATGGTGAAGCTATTGATGTTACAATTTTCCTTTACTTTTCCCTTACTGCACTGACTCACTTCCTCTTCGTCATCATCAGTCAGCACAACCCCCCCATTTCTCTGCCTTACTCATCCTTATTCACCCTATGCCATAAGACACCATGATGACGCCTTACTGCACCATCATGATGTGCTCTGCTTACTGATCACCGTACTTGTATTACCAAGGCCTTCCTTGAGTTTCCATGACCTTCCATAAGTCTGGTAAACACACCTAACCAAGTCGCTACAGTAGCAAACACATAGAGTAGCATATAAGCATGTAACTTCAGTAGCACAAGCCCTAAGCTTGTGCTCTTTGTTCATACAAGCCCATTATCTGCTACCACCAGTCTACTGTGCACTAGTAAGCCACTAGTCGCTTCGTCATAACCCGACTCACTATAGAAGCCTACCACATCCACATCGCCAATCAGGAAGCCCCATCGCCGATCACCTTCGACTTACGACATCTAGGAAGCCCCGTTGCCGTACCCATTAGCACCGATGATCAGGAAGCCCCAACGTTGATCACCGCATAACCGTTGAGCTTAACAATTGAAGTGTTTGTCACCGACATGCGGAAGTTGCGCACTCAGGTCCTGGGCACAGGAGCGATCCTTGGCAACGAGCAGTTTGCAATGATCATATTTCAGGCCTTGCTGCACACATGGGACTCCATTGCAGGCCTGATGTCTACTGCAAAAATGTCAGAGGAGGTGATCGCCATGATGGAATTAGAGGAAAAGAGACGTATCCAAGCGGGCACCCAACCCATCGGCATTTCACGCCAGGAAACGGCCCTCTGTGCCATCCAATGTTATCAGTGCATGAATTGTAAACATTGGGGATATACCATGGCGCGATGCTTTGCAAAAGGGGGTGGTATGGAAGGGAAAGGGCCCACTCACTGGGTACCTCCCCAACCGGACAACGCCTATGTGACAACAGAGACTGCTCACCTCGCTCGCATGGAATTTTCCTTGATGGCGATGGATGGGACGACAAATAATGTTAGTGGTGAGGAATGGCTTGCAGACTCAGGCGCATCCTTGCATATGGTGGCCAACCACGAAGATTTTGAGGTCTATGAGAAAACGGACCACGTCGTGATCACCTCAGCCGAGCTCAGTGGATCATTCATGGCAGTCGGGCATGGATCAATTAGGACATGATTTGTGTACAAGGGGATAGTTAGATATATAATGCTCACCAACGTCCTACACACCCTGGGGATCACCGCCAACCTTTTGTCCATCTCGCAGCTCGACGCCACAGGCATTTCCTCCAAGTTCGGTGGGGGAGAATGTGTGTTCTCATGTGTATCTGCTGGCAAAGATGAGATGTTCGGTTTCACTGTTAAGAAAGGGAAATTATACCACATCGCCATGCATATTGAACGGGAACACACCATGATTGCCAGGGAGGACGCTACCACACCCACAGATATTGCACCTGGCATACCCATTTTGCACATGCCAACAAGGAGATGCTCCAGTGCATGATCGTGAAGGAGACCGTCCATGGAATGGATGTCATCGGAGAAATGGTGAGAGGGATGTGTGAATGCTGCATCCTGGGCAAACATACCAGTAGCCCCTTTTTATCCAATGGGGCATGCGCAAACAGGCCACTGGACCTCGTGCATACCGACATCCTCGGCCCCTTACCGGTGGAATCGATCGGAGGCAAGTGATACATGCTGATGTTTGTGGATGACCACTCTTGTCACACCTGGATACAGTTCTTGATGGTGAAATCGGAAACCCTGCAGGAATATGTTAAGTTAGAGTGCAAGCTTCAAACTCTCCTGGGCAGACCTTTTGCACACCATCAGTCGGATAATGGGACAGAGTTCATTAACAAGGCATTTGAAGGACACCGTAGCATGCAAGGAACGACCCACACCACAACTGCACCACACCGCCCACAGATGAATGGTTGCTCAGAAAGAGTGAACCGAACAATTATGGACGGTGTTCACATGATGTTGGTGGACTCCGGCCTACCAAAACATTTCTGGGCCAAAGTGGCTCAATACAAAGTCCACTGTATGAGCCTGTCACTTCACTCGGCTCTGCCCAATGGAGTTTCGCCACATGAAGCTTTCTTTGGCCAGAAGCTGAATGTGTCTCACCTGCAATGATGGGGTTACCTGGCATATATGCAGATTCTGGATGTCGACTGGACTAAGCTCGACCCAAAGGCATGTAAAGGGAATTTTGTCGGTGTATTCAGTGATGCAGCATATCGCATCTGGGCTCCCAACACATGAACACTCTACAAATCCCGAGACGTTCACTTTGAAGAAGGCCACACATGGCACACTCTTGACGATGAGGTTACGCCTACTGAAGAGCTTCAGTCTACACCACCCCCCTCGCCCACCCTCTCTACTCTCTCTCTCATGCCGACACCCGCTGAACATAGCCCCCTTGCTGCTCCTGCTCCTGCTCTCCCTGATGTCGACCCCCCGGCCCCTCCTCCGCTTCGACAGTCTACCCGCAAATTGTGCCCCACTGTCAAGAGAGCATTGCTGGATCAACAGCTAGTGGAACATTTACAACATAGTGACACTGCCTCCCTCACTGTCTCCGAATGGGCTTTCCTTGCTTCTGACAAGCCCCCTCGATCTTTTCGGGAGGCCTCCACTTGTCGCAGCGGCATGCACTGGGTTGATGCCATGAAATATGAGCTGTCCAAGTTGACAGAAATGAGTACCTGGCACTTGGTTTCACGCATCGAGGGCATGGATGTCCTTCATGGCAAGTGGGCTTTCTCCTACAAACGTGATGCTGACAGCTCTGTTTCTGCATACTGCGCTCACTGGGTGGCTTGCGGCGACGAACAGGATAACTTGCCATCCACTCTGCATTTCGCGCCTGCTGGCGACCTCAACTCTTTTCGGCTCATCATTGCGATAAATGCCTTCGATTCCCCCAACTCTGCATCTACCCTTGTTCCCATTGACATCTCATCAGCTTACCTCCATAGCCCGCTCCTAGGCCTGCCTGTCTACGTGGAACAACCCCACGGCTTCGTCAAGCCTGGCTTTGAACGCCATGTCTGTGAACTTGACAAAGCCCTTTATGGTCTCAAACAAGGCGGCAACGCCTGGCACACTAAGCTGTCTGAATCCATGGCTTCTCTCGGCTTCACTAAACTTGTATCTGCCCCCACAGTTTTTTATCGCACCAACTCTGAGGGGGAGTGCATTGTGGGCATGCATGTGGACGACTGCACAGCGACATGCTCATCGGAGCTGGAGGCGAGGCATTTCAAAAGGGAAGTGGGGGAGGAATATGAGTTTAAGGAGAAGAACCCGGAGGATGAAATGGTATTATTGGGGATAAAGGTAGAGAAGAACAAGGTGGATGGAATGGTCAAAATATCAATACCATCCATGGTTGACAAGCTCATCGAGCTCCTGGGGCTACAGTCAGTGAACCCAACGCCAACTCCAATGAACGAGGACGCACTTCGGGCGTTTGCAGCCGACCTCAGCGAGGGGTATGACCCTGCGCCATGGCTGTACGTGTCAGCTGTCAGCACAATTGGATGGATAGCGCAGACGTGCAGGCCGGACATTAGTCTTGCCCATTCGATCCTTGCTAGGTACACTCAAAAACCTAAAGATTGCCATTGGATGGCCGTGAAGAGGCTCGCTCGCTACCTAAAGGGTACACGCGATCTAGGGTTGGTCTACAGGAGTGGAGGACCTACGAAACCAGTCAGTTTCTGCAACACAGACTGGGGGAGCGACATGGAGACAAGAAAGTCAGTATCAGGGTACGTATTCCTCCACGCACATCAGGAAAACCCCAAATCCTATATAGTATGGCAGGGGAGCTATATAGTTGTATATAGCAATATATATGACTATTTTTGTGCCCTATATGTAGTATAGCATATATAGCACAATATAGTACTATATAGTCACTCAATGTTACTATATTGTACTATATAGTACTATATACTCACTCAATGCTACTATATTGTAGTTTATAGCTTTATATAGTATTGCCACTGATATATATGATTATACAAAGTATTTTGTCTATTTTATAATATTTCAACTATGGACCATCAGCAGTGGCAAAATGTACATGATGGGGCTAATACACTGATTGGTAGGTATGAAGACTTCCCCAGTTGTTTATATAAAATGTATCACAGTCATCTAGGACAGTATGGGATTTCCAAGATGGATTTACCTTTCCATTCCCAAATACTGGCACCAACTGAATGCTATGGCAAATTTGAGATAAACAGATGATCCCACCTATTATTTCTCCAGTGCCCCTTTCTTTGTGCTTTCTGATCTCATAGAACCTTGAAGCCATATCTGGCTCTGCTCTGGCTCTGGTGTACCAATCTACAAAGGCTAATGGCTCACATGGCACACCAAGGCCATTGTCTGTGAATGACCTTGGAAGGGAGAATATAATCTTAACTCTTCCTGCTTGTGTACCTGAATCACCCATTAGTGAGGAAATCAAGATGTAAATATAAGCCTTACCATCAAGACTAGTATTGTCCTGAAAGTCTGATTCAGCTGGGTCCTGTTACAATTTTCCTTTACTTTCCCCTTACTGTGCTGACTCACTTCCTCTTCGTTATCATCAGTCAGCGCAACTCCCCCATTTCTCTGCCTTACTCATCCTTATTTCGCCTTGCACCATAAGACGCCATGATGACGCCTTATTGCACCATCATGACGTGCTTTGCTTACTGATAGCCCTACCTGTATTACCAAGGCACTCCTTGGGTTTCCATGACCTTCCATAGTCTGGCAAACTACCCTACACAGGCCGCTACAGTAGTAAACACATAGAGTAGCATATAAGCATGTAACTTCAGTAGCACAAGCCCTAAGCTTGTGCTCTTTGTTCATACAAGCCCATTATCTGCTACCACCAGTCTACAGTGTGCCATAGTGTCACCAGTCGCTTCGTCGTAACCCGACTCTACTCAGAAGCCTACCGCATCCACATCATCGATCAGGAAGCCCCACTGACAATCACCTTCAACTTACGACATCTAGGAAGCCCTGTTGCCATAACCACTTAGCCTCAACGATCAGGAAGCCCCGACATCGATCATCGCATAACCATTGAGCTTAACAGGTCCACCTCAACAAGAACTGTGTCAAAGCGAGCTGGAATGATTTTCCCTTGATTATCAACTCTTTCTGGGCATGCATGAAATGTGTCCATGACTTCCTTGTCCTTGTCAAGTCCCTGTATGTCCTGATGGCACAGGCACACAGTTGTCCAAACATTGATATTAGAGAAGGGAAGGGGATAGTCTTGAACCCTTTGGCCATAGGTATTCATAAGTCCATGTTTGTACAGGTACTCCTTGAGATACCAAGTGAACCATGGTGCTCTGTGTTCTTCCATGACCAGATCAATATTTCTGTTGGGGAATGGTGCAATCTTTGCCAATAATATGGGTTGTCCCTGCCTTGCTTTAAGTAGTGGTGACAATGACTCTTCCTCACAAGTGTGTAAGGCCAAGAGTTGCTGGAATGAAGCAATTTTCTCCTGTCTGTCAAGCCATTTTAACATCTGTGGCCTTTCTTCCCTCTTGTTTGATGCCTGAAAAGCTTGTTTTGCAAAGTTGATATGTAGGCGCTCAAATAGCTCAGTGCTATAGTTGTCTGTAGCACCAAAGTTCATGATTGATGACTTGTAATGAGGTAGAGATGCAAGTTTGGGAATTTCAAAGTCTGATCATATCCCAAGCTCAATAAAAATGGATTTGTGCATGTGAAATGTGTCAAGGGCATCTTCCAAGTACCCTAAGGTTTCTTCACTGTGGCTGGGATACTGTGCAATATATATAAAGTCCAGGATGGCCCATGTTGCAATTACCACTTTCTTGGGAACACCATTGGCAATGGCACCAAGTAATAGTTTCATCATCTGCTTGCGCTCTGTCCCAGACACATTTGTTAAGCTGGAGAGCCCTTTTGGAAAATGCCAGATACCATGGGAAGGAGGAAGTGATTTTATCCACTGGTCAAATACTTTCTGTGATAATGCCAGCTGATCCCATCCCAATACATGTTTGCATACTCCTCCATGGAGCTGATGGAGAATGTCAGGTGTCATAGATGCATGGATGTTGAGATAAGGTAAGTTCTCCCAGAATGGGCTGTGGACATGGCCATTGAGATTGTTCTCTGGATCTTGGCAGACAGTATGGAATGCCCATTTTGGATGGTTTAAAGCTTTGTCAATAATGTCCAAGGTTTTCTGGGATGTGCAAAGTTCACCAATTCCAGGATCTCCAACATGCTTTTTCCCCTTGTCACATAGAATGCACCCTCCATACTTGACACATGTAGCCAAGCACTGCTCAGGATAGTCAGCAGGATAGCATGCTACAATGGGAAAATTGCTTCAGATGTCACCATCAGCCCCAGTCATGTCTATGCCTTCCCTTCCAGCCTTCTCTAAGGGTTTTAATATGCATTTCATAGATTCATGGAAAAGGCAATGTGTCTTGCATCTGATTTCATCTGGGGAGAGATTGGCAGATGTTATTTTATCTGTGGATAGGTATGCCAAGAGTACACAGGCTCTCTGGGTTGGCTTCTTCCGGATAGCACGGGGGATGTTGCCAATTGTCAGATAGACTGGATAGGCCTGTTTGCTCCCACAGAAATTGGTTAATTGGGTTTTATCTGTTGAAATAATAACAGGAACAACTGTTGCCCCTACTGGCAGTAGCTCCTAAAAAGAAGCCTGCTCAGGTATTTTTGTGAAAATATTGTAAAGGTAGCTCACTTGCACTGTCCACCACCATTTACCAGTCCACATTTCATTGTACAATCTTGAGTCTCGATCTGAATTTGCCCACATCTTCATTGGTGCATAGACCATGTGCTTTCCATATGTAGGATTTCTCCATAGACTTTTGATGGCTTCAATAGGATCACGATACTGAATGAGATGGGTTTCATCTGGATCATCAGCAAGTCTAATGGTAGTTTCATGCCATGGGGCCATTCCTGGAAGCTTGTCTATTTTCTTGTATAGATTGTCCATATTGTGGAAAGACAATCCAAGCCTGTCAACAAGCTTTAAGAAAAGTAGAATTCACTATATTGGAAAAAAGATTAATGCACTATATAACTTACCCCTGGGATTTTAAGGAGCCTGTCTGATCTGACTTTCCAGAACTATCCTGTATGAGCCACTTTGCTACCATCCAGTCAAGCTCAGATGTGAAAGGTTCATATAGATTGGTTGATGTGGAATTGTTATCTATGGAGTGGGCATCCCTGTATTCTTGAGCTGTCTATGTATGGCCCACAACCCTTCCTGCTGTTGGGTGGGTGTCACAGACTGTGGGAGTTTCATCTATATGGGCTCATTTTGGTGGTATGGGTAAGCCCTCATACAATGTCCCTGGCATAAGGTCTGTGTGGGAGATTGAAACTGGTGCATAGTCATCCCCATCCATCACAAACCCATCATCCCAATTAAGAGGGTCAGCATTATCATCTTCCATAGCACTGGGAGGGTCATCCTCAAGGTTTTCACCTTGTGGAACATATGTGGAGACTGTTAAGCTCAACAGTTACGCGGTGATCGACGTTGGGGGCTTCCTGATTGTCGGAACTGATGGTACGGCAACAGGGCTTCCTAGATGTCGTAAGTCGAAGATGATCATTGGTGGGGCTTCCTGATCGATGATGTGGATGCAAGGTGCTTCTTAGCGGTGTCGGGTTACGATGAAGCGACTAATGGCCAAAGGGCACACAGTTGACTGGTGGTAGCAGATAATGGGCTTGTATGAACAAAGAGCACAAGCTTAGGGCTTGTGCTACTGAAGTTACATGCTTGTATGCTACTCTATGTGTTTGCTACTGTAGAGTCATGTGTAGGGTCGTTTACATGGCTATGGAAGGTCATGGAAACCCAAGGAAAGTCTTGGTAATACACTTTGAGGTATCAGTAAGCAAAGCATGTCATGATGGTGCAATAAGGTGTCATCATGGCGTCTTATAGCACAAGGCGAATGAGGATGAGTAAGGCAGAGAAATGGGGGAGTTGCGCTGACTGATGATGATGAAGAGGAAGTGAGTCAGCGCATTAAGGGAAAGTAAAGGAAAATTGTAACAGAGACAAGTTCTGAGAATTTCCCTTTATTGTACCATTTGCAGCTTTTGGCCCTGGAAAGGTGAATGTTCCTCCCACGAATGGATGGGAAGTCAGTTCCACAGGCAGACAGATTCAATCAATTTTTGTTTGTTGGAGGAGTGAGGTTTGCCTGAAGTTGTTCATGATTGTAGAGTAATTGACAAGGGATGATGGTGGTTCAAGATCAAGGTAGGTGTGGGAAAATGGACTGAGTGGGGATGTATTTCAAAGTCAAGATATGTCAGCATGATTATCTAATTATCTATCTCCCTTCAAATATATCATTTCTCAAGCTGTGCAGCTTCAGCTATCAACTCCTCCAGCTCATCAACCTCCATTTCCACAGGGCCCTCAGCCTCATTGTCTCCAGAATTCTCAACATCCATTCCCCCCTTCCAGTCTACCTCTGAATCAACCAAATACAATCCCTTCTCAAAGGATTCAATAAAGCTCTTAGAACTTTCTCCCCTATAATCCTGACAAATATATCCATGGGGTCCTGTGAGAAATACAGGATGTTAGTATGTTATATGTATTAAGAAATCCATACTGTACCTTTATTGGCCCTGTACTCCATTTTCTTAACATAGATATCCCCTTCCCCTGGATGTGCTTTCTCAATGGCATCCCTAATGAGTCCCCTGATACTGTCATTATTCTGAATGACTTCATGGGTACACAGGATTAAGGTGTGAAGTTGCATAGTGTCAAAATGAGCCATGTCTTGCAGCTTGATGCCATGGGCTATGGTCAGCTTCTTCTTGAGTCTATGTGCCAGTCTCTTTTGGTCGCCCTACTAAGAAGGCCTGCCAGCAGATCTGCAAGGTCCTTTGAGCTCTTTAGCTTCCTTTCCATCTCCTCCTTTTCCTCCACTGTCTTTGTGAGCTCAGCTTTAATTTTCTCAGCCTCTGCCTTGATTTGTGCTGTCTCTTCCCTGGCCATCCTAGCATCTGCCCTGAGTGCTTTCTCAGCCTTCTGCACTGCATGCTTGGCAGCCCTTTCTGCTTTGTGCCTTAGATTCTGGGAAAGTGCAGTATGTTCAGCATGAAATGCTGCTGCAGATTTCTTTCCAGACCTGAGCAAGCGCTTAAACTGCCTCTTAGAGAGGCTGGACTTGTGCAGGGGTGCACTGACGTCCTGGGAGCTTGGGGACTGGCGAGGGTTTTTGGACACCCAAGAAACAGCATCAGAAATTGCCAACTTGACCTCAGCATCCTGCTCATCATCAAGGAATCTGGAGAGGTGATAGGTGCTTGGATATGCAAGCTGAGCAAGGGCATATTTGCTGACACATTTGAGGTGCTGATAAGTTGAAATAGTGGGTATGAAGCCCTGTTTTAACCTAGAATGAGTAGCTGATACCATAGAGAGGACAGAAGGTAACACAGACATCAGCAGATCTTGATCCTGGCATGGACCTTGCCATGACTAGGTTACTAGGAATTATCTCCTTGTCTGCTAGCAATCAGAATATTGTCCAAGATCAAGCATCAGATAGACTTACTTGGAAATGTGCATTCATCATTGCCACAGAGGGCTCTGCCATGAGATGGCTCCCGGCAGATAAATGTGTTTGCACAAGATGCAATTTCTTTGGTCCTCTGGTTGTTATTCTCAGTAGCCTGCACTTTCTGTTCTGTCCGACTCTTGGAAGCCTTGGGATGCTGCTGGTGTACTGCACCATCATCTGCAGCTTTAACTTGAGCAAGATGATGGCTTGCATGGTGGTCCTTCTTCTCTTGTCTAGTCATTCCCTTCCAACAAACATCAAACTAACCAGCTAAAATTAAGAAAGATTTAAAGCTCACTTGGAAATCCTTCTGCTTTTTTTTCATGGCTTGGATTGACTCTGATTGACCTCCAATGGCTGTGTCAAGTCCGAAGATCAGGGATGAGTCAGCAACTGCATGCACATTTTGCAATGTACCTGGATTGGTCTCTGTCACTGGTGTATGCTCCTCACTTGGCTTTATAACCTCTCCTGCTGCTTTATCATAAGCCTGTAGTGTTTCTTGGACACGGTTTGGACATGAAGCTGCAGCTTGCTTGGAACCAATAGTAGGCTCAAAAGTTGCATTAGCAACAGCTTTTGCAATGACTTCTTCTCGAGTTGGCAGCTTTGGTCTACCATTCTTGTACTTGGTTGCATCTGACGGAGTGTTTCTAGTTGCTGGTGGCATGATAGGAGAGATGATGGTGGTTTCTGCTCGAGTTGGGCCAGCCGTTAAACAGGCGGTAGGCACATGTCATCGGCTACATACATTGCTCACAAGCAAAGACGGAAAATCTACATCTATCTCACCCATGTGTACGTGACCAAGTTTTACCTATTCTTACTATCATTCCCTCAGAAACCACAGTCCTCTCCCTATCGAAACAGTGTACAGTTTCCATTGATGAAGGTGACAGTTGCTCAAGTTTTGTTCAGCATGCTAACTGATCAGGTATACGTGTTAGATGCAGTCGATCTTCTTTCCTTTTCTGTCTATCTCCGATCCTTTTTCCTTTTCTGTGCTTTCCTTTCATGTTTCCCCTTTCGGCATGATCACCTGTTCCCCTGATCCCCTTTAGTCGAATGACTCATTATGACTCGTGACCTTTCCCTTTTGGTAATACCTTCACACATTCTGATTGCCCTATAAGTAGTCGAGCCAAACATTATTGTTTCCTGTTCTTCTCTTCTACTTACCATAGTGTCATCTAAGGTATTACCTGTATATCCCTGTCATTTTGGAGCAATCTACTTACCATTGTGTTGTCTAAGCATTACGCGTGATCTGAACATAGTCCCTCTGAGTCCTCCCTCAGATTACTAGGTGTTCTTTTTGTGCTAGTCAGCATTTCATCGATCTCTTCGGGGCCCTGTCAAGTTATTCCTGGCCGCTGCCTAACAGAAACCAGAAAAAGAACGAGACCGGTGCCCCAAAGTTGCCAGTCTCGAGGTTGTTGATTGCCATCGAAATCGTGAACGCCATGTTCACCTTGACTGAGCCGAAGTTGGTGGGGAACGTGAACTTGGAGCTCGGCATGTTGGTTGTCACTGCGATAACACCCATAGGGGCAGGGTTGCACGAGCCTGTCTGGATCTGCTGTCCGTTCGTTATGAGCTTGTTGACTGTCAGGCAGAAGTTGATGAAGTTGTTTGTCGAAGTGAGTGACGCAACCTGGCCCGCTGTGGGGGTCGCCTGTCCGTCCTGAGCAAAGCCAGTGGCAATTACGGCCGGGTCAAGAACTATGTAAAAGTGTGCGTCAGCCTCGAGTATCCATACTTTTTTTTATAGCGGAAGAATAAAATACGCACTGTTCGAAGACTGCTCAGCGCTGGAGCTGCCGGCAGAGCTTGAGGACGTGGACGAAGCCGCAGACGAGGACGATGCTACAGATGAGGACGCTACTACAGACGAGGACGATACTGCAGCTGTGGACGATGCTACAGCGCCATTGGTCAAAGCGGATGACAAGGCAGCCGTCGCTGAAGATCCACCAACTGTCTTTCCCTGGTTGTTGACAGCAGCCACATTCGCAAAGTTGGACTTGATGCCGAATGCAGCGTTAAACGTGTCGGCCTGCGCACTGGTGCCCGCAGCAGTGGTGCCGGTCTTGCAGTCCGCAATCGCAGTGGCGTTTGCCTTGCACTTGGATTGCAGCTGTTGGCATATGAAATCGGTGATGACCGTGATCGCGTTGGCAGAGCCATGGTTGAAAGAGTCTGAGACGAAATAAGCATTAGTCTGAAGTGCGCAAACAGGGGGTTCGGACTGGACTCACTCGTGTTAACAGGGGCGAAGGATGTCTCCTTACGTCCATCGAGGCCAGCCGCAAACTTGATCTCGGGCGACGAGCAGCTTCCGAAGCTAGCAGCCATGGACGACGTGCCAGTCGCACTAGGAGCCGCAGCCAGGGACGCTCCGGTAGCCTTGGAAGCACCAGTGGACTTCCCAGTGGTGCTTGACTTCACGGAAGTGGCAGTCACTTTCGCAGAAGAGCTTGCGGCCTGAGTGGCCTTTGCCGAGGAGCTTGCAGCGTGGGTAGCCTTCGCTGAGGAGCTTGCAGCATGGGTAGTAACCTTTGCCAAGGAACTTGCAACGGGAGTGGCTTTTGTGACAAAGCTTGAGGCGACAGAGCTTGCGACATCGCTAGCTGCTGCAACAGAGGACGAAGACGATGCTCCTGCAGCCGGGCATGACAAAGCCGGTGCGGCTATGGCATTCGAATCAAGAATAAGGAGACTGAAAGCTGTGAGGAGGGTGCCATAAGTAATAATTGTTCTAATACTTCGAGAGGCTGAATAAATTTTTAAGAAGAGTTTGGTGAGCATCTGTAATCTGATTTGTCATAAGGGGGTTATAGGACCTGTTATAGGGGGAGTTTCCATGGCCAGGATGGCTCAGTGGTTGAGCGGTTTCCGAACCGTATGGAGGCTCGTTCAGAGTCAGGTGCTTTCAGGTTTCCAAACCTTATGCATCCGCTACTGGGAATGGCACAGATACTGAGATGATATTAAGTCTTGTTCTCTAGGTTCCCTAGGTTCCAGTGGTATTGTGTATGGCATGAACAATGGTACCCTTCTCTATTTTATTTTATTTTATCTTATGTTTTGTGGCTTTCTCCCCCAGATGCTGCAGTGGGAGGGTCAAGTCCTGGGTTCGAGCCCAGTGAAAGCAAGGGAATTTTTATTATTTTTTCCTAATAAGTGCTACAATTCCTGTGGGCCAGACACGCTGCGTACAGCATGCTCATC
Source organism: Coniferiporia sulphurascens (assembly GCA_002794785.1). Classification (NCBI taxonomy): domain Eukaryota; kingdom Fungi; phylum Basidiomycota; class Agaricomycetes; order Hymenochaetales; family Hymenochaetaceae; genus Coniferiporia; species Coniferiporia sulphurascens. Next base: position 377,684 of record NBBA01000016.1, on the reverse strand, counting down.
ACGCTGCTGAACCTCCCAAGCCCTGCAGTCTTCTATCCTGCATGTTGACAAAGTGTATGGTGTCAATCTAGGAGGGTGGTTCGTGCTCGAGCTGTTTATTGTGCCTGTGCTCTTCAAGAAGTACCAAAATCCGTCAATGCCACCGGTCATCGATGGGTGATCACTGTCGCAGGCGATGGCTGCGGATACATCTATGGGCGGTGGACTGTCGTGGATAGAGGACCATTATAACATGTTCATGTGAGTGAACCAGTGTGTAAATACCAACATGAAAGACATGTCTGAAGACCCAAACTTTTGAAGTACTGAACAGGATATCACTCAAATTGCTGGTGTGGGCCTCAACTGGATTCGTGTGCCGATTCCCTATTGGACTGTCGACGAATGGTCAACTATTAATGATACCAAACTGTTCCTTGCTCGTACCTCAAGGAAGTACACGCTTCGCCTTTTCCGCTGGGCACGCAAGTACGGTCTACGTGTCAACCTAGACTTGCACATGGCTCCTGGCTCACAGAACAGGTACAACCATTCCGGAAAGGAAGGACAGATAAGCTTTCTTAACAGTATCATGGGATTCGCAAATGCGCAGCGTATGCTTGACTACATCCATGTGATCGCCGAGTTTATAAGTCAACCTGAGTATAAGGACCTCATCTCGATGTTTGGAATCATTAACGAGCCGCTCAGTGGGAGTATGGGTCAGGATCAGATATCTCATTTGTGCGTACTGTACATGATTTCTTTCTCGTCCTCTAACTGTGTCTTTAAGCTATCTCCAAGCTTATGATATCGTTCGTAACATTACGGGTATTGGTCGAGGCAACGGCTCGTTCATCAGCATTCATGACGGCTTCAAGTCTTTCAGATTGGGCAAACTTCTTCCCAGGATTGGATCGCATAAACCTGGATACACATCAATGTTTTGCATTCAGTGGCCAGAGCATGGATCCCATTGGCCTCTGGCCTGCAAAGGCGTGCAATGCCTGGGGGCTGACCATAAAACACAAGGTATGCCAACTTCATGTTACAAATATATACTAAATTGACTTGTTCCTCTTATGATTCCGGCAGCCAAACAGCTTTCGGAGTGACTGTTGTGGGCGAATTTAGTAATGGCATCAATGACTGCGGCTTTTACTTGAATGGGGTGGGCAGTGTGCCTGGATTTCCCGGTAACTGCACCTTCTGGATGGATAGCACGCAATGGAACCAGACAATTGTTGATGGCCATAGGGATTTTGCGCTTGCTAGCATGGACGCATTGCAGCACTGGTTCTTCTGGACGTGGAAGGTCGGAGTATTTCTCTTTTTAAACCGCAGTTGCTCGCAGACTGAAGCGCACTCACTGTATTCTAGGTCGGTAATACTTCGGCAACAAACACTGTACAGTCCCCACTATGGTCGTACCAGCTTGGACTCGAAGGCGGTTGGATGCCTACCGACCCGCATGATGCCATTGGGGAGTGCGCTTCGCTCAGTGTCACCGGATTGCAATTCGACGGCACGTTTTCCGCATGGCAGACAGGCGGCGCAGGCGCAGGGACAATCTCTGCAGACGTATGCTCGTCATTCACCGCATGGCCACCCACCACAATCAGCGGGGTCACGGGCGATGTGAGCCTCATGCCGACGTACACATCCACGACTACCCTGCCGACGCTGCCTCCCGACACGTTTACTGGCGCACCAAAGACGCCCAGTGTCGGTGACGGCTGGGCGGATCCATCCGACATGGTGAGCCGTCTGACGGAAGTCGTGGGGTGCAGCTAGTAAGTGGTGCTCAAATATTAACTAATATCCTCGGTGATAGTCTATCTGTAATATATGGTGGCTTACGCTCTTCTATCCAGCCTTGACCCGTGGTTTTCTCTCTGCCTGATACTCCTGTAGCTACGTGTATGGGCAGCGCAACCTCCACGAGGCTCGCACACTGAATGCTGGTCACTCCCCTGCCGACGGCATGAAATACAAATGCAGAGGCAAACCTGCAATGGTTTACTTGAATGGGGTGGGAAGCATGCCTGGATTTCCTGATAACTGTGCCTTCCAAATGGATAGCACGCAATGGAATCAGACAATTGTTGATGGACTTAGGGATTTTGTGCTGACTGACAAGTCTGCGTGTGCCTATGAACTTCATGTCCACCTCTCCACCTTCTCATCGTCTGGGCTCATGCTCGCCAGCATCCATACCGTCGTTGCCAACCTCTGTGTGAGTTTTGCTCAAAAATTTTCCCCTGCCATAGGCCTTGTTCTTCGGAGCTGGAAGGCAGCTTGGGGTGCCACATGTTTGCTTGTCGAGATTTTCAAAGGCTTGGGATTGGGCAGCGGGGATGTTGATCTCAGTAGTCTTTTTTTGTTGTAATGCATTTTGGCATTTTGACCCCTAACCCGGACTGTGCGGGTAACGGGTTTTGCTTTCGCATCATCGAGCCTTTCTTTGCAATAAAATTTACTGATTTTTGGATGCTGTAAAGGGGGTGAAGCGGGCTGTTAACATAACACCTATCGCAAACTGCAATAGGAGCGGACTGAAGACCGGGATAAAAAAGAACAACATGCGGGATGTGCGGTGGAACGGGAACACGGACGTTCGTGATTGATTCCGGGTTTCAGATGGCCTCCATGTACCTAGCCTGCCACGGCACCGGCACGACTGCGCCGCGGGGAGGGGGGGGGCGAGTGTGGCGACTGCAGTGGTGTAGGCAGAGTTCGCATCAGGAAGTCCGTCACCATCGACATCCCTGCAGGTGCGAGCACTCTCTGTCTCTCCGTCTACTGATGTCATTTCATCTGACCGCGCTACCCTTACCTCTAGGTGTCGAGGACGGGATGACCGTGTTGGGCCGAGAGTAAACAACTCACACGGTCAGAACTCATCCTGCGAGAGCAAGGAGATCACCATCTGTTGAGCACATTCACAATCCGACACGTCTCGGCCCTCAATCCTCCATAATCTCTCTATTTCTCTTTCTCCTCATGCAGTCAAAGCTTCGCGGTATTTCATGTCTGACACTCATTATACATCACCTATAATCACCATGTCGTCCGTCTGAAAGGCCTGAAAAAGAAATTGGTTGGTCCATTTGCCCCCAACATTGTCATTTCCCCTCAATATCATCTTACATCTCCTAGCTTAGTAGGAAGGATTCCAATTTTTGAACAAGAACAAGGATGATAAATCTACAAATGGTGTCGCCCTTCCCCCTCCACCCAAACCTCAGCTACCACAGATCCCGACTACCGCATTCTCCTTTGGCAGCACTGGCGCAAATACCAACACGGGCGCCAGCTCGTCTAATGGCATCTATGGTACATGTGTCGGCGCACAGACAGGCGCGGGACAGGTTCCTTCGACCTCCGGAGCCCAGGTTTGTGCAGCCGGATTGTGCATCCCCCGCGCCACCTATCGTCGTTGTGAGCCCCGAAGCGCACCCAGAGCCAGGCCAACGTTCAGCGGGCGCATATGCTGGACAGGATTGGGTCCCACTTGGTGCAGACGTGGGCACACCGCCACGTTCTGGCATGCTCAATCGCCTCCGCCAGACACCCAAGGACACCTGATGTCCCAAGGTAATTATATCCTCATGACGGAATAGGCGTTGTCCCCTGTCACCCGCCTGTCGTCATGCTCCGATGTCCGTGGTGGACAATTTAGGGCTAGGTGGATACGAAGTCATCAACTGGTATGTTCCCCTTTACTGTTGCTGTTCGATAAACAAGAATAAATGCCAGCAGTACCCTGCCAAACCCGTATGAGGGTCTCCAAATAGCTTCGCAGTTACTCCTTGTTGATGGAGGCTAGTCCATCATATACCTGTCTATAGACAAATGTACCCAATACAACTGATACCACAACTCTAATATGGAAATAGGCAAAACTGCCTTTGCCCCATTACTTTGGGGAGAGCCTCATGATGCTGGTATGACACTTGCGCACACGTGGCTACATCTTCCACATGTCCTGCACTGGCTGTATATTTAGTGGGTACATTACATATGGTGTGATGCTGTCTATGCAAGCCTCCTTGAAGGCTTCTGCAAAAAGACCATACAAGAATATTATAAACTTGTAGAGCAAGGGGAAGGATACCATGCACAGTGGTTTGAAGCTTGGGGGCAAGCACAGCTAGACTTTTTGCTGACAGCACCGAACACGCTAATGGCAGTGCCGAATGGAGGCATGAAGGGTGGATGGAAGGTCTGTGGATACTCATTCTTGTTCAACCTGGTAAGTGCCAGGATTTCACTGTGTATGCTTATAGATTTTCATTTGTATCATTCTATCAACTTCTGGCCAAAACTTGAATTCACACAATTATCAAATTATTGATATCCAGCTAAATTACACTGCCAGAGTGCTACTAATTACAAAAGTGGACCCAGTGCATGACTGACTTTCTCCTATGATCTGCAGGGAACTTTGTTCGAAGAATGTGGTTGCACATGATGCATTTGCGATGTACAATGCACAAAAGATGGCCAGGCTCCCCATGGGCATTCAGGTAGTTGGGCAACATCTCGAAGAGGGGAGAGTTCTAGCAGGGCATCCTCCCCTTTATGCTGTATGTTGTACTTGTAAATAAGTCACTTGTTGATACAAGAATGGTGGCTTTCCAAATAAAAATATTAAAACTATATAGTTTTAAATCACACCTCATTTGCCTTTTTGGGAAGCACACATCTTTATTACTTACCATTACCTTCTTGCTTACCTCTACCTCTACTTCTGTACAACAAAATGGCTGGACAAAAAAGGACAATCAAGGGCAAGAAGTCCAATGGTGATAATAGCCTTGCTTCATCCAATGAAGTGGCTAGGCTCCAGAAACAGCTTGAAGAGGCAAACAAGAGGTTAGCTGAGTCACTGGCTGAAAAATCATCTAAGGCTTTGGAAGAGGCTAGAGCAAAAGGTAAATTGCAATTTGTTTTAAACATTTACTGTTCAGCAACTCTACTAATGAATTTCACACCTCTTAGCTGTGAGGGAAAGGGCTAAAACCCAGATGCAGTTGGAGGATGAAGATGACTTCCCTACCACTCAGTTCTCTGATGGGCTTGGTGCAGAAACTGGTCCCCTAGGTCATTTGGGTCCTGGAGAACAGGAAAGTGGGCAACAGCTTTTGGATTCAGACCAAGATGAAGAAGTCAATGAAGATGGGTCCTTGGCTATCTCAAATCCAGGTACACAAGGTATTCTCACACTTAAGAGTTAGCTGTCATTATTTTTATTCTTATATCCACAGTCAAAAGAAAGTGAACTACTGCAATTTTTGCTGAGAGCTCTGGAGATGGTCTAGACCTCATGCGCACTCCCAGGATGCCTGCAAAAAGGCCTCGCAGTGATGTAATTCAGCTTTCCTTCCAAGTACCCAGTATCTTACACACCTGTAGTTCATCATAACAGGTGAATCCTCCAACAGAAGCACCTCAATAGTGCCTAGTCAAATTCCTCAGCCATCTGCACAAGCTCTGTCCAGTCAGGTAGCAACACCAGCTGCAACAGAGGATGAACCAAAGGATCCAAATACAGATCTAATGGACAAGCCCACTGGCAGGAGCACCAGTGTTAGTAAATTGATGAAAATTGTGATTGCCGGATCAACAGATTAGCAAGATCGACATGGCAAGACCCATAACTCTAATCGATACAAGGAACCTATGTCAATGCTGTAAAGATGCAGATCAAGTAGCATGGAAAGCATTTAACATTGCATGTGCAACAGTAGGACAGAATGCAGGATATGACAACTGTCAAATTATATTTGATCATACTACAAGGGAACAACAAGTGGTGGAAAGGCTAGAAGTAATAATCGAACATAGAGTGACTATGTTCTCATATCAATTGAATAGATATGTAATCAGCGCTTACACAAGAACCAAGATTTATAATCAGCCACATAATGAATTATGTTATCAAAGGGCGGTTATTACATCAACTGATTATGCAGAAGCAGCACACCAAATAGTTCATACTATCAATAAACAATTACGAGAACAACTATTCGCATACAAAGCCAACTTCATAGCCAAAGGACACACAACAGTAGATCAAAAGGAACCAAACCAAAGACAGGAGCTAGTATCAATAGATAAGGAAATTATAATACGATGGTTCAATGATGAACCGTCATATAGAGTCACACCCGGGTATAGCAGGATAACAAATATAAACGCTATAGGGCCTGAGGAGCTCTTTATGCCAGTAGACAATAGAACACCAGAACGAACCCCTTTCAACACAATAATGGAAATGACTCAAGATTAGTCTACGGTAATAAGTAACAAGCTACAACAAGATAAGATTAAGAAGGATAGCATAATCGCTGAGCCACACAAGTATATCTAAGTGTTCCACTAAGAATAGCTGATGGAAGCATGGCGATCAATTGAAGATGCAATTGATGGGAGCCAAGTATAGCACATCACACAGCAGAACCAATTAGGAAATAAGGAGAAGCATCATAGGTATAGTAGTATCCGAGAATGGTTAACTTAGGTATTATACTGTATGACTCAATGGAAACTCAGAGGAAGGTTCTGGCATAAGATAAAGATAGCACGGTAGGCTGTAGAATGTACTGGAATATATAACTGACCCATAAGAAGCTAAGAATAGTAAATAGCATGTACAGGATTGTACCGGAACATTCTTATGACTTATAAAGCGAGAGTAGTATGTTGTAGTATCTACTGGAACATAGTAAATAGACTACAACATGTAGGGTATAAAAGCCCAACGTAAAATTGCGGTAAAAAGCAGTTTAATTCATCTCTTGTGTTAAGCTCAACGGTTACGCGATGATCAACGTCGGGGCTTCCTGATCTTCAGGACTGATGGTATGGCAACGGGGCTTCCTAGATGTCATAAGTCGAAGGTGATTGTCGGAGGGGCTTCCTGATCGATGATGTGGATGCGGTATGCTTCTTTAGCGAAGTCGGGTTACAACGAAGCGACTAATGGCCTGAGGCACACAGTAGACTGGTGGTAGCAGATAATGGGCTTGTATGAACAAAGAGCACAAGCTTAGGGCTTGTGCTACTGAAGTTACATGCTTATATGCTACTCTATGTGTTTGTTACTGTAGCGACTTGGTTAGGTATGTTTGCCAGACTGTGGAAGGTCATGGAAATGCAAGGAAAGCCTTGGTAATACAAGTACGGTGATCAGTAAGCAAAGCACGTCATCATGGTGCAATAAGGCGTCATCATGGTGTCTTATGGTGCAAGGCAAATAAGGATGAGTAAGGTAGAGAAATGGGGGAGTTGCGCTGACTGATGATGACAAAGAGGAAGTGAGTCAGCGCAGTAGGGGAACGTAAGAGAGAAAATTGTAACATCTTGTCTCTTACCACCATCATCAGCTCTAACACTCTAGCAAGTGAAGGGTATCAAGCCTACCCTAAACTAACTAGTATTATTGTGTGAATCTGTTATCACTTGTTTCTAACCCTTAATCAGGGAGCGAATCTAACAACCAGTGCTAGTAAAGGGGCAGTCCTCTCAGCTCTGGACCCCAGGAGCAGGTCTCGGGTCCAGGCTGCCAGCAAGATATTTAGAGCATCTATTGCTCTAGAAATTGGTTTCCCTACAAATGATGAAAAGATGGAAATGGTTTATTCTGCTTTTCGAGAAGCTGCCCCATCTGGCCTTGGGCCAGGCAATGATGAACAGCTAATAAAGTGGAATGTGGATGATCATTACAAAACCATTATATTACAAGTGGTAAGTACATATCTGGATAACAATACATTTTCAACTTACTTATCCAATTCAGGTTGGGAGAAACACTGCAAATGCAAGGCAGAACCTCAAGACAAAGGCCTCAGGGGCAGTTGTGACTGCCTTTCATCTGAACAATGGTGATCCAGCAAAAGTGGCCTCTCTTGTTAAAGCCCTTATTAATAAGGGAGCATTTGCATATGGGGGTATACATTTGGATGTGAGTAGCCTATATGCAAGATTTATTGACTAATTTTGAGTCATATTCCTATCTACTATTATCTCTAGCCATTTTTTTATGATAAACAGAAGCCATTTGCAAATCCTATTATCAGCCAGATTCTTCAAGCACAGTGGTTTTCTTCCAAAAAGGCAGATGGTATCAAATTCCAGGACAAGTTCAATCCCATTCCTTTTCCTGTAATTGCACTAATCCTTACCTCAGTAAGTGATCTACTCCTACTAAGAATACATGCTAAATAATTAAGTACAGATTGAGGCAATTTTAATGGATTATGGGTCAGGGACTTTTTTCCAGAAAAAATTTGAAGGGGAATCATTCAGAGTTATCTGGCACAAGCATTTGAAAAGACTGAATGACATGGCTGATCCCAAGAGAGCTCCTACTTATATTGCAGCAATACAAAAGCAGCTTTATAAAGATGCATGGTGAGACAGATTGCCTTCAAACCATGGAGTTTAAACTAACATTTACTTATTACTCTCAAGTATACATGCCAAACTTGGTATTCCTAATGATTGCGGTGAGGATGAGGATGCAGAGATAGACTATGCAGCACTTGAAAGATCAGTCACAGCATCTTGTAAGCCATTATTTCACATTTGTTGCTGCATTGTTTGAAGACTGGGTTTGTTTATTTTCCAGAACCCATGTAAACTAATCTATCCATCTCTACTTTTGCAATTATGTATCATATTAGCCAATTAGAACCAAGTGCATACCAAAGCTAGTGTCAAGGGGCTGCTGTTTGGACCCCCTTTTAAAGGTCTTATGCTGGCCTCTAGCAAAACAGAAGAGGCGGAAACTAGAATAGGGAGAGAGACAATGCTGAGAATCTTGCTATTTGTGGGATTTGGGGGTGATGGGGGTGTGGGGGATGGCAGTAGTGAAGAAAAGAGTTCTTGCATATTGTTCAGCTTCCATCAAGTTAAGATATATAGACACTTGTAATACGAATAATGGTTTACAAGGTGTAAGCTTCAAACAAATGCTAGAGCACTCACAATGGCAAGGACATAATGATTACTAGCTGTTCTAAGCAGTGACAAACAGGCGTATTGGTGATTTTGTTTAGTATATATGCATGTCTATAAAAGGATTATTTGTAGATATTTGTTTGTCATGTGACCAGCTTCTTTAAAAACTATTTCAGGGTCTTCTGCTTCTTTTATTCCTACCATCATCTTGCCATTTGCAAATATCCACAATTGGCATTTTGTGTTATGGATTACAAATCTCTTGGATAATGAAGAGGGGGATGATAGGATCCTACTGCCTTCCCTTTCCCATACATTCCCATATATCACACTCACCCCTATACTAATGGCTGAGTGTCATAATACTGCAACAAAACAATTATCTCTCATAAGGCTTCTTGCATCTCATGTGTCAAATGATTTGCATGACCCTAAAGAGTACATATCAATACATTTCCATTCCTCTACTATGGCCTTGCTTGCAGGTAGCCTTGCCATAGTTTCATTTCTTCTCAGTTTATCTCATGTCCCATAATGTCTTGAAAGTTGACTAATCTGTCCATTCAGCCAGTGTATACTTGAGTGTTCTACCAGCACAGGTAAGCACTGACCTTCTATTATTCCAGTTAATGTCTCCTTCTAAACCTAGCTTGAAGTTAACTGCCAGGGCATAGGCAGCATCTGTTATGCTTTTTAGGTGACCTTGTATACATTGCTCAGAATCTTTTCTTTTCTTCCACACTGACTGTGTAACTGGTTATTTTCTACATTATACTTATAGATGATTTAGATGATTTCCTGCTTGTATTCATTGCTAATAGATATGAGAAAATTGGTTCTACACAATCCAAGCAGTGGTTGTGATCATCCTGTAAACTGGTTATTTGTGAGATTTCTGTAGGCCAGAGACAGCCATAAATAGTTCAAAATAGTCAAATATAGTCAGAAATAGCCAAAACATAGCTGGAAAATAGTCATAAATAGCTAGAAAATAGTTGAAAACTGACAGAAAATAGTTGAAAATAGCCAAAATAGCAAGAAAATAGTTTAAAATAGTTAGAAAATAGTACAAAATAGTCAAGAAAGGGGGCTATATAGCAATATATAGTACTATATAGTAGCCCTCCTTACTATATAGTACTATAAAGCACTATATTGGAATAAGAAGGGCTGGATTAACCTATTTTACCTATGGGCCCTATTTGAATTATATAGTGTTATATAGTACTATATAGCATTCTGGGTTTTTCCTGATGCAGGTGCTGCAGTTTCGTGGAAGGCAAAACAGCAGGACAACATCATGCTATCGACTGCCAAGGCCGAGTACCAGGCGGCTTCCTACGCCATCCGGCATGCTTTATGGGTCCAAAATTTCTTCGGGGAAATTGGGAGGCTGTTCAGGGCTGCGCCAGCAGATATCAAGTCCGACAACCAGAGCACAATCGTGATGGCGAAGAATCCGGTCTACCACTCGAGATCGAAACACATTGACATTGTGGTGCACCATGTGCGAGACAAGGTAAAATGCATGCGTGTCACACTCGAACACATACCGGGGAAAGAAAATCCGGCCAACATCTTAACAAAGCCATTGGGACCAGATGCACATGGGAAATGCATTACTGCAATGGGCATGGCATAGGCGCTGCACTCACTGAGGGGGAGTGTTGAACTATATGATGATCTTTATTCCTTTCTAGTGTATGTTTTCCATCAGCTCCCTTCACACGATGACTGATTATATAATTACCTGATAACTGTACAGTTTCTCTTGCATATAGTCGGTAGCATAGCATTTGAGGCACCTCAGTACTTTGTCAATGTACTGAGGTGAGTAGTGTATTCGATCTGTGATGAGTAGTTTACATTGCTAACTAATGTACTAGCACACATAGGTAGATACTCATCGAATCCGAGTACTTTGTCAACGTACTGAGCACGCATAGATTCTAACAAAGAACCTATTTCACTCCTTTCGATTGGACATCCGTGGAGTCTATACTGACTTCTTCATACACCATGTACGTGGGACCCGATTAACACTGTTCCAATCGCATTTGCAAGGCATAAGGTAGAGGAAGTTCATACTCAGCCACTTATCAATTATTATGTAATCTGCATGTCACACTTTGGCTGGTGGACATGTTCATACCCTTACTACTCCACACACAGGCCATATTATCCGTAAAAAGCTCTACATATATGTAGATAAATACAATGTAAACATTCACGTGGAAAAGATTTTGATTCGTGGCCTCGTTGAATTGCGGTTAGAGCAATAGTTGGGGAAAATGAAGTCCGAAAACCTTCAATTCCCATTCCCAAATGAAGAATGTCGATCGTTACTATATAAGGCGGACTCTGACCACAAAGTCCCTGCCTCGTGATCCATCACACGTTGTCACAAGCGACTGCGTTTGGACTTCCTCCGAGTCTACCCTTACATGTCTCTGGTTCCCGCCTTTGAAATTCGTTCTCATTCACATAGACCATTAAGAAAGACCTTGTATCTAGCGTGCTGGGTACTTACCTAGGCTACCCAAGTTCGGAGGGTGGCCGATTCCATGCCAGCGAGCGAGTAGCCCCATCAGTCGGTCCAACTTGAATTCGAGAACCAACTGGATTGTACGCCACATATCACAATCTTTCCATAACTAAAAGTACGTGACACGTGCATAATCTTAATATCCGACCTGCCGCTTTTATTTCTATCGGGAGCCATTGATCCCGTCCGTTTTACCCTACAGAAGACAGCTTGCTGATATTTGGGTAACGTGCCAGTGGCCACTCCCTCCGGCATACTCACCTACATCACGTTTCCACAGGGGGGACGAGGAACCCCGAGCCAATCCGCTCCTGCGAGAAGAACCAGGGGGTTCTATCGTTCCAATAAAGTCCGCATGTGGGAGGCGGCCTCCCATACTTACAGTTCAATCATAGCTTCGAAGTGTCTTTCCTCCACCCAGTACTTGGCTCTCCGTAGTACCCCTCCCGAACTTCCCCCCCCCATATTCACTACGCCGATAACAAGAAGGTTAGGTGTGCAAGAAAGAAGTGTCTGTCCGCTCAAACAACTATGTTCTTGTGTTCAAGATACATCACTTCCTTGCCGTTGAATGGAATCCTTCGCAGTGAGCAGTGAGATCGGACAAAGACATGTTTAAGTTGCGTGCATCTATAAACTATGGAGATATGCTCCCTTCTCTTGATGCTCCATGAATCCGTGAGGGCTCACGATATAAAGAATCGTCAATCACACCGCACCCCCAGCAGCTCATTCAGACATGCTTTTCTATCTGCTTGATGCTCTTGCCGCAGCCTGTGCCCTCGCCTGTCTCAAGTCTTGGCTCTCCTGGAGTAAACGTCGCGCTCACGCTCTACCTTATCCTCCGGGACCAAAGGGATTACCTATCATTGGGAATGTGTTCGACATGCCCCCAGCCGAAGAGTGGGTGACAGCAAAACAGTGGGGAGAGAAGTATGGTAGGGCAGGGTGACCCTGTTGTAGAGCGATAACTGATCTTCGGATTCCCTGAAAAGGAGGATTGGTTTTCATTAAGAACTTCGGCACACCTTACCTCTTTTTGAATACGTACCAAGCTACCGTTGACCTGTTCGAAAAGCGTGGTCACAATTACTCATCAAGGCCAGACAATACTATGCTCGAACTGTACGCGCATCATCCTTGTCATCAGATTTTCCTTCAAGTTTTTTCTCTTAATTTGATCTTCAGCGAGAAATTCTCAGAGTGGTTTCCGCCTGTGATGCCTTACAACGACGAGCTCAGGAAGGCGAGGCAGCATTTGCATCGCTTCTTACAGAAGTCGGCTGCAATCAATTATTTCGAGCTACAGACCAAGTCTACACGCAAGATGCTCTTAAGTTTATTGAAATGTCCAGAGGATTACTCTGCTGTGATAAAACAGTGCGTGTTACGCTTCATTTAAATACTAATCTTGGCTCACAACACCGCGTAGTTGTGCTGGAGAATCGATTATGATGCTCACTTATGGATTTCAAAGTGTGTTCTTATTAGTTTGATTTTGCGTTGCGGATTTGAGCTTACATCGTGTCAGTTGCCGAGAGTGACGATCGTTACATTGAAATTTCAGAGAAGGGCATGGAATACTTTACGCAAGCGGAAGGTTTTTTCCTCGTAAACGCAGTCCCTTGGTGTGAGGGTTCAGTCCATTAATTTGGCCCCGCTTCGTGATTTACTCTTTATCATTTCAAGTACGACACCTCCCACCCTGGTTTCCTGGTGCTAGGTTCAAGAGAATCACCGAAGAGGGCTTGAAAGCCTCAATGGCCATGTACAAAGACCCATACTTCGTGGCAAAGCAATTGCTCGTATGTTTGTACCCCAGTCAAGTGGACTGTGACTAATGTTTCTTCAGAGCGATGGGTCTGCCATGCCGTCAATGACTAGTAAGCTCATAGACGCTAAAACGAATGAGGCCGGGGAACTCGAGGAGGAGGATCTGATTATGAAGTGCACTGGAGTTGCTTATGGAGGTGAGCAAGCACACAAATAGTCGGAGATGCAAACGTCGCATTCTGATATGATCGCGCGTAGCTGGTGCCGATACGGTATTTTGTTTACCCTCGTGTACTGGCTAAAGTATTGAACTCATGGGGTATCTTGTTTAAAGACTGTATCTGCAATGCACACATTCGTCCTGGCGATGACACTCTACCCAGAGTATCAAAAACGTGCCCAAGATGAGCTCGACGCAGTCGTCGGCAAAGGCAGCCTCCCGACGTTCGAAGATCGTTCGAATTTACCGTTTATAGGAGCAATTTGCAAAGAAGCTTTGAGGTAAGTAATTTCGTTGCGTGAGTGAGCTAGACTGACTGAAGGTGCTTCAGATGGCAGATTGTAGCTGCATGGGGTATGTGTGCTTCAAGAAGTCCCTAAAGGATGTCTATTCAAATCCAACCGGTGCAGGCGTAGCCCACTGTGCTACGGAGGATGATGTTTATAAAGGATACTTCATTCCTGCGGGTACTACCGTGCTCTCGAACCTTTGGTAGGTCGATAACATGTACTTCATAAAACGTAAAACCATCTCTGAATGACCTCGTAGGGCCATGACGAGAGATCCTAAAATATACTCGGATCCTGATAAGTTCATCCCAGACCGCTGGATACCTTCCGAAGGGAAGGAACTTCCTATGGACGTTAGCAAAATAGTATTTGGCATTGGCCGACGGTAAGTATCATTGCGCACGCCATCAAAGTTGAAGACGGATACTTATGACCGGCGAACTCTGCGACTAGGATCTGTCCAGGCAGACATGTCGCAGAGAACGCGGTAAGTGTCACTAAGTAGCCCCGACTACATGGGCTTAACTCGTGCGAAGCTCTTCATCGCTGTCGCCTCCATACTGTCAGCCTTCAGCATCTCAAAGGCATTGGATGAAAATGGCTTGCCGATTACGCCAAAAGTGGAGTATACACCGAACTTCAACAGGTACGTAGTGTACTTTTTGCGGCGCACTAGGTTTATTTCATTACTGAGATTGATCGTCTGAAGACACCCTAAGCCATTCAAATGTAAAATCACCCCGCGCTCCAGTAACATCGAGTCTGTTATTCGCCAGGCCATTGAGTCTGTTGGCTAAAGCTCAGCTTCAAGAGCAATATGTCTCAACGGATGAGGGTTGTGACGTTATTTCAACGTGAACTGCCACACTATTGAACTTAATAAATGTATTCTCAGAGTTATTGAACTAAACATATGCTCAGCGTGAGGTGTATCGAGCGTGAGGTGGCTGTATGCGCGTATAGGAAACTATTCGCGCACAGCGGAGAATGAAGCTAATACTACAATAAGAAAACAATCTACAGAATATAGCATTTATCCTGGATTGAACCGGAGCTTGCCAGATTCCAACAAGAGTATCGAACGTGTGAGCGTGAGGCATGACGAAGTAAAGTACCTAAGTATATGCTGTAAGAAATAATGCTCGATCCACAAATAAAAGAATGGGACTCTTTATATTCAAACCTACCTGTAAGAAATAATGCTACTCCTAATCAGATATAAAACATATGAAGAGACCATAAGATGCTCACCCCAGTCCACAAATAAAAGAATGGGACTGAGGTGCATGAAATTTTACATTGGACTATATGCGCAATCCCAAACAGGGATGCGCTTACTAAACTCCGCATTCGGCTGTTATGTCATATAACTCCAACATATGCCAGACAATAGATTAGTCAAATTGAATGCAAACTGAATAGCCCAGTGCTCGGTGTATCGAGCGTGAGGTGAGTATATGCGCGTGAGTAAAGCTAAACATGCATGTCTGAGTGTAAAGTATATACTAGAAGTGCCTCCGCCAATTGTATGACATATGTGAGCCATAAGTTTAAGCGGTCCTGGAGTCTATGATACAATACGTCACGTGCAACCAGAGTTTTGCCGCCTTTTCCCGACAGGTCTGGCCCAGGGGCAGTAATATTTTCTCCATCCTAAACTGTAAGAATCTATGCGCACTCAGTACGTTGACAAAGTACTCATTCGATGAGTATCTACCTATGCACGCTAGTACAATAGTTAGCAATGTAAATGACTCATCGTGACTCTAATACACTACTCACCTCAGTACGTTGACAAAGTACTGAGGTGCCTCGAACGCTACGCTATCGACTATATGCAAGAGAAACTGTACAGTTATCAGGTAATTATATAATCAGTCTTTGCGCGAAGGGAGCTGATAGAAAACATATACTAGAAAGGAATAAAGATCGCCGTATATTCCAACATAAACCATCAACGACGCTAACACAACCGCAAATAAAATCTCGGGTTTTCGTCGAATGAACGTACTACAGTCGAACTTCCCGTATGGTATATCTTTCCTAATGTATAACCTCCTTTAATGCATGGGCTCAGGCTTCCACCAAGTTGGTAGATAGGAAATCCCTATAAGATAATGCATAAAATTCCAAATGCATAATGCATAGCCAAAATGGGGTATTTACATAGGGATATTCTTAAAATCTACACACGTTGTGGTAGATGATGAGGTGCAGTGGTGAAGTAGAGGCGAAGGTGAGTTATCAGCGTAAACTGATGTATTTCTTGGGCGAGACCAGCTCTCCTTATATACACATTCCGTGGGCTAGTATTACTATAATTATCTAGCTCCTATATCATATGGCGTTATCTTTGTATTAAATAAATATAACGAACGATATAAATAAAGTACGTGGTCATAAGACCAACAACCTTACTAAGTGAACGATAACGCAACGATAACGCCATACGATAGGAGCTAGTTAGTTATAGTAGTACTAGCCCACGGAACGTGTATATAAGGGGAGCTGGTCTCGCCCTAGAAATACATCGATTTACGCTGATAACCCACCTTGCCTGAGTCTCACCACTGCACCTCATCGTCTACCACAACGTGCGTAGATTTTAAGACTTTGCGTTATTGTTGGTTTAGTAAGGTGGTTGTTCATATGACCACTTGCTATTTATATTGTTTGTTATATTTGTTACAATTTTCCTTTACTTTCCCTTACTGCGCTGACTCACTTCCCTTTCGTCATCATCAGTCAGCGCAACTCCCCCATTTCTCTACCTTACTCATCCTTATTCACCTTGCACCATAAGACGCCATGATGACGCCTTGTTGCACCATCATGACGTGCTTTGCTTACCGATCACTGTACTTGTATTACCAAGGCCTTCCTTGAGTTTCCACGACCTTCCGCAGTCTGGTAAACATACCTAACCAAGTCGCTACAGTAACAAACACATAGAGTAGCATATAAGCATGTAACTTCAGTAGCACAAGCCCTAAGCTTGTGCTCTTTGTTCATACAAGCCCATTATCTGCCACCACCAGTCTACTGTGCGCCGTTGTGCCATCAAGTCACTTCGTCGTAACCTGACTCACTCTCAGAAGCCTACCGCGTCCACATCGTCGATCAGGAAGCATTGCCGATGATCCCCTTCGACTTACGACATCTAGGAAGCCCCATTGCCGTACCATCAGTTCTGATGATCAGGAAGCCCCGACGTCAATCACCACATAACCATTGAGCTTAACAATATTTATTTAATAGATATGCATTATCCAGGGTCAATTAACCGCCAGCTAATTGCATTTTGCTTACACATGTTCCTGATGTGGATCATTTACAAGCACTTCCACCTGGTTCAAATAGAATATTCAGTTGAATTTCCTCAATTTTGTCTAAGTATTCAATAGAATAGGGTTATTTCTACCATACTTAAATATTTGTCCCATTTTTATCAGCCTTTTCTTCAATTATGTAATAAAGATGGCCTTCTCTGCTGCATAACCCCTTATAATGCATGGTCTGACCCTTCCACCGAGCGCTATACCATATGGGAAGTTTGACTGTACTTGATTATATCAAGATCTTATCTTACACCTTTCGATTGGACATCCGTGGAATCTAGACCAACTCTTTGATGCGCCATGTATGTGGGTCTCGATTAACACCCTTCCAATCGCATTTATGGGACATACGTACTTCTCGATTATGAAATTCGCTTTCATTTGCATAGACCGTCGGGAAAAATTTCGTATTGAGCGCGTGGGATGGTTACTCTGGCCGCCCAAGTTCGAAGGGTGCGAGCGAGTAACCCCATCCGTCGGTCCAATCCCAGTACCAGCTGGATTGTACGCCACATACCACAATCTTGCCACAAACAAAAGTAGGCGACACACGCATTATCTGAATTATCTGAATATCTGACCTGCTGCTTTTTTTGTCTATCGGGAGCCATTGACCCCGTCCATTCCACCCTACAAAAGGCAGCTCTTTGAAATATTTAGTACCGTGGGACGCCGGTATACGTACCTCCATTACGTTTCCACAGAGAGCATGAGGTACCCCAAGCCAATCCGCTTTTACTAGAAGAACTAGGGGGTTCTATCGTTCCAACAAAAGTCTGCATGTGGGAGGCGGCCTCCCATACTTACAGTTCAATCATAGCTTCGAAGTGTCATCCCTCCACCCAGTACTTGGCTCTTCGTAGCGCCCCTCTCGAACCTCCGTCCATATCCTCCCCGTAGATAACAAGAAGGCTAGGTGTGCAAGAAAGAAGTGCCTGTCCGCATGTATCTGGCTTGTACTCAAATAACTATGTTCTCGTGTTCAAGATACATCACTTCCTCGCCGTTGAATGGAATCTTTCGCAGTAAGATCGGACAAAGACATGTTCACGTTGCGTGCATCTAACTCCATGAACTACGGAGATATTCTCCCTTCCCTTGACGCTCCATGAAGCTTTAAGGGCTCACGGTATAAAGGATCGTCGATTACCCCACACCCCCAGCAGCTTATGAGGCATGCTTTTCTATCTGCTTGATGCTCTTGCCGCAGCCTGCGCTCTTGCCTGTCTCAAGTCTTGGCTCTCATGGCGTAAACGTCGCGCTCACGCTCTACCTTATCCTCCGGGACCAAAGGGATTACCTATCATTGGGAATGTGTTCGACATGCCCCCTGCCGAAGAGTGGGTGACAGCGAAAGAGTGGGGAGAGAAGTATGGTAGGGCAGGGTGACCCTGTTGTAGAGTGATAACTAATATTCGGTTTCTCTGGAAAGGGGGATTGGTATTCATCAAGAACTTCGGCACACCTTATCTCTTTTTGAATACGTACCAAGCTACTGTCGATCTCTTCGAAAAGCGTGGTCACAACTACTCATCGAGGCCAGACAATACCATGCTCGAACTGTACGTTCATCATCCTTGCCGTCAAATTTTCGTTTAATTGTTCTTTCTTGATTTGGTCTTTAGTGAAAAATTCTCAGAGTGGTTTCCGCCTGTGATGCCTTATAACGACGAGCTCAGGAAGGCGAGGCAGCATTTGCATCGCTTCTTACAGAAGTCGGCCACAATCAATTATTTTGAGCTACAGACCAAGTCTACACGCAAGATGCTCTTAGGTCTCTCGAAAACTCCGGAGGATTATTCCGCACTGATAAAGCAGTAGGTGGCATTGTACGTATGGGATCTTAGTTTGACTCCCGATGCCATTATAGCTGTGCTGGCGAATCGATCATGATGCTCACTTATGGGTTTCAAAGCATGTCCTTTTGCGTCCAATATCACGTACCGAATATAAACTTATAAATTTTCAGTTGCTGGAAACGACGATCGCTACGTTGAACTTTCTAATAAGGGTGTAGAGTACTTTTCAGAAGCGGAAGGGTTTTTCCTCGTAAACGCAGTCCCTTGGTGTAAGGATTCTGTACAGAGGTTTGAACTAAGGTCGTATTCACCGCACATTCTTTCCAGTACGGCATCTTCCCTCCTGGTTTCCTGGCGCTGGGTTTCAAAGCATCGCCAAGGAAGGCTTGAAGATTTCAATGGCCATGCATAAAGAACCATACTTTGAAGCAAAGAAATTACTTGTATGTTGAAGCCCTGATCAAGTAGATCATGCCTAATCCTCTTCAGAGCGATGGATCTGCTGTGCCGTCAATGATTAGCAAGCTCATAGATGCTAAAACGAACGAGTCCGGGGAACTTGAGGAGGAAGATTTGATTATGAAGTGCACCGGTGTTGCATATGCAGGTGAGTAAGAATTAAGGTAGTCAGAGATTCAGACACTACATTCTGACATGGTCGCGTGTAGCTGGTGCCGACACGGTGTTTTGTTTACCCTTATGTATCGGCTAAAATATTGAACTCATGGGGTATCTTGTTTAAAGACTGTATCTGCAATGCACACATTCGTCCTGGCGATGACACTCTATCCAGAGTATCAAAAACGTGCCCAAGATGAGCTCGACGCAGTCGTCGGCAAGGGCAACCTCCCGACGTTCGAAGATCGTTCGAATTTACCGTTTATAGGAGCAATTTGCAAAGAAGCTTTGAGGTAAGTAATTTCGTTGCGTGAGTGAGCTAGACTGACTGAAGGTGCTTCAGATGGCAGATTGTAACTCCATGGGGTATGTGCGCTTTAAGAAGTCCCTAAAGGATGTCCATTCAAATCCAACCGGTGCAGGCATAGCCCACTGTGCTACGGAGGATGATGTTTATAAAGGATACTTCATTCCTGCGGGTACTACCGTGCTCTCGAACCTTTGGTAGGTTGATAACATACACTTTATAAAACGTAAAAACTTTTTCGAATGACCTCGTAGGGCCATGACGAGGGATTCCAAAATTTACTCGGATCCTGATAAGTTCATTCCCGATCGCTGGATACCTTCCGAAGGGAAGGAACTTCCTATGGACGTTAGCAAAATAGTATTTGGCATTGGCCGACGGTAAGTATCATTGCGCACGTTATCAAAGTCGAAGACGGATACTTATGAACCGGCGAACTCTGCGACTAGGACCTGTCCGGGCAGACATGTCGCAGAGAATGCGGTAAGTGTTACTAAGTAGCTCCGATCTGCATGAGCTTAATTTGTACGTAGCTCTTCATCGCTGTCTCTTCCATACTGTCAGCCTTTAGCATCTCAAAGGCATTGGATGAGAATGGCGTCCCGATTACGCCAAAAGTGGAGTATACACCAGTATTTACAAGGTACGTATTGTGTACTTTTTGCAGCGCACTAGATTCTTTTCAATACTGAGACTGATCGTCTGAAGACACCCTAAGCCATTCAAATGTAAGATCACCCCGCGCTCCAGTAACATCGAATCAGTCATTCGCCAGGCCATTGAATCTGCCAGTTAAGGTCTAGCCGTCTTGCGGCCATCTGGAAGGGTTCCGAACATTTGCCTCAAAGAAAATCACGATTTCTAAACGCTTCGCTTGCCTGCTTTTACTCGATATATATTGTCCGAAATGACACCTTGAGTGCGGCGAGTTGGTCGATTTCGTTTTTGTACAATATTAACTCGAAGTTCCAACGATAAATATATTTTGAGCCTTCCAAATCCAGGTATGGAAAACCTGTCTTTTAAAAATGTCAGTATGACTCGGAGGTGCCAGACGACTGAATGAATCATGGCATCAAACTCTTACTTGGATTTTTGTAAAATATACAAACACCCAACTCAACCTATTGTGAATCCTAAGCTTGTACACGTACATATACTTTATCTAGCAATGGCTTCTGTTCTGTGATAATAATCTAACTTGAAGTCTAGCATACTGGAGACCTTGTATTTAGCATGTGATGCATTTACTTATATTAAATAAATATAATGAACAAGTAAATATAGAATGGTCATATGAACAACCATCTTACTAAGAGAACAATAATGCAATGATAACACAATACAATAGGAGCTATGATAGTTATAGTATATGTAGCTCATGGTAGATGCATATAAGGAGAGCTGGTCTCTACTATGAAATACATCAGTTTACACTGATAACCCCGTTTCCCCTCAACTTCACCACTGCACCTCAATGTCTACCACAATGTGTGTAGATTTTAAGAGGTTATGAGCCTTGACTCTACAAACTAATGAAACAATTAACAAAAAATTATAAATGAAATGAAACTATGTCTGATGGACAATGTCCTAACACTTGTGAGCAAACATGTTTGCAAAAATTATCAGGATTAAGAATAATTGCTAACAAATTAAAAATAGTGTACATACAGTCACATACTATCGAAGAACTTGAAGAAAATTTTCAAAAAGCAAAAGATAGCAAAAGGTTAGTCGACTTAATCGTTCAGTGTAACCTTCGACAAATACCTATACATGGAACTGAACAACAAATACAAGATCAAATAGAAAGGTACAACAATTCTACAAAAGATGTAAAAATAAAAATAAAAGCTGACTATAAAACTGAATTAACAAATCATGCTAAAGATTTAGGCATATTGTTACAATTTTCCTTTAATTTCCCTTATTGCGCTGACTCACTTCCTCTTCATCATCATCAGTCAGCGCAACTCCCCCATTTCTCTTCCTTACTCATCCTCATTTGCCTTACACCATAAGATGCCATGATGACGCCTTATCGCACCATCATGACATGCTTTGCTTACTGATACCTTCATTTGTATTACCAAGACATTCCTTGGGTTTCCATGACCTTCCATAGTCATGTAAATGACCTTATACATGACCCTACAGTAGCAAACACATAGAGTAGCATATAAGCATGTAACGTAGATTGCACAAGCCCTAAGCTTGTGCTCTTTGTTCATACAAGCCCATTATATGTGCCTCAGTGCCCTCTGTGTGCTCTACCTCATCATTTGGCACTTCGTCGTAACCCGACTCTTCTAAGAAGACACTGCATACCTTATCAATGATCAGGAAGCCCCATTGCTGATCATCACCGCCTTACAGCATCTAGGAAGCCCCGTTGCCATAACACCTGCCCCGATGATCAGGAAGCCCCGACATCGATCACCACGTAATCGTTGAGCTTAACACATATTGGATCAAGGGAAATCATCTGAAATCAGATATTGAATCAGTATGTATTTGGGTATATCTGATCCAAAAGAAAAAGAACAATTTAAAACTAATAATCCTTATATTAAGCCAGAAGACAATAAAAAAGAAGACAATAAAGAAGACACAAAAGAAGATGACGAAGACACAAAAAACGAAAAACCCCCATGTGAGCCATCCGAACCTTCTGACCCTGATGACTCAGATGCTAACAACACTGAGGAAGATGAACCAAGTATGGCAATGAAACTCGCAGAACTCCAGAAATTCTTCGACAGCATTGAGAAACTCAACAGCCACAGAAATTATAAACTCTGGAACTACAGAGTCCGAAGCGCCATTGAAAGTGCAGGTTATGGTAACCTGCTCACTAACTCCCCAGGAACTGGAGAGATTAGTATCTCAAGCGCTTTATATAATGGCATTATGCGCACTATGCCCAACAAAATATTGGCTTATTATCTTAATTTCTCTAAAGATATACCAGCATTACTCAAAGCACTTGACAGATGATATAATGTCCAGACAAAAATTACAAAGGGCTTTAACAAGGCTGCCCTTTTTGATATCAGAGGTAATGTCAGCCATTTCGATGGAACACTTGATAACCTCAGCAATAAATATGAGGAACTCATAGCCCAAGGGGTAAAAGTTTCCAAGTCGACATACATATCAGCTATTATGAGGGCAACACCTGAACAATATCAATATGTACTCACGCAAAGTGAGTTATATATTAAAACTATTAACGAAACAAATCCAGGGAACACTCCAATCGAGTTAACCCCACAATTTCTATTAACAGCATTACGAAATGCTTTCAAAGGATGGCATAAAAACCATCAGAGGACAGGAGCAGTGGCTAACCACCTGCCCAAGGACAAGCAGACTCACCCTTATTTTAGGGGCCGCAGACGTGGTTTTAGCCGTGGTGTACAATCACGAGGATGTGGCTACAGAGGCTGTGGCAGATTTTGAGGACGAGGACGTGGGGGATATTCCCCTAACCAACAATCACATATGGTAAAGTGCTATAATTGTAATAAGCTAGGACACTTTAGTCAAGACTGCTGGGTGCCAAAAACGGAATGGACGAAGGCAGCTCAGAAGAAGAAAGAGGAAGTGAATGACGAAAAAGGAAAAGGGAAAGAAATGGGTGCATCAGCAGCACCGACGACGACTGGGGCAAATGCGGCCCAGGCTAAACATACTGCAGCAACAGCAGCAACAAACATTGCATCGAGCTTGTGAATCGAATTAAGCGCTGTAATAGGCCGAGGCAAAACCACCTTTATAACCAAAATCGATGACAACGACTTCAAAATGGGAGAATTCCCAATTTATTCCTATAACAACTTCCTTGACACACCAGGAAATCATGATAGTGCCATGGAAGATGTGGATGACAATAATTTAGATGTAAGCATTAATGCAATAACAACAAACAAAATTGCTAACAACATTTATTCTTCAATGGATATAATTGATACTGGTGCAACGATACATTTAACACCATATCTGAATCGATTACGAAATACATATAAAACTGACGCTATAACAATAACTGCCGCTAACAAAACAACATTTATGGCAAATATAGTAGGGGATCTTAAGCTTTACATCCCCAACAGACACTCGGTAAGTGTCATAACATTATCAAATGTATATTACAATCCTAAAATGAATATGACATTAGTCTCTCAAGGACTTCTATGTCAAGACAGTTACAAATTTATTTATAAAGAAAACGAATGCACAATAAAGTATCCTAATGGATCTTTATGCAGAAAAATTAAAAACAAAAATGGATTGTATAGTATATTTAACAACAATGTACAAGTGGCTACAAAAAATGTAACATTATTCAAACTTCACAAAAAACTCGGACATATAAGTTATGCTTATATAAAGTGATTACTAAAAGAAGATCAAATTACAAATAACAAAATATCAAATTACGATGAAACTCAATGTACAATTTGCTTAGAAGCAAACATAAAAAGAATGCAAATTCCAAAATTATGTATTTCAAAATTAGCAGAAAAATTTGGCAATCATATACATATGGACATATGGGGTCCAGCATCCACACATGCTATTGGAGGATATAAATATCTTCTTACTCTGGTAGATGACACTACTGGATGGATAAAAATGATTTTATTAAAAACTAAAGATGAAGGTTTTAACACATTTACAACATGGGCTACAATGTTCAATACACAATATAACATAAAAATAAAAATATTACAAAGTGATAACGACACAGTGTTTTTAAGTAAACAATTTACCGAATATTTAGAAAAAAACAGAATGATATGAAAGCTGACTGTTCATGATACACCACAACAAAATGGAGTAGCAGAACAATCACATCAAGCAATTTTAAATAATACACGAGTTAATTTGCTACAAGTGAAATTACCACCCAGTTTATGGGGAGAAGCTGTAAAATACAGTACTTACATTTACAACAGAACACCAAAGAGTGCTATTGATTTTAAAACACTGTACTTTAAACAATATAACGAAAATTATAACATTGACGATTTAAAAGAATTCGGTCAATATTGCATCATAAGACAAGAAGACATTAATAAATTACAACCAAAAGGAATTTATGCACAATGGCTAGGATTTGATGATGAAAGTAAAGGTCATAGAACCTATCATAACAGAAAAATTACAGTCAAATGAAATTTACAATTTTTAGATTCCCCGCCATCTAAAATTGAAGGGGAGAATATAACAGAAAAACAAAATGAACAAATACAAGAATTAACAAAAGAAAGACCAATAAGAACAATTAAACCAATGAAACGATCATTAGGTCTAAATTTTGATGAACAAAATACAGTTGCCTATCTTACGGAATTTAATCAATTCAATATGGAATTAATAGGCAATCCAAATTCATACCAACAAGCGATCAATAGAATTGATGCAAATCAGTGGATCACAGCAATGAAAGAAGAAATAAAGACATTAATTGAAAGATCTACATGGACAATCATTGATCCACCAAAAGATATAAATATAATCGGAACAAGATTCATTTATAAAACAAAAAGATTAGCAAATGGAGAAATTGAATGATACAAAGCAAGATTAGTAGTTCAAGGATTTGCCCAAAAAGAGGGTATTGATTACTATTCAAATGATACATTCGCTCCAGTGGCACGATTAGCCACAGTAAGAACAATATTAAGTTGGAGCGCAACAAATGATTATGAAATTCACCAAATAGATATTAAATCAGCATACTTATATGGTGAACTTGAAAAAGATGAAAATATATATATAAAACCACCACCAGGAAATCTAGTTGAAACAAAACCTGGACAAGTTTTAAAATTAAATAAAGCCTTATACGGATTAAAACAAGCAGGCAGACGATGGTATAAAAAATTATCAGAAATTCTAATGGGAATTGGACTAGTACAAGCAGTCCAAGACAACACAGTATTCTTAAGAAAAGTAAAAGGAAAAACAATTCTAATACTTTTCATACATGTTGATGATATAATGATATGCAGCTTAAATTTGTTAATAATAAAAGCCTTTAAAAACGAAATAGGAAAACACATAAAATTTACTGACAGAAATGATGTACATTGGTTACTTGGGATTGAAATTGAACGAAACCAAGAAGAAAGAATTATAAAACTAAGACAAAAGAATTACATTGATAATATAATCGAAAAATATAAACTGAAAGATGCTGCAATGGTATGAACACCAATGACACCAGGACAAGTGTTAAAATCACTGGAAAACCCAACCAATGAAGAACTAAATTTTATGAAACAAATACTGTACATGAGTATGGTTGGAGCATTACAATATG
Organism: Coniferiporia sulphurascens; assembly: GCA_002794785.1. NCBI lineage: Eukaryota > Fungi > Basidiomycota > Agaricomycetes > Hymenochaetales > Hymenochaetaceae > Coniferiporia > Coniferiporia sulphurascens. The sequence goes on along the minus strand of NBBA01000016.1, from coordinate 351,514 downwards.
CAGCAGATTGTACAAGACCTGATATATCATTCACAACAGGTCAATTTGCTAGGCATTTAAATAAACCTAGTATCGAACACTATAACGCAGTAAAACACTGTTTCAAATATCTAAAAGGAACAAACAATTATTGGTTAATACTCAGAGGAAAAGATCCAATTGAGTTAATCGGATATACCGATGCTGACGGAATGACACAAGAAGGCCATAAAGCAATATCTGGATATATATTTCAAATTGGAAATGCAATGACATCATGGTCAAGTAAAAAACAAGAATTAGTGTCATTATCAGTATGCGAAGCTGAACTACAAGCCTTAACACATGGAGTAAAAGAAGCAATATGGCTAAGAAGACTGGCCGAAGAGGTACTGCAGACCTTGGATACACCCACGAAAATATTATGTGATAATCAAGCAGCCATAACTATAGTGAACTCAACAGAACAAAAATATACACAATGAACAAAGCATATTGATATATGAAAAGATTTTTTAAGAGACTATATAGAAAATGAAACTATAACAGTTTCATATATTCCAACTGGACAGCAAAAAGCTGACATCATGACAAAAGCACTAACAATAGAATTAATCAAATGTTTTACAAGTGTTACAAATTTCCTTTACTCATCGCTTTCATCAGCATTAGTCATCTCCATTGACTAAGCTACCTTGTATGCTGACTGATCCTAGCTTCATGATCAGTCAGACTCTTCTACTGTTAAGCTCAACAGTTACGCTGTGATCGACGTCGGGGCTTCCTGATCGTCTGGACTGATGGTACGGCAATGGGGCTTCCTAGATGTCGTAAGTCGAGGGATGATCGTCGTCGGGGCTTCCTGATCAGCGATGTAGATGTAGTAGGCTTCTTATAGCGAGTCGGGTTACGACGAAGCAACTAATGGCTCAAGGGCACAGAGTAGACTGGTGGTAGCAGATAATGGGCTTGTATGAACAAAGAGCACAAGCTTAGGGCTTGTGCTACTGAAGTTACATGCTTATATGCTACTCTATGTGTTTGCTACTGTAGCGACTTGGTTAGGTATGTTTACCAGACTGTGGAAGGTCATGGAAACGCAAGGAAAGCCTTGGTAATACAAGTACGGTGATCAGTAAGCAAAGCACGTCATGATGGTGCAATAAGGCGTCATCATGGCGTCTTATGGCATGAAGTGGGATATGATGAGTAAGGTAGAGAAATGGGGGAGTTGCACTGACTGATGATGATGAAGAGGAAATGAGTCAGCACAGTTAAAAGGAAAGGTAAAGGAAAATTGTAACATCTACCAGTTTCTATCTCCTTCCATGCTGACTGATCCTTACCATTCGCTCAGTCCGCATTCCATATTGTTCTATAGTGTTCTACACATGTATATAAGGACTCGCTTTCAGAGCATCAAGCCTTAAGCTTGTGCTCTTCATTCAATAGAGCCTACTTGTTCACTATCTCCTCTGTGGGATATTAAGTCACCAGCCACCAGTCTACCAGTCTACTAGTCCCTGGGGAAACCCTTGCTCAATTATTGTCTCGTCTCTACCTTGTTACATTTGGTCAATCCTCGTCGATCGCTTAGTAAGCCTTACCTAAACAGTAGGCTTAACAACAAGTCTACTCCACCTAGTAAAAGTTCAAAGGGGAGTATTAAATAAATATAATGAACAAGTAAATATAGAATGGTCATATGAACAACCATCTTACTAAGAGAATGATAATGCAACAATAATGCAATATGATAGGAGCTATGATAGTTATAGTATATGTAGCTCATGGTAGATGTATATAAGGAGAGCAGGTCTCTACTACAAAATACATTGGTTTACACTGATAACCCCATTTCCCCTCAACTTCACCACTGCACCTCAACATCTACCACAATGTGCATAGATTTTAAGAACTTACGAGGCTCCGAGTCGGAACAAAAACGTGCCTCAAGTTCGAAAACACATTGAAATTTGTTCAGGAAAGTGTCAAACTTTATAGTCGTCCATGTGAAAACTGATGCTACAAGTTATTATAAAGCATCCGATGCTTCATACTTACATCTTAAACAAGCTCAAAGATATATTTCGTGGGACTTCGAGTTATTATACAAAACAAGGATTCGCGTTCGAGGCGCAGACTTGGACGAAGAACCCAAAAAAATTTCACTTCATTCTAGACGTTTATCGTTCAGAATCCCACTTCTTGTAGGATAGATAATCAGTCTCCCTCCAAATGCTTGCAAGGCGACTCATGAAGCTAACTGGCCGATTCAACGGCCTGGCGAATAACCGACTCTATGTTACTGGAGCGCGGTGTGATGTTACACTTGAACGGTTTGGGATGTCTTTAAGCCATTAATATCAGTTACAATACCAAAACGGGTTTAGGGCATCCGGAAGAATCGTACCTGATGAAGTTCGGTGTATACTCTTCTTTTGGCGTGATCGGGACGCCATTTTCGTCCAACGCCTTTGAGACGTTGAAGGCCGACAGTATGGAAGCGGCAGCAATGAAGAGCTTCGTGCAAGTCAATTCCATGCGGATCAAAGCTATCCGATGACACTTACTGCGTTCTCTGCAACGTGTCTACCCGGACAGATTCTGTCCACAAGAGTTTTTTTGGTCGTTATTATCTGTTTTCGACAACGTGCGCAAGAATACTCACCGTCGACCGATGCCAAATACTATTCTACCAACATCCATTGGAGGCTCCTTCCCTTCGGATGGCAGCCAGCGGTCGGGAATGAATTTGTCAGGTTCTGGGTAGGTTTTAGGGTCCCTCAGCATGGCCCTTCGGAATCAATCGATCACTTTCTAATTGTCAAGAAGATGCGGATTGTCGACCTACCAGAGGTTTGAAAGCACCGTAGTACCCGCGGGGATAAAGTATCCCTCGTAAATGTCATCCTCCGTAGAGCAGTGGGCTATGCCTGTGTCGTTTGAGTTTTGATAAATATATGTTTGGGGGTTCGGGGGTTATGGCGTACATACCCCAGGCAGCCACAATCTGCCATCTGAAGCATCTTCAGTCAATCAAGTTCGCTTCCGCAACGAAGCTACTTACCTCAGAACTTCTTTGCAAATCGCTTCTACAAACGGTAAACTCGGACGATCCTCGAACGTCGGAAGGTTATCTTTGCCGATGACCGCGTCGAGCTCATCCTGGGCGCGTTTTTGATATTCCGGGTGGAGTGTCATCGCCAAAACGAATGTATGTATAGCTGATACAGTCTATGATCGAAGCGTCCTATGAGGTCAATACTACAACCAAGGTCCAATATTCGAGGTAAATAAATCACCGTGTCGGCGCCAGCTATACGCGGCCGTATTCTGTCAGACAGGATGTCTGAAAGATTTGAGAATTTAATCATCTACTTACCTCCGTAGGCGGCTCCGGTGCACTTCATGATTAGGTCCTCTTCTTCAATTTCCCCGGACTCCTTCATTTTGGCGTCTATAAGTTTGCTCGTCATAGATGGTTGCGCCAATCCCTCGTTCTAAAGAAATAGTTAAATATGAGCATACGAATAGCGTACCGACATACAATCAACTTCTTTGCCACGTAATATGGCTCTTGGTACATGGCCATCGAATGCTTTATGCCCTCTTCGGCGATTTTCTTGAATCTAGCGCCGGGTAACCAAGAGGGAAGATGTCGTACTAGAGAAAATTGACAGTAAGTGCGGAGCTGGGTTGAGTTGACGGACAGAATCCTCACACCAAGGGATTGCGTTTACAAGGAAAAACCCTTCCGCTTCCGTGAAGCATTCCATGCCCTTCTCTGAAATTTCAATGTAACGATCATCACTTGCGGCAACTGAGCCATTGTAAGTTCGAGCCCGATACGCGATATTGGACAATGAAAGAACACACTTTGAAATCCATAAGTGAGCATCATGATCGATTCGCCAGAGCAGCTATAATAGTGTCGTGAGTCACGATCCGATCCCACGTGCACAATATACATACTACTTTATCAATGCAGAGTAATCCTCTGGGGTTTTCAAAAAACCCAAAAGCATCTTGCGTGTACACTTGGTTTGTAGGTCAAAGTATTTGGTTGAGACTGCCTTCTGAAAGAAGCGATGCAGATACTGTCTTGATTTCCTGAGCTCGTCATTGTAAGGCATCACAGGTGGGAACCATTCTGAGTATTTCTCGCTAAAGGCCAGTAAAAGAATTAAATATAGATATGAGGACAAAGAAGATGTGCGTACAGTTCGAGCATGGTGTTGTCTGGCCTCGATGAGTAATTGTAACCACGCTTCTCGAAGAGGTCGACAGTAGCTTGGTAGGTGTTCAAAAAAAGGTAGGGTGCGCCGAACTTCTTGATGAATACCAATCCCCCTTTTCCAGAGAAGAGGTAAGATTAGTTACCATTCTGCGGCCGGATATCCCTATCATACCGTATTTCTCTCCCCACTGCCTTGCTGTCTCCCATTCTTCGGCAGAAGGCATATCGAGCACGTTCCCAATGATGGGTAATCCCTTTGGCCCCGGAGGATAGGGGAGAGCGTGGGCACGACGTTTACGCCATGAGAGCCAAGATTTGAGACAGACGACGGCGCAGGCCGCGGCGAGGGCATCAAGCAGATAGAACAACATGGCTGGAGGCACTAAAGCACCCTTGAGGTCCTGGGGATAAAGGACCAAGCTGGTGATCCTTTATACGAAAGTCGGGCCCCGGGTCCTCAAAGTTCCATGGAGCACACGGAAAGGAGAAGGAGGCATGTCTCCATAGACCACGGAGTTGGATGCACGCGGCGTGACCATGTCTCTGTCCAATTTGTCCTAGGAAGAGTTCTATTCAATGGTCACCAAAAGGCAAGGAAGTCGTATATATTGAACACGGGAACATAGTTATTTGAGTACAAGCCATATACATGCGAACAGACACCTTCTTGCAAACCTAGCCTTTTTGTTATCAACGTAGGGGACTTAGGCGGAAGTTCGGGAAAGGCACTACAAAGAAGCAGTCGTTGGGAGACGAGACAGTACTTCCAAGCTGTGAATGAACTGTAACCATGAGAGACCGACTCCCATACGAAGGCTCCATTGAGGCGATAGAATCCACTCGTTCTTCTCGTAAGGTCGGATTGGCTCAGAATCGCTCAGGCCTTCTGTGGCAAACGTAATGCCTGTACGTATACCGGAGTGCCCACGGAAGACAGATATCAGCAAGCCGTCTTTCGGGTTTTGTATGGTGGAGAGGATGAGGTCAATGGCCTCGGAGAGGCAGAATGGCAGGTCAGATGCTCAGCCAGAGACCGTACAAGTACATGCTGCCGATTGGGTTGTAGTAAGAGCGGCATGTTGCATATAACTCAGCTGGATCTCGGACCGGACCGATGAATCATGTGGCTTTCGTGCCGAATCGCCATCCTCCGATCCCTACATAGCGTTAGTAACCGCACACGCTGAATACAATGCTTTCCTGTATGTACTGAAAGAGCGTTCCATAGGCAGGCAGTTTCCAGGACACGTACATCCAGCGGATGCGAATTAAGGTGTGTCAACTGGGCCCTGCATAGTGCATCAGAGAGTCCGTCCAGACCCTACCATCAACCGAAAAGTGTGAGATAGCCTATTAATGGACTCTGCACGACCCGACAAGATGACCCGACTACATACCGTACGTGAATGCCAACAGCGCCAAAGGATAATTCCAAGACACATTCCACTCTTGATGTGATGGATTGCTTATATTCGCTTCCGTTCCTTCACTGGAAGTTTTCAAATTTGCAGTCGTGTCAACGTTGTCGGCAATAAGTTTTACGAGAATCAGGATGGAGAAATTTTTCGAAAAGGAAGGTCACGCATGTGACGTGACCGGATGCAGACTAGGCGACAAGTTACGCCGCACCCACATATGGAAGGTTTTCACATCACCCATTTTGCCGTTGAAAACGTAGTGAAATCACCTAACATTAAAACCATTAAAATTGGTCTTTACTATACCATGTTTACAACACTTACGTATATTTTTAGCATATAGACTTACCAAATAAATTCACGGCGGTATTTCGGGTAATGGGAAACACCTTCCGTTTGGGGTGTGGCATAAGTAATTGAATCCACCTGCACTATTGTGTGACCCATCCTACAAATTCTCATGTTTTGCTTTTGGAACACTCAAAGCTCAACCGATGGGCTTCTTCTTTGGAATAATATCTGTCCTAACATGTACGTAAATTCACGAAAAATGGGCCTATCTTTATAAGCACAATGTTTTGCAACAAAAGTGCCTCCATCTTACAAAATCTCTGTCACAGAAAGTCACAACTATTTTCGTACTCTGCCTGATAAGTGGTTAATGTGATGTTGCGCTGCTTACGGAAAGCTTGTAATCGGAGTTAGAAAGCGGGCAGCATGCCGAATGCATTCTGTCACCCTTTGTCACCCTTCAAAACGTGTGCACTCTTTCTGTTGGGAATTCCAGCTTGAAGGCGATTACAGTCGAACCTCCCATATCAGGCATCTCCCATAACAGATATCCTCCCATAATGGATAGTTTGGGGTTCCCACTGAGTCGGTAGTCAGGAAATCCCTATGTCATAATGGATATATTTTATAATGGATAACGGATAGCCAAATGAAGAAAATGTATTAGAAATATCCATTATAGGAGGTCAACTTGGCTGCAAAATTGCAAGTTTGTGTTGCCCTTTGTTTCCTTCCATCAAGTTCATAATGGTTGGGATCTATTGGACCCTCAAAAAGCCTAGCTCAGACCTTTCCCATCCTTCTGGAGAAATATTCCCGCTCCCCATATCCTAATTTGGAGTTGTAATCAAAGATACCAGTGCCGGGGCAGCCTGCTGAGCAATTGCAGAACTCAACTGGCTCTGCCAGCACTGCTCTGAGCTTGAATTTCAGCAGGCTTGTACACAACTTCATTTACTCAGGATGAAGTTTCAAGTGAAGTGCAAACCACCCGTTTTTACTCCAGTACAATTTCGAAAAATTCACTTTTCATTATTACATAATATACTCAGAACTCTTATAGTGGAATAACCTCCTATACAGTCAATCACTGGTCAATGGGACAGCACCAGTCAATGAGACACCGGGCTAGAGAGTGCTATATCCACCCGATTTTCCTCATTATTTTTTCATTTTGCAACCAGGTGTGTACCTCTGACCTTGAATAGAGTAAAGCAACCTTATTGAATGAGAAATGAGCAAGAAAATGCGAAATCACCCATAAAATCCTTAAAATGGAGATTTACCAAAAATGGCTAGCAAAACATAAAATGCAAAATATTATACATAGGCAACCCAATTCTACTGGGTTTCATCACAGAACAAAGCAGTAGCAGTTCAAAAAAATAATCATTGCGATCGAAGAGGAAATGGTAGAGAAAAGGCCAAAACGAAAGATGAGGGGCGGTTTCCCTGTCGCCACTGAAGATCGTGTTCCCGTTTGGGAAATGTAAATTTGTCATCGCTTAGCCTTTCCTTCCGATTGTGTAATCACTCATTTTGAAATCTCGTGGGAACAGCCTGTCCCATTGAGTGGTGCAGGCTCAATTTCACCAGATTTTTCTTTTCAGCTATATCTCTCTCATTTGTACTCCGTTTCCTCCTAAATTTTGTACAGTGATAGCCAGAATATAACTGAACATGGATATATTTTTATTTCCAAAATATTTCTTACTGAACTGCGAGAATTAGCTTGTCTAGCTTCGGTGTCCCAATGACCGGTGATTGACTGTAATGGATATTTTGGGGTTCCACCGACCTCCACCCGCTATGGGAGGTTCGACTGTAGTAATGATTGGTAATGTAGACACTATTCTGGGACAGGACATAGCCCGTCAAAAATTTCTTTACACCTCAGTCCCACATTTCTTTCTGTGGATTGAGGCGAGTAACTTAAGCTCTGTTTATAGTTTTATATCTGACTGGTGTATGGTAATATTCTCGTCACTTTCTACACACCACAAATACGGGTCTTCCATACTTGAATTCAAAAGGGTCAATATAGTATTTCGTGGAACTTCAGGTCATTAGTGTACAAAACGAAATCAGCCAATTCTCCGCATTCAAGGCGCAAGTTGTTCGAGAAATCTTTAATAAACGTCGACAAAAGAACGTTAAGAAATCATGATTCTTGCGAGATTGATGTTCGGACCACTTCTAGATGGTGAGATTTGCTCAGTCCACAAAGAAAAGGACTCTTTTATTAAAACTACCTGATGAGATTTGCTAGATACTTGTCAGATATTAACATATAAATGAGTGCCCAAAATACTCACCTCAGTCCACAAAGAAAAATATAGGACTGAGGTATAAAAGAAATTTTCTCGGCCTATATGCGCCGTCCAAAAGAGAAAGGAAGCTACATTACTAATCGCCTTCAAGCTGCACTTTCCCAACACCACAAGACTGGACCTTAGCCGGCAGATTCAACAGCCTGACGAATAACCGACTCGATATTACTGGAGCGCGGGGTGATCTTACATTTGAACGGTTTAGGGTGTCTTCAGATGATCAGCCCCAGTATTAATATAGATATAGTGCGCTGCAAAAAAGCACATAATGCGTACCTGAGAAAGTTCGTTGTATATTCCCCTTTCGGCGTGATGGGGATGCCATTTTCGTCCAATGCTTTGGAGATGTTGAAAGCCGACAGTATGGAAGCGACGGCGATGAAGAGCTTCGTACATGTCAAGCCAATGCGGCGGAGCAAGGCTACTTAAGGACACTTACCGCATTCTCTGCGAAATGTCTACCCGGACAGATTCTGGTCGAAGAATTAACGAGTCATGATCACCTGTCTTTGAGGACGTGCGCAATGATACTTACCGTCGGCCGATGCCAAAAACTATTTTACTGACATCCATTGGAAGTTCCTTCCCTTTGGAAGGTATCCAGCGATCGGGAATGAACTTATCAGGTTCTGGGTATGTTTTAGGATCTTTCGTCATAGCCCTACAAGGTCAATCAGATGCCTTCGATTTTCAAGGGAAGTGTGTGCAGTCGACTTACCAAAGGTTCGGGAGCACGGTCGTACCCGCAGGTATAAAGTATCCCTCATAAACATCATCCTCCGTAGCGCTGTGGGCTATGCCTGTGCAGATTGAGCTTTGAGCTCTAAAAAGGATGTTCTAAGGTCTGTTTAAGACACACATACCCCACGGAGCCACAATCTGCCATCTGAAACATTTTTCACATTTTAACAAACAATTCACTTGAGCAAGGAGACCGTTTACCTTAAAGCTTCTTTGCAAATTGCCTCTATAAACGGTAAATTTGGACGATCCTCAAAGGTCGGAAGGTTGTCTTTGCCAACAACCGCGACGAGCTCATCTTGCGCGCGTTTTTGATACTCTGGGTAGAGCGTCATCGCTAAGACGAATGTGTGTAATGTAGATACAGTCTATAAACGGGACGCCCCATGAGTCCAGTATTTCACTGGCGGCCGGTATACGAGTTGAAAAACTCACCGTATCGGCACCGGCTATACGTGGCCGTTTCATAAAACAAATTTGAATCTCTGAGTATCTGGGTGTTTACTCACCCGCATAGATAACACCAGCGCACTTCATAATCAAATCCTCCTCCTCAAGTTCCCCGGACTCGTTCGTTTTAGCATCTATGAGCTTGCTAACCATTGACGGCACAGCAGATCCATCGCTCTGAAGAGGATTAGGCATGATCTACTTGATCGGGGCTTCAACATACAAGTAATTTCCTTGCTTCGAAGTATGGCTCTTTATGCATGGCCATTGAAACCTTCAAGCCTTCCTTGGCGATGCTTTGAAACCCGGAGCCAGGAAACCAGGAGGGAAGGTGCCGTACTGGAAAGGATGTACGGTGAATACGGACTTAAGTCAAATCTCTGGATAGAATCCTTACACCAAGGGACTGCGTTCACGAGGAAAAACCCTTCCGCTTGTGAAAAGTACTCTACACCCTTATTAGAAAGTTCAACGTAGCGATCGTCGTTTTCAGCAACTGAAAAATTAAAGGCTCATATCCGGTACGTGATATTGGACGGAAAAGAACATACTTTGAAACCCATAAGTGAGCATCATGATCGACTCGGCGGCACAGCTTCAGTGGCATCGGAGGTCAAAGTAAGAGTCCATATGTACAGTGCCACTTACTGCTTTATCAGCGCAGAGTAATCCTCTGGAGTTTTCAAAAGACCTAAGAGCATCTTACGTGTAGACGTGGTCTGTAGCTCAAAGTAATTGATTGCAACCGTCTTCTGGAAGAAGCGGTGGAAATATTGCCTCGCCTTCCTGAGCTCATCGTTATATGGCATTACAGGTGAGAACCACTCTGAGAATTTCTCGCTAAAGGCCGACATAATAAATTAAAAATCGAATAATGATTTCGAGAATAAGCGTACAGTTCAAGCATGGTATTGCTTGGCCTCGATGAGTAATTGTTGCTGCGCTTTTCGAATAGGTTGACAACAGCTTGATTGGTATTCAAAAAGAGGTAAGGTGTGCCAAAGTTCTTGATGAATACCAAATCCCCTTTTCAGAAAAGAGGGAAAATTAGCTACCACCTCGTACCCGGATGACCAATTCCCACCGTATTTCTCTCCCCACTGTCTTGCTGTCACCCATTCTTCGGTAGCAGGTATATCGAACACATTCCCAATGAGGGGCAGTCCCTTTGGCCCCGGAGGATAAGGTAGAGCGTGGGCGCGACGTTTACGCCATGAGAGCCAAGACTTAAGACAGGCGAGGCAGCAAGCGGCGGCGAGGGCATCAAGCAGATGGAAAAGCATGGCTGAAGGCACTGTATCTCTGAGATTCTGGGGATAAGGGACTAAGTTGGTGATCCATTATATGCAAGCCGAGTCTTTAGCTCCCGAATTCCACGGAGCAAGTAGACAAAAAAAAGGGTGTATGTCTCCACAGAGACGGAGTTGAATGTACATATCGTGGCCACACTTTCGTCAAACTTGACAGTGAAATTTTTCATTCAAAAATCGAGGAAGCGATGCATGTTTCAAAAAAAACAGTTATTTGAATACAATGCAGCTGCATGTAGAACGATACTTATCTCTTGCGTAACTAACTTTCTTCTTGTCGGCGTAGGGGACTCTCCGTATGTGCGAAAGAGTACAAAGGGGGATCGCCGAAGAACCGATCGTTGGGTGGAGAGACGACACTTCTTAGCTACTCGGATAGGAGATAGAACTCTAAGCATGAGAGTCCGTCCATACGCAGTCCTTATCTTTGCGGTAGAATCGCCGGACATTCTCGCAAACCTTCTATGAAACGTACTAGTGTGTACACACATACCAGAGTACCTACGGAACTCAGATATCAGTAAGATACATTTTATGGGTTGGAACGGATGGGATCAATGGCTTTGTAAAAACAAAACGGTAGGTCAAATATTCAGATTCTGCATATGCTGCTAGCTTTATGTTGGAGTGGGTTCGTACTAAATTTGTTGCATACATACAACTATAGTGAGATCAGTGGACGTGATTTGATTAGAAATGGAACTCACTATTATTGAATTGACCGCCCCCTTATAGGACCGAAGAGCCGAATCACACGACCAGTAAAGAAAATTTCTTGATGTTGCGTTTGATTCTCATGAACAAGTAGTTCAAGTTCCTAGTGACACATACATCACGGCCCTGCGACCACGAATGCAACGGCGTCAATCGGGCTGCTCATAGACTCACGAATCCGTCTGTACTTCACTGTGATGTACGTCGAAAAGTGTGAAACAGCTCATTGATGTGATCTCATTAAGGATGTGGGTCCCAGCGGTGCTTATGTACATACGTACCAAAACGAAGAACCGGGCTCTGCACGACCTATGCAAGTGCCAGCAGCGTCGAGAGCCAAACATCAACTAGAAGTCCCAAAAGCGAGTCCGGGAGGCTTGGTGTGATAGGAGACATGATAGTTTTGTTGTTATGCGCTTTGGGTGGTCCAATAATCGCTAGAAGCTTTTATTTGCAGTCATGTTGAAACTTGAGTTGACACGTTGACGACCTACCGTGGTACGGTTGAAGGGAATAATGGGCCTACCCCGAAATAGGAAGGCTGTTCCGATCGACAAAACTATGGCGTGACGCGGAGTGATGCCGCGTACGTACGGCGCCAACTCGGGTCTCAACTCACACTCAGGAAGCATATGTACTCTTTATACTAAGCCATCATCAAAAAAGTGATCAGTCTCGGTAGTGACGCAACCAGGTATGTATTTTCTGCACGGGAGTAGACTTTTTTCTGACCCGGTTGTATGTATATCCATTTCCCTAACCCGATTTTATTTGAAAAAGACAGGCCAGCAAAATACCCTGGTGGAAATTTAGCAAGGGGCAATCTACAATTCGAGAAAGAACTTCTGTTGTTGGGCGACCCGCTGGACGCAACGCAATGTGTTCATCGTCAGTGTCGCTATCTCCTGCTGAGGGCCAGATTCTAACTGTCAACTATCCCGTCTTTGGCTTACGGACTCGATGTATGTCGTAATGGGCTAGTCTCGAGCTCAAATTGGCCGTGGCCGTGGTGTTACCATACCGGACGGCCAGGACGGGATTCGTCCAGGCCTGAACTCATCAAATCCCCTTTCAGTATCTGGATTTGTCTCGTTCTTTCCCATCAGACATTAAGCCCAGCCCATTGGGTTTGGAAAGGTCCCAGCATAACCGAACCCTTCAATGCACTACGAAAAGCCTACACCTCTTTGTATGGTGAAGTCGCATCGCATATCTCTCTATTACTTCCAAGCATACGACTCTATCTTGTTCAAAGAACGTCAAGAGAGATTACATACATGTATATATCGAGCCTTCATGTGCTGCAATTTCTAAAAGCGGTCGATTCGGCACGAGGAAGTAGTCCATTTTCGTCTACACAAGGGCATCCAGTCCGAGGCTACGCCTAAAGTCTGAATCATGCACCACGTACCCACTAACTTACCACCGGTTGGAATCGGCGGTATATGCCGCATAATTTGAATACCTATCCTACCGCAACACTTTTCAAAGTAATTTATCCAGTCTGTTCCATTTTGAGAGAAAAAACTGATACTTTATTTCTAGATACTCCGATACACGTACATGCATGCGTTATGTTCATGACAAGGGGCCTATTAAAGGAGTCCGAAGCAACCCATTTCTACGAGAAGAACAAGGTGGTTCTATCGTTCCAATGGAGTTTTTTTCGTGTGGGAGTCGGGGTCTCATGCCCAAAGTTCTTCCATAGCTAGGAAGTGCCATCCCCTCCTCCAACGTTTGGTCTTTTCTTATAGCCCACCCCTCCAAACCCGTAAAAGGAAGCCTCACGTGCAGTAGAGAAGAGCTTGCATGCGTGAATCTGGCTTATACTCAAATAAACATGTTCTCGTGAACAGCCTACTACACTACTTCCTTTCCTTCCGACGACTACTGAATGGTGCCCTTCTCAGGGAAATTGGTCAATCATGGCTACGTTATGTGCATCCGGCTCCGTGGTCCATCGGGATATGCACCCCTTTCCCGTTGGTGTTCTGTAGAACTTTGAAAACTTAGGACTCGGCTTTCGTATAAAGAATCGTCTCATCGGCCCCCTCGGGAGCCCCGACGTACAGTGCCCTGAGTCATGCCTTTTAATCTAGTTGATGTTCTCGCTGCCGCTTGTGCCTTCACTTGTCTTAAGTCTTGGCTCTCATGGCGTAAACGCCGTGTCTACGCTCTACCTTATCCTCCAGGGCCAGAAGGGCTGCCCGTTATCGGTAATGTGTTAGATATGCCTCCCGTGGAAGAATGGGAGACAGTAAAGCAATGGGGAGAAAAATACGGTGAGTTAATATCAGTTTAGTCGTAGGATGATAACTGACACTTCTCCCTTCTCCGGAAAAGGGAGCTTGGTACTCATCAAGAACTTCGGCAAACCCTATCTCTTTCTAAATACGTACCAAGCCACTGTGGACCTTTTCGAGAAGCGCAGTCACAACTACTCATCAAGACCGTACAATACCATGCTTGAACTGTAGGCTCATCGTTATTGTTCCTGGATCTTCATTTAACCATAGTCTTTTCTATTCTGGTCCTTAGTGAGGGATTCTCAGCATGGTTTCCGTCCATAATGCCATACAACGACGAGCTGAGGAAAGCGAGGCAATATTTGCATCGCTTCCTCCAGAAAGCAGTCTTAAGTGACTACTTTGAGCTACAGACCAGGTCCATACGCAAGCTACTTTCGAGTCTTTTGAAAACTCCGGAGAATTACTCCGCACTAGTTAAACAGTGGGTGTTATTGTGAATGCGAGTTCTGGTTTCAGTTCTTGACGCTATTGTAGCTGCGCTGGAGAGACAATCATGATGCTTACTTACGGCTTCCAAAGTGTGTTTTCCGCCTCCAACTTTAGCACGCACTTTCTGTGTCTCATCGCTTCCCAGTTGCTGAAACCGATGATCACTATATTGACATCTCGGATAAGGGCATGGATTATTTTTCGCAGGCACAGGGATTCTTCCTCGTAAATGCTATCCCTTGGCGTATGAATTTTGCTTGACAACCTGATCTTGCTTGGAATTTACATACGCCCTTTTCGTTTACAGTACGACATCTTCCGTCTTGGTTTCCCGGCACCGGATTTAAGAAGATCGCCGAAGAGGGCTTTAAGGCCTCAATGGCTATGTATCAAGAACCATACCATGTGGCAAAGGAACTGCTTGTACGTTGTCACCCCATCAAGTAAGACCTATCTTATGTCTCTTCAGAGCGATGGATCGGCCGTGCCATCGATGATTAGTAAGCTCATAGACGCGAAAACGAACGAGGCCGGGGAAATTGAAGAGGAGGAATTGATCATGAAGTGCACCGGCGTCGCTTATGGAGGTGAGCGGATATGGCAGGCTTCAAAGGGGTTTGGACATTCCATTCTGACAAGTACATTTTCTGCGTAGGTGGTGCTGACACGGTGATTCTTAAATTTATGCCATGAACATAGGACTGGACTCACCGAGGGCTTGTAGACTGTATCAGTCATACATACATTCATCCTAGCAATGACGCTCTTCCCTGAATATCAAAAACGTGGTCAGGATGAGCTTGATAGGGTCGTTGGCAAAGACAGCCTCCCGACGTTTGAGGATCGTCCGAGATTGTCGTTTATAAATGCGCTTTGCAAAGAAGTTCTTAGGTGAGTATATAAACTCGTTGTGCAAGTGAATCGGATTGATTAGAGACACTTCAGGTGGCAAATTGTGGCTGCATTCGGTATGTGTGTCTTAAGGAGACCCTAAAGATGTCTATTCAGCTCCAATCAATGCAGGCGTAGCCCACTGTGCTACAGAGGATGATGTTTATGAAGGATACTTCATTCCTGCAGGTACAACCGTGCTCCCGAACCTTTGGTAGGACATAAATGACTCCTTAAACGTGAAAAAATATCTGATTGATATGTTTAGGGCCATGACGAGGGACCCCACAATATATTCGGATCCCGAGAAGTTCATTCCCGACCGCTGGTTACCCTCCGATGGAAAAGAGCTTCCAATGGATGTCAATAAAATAGTATTTGGTATCGGCCGACGGTGAGCTTTCGTGCGCACGTTATAGAATACAGGTAATTATGACCTGTAAACTCTGTGATCAGGATCTGTCCAGGTAGACATTTTGCGGAGAACGCGGTAGGTGCTGCTCAAGTTGCTGTGAATTGCACGGACTTAACTTGTACGAAGCTCTTCATTGCCGTCGCTTCCATATTGTCGGCCTTGAACATCTCAAAGGCACTGGACGCAGACGGCGTTCCGATCACACCGAAAGTGGAGTACACACCGTACTTTATCAGGTATGTGCTATGGACTTGTAGCGCTCTATATCTATTCAAATGTCGGGATTGACTTCTTGAAGGCACCCCAAACCGTTCAAGAGTGAAATTACCCCGCGCTCCAGTAACATCGAGTCGGCTATTCGCCAGGCTGTTGAATCTGCCGGCTAGCTTCAAGAGTCGTCCTGCAAGCATTTGAGGGAGGACCGGATACTCACCTTACAGGAATTCAGATTCAGAACTATAAACACTTACAATTAAGTGAAGATTTTATTCCTTGTTCTAGTTTGCGCCTTGAACGCGAATTGACGCCTTGGTTTGTATAATAGTCGAAGTCCCACGAAATTTTACTCTGAGCTTGTTTAGAATGTAAGCATGAAGCTCCCGATGCTTAATGTAAAATTTGTAGCATGAAGTTCCATGTGTACTACCGTAATATGTGACCATTTTCCTAAGCAAATTCTGTGAGTTTTCGAACTTGAGGTACGTTTTTGTCCCGAGTTGGTACGTACGGGGTAAGACCCGCTTTTGATTCAGCCACCCCTTGACCTCTGACCACCATCATCTCACCCTTTGCACAGCCACTTTCGCTGCCCCTAAACTCCCTGGGTTAACTACCCACACCAGTTCTCCCCACACAGTAGACATCCGTTGAGCTGTTTTCTCCTCCAACTTCACCATTATCCATCCACCCTTCCCATCTCCCCCTATCCCCTTTATTCTTTCTTTCCCCCAATGGTGTCCTCTCAAACCACATCCCTCAACAGCCCCAGGTTTGCCAACACCCCCGAAGAAATGCATGCCTACAACTCTCAGTCTCCCAACCTTCCTTCCTCTCACTCTCCTCCTCGTCCTCTTCCTTCTCCCCCTAAAGAAAATATTAACCCCAACAAAAACATTGAAATAACAGGTTATCAGCAAATACTTCTGTCATCTCAGACTCCACCAGTTCTATCTATGCCTCAATCTCAAGACCCATCTTTCAATGCACACTTCCAGGATTTCTCCTCTACATATGCTAACTATTCTGACATAACTCTCACTGAACCAACAACTACTCCTATGGATGTCATTTTCCCCCTCGACTCTCAGTCCCTCCTGCAAGCCGCCTCCCCTTCAACACATGTGGGAACTAGCAACCCAATTATGCCTGCCCCTATCATGTCACATCAACCGTCAAACCAATCACATTCTTCCTCGACTTCAGAACCTCCCACACACCCACGTTGGAACCTTTGGTTCACACCATCACCTGACAAAGAAGCAATGGAGGATCGCATTCTTGAATCAGAAGCTCGAGATGCACTCAAAAACATACTAGGCCCATGCTCTTTTGAAGAATGGACTCTCACAATCGAACAACTACTGTCTCTTATCTCTAACACTTGGCCTACTCGTTTCAACCAACACCTTATGGACCATGCCATGAATTCACTTGCCAATGTGATTCAATTATTCCACTTACACTTCGTACCTTCAGCTACTGCCGTCACCATCGTCCACCCAGCCGAACCTTCCATGCCAATCACGTATCACAAAACCAGCATCGATAATTCCGGCCAGTTTGATTTCCGAGTCCGAAACCCAATTCTTTTTCCCAACTCTATTCAAGACAACGTTCACGAACCCGTCACAGCTGCCATAAAATCGGACCCTAACTTTTCGACCATCAGCTCTATGATTAAAGACCTTCAATCCACGCTACAAGAACAAGCAAAACAACACACACAAGACCTCGAACTTCGCATCATATCACGAATGGTCCAACTCGAAGAAACCGTAGCCACCATCGCTCCTATTAGCAGGCCTCATAACATTAACGCAAATACCTCATGACATGTATCCTTTACTGACGAAAACCCTCAAGAACCAGACAACGTTAGCCAAGGATTCATACAACTGCCACAAGAACCAATTTTGTATATGAACTGCATTCGCCCATCTGGCCCTAGACAACGGACTCCATCACCTGTTACACTCCGCAATCCAGTAGTCGATCATCCAATCAGCATGCTCACTTATAAAGATCACTTGGGTCTCAACATGCCGACAACCCAACCTAAACTACTACCATCCACTCCAGCCTCTATTTCCAATCTCACCCATTATGTTGCATGCTTTCAAGGCCAAAATATGCCTCTTTCATCCTGGCCCAACTCCAAAACACTAATCGATCGGATTCAAGCTAAACTTGATCGTATCCCAACCGCATGTCACATTCGTATCATTGGCGCCGACTGGAACATGTTGGGAAATTGCATTTTCTCCTTTCCAAGTAACATTTCTACGAATTCGATTAACGCCATCATTCCCCTCCTTAAAGAAGCTTTTGAACTACGACCAAACCACCCATTAACCATTACTCGCGACATTAAATGGTCTAAAGTTATCCTCAGCAATATCATAACGTCAAACGGCCCAAATCTTCCTATTTTCTCTGAACTTGAAATACTGCGCTCACTTTTACTTAATGACCTCTTCTGTTCTTTAAAGATCACCCAACCTCCTTGATGGGCTCGTAACCCGGAATTCATTACTAAATCACGATCATCTATTTCTTTTGCATTCGAGGACCCTAATGGGGACCTATTACGAAAAGTCACCTCTTCCGTCTTCTTTATTTTTGGTCAATCCACCGTCCCCGTTGTTTGGAAAGATAAACCTTGTTTTTCACAGTGCACCAAGTGTTGGAAATTCGGACACCTAACCATCAACTGCAATCAACCACTAGGATGCCGATACTGCGCTTCAAAACGACACTTGACATCACAACATTGGGAAATGTGCTCTGGTTGCTCTAGCGCTCAATATCAAGATAACCAACCTTGCGACCACTTCCATTGCGTCAACTGCTTGGGCGCTCACCCCGCCGACTCAATTGATTGCCCTCAGCGAGCACTTTATTTCAATCGGAACCCGGCCCCGGTCTGCGTGACACTATCTTCTCCCCCGTCTCCGACTCCCTCCAACCCAAACCTCATCCACATCCACCCGTCCCGTCGCCAATTTATTTCTGACCCTGCATTCACGCGTTCCAATTCCCCATCTATGCAAATCAACCCCCACAACTCAGTCCACGACGATACTTTATGAATCATATGGCCCTTCACATACTCCAGCTCAATGTAGCAAAAAGCGGACCTCGTACCACATGCCTCCTTAACAATCCGAATCTCCATATCCTCACACTGCAAGAACCTTTTATTGGTTTCTCTGGACTAGCTCATTCTGATTCCTCCCCTGACAGGGTTCCCATTTTGCTTCCTATTAAACATCCGGCATGGGACTACTTTATTCCATCATATGATCCCCTTTCTCCCATTAAACCTCATGTCATCATTTATGTTCGACGTTCTTTTCCTCACCTTTCAGCTTCGTCATGACAAGACATTACTAATCACAAAGATTTTATGACCGTCGACATTACTTACCTTGATAAAACATTCCGACTCATCAATTGCTACAATTATGGCTCTGGAATCCTTGGCGACAACATTCATTTCCTTATCAACATCGAACTACAAAACGACATCTCCACATGCGTCATGGGCAACTTCAACCTCCACCACTCGGAATGGGCTCTCCCAAACAGAACCCTCCAACGATTGTCAATCAAAGCTGATAACCTCCTTACATGGACTCAAGATCAATCTCTCTTTATCCTTAATGACACTGATTTTCCGACATGTAAAGGACAACACCATCAATCCGACTCAATCATCGACTTAACACTTCTTAATTTTACGGCTATCCTTTCCGATTTCTTTTACGACTGGACCTGTGTTGACATACTGGCATACTCTTCCAACCATATCCCGATAATGGTTGCATACTTACCCATTAACACTGAATTTGAACCAGAAGAATCCACTATCTTGTATAAATACGACCCTGAACACAAACAAGAATGGATCAAAAAATTCAGCTTTCACCTTGATGAACAACCGCTTATCCCCTTCATGAACGACGAATCAGTCACCGAATACGCCAATCAACTCACCAACTTAATCACCCTAATGACATCCAAAATCATGCCTCAAACATCTACGTCGACCTTTTCTTATTCATACTGGTGGAACGATGAATGCGACCAGGCCATTCGTGCATTCCGGGACTGCTCTAACAATTACGAAAAAGACCACCTACATAAAGAAGCACACATCATATTCAAAAAAGCTAAACAATCCTGGGCAACTGCCGTCCTCGAAGGCGCCTCTTCATACGACATTTATCGATATGCCAAATGGTCATCAGGCAAATGGAAAACTCGGACTCCACCTATTCTACACAACGATCAATACGCTCATACTCCAGACCAACAAGCCCACGTCTTCCATCAATCTTTCTTCTCAGCCGAACCCCAGCCGAACGTAACCGACCTCCCGTATGATCCGCCTAAGAAACCAACTCGATCATCACCATGTATTACTCAGAATGAAATCGACACATGCCTTAACCTTACTCATAACAATTCAGCACCAGGCATCTCTAATATTTCATACACGTATGTTAAATGGGTTAATGCGACACATCTGACCATTCTTTTTAATCTTTTTAACGAATGCTTTTCTCGTCACTTACACCCTTGGAAAAATGCTAACATTGTTCTCATTCCTAAACCGAATAAAACCGACTCTAGCAACCCATGATCTTATCGCCCAATCGCCCTGTTAGAATGCATCGGAAAAATCCTCGAGAAAATTATCACTAAACACCTCACATGGGACGTCAGTCATTTCAACCTTGTTCCCACTATTCAATTCGGTGGTCATTCAAACTCTTGCACCATTGACGCCGGTCTTTTGCTTGTTCATGACATTCAAATAGCTCACAAAAAGAAACTATTTGTCTCCGCCCTTGCCATTGATATTAAAGGTTACTTCGACAACGTTAACCATTTGTGACTTCTTCATTCACTTCACCTTCTTGGATTTGATCAAAAAGTCATCCTCTGGACACAGGCCTTTCTCTCAGACCATCATATCTCATTTAAAATTGACAATTTTCTTTCCGATCCCAGACCTATTCATAATGTCGGCATTCCTCAAGGCTCTCCCATTCACCCATTCTTTCCTCCATTTACACCGCATTTATTCTTAATGAGTTTTATTTTTCCTCAGACACGTGCCTCAAAGCATTCGTAGATGATCAACTCATCTTGGTTTATTCTGACTCATATCAAAACAACATTCCTCTCCTCACTCGCGCATACAACATCATTTCTAGTAAATTAAACGATATCCAACTTTCCATTGATCATCTAAAATCAGACCTTATTCATTTTATATGACATGGCTTCTCTCCCACATCATTTCCTTCCATAATTCTTTCGGACCTACATTCGCCTCCTGTTACCATTAAACCATCACCCGTTATTCGTTGGCTGGGATTTTTCCTTGACCAGAGACTCAACTTCAACCACCACATCCAACGCATGTGCATGCGTGCACGATCCACAACCATGGCACTCCGTATTCTTGGCAACACTATCTGGGGCCTTTCATTCACTAACTTCCACACACTGCACTATTCAAATATCCTACCAGTCCTCACATATGGCTTTCAACTTTGGTATACAGGCATTCGACAAAAATCAAAAATCCAACACATGACCATCACTCAGAATCAAAGTCTTCGGCTCCTCACTGGCACTTTCCGAACAACACCATCTCATGCACTACACCCCATCTCCCATGTCTTACCAATACCTATTCTTCTCAATAAATATAACCAATCTACCGCTCTTCACCTTAACCGCCTTCCACTCAATTCTCAACTCCTTAATCATCTTCCCTCGTCATGGCCTCGTTTACCTATGTCAAAACCGCCTATTACCTCTCGTCACCAATCCACGTCATCCAAACCAAAAACGCAATTACATCACCTAGCTTTTCTTGCAGATCCATGTACCGAACACATCAATCCTTATCTCGCACATCCGTCTCAACATTTACCCAGTAATCCATCACAATTTCACTATAATCCTCTTTCGTATAACCTCGATCACAGGGACTCTCCTTTAGACCGAAAAAACAAACAAAAAAACCAAATTATTCTCCTTCATAACTCTCTATCAAAAAATATTCACAATCTTTTAGTATACACAGATGGTTCGAAAAACTACAAAAACAACAAATCCGTCACTATTTCTGCCTTCATCATCTATCATAACTCCACAATCATTGATCTTGGTCATTTTTATTGTTCTCCTTCTGGTTCTTCCCTCGACACTGAAATGTATGCTCTAGCAAAATGTACAGAACGCATCACTCTCTTTCGTCAACGTCATATCCTTTCGTCTTCACACATACATAACATTCATTTCTTTTCCGACTCATCTTCCTGCATTCCCGCAATCATTGATTTATCTCCTCATGCTGCTCAAATTTCCTCCCAAATCTTTTGAAAATTTTCTGACTCATTTACTTCCAATACTCGTCATCACATTCACCTTCACTGGTCTCCTGGACACCTGGACATCCTGGGCAACACTATCACTGACAAACTTACACACTTTTCTCCAATTGGTCGTCCTTTCCTACTCAAAACATATGCAGGAGAAAAAGAGAATATTAATCTCCAAGCAACAAATTCATGGGCTAATCTTATATGAAACACAAAAAACATATCGGACTCTGCATCATTCAACACCATACCTGCAGTCATGTCGTCCAAACTTCCTAACTACTGGAAGTGTTTCTATTACCCTCGAGATATCTCTTCATGCATGTTTCATGCAATAACAGGACATGGCCATTTTGGAGACTACTATCGGCAATTCATACCCACCCTACCCACGTCTTGCCCTTGCGGCGAACTCATACAGACACGGGATCACATCATACGACGATGCCCTTTACTCAATTTTGCACACATCCAGGCCTTTGGGAATGTCATACCGCCACCAGACCATATTCTTTTCACTAAAGAAAATTATCTTCAAAAATTTGCTTCCTTTTTAAATTCATCCAATGCATTCACTAAAGCATTCACAGTTCATGACCCAATTCCCCTGTCACGATTTTTTCCTCCTTAAAATATATCCATAAAATTCCGAACCACAAAAATCACAACACTCATCGCATACAACCAGACACTTTATATCTTGTTAATCTCCTTTTGCACAACACTTCATATGGTCTCACATCCGTGTCTTTTACTTTGTAATGTAGCGGTATACAAATGCAGAATTAATAATAAAAAAAACCCCGCTTTTGATTGGCCTAATGTTTATGTAATAGGAAGATGTAAGCAATCACAATTACATAACGAACAGACTACATAGCACTTCATCCCTCATTCAGTAGCTTTTGAGTACTGAATCTCGAAGCCAGCAGCTTTATAACTTTTATAACTTGAGTATCTGGCCCATGACTCTTGCCTCCGAACTTTCTGCTTTCCAACTTTTAACTCACCCAAGCCATCTCACTGATGATCTCAGGCTATTCACTTTACACTGCAAAGGATAAACAATTTTTTGACAATTGGGTCCCCAAACTCACATCCTCCTTGTCCTCTAACCACCACCATCTAGGTAGTCTTTACAAGCACTCTGCCCTCTATGTCTGATCAACAACAAGAACAACAACAACCCCCCCGCCCCATCGACAAGACCTTTTCCCCCCCTGCTGTATCTACAAGGGGCGGGTTTCATTCTCATTGTGGTCGTGGGTCCGACACACTGCCTCCTCTGGGAATGGTCGCAGCCCGCTCCTCCTCATTCTCGGGGTCGATTGCGAGCTTTTCCTGTGCGCCTCCGGTACCTCCAAAAATCCTCCCCACAGTTTCCCCACTGGCGGCAGAGATCACATCTCGCCAACCCTTCCACCCCCCGTCCCACTCTGTCTCAGTAGTGAGTGACTGAGGAACTGGCCAGGTTATGGCCCACATCTCTCCCCTGGCTACCCTGGGCATTCTATTTACAGGTCCAACAACCGGTGAAACTCTCTTTGTTGAGGGTCAACCAGGACTTTCCTCTTTCTTGGCCCCTGCTCCGCAGGCCCCCCAATCCACCCTCAGTTCTATCTGGGCAGCGCCCTTCCCCCAGCTACACCTCCCCCCATCTCTGCCCCTGCTCACCCTACCACACCCCCCGGTGGTGGTGGTGCGGCTCCCCGTGTAGACGAGACCCCCCGTGGCCCGTCCTGCCCGATGTCTGCGGCCCTCTCATCCATGGAATCCGACTCTGAAATGTCGGAAGCTGCGGAGCTAGATGCCCAGCTCTCTACGGCCTCTGCCCAGAAAAAGCGCAAGTCCACCAACGCCCCAGCCCCTCTGTCCCCCCGGGCAGAAGAGTTGAAGGTCCCCTACCTCCGGTTGGCCGCTACTACAGCAATGCGCGCCTCCCATGAACTCCTCACACTCGGAAAGACAACGTCTGCGTCGGCTGCTGCGACTGCCACCCTCCTCGGGGAGATTGCCTTCGCAGTTAATTCTCTCAATAGTGCCCTGGTCCAGGAGGATCCTCTAGCACACTCTGCCATGACGCAGGCCTTCAGGGCGGCGGCGGGCCCACATCTCAGCCTGGCTCCCCTGCCGGCTCCCCCTCTTGCCCCCCCCAGCCCCTTCAGACTGTGGCCGGTCCCCCTCTTCCCCCCTCCCTGCCCCAGCAGATGGTTCAGGTCATGTCTGACCTTACTCGCCAAATGTCCTTTATGATGCAGCAGATGGATGCCCTCGAACGCCCCCCCCCACGCTCCATGGGGGTCAGGTCCGCCCCCTCCAGAGACAGGAAAGGGAAGGGTAAAGCCAACCCTAGTACTGCCCCTCCTCCACCACAAGGACCTTCGGGCCCTTCTAATCTCACCACTGGGTCCACCTTGCCGACACCTGTCCCTCCAGGTCTTGCTGTGGGTGGGGCTACTCCTGCCACTCCTCCTGCTACTGCAGCAGCAGTGTCGACGGGAGCCCCCATTTCTGCTAGTGCTGTGAAACAAGAGCCGAAGCGTGCAGTCCTCCCGGTTATCCATACCATTACGGACCTGACCCTCGCCATCCACTTCCATGGGTCACCACCTCCTGCTGAAGCACACCCCACTGATTCCCAGATGACTATCAACGTCAGGACTGCCCTCTCACGCTTTCCCACTGCGGCCAAACTGGTCATACGCACCGCCCATTGGAACAATCGAGGCAATTGCTTCATTACGTTCACTCACAACACTCACGTTCCTACTATGAACAGCATGAAGGAAGTTGTGATGGCAGCCGTGCAAAGTGTCTACCCTGCCACAGTCTCCCAACTCGTATCTTGGGCCTGCCTCCAAATTGCTGAAGTCCCCATGTGTCTGGCGCCAGGCCTCCCTGCCTTCACGGTGTCCGACCTCCAGGTGGAGTTTTGTGCTGCCAACCCTCACCTCCTCTCTCTCCCAATGACCTTAGAGCCCGACTGGACCCGGGCCTATGAGCTCCTTGGCAAGGACGTCATGTCCGCCCCCATCGCCTTCTCTTTCAAGGACCCGACGGGCGCCTGTTCCGTGAGTATCCTTTCCACACCGAGGAACCGCGTCATATACATGTTCGGCCGCCACCTTAAATTGGTGGCCCAACATGACCTCCCTCACCTGATGCAGTGCACCAAATGTGCTGCGTTGGGCCACCTCGTTCAGAACTGCAGGAACAAGCCCTGGGCATGCCTCATCTGCGCCGGTCATCACCGTACTGACAACCATTGCATGCACTGCCCTGGTTGCATCTGCGACGCCCTTCCGGCCTCCTCCCCCTGCACTCACCCTCCTAAGTGCTCGAACTGCTCTGGCGAACACCGTGCCGACTCTTCCAGCTGCCCCAAACAGCGTGGCCATGCCCATTCCTCTTTCGCCCCACCCCTGGTAGATGAGTAGTCCTTGGACGTTCATGCAACACAATGTTGCAACGTCCCGAGTGCACATTGAAGCACTTGTCCACTCCTTCTTGTCTTCCCCTGGTGCTCCCTCTCCACCTACAGTTATTCTTTTACAGGAACCCCCTTGGTACCTGATCGGTGCTTCCCCCTCCATGTTTGTGGCATCAGGTACGCCAGTTTTTGGTTTCCCCGCCATGCCCAATTATCACGTCTTCGTGCCCCCCTCTTTGGGCGGCACCGAACTAACATGTCCACATGTGGTCACACTGGTTCACCAGTCCATCCCTCTGTCCCAGGTGGTGTTGGATGCTTCGTGCTCCCCCACCCATGACATACTCATGCTAATTTTTGACACTGGCCTTGGGCCTCTTTTTGTCACGAATGTATACAATCACGATGCCAATAAAACTGCCACCATCTCCTCTCTCACTCTTCTCGAGCTCCCCCCGAGTGCACACTGGCTGGTTGCGGGTGATTTCAACCTTCATTCCATCCATTGGGACCACGGCACCCACTCTGCTAGCAATGCTCACAAAGCCCGCCCGCTGGAGCACTGGGCTGCCTCTCATGCCATGCACCTCCTGAATCAGCCTGGCTTCGATACCAGGCGCCACCCTTCCACCCAATTCACCGAATCAGTCATTGACCTCGCCTGGGCTTCTCCATCTTTGGAAGACCTCGCTTTGGGCGACTCCTGGACATGGTCGTGGGATACCCCCTCAGGATCTGATCACGTGGTCATCACATGGTCCATCCCCCTCTCTTCTACTCCGCACATCGACCCCTTCCTCCGCCCTAAGTACGATGACTTGCTCTCTACTGAATGGTTGGAAGCCCTTGATGGGCCCCTTACTGCCGCCTTTGCCCTCTCAGGCACCACTTCTAGCCTCCTTGATGTCAAAGTTGCCGCCATTCATGCCACTCTGGTCTTCGCTACTGACTCTTCACACCCCCCATCCACTCAGAAGGCGGGGGGCCACAAGGTCAAGTGGTGGGATGCCTCATGCCGTGCCCACATGGTTGCTTTGCGTGGGGCCTCTCCGGCAACTTGTACCGTGCTCCAACATGAGTCGGCCAGTATCTTTCGCTGCACTAAACATGCATGGGCCGACTCTTTTACTGCCTCCATCAAACCAGACAAAATCTGGCCAATGGCGAAGTGGGCGATGGGCACAAGACGTGCACCCATCCCTGCCCTGGTTACGGGACGCACCACCGCAAACTCCCCTGCGGAGAAGGCTTCTGCCTTTCGGGCCAAGTACTTCAGTACCCAACCTTCCGCCACCCCCCCCCCCCCCCCCCCGACGTATTCCTTCATCGGTGCCCGCCCTATGTGCAACCACCCCATCCTCATGGAGGAATTAGATCATGCTCTCAATCTCACTTCGAACTCGAGTGCACCGGGCATTACAGGCATTGGCTACCAGGCCCTCAAAAGCCTGCATGCCGCCCATAGTGTTCCACTCCTCGCTCTCTACAATGAGTGCCTGGATGCTGGACACCACCCCCATCCTTGGAAGGATGCTAAGGTGGTGATGCTCCGTAAACTCAACAAGAAAGACCCTACCGTGCTTAACGCTTACTGCCCCATCACTCTCGAAGAAACTATGGGTAAACTCCTCGAGAAGATTATCGCCAATCGTTTCCAGTTCATTGCCAACAAACTCGGAATGCTCCCCCCTTCCCAGTATGGTACCTGCCAAAAGTCGGGCATACTGGATGCTGCCTCAGACCTCGTCAATGAAATTGAAACCGCATGGGCTAAACACCATGTTACGTCTGCCCTGGCTGTCGACGTAGCGGGTTTCTTCACCTCAGTTCAACATCCTCGCTTGATGGCCATCCTCTCTGAATTAGGGTTCCCCCCTCTCCTTGTTTCCTGGGTCCTTTCCTTTGTTTCAGATCGCCGGGTTGCCCTGTCCTTTGACAGGTTTACCGACAACCTCACCCCCATTCCTAACATGGGGGTCCCCCAAGGATCACCCATTTCGCCTATTTTGTCCGCTCTCTTTGCAACTAGCCTTCTTTCCTCTCTTCAGGTCTCCAATCCTCTCGTGTTCGTCCGTGCCTATGTGGATGACCACCTCCTCACCACTTCTTTGTCCTCTATTGCCACTAATGTCGAGCGACTCGAAAAAGCATACGTCTCATTCTCCGCAGCATGCCATGCCCTCAGACTCTCCCTGGATGACGACAAATCTGAGCTCATCCATTGGACCCAACGCCACACCCTACGCGAAGACTCCCTCATCCACCCTATCCATCTGCCGCGACGGGGCCTCAGCCCCCTTCGAATTGTCCCCTCCCGGCCCCTGCGCTGGCTGGGAATCTTTTTCGACATGCAACTACTGTTTACAGTTCACGTCCAACGCATGTGCTTCAAAGCCATGTCCTCTCTCCGCACCCTGGAACTCCTCGGCAACACTCTCCGTGGTCTCGACCTGCTCCACCTCCGATGCCTCTATATTGGGTGCATACTACCAGTTCTGCTTTGGGGTTCCCCCCTCTGGTTCACCAGTGTACACCAAAAAAGTAAATGTGACAAAATGACTCTAGTCCAGTCCGCGGCATGCCGCCGTATCCTCGGATCATGGCGCACCTCACCACACAGCCCCTCTGAAGTCCTCGCATCCCTTATACCTATCCCACTTCGTCTAGAACGTACCAAGTCTCGTGCGGCCATTTGATACCTCACCACCACGCACCACCTTCTCCCTTTGCGCACTACGCGCAAGGGCGCCATTACCACCTCCTTCGTGTCCCGGGTTCCCCCTGGGTGCAAACAAGTTCCCCGCTACACTCGCCCACCATGGATAGCTCTACCCATCCTTCGACATGTGAGCATCGACCAGGCGATTGACCACTCTTCAGAAGCCCACAAAGCACTCGTTCAGTCCCACCATGGTCTTATTGACCGGCTGAAGGATTCCCCTTCCCGCCTTCTCATCTATACTGACGGTTCCCGCAAGGGTTCGTCCCCCTCCTCTTTCTCCGGTGGCACCGCCAGCGTCTGGTTCTACCGCAGGGAGGCTGTCCTCACCTGCAAAACCTCTCTAGGCTCATTGGTCCATGCTACAGACTGTGAACTCGCCACTATTGCCGATGCCGTTTGGCTTTTGGCTCACTCTTATGACCTCCATCCTGCGGTTACACAGGTCGAGATTTACACCGACTGTGAAGTGGCCCTCACCCTCCTTGCTGACCCTTGTCTGGCCCCTGGCGTTAATGTCGCCCTCCTCATCCAGAAGTGCCTTAAAGCCGCTACCAAGTGGTTTCCCAATGTGTTTTTCCATCTCCACTGGGTTCCTGGTCACTCCGACGTGGAAGGCAATGAATTTGCTGACATCCTCGCTTCCAGCATTGTGGACCACCCCCCACCGGACACCTCCCCATTTCCGCCCACCATCCGCTTCCTTTGAGAAGCTGCCTCCTTGACGGTGCTTACTATGTGGAAAAACGACTGGGCCTCGGCCTGTCGCAAGCTCCAAGGGACCTCTGATGCCCATACCATGGGCTCCAACCTCACTCCCTCTACTAAGCCGTCTGCCCTTATGCAGAACCTCAAACTCGGTCGCCACTCTAAGTGTAAAGTTTTCCAGACACTCCTTGGTCATGCCGGCTTTGGTGCATACTTTGGACACATTCTGGGATGTGATCCACTTTGTCCCTTCTGCCATATTCCTGAGACGTGAGCACATTTGCTCCTGTCTTGCCCTCACACCCTCACCGCCCGCTGCGCAGTGTGGAAGACCCCCTTACCCTCTACAGAAGCCAAATGGTTCTCCAAAGATGGGCTACCCCTCCTCACTTCCTTCCTGGACTCTCACCCCGCTTTTGAAGTGGAACCCATCCTCGTCTTCGACCCGGGTGGGCCTACTGTGGTTCACATTTCTGCCCTAGGCTTTGCACTCAGCAACTAGGTGGGACACCACCCTCTCTTTTCGCTACCCCCAAGTAGCCTCTCTCTTTGCCTACAGCATCCCGCTAGTATTTTGCCCTTTATAACAACTACCATCTCACACAATACAGGGGCCTAAAGGCCCCTGGAGCGTATTTTGTACTAGATAGTCATGACATGCTATAGAAACACATTTAAAAAAAAAAAAAAAAAAGTCCCCAAACTCGGCACCCCGATATATAAATGCTCACATTTTACGTTTGCTACCATTGGCGAGCCGAAGGCCTGGGGATCTAGGTCAGTCGAGTCCCATGAGAAGACCTAAGAATTTCCGCTGTAACGACGCTGGTAGTTGCATGGTGGGGCGGGCTTTCACATTTGCAGTAATATCGTAATGGAGAAGCGTCAACCCTCTGGTGTCTGGTCCTTTGCAGTGGCTTTTTCCTGACTATAAAACCAGGCCCATTACCTCTACTTTGGAGAAGATGAAAAAGACCCAGGACGAGCCGGCTTGCTTCTATCAATAAGGCCATGTAGTGCGGCATTAATGGCAGGAAGGCCACGTGGCCAAGAAAAATATGCTTTATCTGCATGAATATGGTGCGATGTTAACCAACAATGTTATCGTATTCGACTTCGAACACCTCTTCCTCGTCCTCGAACGGCTGTTGAACGGGATTTTTGCAGATGAAAGAGGCATATTCGTAGTCGCATTTGCGCACTTCTTAATCTGTGGGACTATGTTCTTTCCCTTTGTGCGTGTGCTTCATGAAGTGTGAAGGGCTCCGATTGCATTTTTTCGTATAAAAAATCACCAGGTCAGCCCCATACCCCCAAGAGCTCTGGGATACAGTGCCTACGATTATGCTTTTCTTTCTACTTGATGCTCTCGCCGCCGCATGTGCTTTCACCTGTCTTAGCTCCTGGCTCTTCTGGCGCAAACGCCGGGCCCACGCTCTACCCTATCCTCCGGGGCCAAAGGGGTTACCCATCATCGGGAACGTGCTCGATATGCCTTCTGCCGAAGAATGGGAGACAGCAAGGCAGTGGGGAGAGAAATACGGTATGATAGGGATATCCGGCTGCAGAATCGTGACTAAATTTCCTTCTTCTCTGGAAAAGGGGGTTTGGTATTCATCAAGAACTTCGGCGCGCCTTACCTTTTTCTGAATACCTACAAAGCTACTGTCGACCTCTTCGAGAAGCGCGGTTACAATTACTCATCAAGGCCAGACAATACCATGCTCAAACTGTACGCTCATTATCTTTGTCCTTATATCTCTGTTAACTTTTTTTCCGTGCTTGCCTTTAGCGAAAAATTCTCAGAATGGTTCCCACTCGTGATGCCTTACAATGACGAGCTCAGGAAATCAAGGCAACTTCTGCATCGTTTCTTCCAGAAGGCAGTCTCAATCAACTACTTTGAGCTACAAACCAAGTGTACCCGCAAGATGCTTTTAAGCTTTGTTATAGATCCAGAGGATTACTCTGCATCAATAAAGCAGTATGTGTTCAAGTCACTATCGTGCACGTGGACTCTGGTCATGGCTTACGATACTGTTATAGCTGTGCTGGTGAATCGATTATGATGCTCGCTTATGGATATCAAAGTGTGTTCAACCGCGTCCAGTAATACGTATCGAACTTGAACTTACAACGGCTCTCAGTTGCCCCAAGCGATGATCGTTACATTGAAATTTCAGAGAAGGGAATGGAATGCTTCACACAAGCGGAAGGGTTTTTCCTCGTAAATGCAGTCCCTTGGTGTGAGGATTATGTCCGTCAATCCAACCTAACACCACATTTACTGTCTATTGTCTCCAGTACGACATCTTCCCTCCTGGTTACCCGGAGCTGGATTCAAGAGAATCGCCGAAGAGGGCATAAAGCATTCGCTGGCCATGTACCAAGAGCCATATTACGTGGCAAAGAAGTTGATTGTATGCCGATATGCTATTTGTATGCCTATATCTGAATATCTCTTTAGAACGATGGATTGGCGCAGCCATCTATGACTAGTAAGCTTATAGACGCCAAAACGAATGATGCCGGGGAAATTGAAGAAGAAGAATTAATCATGAGGTGCACCGGAGCCGCATACGGAGGTAAGTGGATAATTTAAGTCTCGAATCCTTCAGACTTTCTATCTGACAGGATATAACCGCATTTAGCTAGCGCCGATACCGTGAATATTTTCCTTCGTCTATTGGTTGCAGTACTGACCTCATAGGATACTTCGATTACAGACTGTATCAGCTGTACATACGTTTGTCCTAGCGATGACTCTCTACCCGGAATATCAGAAACGCGCCCAAAATGAGCTCGACGCAGTCATCGGCAAAGACAACCTTCCGACTTTCGAGGATCGTTCGAGTTTACCGTTTATAGAAGCACTTTGCAAAGAAGTTTTGAGGTAAGTAACTTCGTTGCGCAAGTGAACTATGTTGATTGAAGACTCTTTCAGATGGCAGATTGTAGCTGCCTGGGGTATGTGCGCCTTAAACCAGCTTCAAAACATGTATTTATTCGAATTCAAATTGCACAGGCATAGCCCATTGCGCTACGGAGGATGATGTTTACGAAGGATACTTTATTCCTGCTGGTACTACTGTGCTTTCGAATCTCTGGTACGTCGCACCTCCTTGACAATTGAAATATATTCAATTGATTACGTAGGGCCATGCTGAGAGATCCTAAAACCTGTCCTGAACCTGATAAGTTCATTCCAGATCGCTGGATACCCTCCAAAGGGAAGGAGATTCCAATGGATGTTGGTAAAATAGTATTTGGCATCGGCCGACGGTGAGCTTTCTTGCGCACGTTGTTAAATATAGATACTATTGACCGGTATACTTTTGTGAGCAGAATATGTCCAGGTAGACATGTCGCAGAGCACGCAGTAAGTGCCATTAAAGTAGCTTTGGTTCGCATGGGCTTAACATGCACGAAGCTCTTTATCGCCGTCGCTTCTATTCTGTCGGCCTTCAACATCTCAAAGGCGTTGGACGAAAACGGTGTCCCGATCACACCGAAGGAGGAGTACACACCGAACTTTATCAGGTATGTTACTTTTTGGTGCACTGAGCCCGCCTTGACATTTCAACTAATGGCTTGAAGGCATCCCAAACCGTTCAAGTGTAAGATCACCCCACGTTCCAGCAACATCGAGTCGGTTATTCGCCAGGCTGTTGAATCAGCCAACTAAGGTCGTCTTGTAAGTATTTGGAAGAGGATAAAACATCCACCTTGCAGAAGTCGGATTTTGAATGATAAGCACTTGAATTTTCTTGTTGACTCTAGGTAAACGTTTCTCGTACAAGTTTGCGCCTTAAATGTAAAATGGTCGATTATTTTGCCTCGTAGTTCCCGCGAAATGTATTTTAAGCTCGTTCGAAACGCAAGAAAGAAGCATTTGATGTTTAGATAAAAGTTGTAGTATCAGCTTTTATGTGTGCCTGACTATCTTTTTCAGCATATCTCTGTAAGAGGTCTTGAAGCGTGCCGTCGCAGCACGGATCAGTCCTCGTTGATAAAATATTTCTTCGTGGCCGTTTCCGACCAAGAGCAGACATGTAAGATGCAGCTAACTACGAGTATAAACACAAAAACCAAATGTAGTCGCATAGTCGAAATTGTTCCAAGCCAGCCTCCTGGCCTCCAGCTCGTTATGGTCGTAAGGTTTTAAGGGGATCACAAGCGCACTTGCCATAGCTTTGAGAGGATTCAGAGAAGTTGTAAGCAACGTCCGATGCCGTTCAAGCCGCAGCTCGGCAAGATCGTGATATAAAGGGTGACAAGTTCGGATGACAGGATTAGATAATGAGACGTAAAAGGGTGGCGTGCCCTACCCATAAAAGGGACTTTTTTAGGGTTTGTCGCGATTCGGCAGAGCGGCAGCAAACTTGGAGAGTCGCTTAACAAGTTCCCCACTTGCTTCAAAGTTAAGCCTGGACCGGGTTCAAGCATAGGCGGACTCTTCAGAGAAAAGCCCGAACTATACCTCTTTCAAGTTGTTCGTAACTACAAGTCTCTGGGTGTCTTGCTCGTGGAACATTAAGAGGGATTACGTATGTATCCAGCCTTGAATCATTGATGCCCTGCAGCTCCGTAGAAGCTAAAGACAGTCGATTCGGCACGAGTAAGTAACCAATTTTTTTTTACACGAAGACAGCTGATCCGGCTCGAAGCTACAGGCTCAATCATGCTAGCTTAGCACCGGCTGGAATTGTCAGCATGCGCATATTTGACTCGGAAACCCTAACCTGCCGCAACTTTTTTTTTGAAGTTATTGGGGTCCAGTCTGTTTCATCTGAAGAAGAAAACTGAATAATCCGATATACGTACATACGTTGCGCTTATGACAAGGACCCTAAAGGATTCCGAACCAATCCACTCCTACGAGAAGAACAAAATGGTTCTATCCAGACGGGGTTTTTTCGTGTGGGAGACAGAGTCTCCTGCCCGCTGTTCTTTTTTACGTGCGGGAGAGGAAGTCTCATGTTCAAAGTTCTTCCATGGCTGAGAAAGTGTCTCTCCCTCATCCAACGTTTGGTTCTATTTTTTACCCCCCCAAAATTGTAAGCCTCACGTGCAATAGAGAAGAGCTTACATGCGTGAATCCGGCTTATACTCAAATAAACATGTTCTCGTGAACAGCCTACTACACTACTTCCTTTCCTTCCGACGATTACTGAATGGTGCTCTTCTCAGGGAAATTGGTCAATCGTGGCTACGTTATGTGCATCCAACTCCGTGGTTTAACGGAACATGAGTCCTTTTCTCGTTCGAGGGTTCTATAAACTTTGAGGACTTAGGAACTGGCTTTCGTATAAATAATCGTCGCACCGGCCCCCCAGGAGCTCCGGTGTACAGTGCCTTGAGCCATGCTTTTATATCTGCTTGATGCTCTCGCTGCCGCTTGTGCCTTCGCTTGTCTTAAGTCTTGGCTTTCATGGCGTAAACGTCGCGTCTACGCTCTACCTTATCCACCAGGGCCAAAAGGGGTGCCCTTTGTTGGTAATGTGCTCGATATGCCTCCCGGGGAAGAATGGATTACGGTAAAGCAATGGGGAGAGAAATACGGTGAGTTATGACAATCCGGTCATGAGACGATGACTGACCTTTGCCTCTTCTCCGGAAAAGGGAGCTTGGTACTTATCAAGAACTTCGGCAAACCCTACATCTTTCTGAATACGTACCAAGCCGCCGTAGACCTTTTCGAGAAGCGCGGTCACAATTATTCATCAAGGCCAGACAATACCATGCTCGAACTGTAGGCTCATCATTGTATTGTCCCTGGAGCTTCATTTAACCACTTTTTATACCCTGGCATTCAGCGAGGGATTCTCAGAGTGGCTTCCTTCTGTAATGCCATACAACGATGAGCTCAAGAGAGCGAGGCAATATCTGCATCGTTTCCTCCAGAAAGCAGTCTTAAGTGACTATTTTGAGCTACAAACCAAGTCCATGCGAAAGCTGCTTTTGGGTCTTTTGAAAACTCCGGAGGATTACTCCGCACTCGTTAAGCAGTACGTATCATTGTGAATGTGAATCTCAATTTTGGCTCCTGAAACCGTTGTAGCTGTGCCGGCGAATCGATCATGATGTTAACTTACGGCTTTCAAAGTGTGTTTTCCTCCTCCAACTTTTGCACGTATTTCTGTGGCTCATGGCATCCCAGTTGCTGAAAGCGATGATCACTACATTGACATCTCGGATAAGGGCATGAGATGTTTTTCGCAGGCACAGGGATTCTTCCTCGTAAATGCTATCCCTTGGCGTATGAATTCAGTTTGAAAGCCCAGTCTTGCTTGGAATTTACATGCGTCATTTCATTTACAGTACGGTATCTTCCGTCTTGGTTTCCCGGCGCTGGGTTTAAGAAGATCGCCGAAGAGGGCTTGAAAGCTTCAATGGTCATGTATCAAGAACCATATCATGCGGCAAAGGAACTGCTTGTACGTTGCCACCCCAGCCAAATAAATCCTACTTAATGTTTCTTCAGAACGATGGATTGGCCGCTCCGTCAATGACCAGTAAGCTCATAGACGCGAAAACGAACGAGGCCGGGGAAATTGAAGACGAGGAATTGATCAAGAAGTGCACCGGCGTCTCTTATGCGGGTGAGCGGATGTTTCAGGTCTCAAGGGTTTCCAGACTTTCCATTCTGACGACATGCATTTTCGCGTACTAGGTGGTGCTGATACGGTGATTTTTGAATTTGCACCATGGGTATAAAATTGAGCTCACTGAATGCATTGTAGACTGTATCAGCCATACATACATTCATCCTGACAATGACACTCTTCCCGGAATATCAAAAACGTGCTCAGGATGAGCTTGATAGGGTCGTCGGCAAAGATATCCTCCCGACCTTTGAGGACCGTCCAAGCTTACCGTTCATAAAGGCGCTTTGCAAGGAAGCCCTAAGGTGAGTATGTGGTTTCGTCGAGCAAGTGGGCTCAATTTATTAAGAATACACCAGGTGGCAAATTGTGGGTGCATGGGGTATGTTTAACTCAAGAAGTCCCCAAAAGATGAATTATAAAATCCAACCGGTGCAGGCGTGGCTCACTGTGCCACGGAAGACGATGTTTATGAAGGACACTTCATTCCTGCAGGTACAACTGTGCTTTCGAACCTTTGGTAGGTTCACAGAATGCCGTTATAAACGTAGAAAAATGACTGACTGATATCGTAGGGCGATGACGAGGGACCCCAAAATATACTCGGACCCCGATAAGTTCATTCCCGACCGCTGGATAGCCTCCGAAGGGAAGGAGCTCCCAATGGATGTCAGTAAAATAGTATTTGGCATCGGCCGGCGGTGAGTTTTCGTGTGCGCATTATCGAAGACAGATAATAATGGCCAGAAAACTCTTGTGAGCAGAATCTGTCCAGGTAGACATTTCGCGGAAAACTCGGTAAGCGTTGGTTAAGTGGTTGCGGACTACTACACGGACTTAACTTGCACGAAGCTGTTCATTGCCGTCGCTTCCATATTGTCGGCCTTCAACATCTCAAAGGCATTGGACGAAGATGGCGTCCCGATCACACCGAAAGTGGAGTATACGCCGTACTTCATTAGGTGTGTGCTATGACAATCCCGCGTGGTGACTTTAATCGTTTTTATTAACGGGACTGACTTCTTCAAGACATCCCAAACCGTTCAAGTGTAAGATTACCCCACGTTCCAGTAACATCGGGTCGGTTATTCGTCAGGCTGTTGAATCAGCTGGCTGAACGTTTCAGGTTTGAGTAGATTGAAAGGCTCTGTAGGTAATTGGAAGTGCATCTCGCAAGGGGCCAGATTTTCTGATTGATACGCCCGGATCCATTCGTCGACCTATACTAAAGTTTCCTTCCCGAGAAATTCCGCGCGAGTTAAGTAGCAGTTTTTTGTATGATAACTTCAAATGCCTCAAGATATAACATTCCGAGCTTGGCCATAAACTCATGAGTGTTTCTTCAAGGAAGGGACGATATTTCCGCGCATGAGCTAAAATCACCTACACCATAAATTAGAAAACATATGCCGCCGATGCATTCAGCCTGTACCCCCATCTTGTACGAATGCTCGCTTATCTGACGGAATAACCACCCCGATGCTTGAACAGCCCCCTAAACGAATCCTTGCTTGGGTCTTAAAGGATCCCCGCCTCCGTCCACGGTATCGACAGGAATTCCACACTTGCGTCTGATCGCAACTCACAATTCGAATGTGTGTACATTCCCTTGGAGAGGTAATAGAGGGAGCCATTCTTGTCTCGCATTTTCCTCAAGGAAAACATGAGAAAGGCACAATCACGGGGAATAGATCCGTTACTTCGTTAGCTCCGTTAGATGGAATTCATGAGCGATTTATCGTAAGAGTAAACGCGATGCAAGACGAGGGCCGTAGAAATCGACACGTATTGTCTAGTAACCATGCCTCAGGATCTGACATAAGTCCCAATCAACACGCGGCTACCAAGAGGAGATACAAGTCAAGGCTTAATAGTAATTTAAACATGAGGGAAGAGCTCTTTCTTCGCCCTGAAGGGACCTGTAAAGACACTGAAAAGTGGAATGTTCATGATTATTAGAGCTTAAATAATATACATACTGTTGAATAGCTTTATTTTAATTTGATTTCCGAGACAATTCATCCTCTCTCGACTCTTCCACATACTTCTGCAGGAGGGCCAATATCCTTCGCATATTCTGGCTGAACTTCGCCGAAACAGGGATAACATCCAAGGGGGGTGCCTTCTGGCCGGTCACGGACTCGGCGCTGTCTATATCGGACCGCACGAAAGCTTCTAGCCGTCTGAGCTTCTCCTTGGCCTCTTCGACACTTTGGCCACCTTCTACGCCGAGCAGGTCCGCTTTGTTCGCGATAACCAGACGTGCCTTTGCACTCAGACCCGGTTTGTA
This sequence comes from Coniferiporia sulphurascens, assembly GCA_002794785.1. Classification (NCBI taxonomy): domain Eukaryota; kingdom Fungi; phylum Basidiomycota; class Agaricomycetes; order Hymenochaetales; family Hymenochaetaceae; genus Coniferiporia; species Coniferiporia sulphurascens. The sequence continues at coordinate 313,625 of NBBA01000016.1, read as the reverse complement.
AGCTTCAAGTTCATCCCGAAGAATCTGAAGCTCCTTTTCTGGAGATGGGCCAGAAAGATCTATGACATAAACCAAAGCGAGGGAACGCTCTATAGAGCGTAGGAAGGAATGGCCGAGGCCCACGTTCTCCGATGCTTCAGAAATTAGACCGGGGTTGTCTGCAACTGTAAAGCGGAATGCCTCGTCGATGTCGAGTATGCTTTTGTCTTGGGTTTGCGTGTCGGCGAAGTCACCCCGATCCAATTGCTCTTTGAAACGTTCAGTTTCAGGCTTGGTCTCGTCGATTATAAGATTTTCGTCGCTTCCCAAAACGTTGCCTTCGCTATCCATGCGGACAACGCCCACAACTGGGTTTAGTGTCGTGAATGCATATCCAGCTATTTCCGTCTTTGCCCGTCCACCCGTCAGAGCCCGCAAAAGTGTGCTCTTTCCCGCGTTTGGATAGCCAACCAAGCCTATGTCGGCGAGAATCTTGAGTTCCAGAGACAGAGTAATGCGCTGACCCTCTGTACCACGCGTGGCAAATTTGGGGGATCGATTTTCTGTACTGAGAAATGAAGGATTTCCCAACCCTCCTTCGCCGCCCGCCGCTATGAGATAACCTAGGTCCTCAATTGCCTGATGACCAATCTCCAGTCCGGACGGAATAGCCTTGGACGACTGGGTGACAGGGGAATCTAAGTCCAGGAAAAGTGGTGTCGCTTGCTGTTCCCGTCGCATGATCCGCCGGTCGCGTTCTTGTCGGTACAGGATCTTTTCCGCTTCTTGAAAAGCTTCTCTGCCCAGATTGTCGTCTACAGCACCTGGGTAGTGAACCCAGCGCCGTTCGCGCATCTTTGCAATCCGCTCAGATGATGATAAATTTTCCAGCCCTTCTTCCTCCGCCTCCCACTCATCCTGCGCGCGACGCGAATCCTCGACAGGAAGTTCTCGTACGACCGTACCGACCGGAACGCGTATAATTGTCGGGTGCGCTCCTCGACCGTTCATCCATGTACCCTTCCCGTTGCCTCCTTGTATACCTCGGATGCGTTTCGGTATAGATGACAACGTAGTGAGACCTGGAGTGGGGAGTATATAAACTTCCCCACCCTTGCCACCATTTCCTCCGGAAGGAGGTCCATGCGGAACGAACTTTTCTCGATGAAACGCGACACATCCATCACCACCTTTGCCTAGTTGGAGTAAAAGCAGGTCATTTAAGAGTGATTACACGACACGTCTTGAGATACTTACCTCCTCGGACAGTGACAATGAGATTATCGAGAAACGTCTGGCCCTGCAAGCAAATCAACGCTGTTAGAATTACACATACTATAACGAAGCACGTACTTACGCGCTGTCGCCTCTTCCACTCTGTTTTCCGCTGGCGCTTGTAGGCCTCCTCTAGTTCACGCTTCAGGTTTTGGGCGGTTTCCTCCACGGAATCATTGCTCAAGGAACGAAAAGGAACGCGCAATAGGAAGCCATTCCTATGAAGTCCTTCGGCTTGACGTACGGAAGTCAATGCATTTCGCAGCATTCGAGGATGAGGCCGCACAGTTTGAGCTCACCTTCACGCGTCCAAAGGATTTGCGTGAAAAAAGTAAAAGGCACGTGATCTGTACTTACCACTGCCAAAATTGAAAGAAACTGCATTTCTTCCGCTGTCCCATTGCATCTGAAGCCACGTCTTTGATAATTTCGAGAAATTGTTAAATGGCTTCTGAGGACCACCTACCCGTGAAGATCGAATTCGGAGGCGGTCTCGAATTGCTCTTTTCCAACCAAAGGTCACATCGGATCAGTTTGCCGTCCCAGGTTCCTGTCGGTTCTTATGGCGCTTCATCTGAACCAACGCATAATGAGGCGTCGGGGAAGAAACCTGTAGACATCAACTACTTGATACGTTACCTGCGCGACAACTTACTGAAGGAGAGGGTCGAACTTTTCATGGAGGATGGGACTGTGTACGTTCGCCGACTGGTGGTAATACGATGGCTTGTACTGATGACACTGTTTTCGGAAGTCGCCCTGGTATTCTCGTGCTTGTCAATGACAGTGATTGGGAACTCGAGGGAGAGGGAGATTATCAGATAAAATCAGGCGACGAAATCATCTTCATCTCCACTCTTCACGGTGGATAATTAGACTTGTATGCGCTATGCCCATTGTTCTTAATGAGGTCAGTACATTATCAGTAGCGCTTTTAGTGTCACCTGGAACGCGCGGATGATTTCCTACTAATATCAGTGGACAGTAGATCCTGGGTCAATCCCAAATAACACCACTCTGTGGTACTGTCGGCGGTCTTGTCCGTACCGAACCAATTGCTCCCGATGAGCAACGGGTGCTCCGTGGCTGCGACGGGCCACGGAAGTTATCAGAAATGGCCACTGTGCTTTCTGAATGAGGTTGTCCGATGTTTTCTATTTCGACCCTTGCCGATGTACCGATCTTTAGCCGCTTCGAGGAGCTGCTGTCGCCTATACACCTATACATATAATGCATTCGAATTTCGCTCTTGTCCGCCTTAGTTTTCCCGACCTTTAACCATCGCTTTCATGAATCCGTAATGGTGCCGTGTTCGCTTACTGGGCCGGCGAAAAGCGTTGCTAGTTTCTGAAGCATATTTCTTCGGATGCCGATGATTTTCCTGGTGTGTGAATGAGCACGAGCTGGTCTAGCATGGATAGTGATATATATCTTCGAGAGGAGATCCCAGGTCCGAACAAAAACTGGTTTCGTATTTGATGCTTCTCTCACTATTACATGCACTTTTAATTTCATGCATTGGGTAGTTAGCAGTGTTTTTTGCTAGTCTCTGGATTTCTAGGTTCGTTTGCCCACCTTATTTCTACGCTACGTATTTTAAGAATGCAATTGTATCTTACCGTGAGTGTCCGCTTTTTGGGGGTTCTTTAGTATTCTAATCGAAACTTGGACGCTACCAGATATACATCTTCGTATGTTATAGAACAGCATTGTGATTTCTCGGACCTACGAGCTCCACCTCGAAGCTATGTTGCATAAAGTTCCACCGAAGACTCTTGTTGTGATCTCCGAGCTTATGCCTGCCTGCTGTTATGTTTCTGCCCTTGTTGCTTCGCTAGACTCCTCGGAAGTATAAAAGGGTGGCCCGTGTTCCGATCTCCTCAAGTCGCAAGGCTTTAACCCTACAACGAAATGCGTTCCAGCGTCCTCGTCGCTCTCTGCTCTGCTGCTCTCGCTGCAGCCCACGGTGGTGTCCTTTCCTACACCTTTGACGGCACATCCTACGAGGGGTCCGTTAATTTCTCGTCTATCGTCCACGCTGTCACAGTATTGATCTGAGCTGGTAGTTTCTCCGCATATAACACACCCACCGGACAGTCCACCATCCAGCGCCAATGGGCGACGTACAAGTGAGTAGAAGTTTAGGATTTACACCTGTTCATCTATTTTACTATCCTGACTAGCCCCATCACGGACGCGATGGACCCGAACATCGGCTGTAACAACCCTGGAACGGTCACCGACCCCCAGCTTTCCGCGACCGTCCCTGCTGGATCCTCCGTCACCGCTTTTTGGAACAATCCATGGCCTCATGCCATTGGCCCTATGATGGTCTACATGGCTGTATGTCCCGCATCTTCTCTTCTTAAATAGCATGATTTTTAAAAAAATCTTCAAAGAACTGCAACGGTGACTGCACGAACGCCAGCCCCGCCTCTCTCGACTGGTTCAAGATCGACGAGGCCGGTCTCCTCTCCGGCACAGTCGCCAACGGCCAGTGGGGCTCCGGCCAGATGATCGCGCAGGGCTCGTCGTGGACCTCGACTATCCCCGCCGCGCTCCCGAACGGCAACTACATGATCCGCCACGAGACACTCGCGATCCACACAGCCAACCAGCCACAGTTCTACATGGAGTGCGCGCAGCTGACTATCACGAATGGCGGGAGCGGCAGCCCTGGCCCGACGATCAAGCTGCCTGGTGGTTACAGCCCTACGGACCCGTCCATCGATATCGACGTCTACTCGTCCACCGCGACCACGTACGCGTAAGTGCACTCTCTTTTTCGATTTCAGTATTTGCCGCGGGTGTTGATTACAAACGTGCATAGCATCCCGGGACCTGCTGTTTGGTCTGGTTGAAAGCATTTTATACATGTCTCATCCTAGTCGTTTGGAGGAAGCGAAATGTATCTGCTCACTTCAGAATGATGATATTTTGATTTCTAGTCACTGGCGGGACCTGTGCTCAAATCGTGAGATTGGCATATAACAAGCGTTTCTAAAGTCATTGTGTGACTTAGGTGTCTTCCTGAGTGGGGACATAACGATTGCTACAAGTCAAATGTGCCTAGATCGATGGTCCTTCATTAGCTTCTCGCTGCGCTTCGCTGCGCTTCGCTGAACATTTCAAACGCGTTTACATCGAACGTTGTGTTGTGTTGCGTTGCCGCGAAGCACCCTGTGGTCGATTTGGACTTTTAAGCTTGGGTTGGGGTTCATAAGCTGGTGCATGAGAAAGTCTCCTTAAACAAAAGGATATACACAGCTCCGACAGTTAATAATAAGGGATAGAGACTCGCTCAAACACAACAAACGGGAAGACCCTCAGTTGAGCTGGGGGATCATTATTTTCTCGATGGTCCAGACCTTCCCATCCTCACTACTAGACAAACCAGTGACAACCGTCGGCTTCTGGGCGGTAGTGTCAATAGTGCCGTCGCCGTAGACCTTTGAACCGACTGTCGAGGTCTCTCCCCACGACGGGTCCGCGACGTCGAGCACGATTGTCGTGTTCGTGTACGTCTGTGGGGATACCGTCATCGCGCAGTAGTCGTCACACTCTGTGCAGACGCCGAAGAGCGTCATTGGGCCAGAGGGTGAGTAGATCTGTGATAGTGGGTGCGTTCAAACAGTTATGCAGGGGAGTGAGATGAGGTTGTGAGCCTTTTTGATCGAGTTTCGTGCGGAACGAGAGGGACGCTTACCTGTGAGACGATCTCGTTGTTGACGAAAGCGGTTTGGGTCCAGCCTGTCGCGTTCTCGTTGCGCTCATAGGTGATGGTAACAGGCTCGTTTGCGTTGAGGGTCGCATAAACACCATCTGTAGACTTCTGGTCGCTGAACACGGAAGTGAGGATGCACCTAGCAAGCCGAGAACGAATATTAATGAAAAAGAAGGGTACAAAGTATTCGGGGTTTTTCCACTACCAATGATCAAGAGTTGCATCGCAGGATGATTGATCAGACGTAGACTCGACGAAAGTAAGGAGCAAGTCTCCCGTTCCTACGGCACAAAGTTTTCGTCAGCATCGTGAGTGGTGCACTGATAGTGACAGCAATGTCGGTACCATTAGAAAGGCCTGGATAGAGTATCAGTTCGCCAATCTGACCGGACGGCGGGGTACCGGGGTTGAACGTTGTTGTGACCTTTGCGATAGTGGAGGTTGAGCCAGTGCCAATGCTCCAACTCGTTCCGAGTCCGTATGTGTACGAGTAGACTGCGGGAAGGAAGGGGAGTCCTAGTAGAGCAAGCTTCATTCTGTTCCTATTTTGTAAAGCTGGGGTATGCGGCTGGGTAGGCATGTGGAGAGCGCAGTTATTTTATACTAGATACTGAGAAGAAGACAGGCTAGAAAACAGACGCGTGCCTTGGGGAAGACAGCGGAGGAGACGAGAGGGGCAGATTCGGAGTCCGGTATTCAAGGCATAACATGCGACGGGTCCGATATGAGCATTGAAATCGACTGGGATCACAGACTGAGGTCGATTAAGCCGCAAGAAGTCAGTATCAGGTGGCCTGGGGACGTACAGACAGCCTTATGGAGACCGAAAATGTGCGTCTTGAGGGTCCAACGCTGGGGAAAACCGTGTTGCTAGCATAGATCCTTCGGTAGACTGGAGACGGGCGGAAGGCGAGAAGAAAGTCAATGTGTAAATCGGTTTATCCTCGTAAGTTCGACATTGGCTGCAACGCGGCCGTGCCAGCGGTGCACTCGGCACCGGGGAAATCGGAGTCTCCACATCCTTAGAAAACGGTCTCGTTCGTCCTCAATGCAGTATCTTTTCGAAAATGGGAGTTAGCAGGACCTTGAAAAGCGAGCTCATCAGACGCGGGGATAGTCAGCTTACAGTGGCGTACCGATGAATGGCTTACAGTCATCCGTTCGTAGATGGGGATGCCATGTCCTCCAACCATCGCTACAAGAAGGGGGTACCCTTTCAATCAAAGTTGCCAGTTCACATAATGATAATACCAGCCTTGGTGTGCGTCTTCAATCAGGATCTTGACGCAAAATTCAGACAGACCATACAAGAGAAGAGGAGGTATGTCTGTCTGAGCTCCATGTTGACATCCTAATAGAAAATGGGCAGCAAAATTTGTATTGTCCACTCATGGCATCACAAAGAAAGAGACAGACAGCAATCTGCTGCCGGTGCCAGTGTGTATTCCATCCAAAAAGTGGCAATAGTGTGACAAAATTCGGTCACAGTTTTATTCTCCGATTAGAATTGAAGTCGTACCGACAAAACTTCGAAAGGTCCAAACGTTTGCGCAACTAAAGATGAACTGCGGAAAACTCGTAAATAGTGTAAAACTTTGGCGTTGAACGGTTGCTGAAGCCTGATCGCACGATAGCAACGCAGCGGTGCACACCGCACACGTAAAGTTCAACACATTCAACGGGAGAATCGATGAGTACTTCTAAAACGACGCTATGTTATTCCCACCTAACATACTCTGAATCTTCTCCATTAAATTCTATAAATTACTACTCTCAATTGAGTTTTTCTGCCGTGTGGAAATTGCCAACGCACCCACTTTTGTTGTTACAGTGTCAAGATGTACTGCGGCTACTCACATGATGCTCCAACTCGTCCCGACTCCGTGGGTGTGCGAGTAGGCGGCACGAGGGATGGGCAGTTTTAGTAGAGCAAGCTTCATTCTGATCCTAATCTGTGAGGTTGGAGCATACAGCCAGGTAGGTACAGGGAACGCGCAGCTATTCTACACTAGGCACCGGTAAGAAGACAAGCTAGAAAATAAACGCATGCCTTGAGGAAATAGACCAGCAGAGGAATAGAGACGAGAGGGGGAACTTTGGACTCTATACTCAGTGCATAATATACAGCAGGTACGATATGAGCATTTAAAGCGGCTTGGATTTCAGAATGAGGGCGAATACGCTGCAAGAATTCGACGTCAGGTGTACAAATGGCCTCAAGAAAGACATGAATGTGCCAGCGGGGGCCAGTGCTGCGGAAGATCGTATTGCAAGCACAGACTCATCGGTAGACAGGCGACCGACAGAAGATGAGAAGAAAAGAAACGTGTAAATCGGTTTATCCTCGTGAGTTCGACATACTGGGTCGCAACGCGGCCGCGCCAGCGGTGCACCCGGCACGGGGAAATAGGATCTCCACACCGGTTGTGGAAAATGTGCCTGCATGTCCTCAATGTCCTGAAAGGTGAATCCATCAGACTCTAGAGTCAGCCTATGGGGTTTTAATGATGGACGACTCACTTATAATTAATCATCATCTGGTCATCTGAGTCGATGGTGACGTGTCTTCCGATCTTCGCTACTTCTGGAATATATTTTGCAGCGCTCGTTCACCCATGTATGCTCTATTGAACGTGGCGAGCGGGTGGAACAGATAATCTTGCTGGTCTATGGAAACCATTAACTCGAGTTGTTATGAATCTTATGATGCTCTCAAGACTCGTGCATTACGTGAGAAAGCTTATATAATAATGTAAGGCTTGAGGTAGCTTATTGGCACGCACACTCACTCTGACACTTTCTAAATTTACATGTATGCATCAGACGTGGTTTAATGCTGTCTGTGAGTTTTTATATTTTCGCAAACATATAGTAGTTGGGCGATGGTTTCCCCTCTTGCAAGGTTTTCATGCCACCGTAACTTGAATATTTTCACTCCTAGACTCGGAAAGGGCCGCGGAGCCTGGGCACAAGAGCATATGTACAAGTCACAATCGGACTTCAAATGGGACTGCATTTCATCGCTCCCGTCATTGAGTAAGAAATATATGTAGTATAACTTGAAATGTCCAAAGAAATGAGGTACAGGTCCAAAACGTTCACTGGCCATGAACTTTAGACGTTTGAAGAACACATGCAGGAGAATGAAGACAGTGGGAGTATGTTCCCTTCCAAAGAGAATAGCCATTCCTGAGCTGTACCTGATTAACGCCAACCTTCCCTTTTTTCGGAGCTGAGGGCTTCTCTTAGGGACCAGACGAGGACGTTTCGCATGCACTGTTGACCTTAAATTGCATTGGCTGCCATTGTTCCTGATGTTGCAATAAAAAAATTAATCAATCCCCGCAATGCGTGTGATAGTGTGATAGTAGTCCGGACCTTCTTTCTACCAGAGCCATTGCGTATTGCCTGATCGGTGGCTTTTCCAATATCTATCACTACATCGCCAGGAGAGGCCGAGATCTTTCATGTCGACCAAACAGATCGTGTGAGCGGCACATATGGGGTATTGTAGTAGGACGGTACTTACGTTCTGCATGGCAGGATTCTTGCCCACGGGGACAGGGTGCTCTTTGTTCATACTAAGTCCGTGATCTGGGCCGACTTCGTAGTTTCCACGGAATTTTCGGCGGATATTTAAGCTAGATAGATAGACAGTGGTAGGCTCTTGGTCAGTTTCTGAAGGGAGTAAGTAAGGTGAAGGGATAAAAATAACGAACAGTACTAGGATCGAGTTGATGTAGACTATAAGCGGAAAGCCGTCAATGCACAACGTAGTCCACAGTTGAGAAGGAACGTACGTTTCGGGAGAAGAAGGTCAAAAAGTAAATAATAGAACGCGTGGGGAAGGGCGAACGCAGAGATGAATGCCACAAGTCCCAGTACTCCAGTGACAAGCCCAGTACCGATAGAGTACATAATTAGACGGTTTATGATTGAGTCTGTCTGCCGGACTCCCGATCGACGTGAATGCAAGAGATACGCCATTGTTAAAGCAAGCGATACATCTGTAACCGCTATGATTGCATTCAATATTCGGACGGTCACCATTGTTGGCTGGTTCATAAGATCCGTAGTCACGTGCAGATTTAGGATTTGTGAGAAATAGATAGAGCCGGCCACGAACTGGGCCATGATCAGAAGGGCGAGAATTATTACTAGAGCATAGTTTTTTGCGCTCACTAAAGAGAACATGTCAGCGTGGTAGACATGTCATTGAAAAAGAAATAAAAGACTCACTGAACCATATTCGCTTAAGATAGAATGACTGTGCCAGTAAGCAAACGAGAGTGGAAACTATGACCGTTTCGACAATTGGCCTAAAGTCAAACAGTTTATACGAAGTTCAGATGCTAGAAAAGAGACTGGCCTTTCAATACGTTCAAGAAACAGGGGGCTCAGATAGTCCTTTACGAAGTACATATATAATGATATTAACAGCAGGACCTGATGCACGGTGTCGAGAAAATAGATAAGGAGCAAATATAGTTGCATGAACAGTTTATCGGAGTTCGAGTTTTTGAAATTCTGCATACAGATAACCGCATTTAGTAAGAACTCGTTTCGGGGAGAAGCTGGAACGAACCTCATAGTAAAAGTATAGCTGAACACTCCCGGCACCCCATAACCTGTATGATGAAGTCGCTTTAGTGCATCGTCCGTGCTGAAGAATGGACAAGGACTAACAGCGAGGAAAATCTGTGGACCAGGTATTGTGTTGGTAGATCAAAATGGTATACTTGCTAGAAGAAAGACCCACATGCCAGACAGGAAAAGGGGGCCGAGCTGCGAACATACGACTGAGGTCAGCAGGCGATGGTGTGAGGGAAGAGAGACGTCAACATACGCAGCCATCCAATAGCGGAATGAAGGATTGGAAGGGTATAATAGAGCTCATGACGGCTTAAAAAGAGGGGGTGGGCAATTTCTGGACGGCTATCGTCTGCCAGTGAGAAAATAGGAATGACACGCGAGCGTGGGGGTGAACGTAGTTGCCGACCCTCTTAAGTACCCTCAGGATGGCACTGGTTAAAATAACACTGCATTCCATCGTCTCAAAAGCTATTGGTGTATGACAACGGCACATGCGTCGAAGAGACGTGGTTCCCACAGGATCAGGTGATAACTGTTGGGATCCATTAATTTGAAGCTGGCGTCTAACAGTGACAGTTCTGTGGAACGTGTGGACAGAGGATGAGCCGAAGTGTAACGACTAAAGTCCACATACCGGCTTTTCATAACTGGGTGCATACGCTCAAAAACCAAAAGAAACGTCAGCATGTCATATAATGAATTTCAAAAAATGCCTTACAGACGCGCGGACACCGTGCTTCAGTTCAAAAGACGCGGTTCTTGCTCCAACCAGGAACTCTGGAGTAAAAAAGATCGCTACAATCGATGAGGAAGTCAGCCGGGCAATGAGAGTAAAACGTGCTTCTTAGAATTGAAGCTCTTTGAGACGAGATCAGCAAGAATTGAAGTCTGGTTTAAGAAAGGGAAGTGGGGCTGTAAGATTCTGATGCTAAAAAAACGCTGTAACTGATGAAAAAACCAAAGAGGAGCAACCAGAGTAAGATGCGCTGCTTGGAATTGAAGCCAGAGACGCGATCACGCAGGAATCAAAGCTCAGCCCAAGCTTGGAGCACCGCCAGATTGTATTAAAACTTCAATGGCAGAAATGCATAGCGTTTAACAGCTCTCACCTATCAACTTGAATAGCGCGCTTAATGCTTACTACAGGGGTTCAGTTTTGAACCCCAGTTATTTCTCTTGGCTGTACATATATGCTCTTTCAAAAGCCTGTAGCTAAGCCCTGTAAACGGAAAGGATACCAACAGTGTAATCAAGACCGGAACATCTCGACGACCAGGACAGAGCTTGATAAAGGGTGAGCAGGATTACTAAAACCCACTTCACATCTGCGCTGGGTCACTTGCGGCAGGCCCTGCGTTTTTCCCCCGCGATGACTGTAGATCTAATCGCAAACAAGAGGCCCCAAGGTCCAAGTCGTGGCCTTTTTGCACTGGTGTCACCAATCTGAGAGCGAATATGATGTTAATTTAAAGTAAACTCGAACGCACATTTCAATGTCACAGAATGGATATTAATTGCTAGTTTACAAGATGCAGTTCTTGCTGTGCATCCTCAGTCAGAATCTTGACCAGAACTCGGATAGGCCGTATGCGAGGAACAGAGGGCGGACAGCAGAGAACAGATAATGATTACAAATACTACCTGGAGCCTGCCGTCCATCCTCTATTCCTCTTGTACGGTCTGTCCGAGTTTTGCATTGATTGAAGATACCCAGCAAGACCTGTATTATTCGCTCGCGCAGAAATAAAGGGACAGGTAGCAAGTAAGTAGGCTGTTTGCCAGCAGACTCCAAAGTCGTTGCGTGTAAAGTGACAAGAGTGTGACAAAATTTAGTCACGATTTTAAACTCCGATTGGAAAGTGAAGCCCCAAAACTTTGAAAGAAGGTCACGGTGCACCTCCGTCCCAGTCGTTTGCGACCAACTAAATACCGCGGAAAACTCGTTGATACTATGAAAATACGTCAGGTGTATAAATGCAAGATTCTGAATAGTCAGAGTGAATGTAAGGAATAGAACATTTGAAAGTTTGCGACAGGCTTCAGGCAGCACGGCGGCGCACTGGCACACGTCCGATTCTTCATTCAACAAGAGCCAGTAAGACTGCTAGAGCATTGTTATATTATGCCCATCTGACAAACCCCGAGTTCTCCTGGTCATTAGAGAGCCTTTCACGAAGGATGCCCGTTTTACGATCCAACGTAAACTTAGAACGTCCTACGGCGAGCCTTTCCCGCTGTGTGATCATTACCAGTTTGATGACATTAATATTACCTCGCGAGGAACTTCTACTCATAGCGAAGAAAAGAAGGTGCATATACTCATCGACAGCGCGAGGGGCCCACCTTTGACGCATGATCTATTGCTTGGTCCATGTGCTTCCGGCGACTTCATAGAGCTCTCTTGTGTTATCCGACCCGGGCCGACCTCAAGAAGTTAATCGAAACCGTGGTCTTAATGAGCCGACGTACCTATTACTGTGTTGCATGTACCGGAGCCGCTCACATTTTCGTTTCCGGAAAGGAAAGATGTCGGCGTACCTTTCATACTCGGGTCAACCGACTGCATTCGGATTTTTCGCAGCATGGAATGCAAGGTACGTCCAGATGTTCCTGCGCAGGGCCCTCAATTCGGCGACTTCATGTCCGCAAGTATTATACAGTATATGAAGCTTCCATGACGAGATACGCATGTTCGTGAGGAACTGGAGGGCACATTGACTCGGAACCGCATGCCACATGGCATACGAAACGGGGTATTTCCTGTGCATTGAAGCGGCACTCTTTGCGGTGCTTTGGTGCCAGGATCCCACTATAAAGGCTCAGGCTTTGGGTAGCGGAAAATTCCAGCGCCTCAAAGCCCGCTCACTCCTTTAGTACATCCTCGACTGAGAGCCTTCAATACGACAGTATGTTCACCCCTACGGCTGCGTTGAAGCTCTTTGTCGTCCTTGCGTACATCTTCGCCGTTGCGTTCGCCCAACGTGTCTCGATCGGCTCGCCAAAGAGTAACCAGACCTTTCATACTGGACAGCAGATGACTGTCTCTGTCGTCAAGCCCGTGCGCCTTCCGTCCACCTCTACTCCTGACTTTACCAGCCACCTTACATCCTTTTGTCACCTCTAGGACTCATTGTCTGGATCTACAGAGGTCGGCGTCGGAATCACGCTGCACCACTGCACGCAAAGCCCATGTGAGGACGTGACCCAGGCGCTCGGCTACGTGCTTTACAGCGGCGCGTATAACCCGCAACCTATGGCAAGTACGCACGGCTCTCCGGCGCAGAACTTCGCCATTTTTGTTCCGGAGAAGTTTGCGGCGGGCGCGGCGGTTCTCAGTGTCGCGCACGCGTCGCTCGCTGGTGTGAGTGGTTCGCCGAGTTTAATTTTCTGTGACGGTGTGCTTACTTGTCCTGTGACTCGGAAACAGGCTGGGCCGTATCTCTTCACAGAGGTGGTTAGTATGCCGGTCAATATTGCGTGACCACGTAATTTAGGCCTGGGATTGATTCGTGGACGGTTTTGTGAAGGGTTGCGCTATTGTGTGTGGTTATGGACTTTTGGACCGGTTTTATTAGGTTTGTCGACACGGACTTCGTATCACATTAATTATGGCTTTCTGTTATCATGGACTGATGTAAAACCATATCTTGCGTAACGTATCGTATACACGGATGCGATAATCAGGATACTTTCAGATGACGTAAGGATCGGCGTTTGCGATCGACACGGTGGCGCGTCGTGCGTCATAACCGCTCCTTGGTTTTGGACGGACTCGGACGCCGCTTCACTCTCAACCACGACGCCGACTTCTCATTTAATTCTACAACGTCTTATTTCAAAACACATACAGCCCATGATGGATGAGCTTCCTATTGATACAAGTAATCCGGCCGTGCGGGACTACCTCACGCTGACTCGGTGTGTTTCCTCGACTCGAGTCTACTCGTTATGCGCACAGGAGGCTGACTTGCTGCCACGCAAAGGCTGCAGGTCCTTACACCGCTCTCTCTTCTAATTAATATCGCGGCGGTCGGCGTCACTTCCGTCGTCATCTCGCCCGGTCTCGGTACGTAGTCATCCTACTGTCACGAGAAATCGCTGGCTGATGGGAGACTGCGAATAATACAGGGAAGATCGCGAAAATGTACCCGACCTCTTTGACGCCCTCGCCATCCTTTACTGCGGCGTACCTTATGGCCGTATACATTATGCAGGTCGGTTACTGCGTCGTCCTTGTGCTTGCGCGTAAACGGGAAACGAAGGTACGTGCACCCTGTGTCTCGTACACTGTAAAATAACCAATGTGGTTCGTATGCGCAGCAAGCACTGATAAAAGGAAGTGGTATTTCTCTCGTTCTCGCTAACGTTACCATGGGTCTTTGGGCTATTGCTTGGGTACGCGGTGGACTTTTGTCTTCTGACCCAGAAGCAATATTTACTCTAGCACTGCACAGTCCTTCCAAGCCTTCATCCTTTCCTCAGTCCTTCTCGGAATTCTCGTTATTTTCCTTATTTACGCGAACACCGTCCTCTACGTCTATCACCCGCCCGTTTCTGCGCGCCCACTTGATACCGCGTTCATTCATGCGCCGCTCCGCCTCTTCCTCATTCTGCCCCTCACGTTACTTCTTCCCGTGTCTATTTTGTGAGTACACCGACAGGCATACACAATTTTGCTGGGCTGAAGAAGCTAATTTTTGTTCAGCATCGCGGTGGGGCATTACTGGGCGCAAGGCGACACAAAGGCATACACCGACCATATGTGGGAAGGTTTCGGCGTGTTCTTTGCGATGAACGTTCTTGGTCTCGTCTTTGTCATTATGCGGCGCGATGTCGTTTGGGCAGTCGGTGCTGCTTGGCTCGCCGCGAGCGTATGGAAGGAGGGTCCCAAAAGCGCGCCTGTATCGGTACGCCTCTCGCCTTGTTTCTATTGGCGTGCTAATTTAAGCCTAATGCCTGTACAGGCCACGGCGATTACCTTTACATTCCTGCACCCGGTTGCACTACTTGCGTCTATGGTGTATGCGACCTTCCGCCAACGGCGTAGGGGCGCCATCGCGCTTCCGCCGGACGAGGAGGATTTCGCAGCAGCCCACAGGGCGGATCATGTCGAGCATGCGAACCCCGAAAACGGACGGAGCGGAGCGAGTCGGGTGTGGGGATGAGTGGTTGCGGCCTAATGGAGGATGCGGGCGGAGAATGGGGGACTTGAATGTGCATAGCGCTGTGTGGCTGGTACGGGAAGTTGCGGGGCGCGCAAGTTTCCCTGCTGCATTGAGATAGGGCCGTGTAGATTGAAATAGTAAATTGCCTTTTGATTCATTTCTATTTGATTTCGAGGCCTGAGTCACTTTGCACGTGACGCGGCACAGATAGTCACGAGATGTGGGGATGTGCACGCCCCCTCTGAACTGCGCGGTATAGGAACGGGTCGGAGTGTGCGACATGGCCCTCCGTCGCGCTCGCCAAATACCCATCAAATCCCTCACCTTTCTCTCTTCTTCCCACCGCGCTTTCTCTTCTTCCCCCATCATGTCGTCGCTCACCATAGACGCACTCAACCCCGCCATCCGCAACGTCGAGTACGCAGTCCGCGGCGAGCTCGCCATTAAGGCTGAGGAGTACCGTCTCCGCCTCCACAAGCCTGACCACGGCCTCCCCTTCGATCGCGTCATCTCTAGCAACATCGGGAACCCCCAGCAGAAGGGCCTTGATCAGGCCCCTATTACTTTCCCCCGTCAGGTCGCTGCGCTCACGGAGTACCCCGAGCTTATAGACAAGGCGAGGGGTCTCTTCCCTGAGGATGCCATCGCCCGTGCACAGGAGATCCTAGAGGAGGTCGGCTCTATTGGGGCGTATTCTCATAGCCAGGGCGTGCCCCTCGTTCGCAAGAGCGTCGCTGATTTCATCGCAGGTGCGTTTTGCGTTTTGTTTTTTTCTGAGTCATTTCTCTCTTTCTCTCTTTGCGCTGCATCGATGTCCCTCCATTGGTCCAGCGAAATGGGCTACGGACATTTTACGTGTCTATGGCTCGAGGTGGCGGATGGACAGGATTAGAATCGTCTTCTGCAAAAACCTTCGGTCCGGCCGCGTTCTGCTCGTGTATAAATGCGCGTGTCTGGGCTCGTCTGATTACGTCCGGGTGGGTGCTGCATGAATAGGCTCCCCTATTTCCTTTGGAACGAGGCGCTGCGTTTCCAGGCGCGCCGGGATACTGGGCTGCTGCGCGGCTATTATTATTATTCCTGCGTGTCCAAGAATAAGACGAGGCTTCTTCCGGGTTCGCGGGCTTACGTTGTCCTCCTCTGTCTTTCTCTTCTCGGTTCCATCTTACAGTATAGGTTAACTGACGTAACCCCCCCCCCCTCCCTCCCAGAGCGCGACGGCTACCCCTCGGACCCAGACGATGTCTTCCTCACAGCAGGCGCCTCCGCAGGCGTCGCGCTGCTCCTCTCCATGCTCATCGCGCAGCCGAACAAGACCGGCGTGCTGATCCCGATCCCGCAGTACCCGCTGTACACCGCGACGCTCGCGCAGTACGCCGGCGTGCCGGTGCCGTACCACCTCGACGAAGAGTCCGGGTGGACGACGTCGCCGGAGAGCGTGCGCGCGGCGCTGGAGAAGGCGCGCGCGGAGGGCGTGGACGTGCGCGCGCTGGTGGTGATCAACCCGGGCAACCCGACGGGGTCGCTGCTCACGGAGGAGGTGCAGCGCGCGCTGGTGGAGCTGTGTGCGGAGCACGCGCTCGTGCTCCTCGCGGACGAGGTGTACCAGGCGAACCTGCACTACCCGGCCGACCACCCGTTCACGAGCTTCAAGAAGGTGGTGCGGGAGCTGGGGAAGGACGTCGCGCTCGCGAGCTTCCACTCGACGAGTAAAGGCGTGACGGGGGAGTGCGGCCGGCGCGGCGGGTACTTCGAGCTGGTGAACGTGCGCAAGGACGTGCGCGCGCAGGTGTACAAGATGGCGAGCGTGGGGCTGTGCCCGCCCGTCCCGGGGCAGGTGGCGGTGGACTGCATGGTGCGCCCGCCGCGGGCGGGCGAGGAGTCGTATGCGCTGTGGAGGCGCGAGACGGACACGATACATGCGGCGCTGGCGGGGCGCACGCGGACGATGGTGGAGCGCTTGAACGCCCTTCCGGGTATGAGCTGCCAGAGTGCTCCTGGTGCGCTGTACTTGTACCCGCGCATCGACTTGCCGGAGAAGGCGGTCGCGGCTGCGCGCGAGGCGGGGAGGCACCCTGATACGTTTTACGCGCTCGCGTTGTTGGACGCGACGGGCATTTGTGCGGTCAGCGGGAGCGGCTTTGGGCAGAGGGGCGACGAGGGCAATTTCCGCCTGACGTGCTTGTGTGCGGGTGTCGATGAGTACGTGGGCAAGCTCGAGCGGTTCCATCGTGAGTTTATGGCCAAGTACTCATGAGGGGTCTCTGAGTTATTTCCCTTCCTTCTTGGTTGGTCGTTTGGAGCACTTGTCGTTGTTGGATTGAATACTTGCTTAAAGACCCCTTTCTGCACTAAAACACGCACGCAAAAGTACAGGAAAAGGAGTACATTTATTGGGATCGTACATCATGCACATGCATTCAATAGAGCTTGGAAATGTTATTAACTAGACACAAAAGTAGAGAATGGAAATAAGAGGCGAGGAGGCTCGATGGAGAACCTTCGATCCGAGAGAAAGAAAACGAAAAACAAGAAAGAGAACAAGAAAAAGGGCATGTTGCATAATGTGTATTAGGCCGGCCGAGAGTGACGATACTTAATGGAGAAAGGAGAGAATGCGGGTGAACGGCGGAGTGCACGGTCCGGAGTGCATCATAATAGCTATCCATCCATCCGCCCATAAGTGTGCGCGTGCAGGAGACAAGAAGCGAGATTGGTATCGAAGCGTGCGATTGCGGTTGTATAAATAGGTGCAGGGCATCTACGGAACAGGCCAGCTCATCGTGGTCGACGACGTTTTTATTATTTCCTCGGACATCGCTTCCTCGTCATTTGAACAACGATGCGAACGTGTCCTCTTTCGAGTCGGACAGGGCCGTAGATACAGACACGTGCGGCCTCGTGGGGGCGTGGGCATGATCGTGAGCATGCACATGTGTATCCGCCATCCGCAACCACGGCTGGCCCCTTTCAACAGCGGCCGCGGCCGCCACCGCCGGAAAGGGCGAGGCAGGCCACGAGCCTACGCCTGTATTCCGGAAGCCCGTCGTGTCGTAAGCGTTGCGCCATGCATCAAGTCGGTCGTTCCCAGCCGTCGCCCCGCCCACGCTCACCCCTAGACTCGACCGCGAGCGGCTGCTTGCGTGAGATCCCGTCGACGAGGAGCGGCTGAGCGCGGGTAAACCGGGGACGCCCTGCGTGAGGGCGGTTACCTCCGCCATCGCTGTGAGAAAGTCGAACGCACCACCATGCACGTCCGCCTTGGCATTTGCATCGCCACCGGGAGAGGAGAGCTGCGTGTTGAAGGCAAACGTAGGGTATGCGGCGTAGGGCGTAGGCGCGTGAAGTAGCTCAGGTTGGGGAGGTGCACCGTGCTCGGAAATGGCAGGTGTAGTAAAGCTAAGAAGCCCTGGGTCAAACATGCCTGCCAACGAATCCACATCACCCACGTCGCCCCCGTGATCGCTCTCTCCCCCGCTGAGATATTGGTTTCCGGAGTCAACATCAAAACCCATTAGCTGAGAGGTAAGGCCAGAATACATGTCGAACTGTCCCGCAACAGAAGAGAAGTCTTGATCTTGTGCTAAGGCGCCAGATATGTCCAGGGCTTGAGGGACCGGTAGGGTCTGGGGGACGTGAGATGAATTTGAGCTTGAGATGTTCACGTCGATATTGCTCGAGTTAGAATTCGAGACGGTTAGCTGGCGGAGCCACGCGTCAACATCGACAGATCCAAAGTCAGTCTCAGATGAATCCAGTTGATCCAGTGGCTCTTGTGCACTAAGGGAGGCAAGTAAGTTGTCAACGTCGTCCGGGAATCCTTCGCCACTAGGCCAGGTTGGCGAGACTTCGGACTGAATGCCAAAGGCTTGTCGTTGTCGTTGCTGACGTTCGTACGGCGAGGGGACGACCGGGTACGCGTAGTCTCTCTGCTGACTCGTGGTTATTATCGGCGGGGGCGGGGGAGGAGATACTTCATGGCCTCGCATGTCGTGGTTTCGCATGTGCACATCGTGCGCCAGCCCGTAGGGGTTGTACAGCGCCGCGCCGTGCGTCGAGCGCACCCCGTGGCCGTGGGAGAGCTCGTGAGGAAGCGAATGCGGTGCTGCCACCTCAAGCACGTCGCCCGTTTCGGATGGGGCGCGAGACGCCGCCGTGCGAATGTCACCAATCTTGGGCCGCGGAGGTGTCATACTGCGCTTCAGCCGCGGCGCATGGCGGACGGTGCAGCACTCGCATTCGGCACCCGACTTGCACGCGCAGGAGGGCGATGAGGCTGACGACGGCTCGCCATCTAGTTATAGGGGGTGGTTATTAGAAAGAGAAACATGTCAGCGAAACAAAGTTCGCTGCAGGAGAGAGATGGGCGGGTCGCGGACTTCTCTGGGCAGCCTGCGGGTGGCTCTGGGTTGGTGACACATCCTCCGTGTCTGACGCTGATTGGAGGCCGTGGGGGAACGCCGCACTCGGGGCGGGGCCTTTGCGATTCGCTACGGGGGATAATTGCACCCTTGTTTGTTAGACGCGCGCAGAGGCAAAAAGGGGGGAAAGGGCTCACCTTTCTTTGCGGGGATACTGTGGGAGACGATGTCGAGGTCCTCTCTGCCCTCACAGAGGCACTTGACATGGACTTGTTTCGTCTTTCTGAGCTCCCTGCAGTGCTCGCATTGGGTGATGGGACGGCCCTTTTTCTTGATCTCGAATAGCGGACGGTCGCGGTGGTTGCAGGTCGAGGAACGGTGGCCCTTGATGCATGTCTCACTGGACGCGCCAAAAAATGAGAAAAAAATATGAAAGAGCGAGGGAATGTACTGACCATGCGTATTTCTTGTCGTTAACGAAAACCTGGATAAGCAAGATCAGTTTGGGTGGCACGGCAAGAGTGTAGGGTACCGACCATGTTGAAGTATAGGTGGGAGAGGCAACGCCCCGGACTCTGTGGTAGAGTCTACCGTCCGCGACGCTCGTCAGGATCGTTATTGACTGTTCATAATGGAGGCAACATTTGAGGCGAGACGAGGAGGGGGGAGGAGAAGAGAGCGAGCTACGAGATACGGCGCATTCAGGAGGAGATATCCTATAGCGGATTACATAAGAATGGAAAAAGGTAAACAGGGGACAACAAAGAGAGGGGACAGCATCTGCCTTTCAGGGTTGAGAAGGGAACCGAATCCACGCGATTGCCAGCGGCTCCTCCAAGTGGCCGGCGGCCGGTGCATGCAGCCAATACCGTATTTATTATTGCAACTATTAGTAGCACAGGCCAATGCGAAAGGCCTGGGGGACGGACCATGTCAACGAGGCCTATCCCTCCCGTGCCCGACACTACATCGGGCGAGCTGCTCGCAGAATTGTCGTCTGCAATCCGATATGATAGTCTTCGACCCCGCAATTCTTCACGCCTGATTTAGACACGGGTGCGGCTAACCCTGAAGCCAACATGAAGAATCGCCGACTACAGCCGCCTGTGCACCAGCAGCAGTCTCCTATCGTGTCTGGGGTATCCACAGGCGATTGTACCTGTTTCGAGTCGAGTGTACTACGGACCCCGGGTCGAAGACGTGGCCTCATGCTTAATTCCTGCACGAAGAAAAAGATGTTCTTCTCGGACTGCTTCTGCTGCGCAGTAGCATTCTGCTGGCTTCCGACTGATCGGCGCAGTAGCAATAATAAATGAATAGTGCAGTACTCGAGCGTCTTTTTAAAATCGATAGAACAACGCCCCGGGCTATTCGGAATAATGATCGACACGGCAAGCCCCGTCGGAGAACGAACGTACGGCAATCGCCGGTATAAAAAGATAAAAAGACGCGCTTGCTGGCTGTTGTTCTTCCCGGTGATGTCCCTTCAAAGAGTGCAAAAAAAACATCGACTTCCTATCACACCGCCTTGGTTTCTTATCTGAATGCCCTGGCGCCGAGTCCTTTAGAAAATGATACATTTCGCGTGCGTTCTTGTTTCGACTCTTTTTTTTGCACTACTGTGTACAGACGCTGCGGCTCTTTCCCCACCGCGGCTTCTGAAGTGGATATTAGTGCTAGACGAACTCGCGCTCGGTCTTCCTCTCATGTACTTGTACTTGTGAGGGGTGTCTCTGTGCTTTGCCTCGATAGTTTGGGGCTGCGATGGGGCGCGACAGACTAGTTTTTCGTGTAGATTTATTGTCTGAATATGATTTTGTGCCGAGTGCATATGCTTGAGAAAACAAACGCCGCGTCGCGTCTGAGTCTCCTCCTTTCCATCTTCGTCTTCGTCCTCCTCCCTGCCTCGCGCAGTGGAGGCTCCCCATATATATGTCAAGCACAGCCAACTCTACATCCAATTCTAAATCACCGCACAACGTCGATGGTGACCCCTGGCTGCACGCTGGCGCCCCAAATGAAGTCAGCCTCTGTCTCGGTCGTTGCTTGAACGCACGGGATTGCTACTGACTTGATGCGCGTATTCACCCAGGTCCTTCGCAGCGGTGTTAGCACAAAGGCGAAGGGGAAGGCATCCGTACCGGACGACTGGGACGACGATGACGACGAGGTCGAGGCTGAGGCTGAGGAAGAAGAGATAGACGGCGCGGCCATCTGGCGCGATGCGTGCGTCCTCCTTTCCCCCTATATCTCTTGTACCCCGTACCCCGTACCTCGCAGGCTCACGGAACCTCCCCCTTCACACAGAAACGCAAAAGCACCAATGCCCGAGGTCGTGCTCAGCACCTCCACATCCATGTCCTCCGCCGCCGCGTTGCCCCCGCCAGAAGCGTTCCACGCGCCGCTGCGCATCCTCAAGCGGCCCGCCCTCGCGTCTGCGCATGCACGCAGCGCGGGCGCATTGAGTGAGGCGTCCGGATCTGGGTCGGGGTTGGGAATGGGAATGAAGTCCCTGAGGGATAGGGAGGCGGCGTACCAGGCTGCGCGTGCGCGCATTTTTGGCGGCGACGCTGCTGCGGGAACAGGAGCAGGAGCAGGGGTAGGGGTGGTAGAGTCCGAGCCCGAGTCCAACCCTCCCTCTAGCCCAGGCCTCGCTACTTCGTCTGCGCCAGACCTGACGCCGACGCCGACTAGTACTACCGCAAAGTCCAAGCTCACGTCCAAGTCCAAGTCCAAAGCGAACTCAAACTCGAACTCGAACTTGGAAGCAAAATCAAAGTCGCGTAGCCCCCCACCGCCCCCTCCGCCCGGCGCGCCGGTGTCGGTGCTGCGCAACCCGCGCGGACCGAATTCGAGCTATAGGCCCGAGTCGGGGAGGCAAGGAGACGAAGGCGAGGGCGTTGCGAAAGGGTTCACAGGCTCAGGCTCAGGCGCGGGCGCGGGTGCGGGTGGGCAGAGGAGGAGGGGCGCGAAGCGTGCGTCCTTCGGTGCGAGTGCCGGTGTTGGTGATAATGTTGGTATTGATATTGATATTGATGTCGGTGCGGGTGCGGGTGCGGGTTGAGTAGAGATAACGTGAAGTTTCTATAAGTTGTGTAATGGGTAATGGACCCCTTCGTCTCGCTCTGTGCTATTCATTCATATATATATTCCAACTCGATTCTCAGTGTATGCGTTGTGGTTGCGATTAACGTCGCGCCCGCTCCCGTTAACGAACTAAAATTAATATTGGAATCAGACCGCATCTCGCCCTCCAAATCCATGTGCGCATCGGCATCCATACCAGCATCAGCATTCGCGTCCATATCTTTTTTTTCGTCCATTCCTCTCTTTTTATTTATTTTATTCTTAAAAAAAAGGCGGACTGGTATGATAGTTGACGTCTGTTAATTGTACAGCTTACAGCTTACAGCTACAGTGATGCGTTCGTTTCTTCCTACTCTCCGGGCGACATCCCCCCTCCCGGCGCATATATCGTACCGCATATCTCGCCGATGCCATTGCCCAGAACGGTAATACCCCCACCGAGGCTAACCTACTCACGCCTTCACGTCGGCCACTTCGTACAAGTACGTCCCTAGGAGCTTCGTCTGTAAACAGCAAGCGAACGCCGGTGAGTAAAAATAACAAAAAAAAATTGTCGTTTGGAGAGGTAGAATGGATACTAAATACTCACGCCCTCGAGGAAGTTCGAGCGGTCGAGCTTTTCGTTTGTCGAGCTGGGGGTGCGAAAGATCAAAGATCAGAGACCAAAGGTCCAAGAGATGTCTGGAGACGAGACGCTAGTGCTTACTGTGCACCGTCGTCGCCCCGACCCATGGGCAGGAGTAGCACGTTGACTTTGAGCTGCTCTGCGAACGTGAGTGTGACAGGGATCGAGCCGCCCTCGCGCGTCAGGTCGGGTCGGACTTTGTACACTGCCTAAAAAAGGGAGGTGCGTGAGGCGTAAGGCGTAAGACAGGGCAGGCAACAAGAAGGGAAGGCGGGTGTGGTGCGGACCTCGGTTGCGCGGCTTGCGGCGACGTAGTTCCAGTGGTTGGGGTCTTCGACCCACGGTTTGCCGCCGTGCAGGTTCTCGACGTGCATCGTGTTCTTGCTGCCGAGCTTCGCGAATTCGGATTTGAGGTATGCGAACACGAGCGGGTCGATGAGGTCGGGTGTTTGGTCCGGGACGAGGCTGGAGGGAGTGGGCGGGGATAGGGATGTAGGATACGATTGAGATTGAGATTGATTTTCATGTGTGGACTCTGTGGAGAACTTGAAGGACGGACGCACCGGATGGAGAATTTACCAGAGACCTTGGCTGGGATGACGGTCTTTGCGCCGGGGGCGGAGAACGCGCCCTCGATACCGTGCAGGGAGAGCGATGGGTAGCGCATGCGCCCCATGAGCACGGTCGCTTTGTCGTCCGACAGCGCGATCGCAGCGCCCGCGGAGAACTCGATGTCCGCGACGCTGTAGTCCAGGATGTCGTACCGTTTTCTGAGTGTAGGGGACGTGGATGAATATGTGCATATATTGAGAGAGGAGATTGGGTGGGCGGCTCACCGTTCCTCGTCGGTGAGTGGGGCTACGAGGTCTTCGACGCCTGGGACGAGGATCTTGCCTTGTGGGGTGACGAGTTTGCTCATGAGCGTGATGAGATCCGTCATGGGCTCGTGCACTGCGCGCCCGTACACTCCTGAGTGGAGGTCGCGCGCTGGTCCGGAGATCGTGAGCTTGTAGTACGAGAGACCGCGGAGGCCATATGTCAGACAGGGCGTGCGCGTGTTGAGCCAGTAGTTGTCCGACTAGACAGTCAGGAGCGGGTGAGCTAGACGTGAGTGTGGGTAAGGAGACGTGCAGACGCACAATGCACACGGCGTCGACGCCATCGAAGAACTTGCCCTTGCCAGCCTCGCGCGCAATGAGCTCGTCGAGGCCCTCCGAGCCGCTCTCCTCCATGCCCTCGAGGCAGAACTTGAGGTTGACGGGGAGCGGGAGGCCGAGCTCCTTGTGCGCCTGGAGTACGTTGACCCAGCCGAGCACCGGGCCCTTGTCGTCGCTCGACCCGCGCCCGATGAGCCGCCCCGTCTGCTCGTCGACTGTCAGCGTGAAGGGGTCCGTGTCCCAGCCGTCGCTCTTCAGCGCCTGGAGTACGTGTGGGCTGCGGCGTCAGTCATCGGGCGAAACGGTTGAGGGTGTAATATTAATGTGCGCGTACGGGCTGGACGTCGAAGTGGCCGTAGCAGAGGATGGTCTTTTTGCTGGGATCGTTCCCGATCTCTGCGAAGAGCGCTGGCGGGAGCTCGAGCTCCTCACCGTCGAGTATGTGCTTCCCGAGTGGTACAGGTCGCACCTGGCAGCCTACGGCCTTGAGCTCTGCCTCGAGGAACTCAGCCATGCGGAACACATCTTTGCGGTAGGCGGCGTCTCCGCTCACGCTGTAGCGAGGCGACGAGGGTGAGCATATAGGCAGCCGTTATCGCGGCGGTGAGAAGATCAACTCGCACCTCGGGATGGCGACGGCACCTGCGAGACGCTTGATGAACCTGTCGGCGTTGGCGTCGACAAAGTCGAGGAACTTGGTCGGGGCGGGCATGCTGGTCGGTGTTGGGCAGTACTAGTCTATTCGATATCGCGAGTAGTGAACGTGTATGCGCACGAGCCACCAGAGTCGGCCCAATGCGATTCAGCGGAACTCAAATGCCCGTGTACGACTGACTCGTTTCTCCCCTTCTCCCATCCACGAGCTCTAGCACTCTACTTCCGGGCCTCAGCGAACTTAAAAGAGCGGTCGCAATCTGCTGGGAACCCTCGTACTTGTATGGCCTACTCTCGCCCATGTGATGGATAACAGGGGCTCAGAGAGTTACTGCACTCGCTGCATTCGCACACCATTGCTCGCTTACTAGCGAAAAATGCGCGTCCAGCGTTAATGTCGGATCCAAGGTCATATTAACAGACGCTAACTTGATACTGTGAAGTCTCTCCCTCCCCCCTATGCTTCAGAAGCTACGAAGCTCAAGCTCTACCCCAGCTTCTCAATAGGCTCAATGCAAATCGGATCTTCTTGGGGCTATCAACGAGATTCCTGCGTGTACTTCTCAATTCTAGAATCTGACATTCAATGCTTGTTTGTACGGTTATAACGCCTCACTGCCAGCGCCAGCTCACGAGTTTACCCCCCGAGCGGAACTTAGCGCCGTCCCAGATCGCCAGACTCTAGGTGTCTCTACGAAGCACTCTATTTCCCCGCTCTCTTCGAAAAGAGACATCGATAGTAGTCACAGGCCCCTTCGCTACGCCCCCTATCTATCGAGGACCACTAGTACTCCCAGCTGAACCCGTGCTTAAAAGTACGAAACGCTCCAGCCAGCCTAAAAATACACATTTCAATCGTTTTGGGTGTTCTCTTCGCTTTCTTTTCGTACGCGTTACCCTATGGCTCTGCGATGGCTGAAAATAGCTTCCGAGAATGCTGCTGCGTGGTCTCCAGGCGTCGATAATCCGAACTCAGCTCCAATGTAGTGCTTCGCTCTTTAAAGCGTTCGGCCTGGCGGGGCCATCGCTATGTACAGTATATACACCACGTGCGGGGTGGGAGTACTAGTAGGAGCCGGCTTCGTCTTACTATCTGAAGCTTGTCATCTGCACCAGTCTAGAATCGACCCTCGGACCCTCGACTCCTCTGCTATCTGATTAAAGCTTTGGTTCTGTGTACTCACGGGATCGACCACTGTTCTTGTCACGTTAATTACTGTATGCAGAAGTTACAGAGTAGGACAAATACGACCATTAAATTCGGTCGAAGCAAGCGGGGCCGAGCAAGCAGATTGTTCTGGCTGCATGTGCAGTACACATGAATAGCTTGATGCCCTGGGTCTTCCAAGACCAATTTCCCCCTGCTTCGTACCTCGCCTCGATGTGGATTGGCTTGCTACTGGGCTTCGCTGACATTCACGTACCGTGTTGCCGACAGATTGGAGGGACGGCCTTTTCTCCACATAGAGAGCGCAATAATGTCCGCATCCACTGAATACTTGCCCGGCGTTTGTCGTGGTCGTGCACGCCAAGATACTTGCTAGTCAGCAGAGGCCCGTTTTTTTCGGGGGTTGGTGCGATGATCAGTGCGACATCAATCTAATCCGTGGGCGTCGTCAATCAATACGGAGACTCCGCAAACTGCACGATCTTGCCCGTTCTTGCCCGTTGTCCATAGGCATTAGAAATGCCTCCGAACTCGGGCGCTCTGCACCATTACTTTCGTACAATGTAGACGCACCTTCAGCTTGTTTGAGCTGTCAGGCTCGCATGACTATTGCCTCCAATAGTCCTTCAATTCAAGATCAATTAATGTTCTTCCGAGTAGATGCTCTGCCCCATCTCCTATTCCGAAGGTTTCTCACCCCTACCGAAACTGCCCTCTCCATCTCATCACTCATCACCGATCGGCCGACCACCCGAAGGTAGTCACTTCCCCTGAGTGAGTAGAAAGTAAGATTAATATTGTGGACCAGTATAGTGAAGCCTGCGCCCGCGCCCGCGTCCGGATCGACAGAGCATGTCCTTTCTGCGGCAAATGCCGAGTTATTCAGTCGGCTCCGCGCCTGACCGTCGCTCGTAGTCGGCCATTGAAGGCGAGCGAGGCTAATTTCCTGGACGGGGAATGGCCCGAGCTCGCCTACGCATTGCCGTTCGCCAATTACTGTATTTTCAGCCTCCCGGGTATCCCCCTGTACTGGAGGAAGCTCTGCTCGGCGAGAGAGTCAAGACGCACATTAACTCCTATTTGTAAACTGGTTAGTAGTCATGCTGAGCTCGTACGCTGGGATTAATGCAAGAAGCTGCCGACTTTCCCAAAACAAGAAAAGCGGAACTTTCTGCGATTTGTTATTGGATCGGCACCGTATGTTGTAATGTAACCGGAGCTGTATATGATTCGTCGGCGAGCCGCTAATTCACCGTATACGGGGACTACTTCATCATTCCACGTTGTGATATTGGCATGCAGGGCCATTAATTGTGGAAGATTTCAAATAGTATGTTATGTTGACGATGAGATGAGGGATGTCCGATATTTCCCCCGCAAATCCCCCGGAGTGATTGCGATGTGTCGGGATGCCGGTATTAATTGATTTGATGTGTTTTGTGAGGATGTAGTAGAATATCTGGAATCTGAGAGAAAGGCGCGTCAGTATTGGTAAGCGGAGTTATTACATAATTGTGGCTACAACAGTCTTGGATCAGGCTCGACGGTCTCTTTGTCCCCTTGGACAAAGCTTTTCTGGCTACGCATATCTGATCGCACTCGAGGAATGGGGAATGTAGCGCCCACCCGCGCAAATCGTGGAAAATGGTGGCGGCCCATCCCATCCCATCCCATCTCATCTGTTGGGGATGTGTTTCAAGTTCGACGCGGCGCATCCGCTCGAGTTCTCCACTTCCTCGCCGAACGGCGATGGCCCCTAAGGTTTCGGCGTCGAAATGCCGCCGCCGCCCCTGGTATGACGAGCTCTGATGTTCTCTGCTTGCCCCTTGTTCGCCGTGTTTCGGGGAGGCGCGCGAGAGAGTGCGAGAGGATGTGGCCGTGGCCGCCACTGCATTATGTACGCTGCTTCGCCCGCAACCGGAAAGGCATCCGGGGCTATATAAGCTGAGGCGAGCAGGCTTAGTAGAATGGACATCTCTTCGTTCAGCCCTTGTTCGCATCGTCTATAATCATGAAATTCTTCGCTGTCCTTTTGTCTCTCGCCGCTGCGACGCTCGCCCAGCGTGTTACCATTAGCGCGCCAGTTGCCAACCAGACGCTCTCCGCTGGGCAGAACACCACCGTCTCGGTCGTGAAGCAAGTGCGTTCCGTCTCCTTCATTCGTAAATGTATATGTGGCGGCTTACACTTTCCTCTCTACAGGACACTCTGACTGGGTCGACCGAGATTGGCATAGCCGTTACGCTACACCACTGTTCGCAGACTCCGTGCGAGGACGCCACCGAGATCCTCGGAGACATCCTCTATGCTGGGTCTTACAACCCCCAGCGTGGATCCGGAAACTTTGGCGAGCCCGCACAGAACTTCTCCATCCTCATCCCCGCTGGCTTCCCCACGGGCTTGGCTGTCATTAGCGTCCCGCATGCGAACCTTGTCGGGGTGCGTGGTCGGCTTTTCACGAGACGTTTAATGCGAGTACTGACTGAACTGTTATTATGCAATTCCTTCTAGGCCGGACCGTTCCTCGCCACGGAGATCCAGAACGTGACCGTTATTATTGCTTGAAGTTGCCTCGGCGGATTTTACAAACATAATATGGACTTTTTCGGCCGACGTCATTGCTTAATTAACAATTTGTACTACGGACAAGGTCCATTCGTTTCTTGGCTTTACATTCTCGCTGGGCAATATCTTTGTTACATAATTTGTATGTTTTCGATGCAGTTTACACAATTGATAATTTCGGCCGTATAAACCAATGATATTTGCATTTTGGTGCAATATTCCGTTTTGCTAAGAAGTCGCCTTGAGCTTGAAGCTGAGAAAGCGCAGAAGGAACGGGGTAAATGCGACTAGTCTCGGGCCAAAATTGAATGTAAGCACGTGAACCTGTATGTATGTAAGTCTAGAAATACGCATGTACTCAAGGTCACCAAAGCATAAGAAAGGCAAAAAGCGGGCAGTCCAACCTCATGCACCGTCCTCTGCCTTTTTCGCTGCACGACGAGCTTTCTTTTTCTCATTCGCAAGCCGCTCCTTCTCCTTCTTCGCCGCCGCCTTCTCCTCCTTCTCCCGCTCCGCCTCTTCTTCTAAACGCTTTTTCTCTGCCTCCTCCTCGAGGCGCTTGCGCTCCACGTCCGCGGGGCTCGGCACCCCCGGCTTGCCCTTGCGCTTCTTCGCCTCGCGGGCCTCCTTTTCCTCCTGCTTGATACGCTTGATGCGCGGGTCGACGCCGAGCGCGACGTCGACGAGTGTGCGCAGCCGCGCGGTGTCCTCCTTTTTACGGCGCGCGCGCTCTGATTTGTTCTTTTTCTCCGTGTAGCGCTTGTCGTCGCGGCTTCGGAGGGGGATGAGTGTGTTAAAAATCATAGGGGCTCGATGGGAGGAACGGCTCACTTGTCGCTCCCCTCGTTGACCTCCTTGTCTAGGTACTCGAAGCTCCGCCAGCTATCGAAGTTGTACCACGAGTTGTAGAAGCCCTCGACGGTGTCCTTGGGGTCGTCCATGGCGCCGAGCATGGGCATGGGCTGCTTTTTGCTGAAGCGCGCCTCGCGCTCGAACACGGGCGTGAAGAGCTTGAAGAACGCCGTCGGGTCGCGCTCGACGCTGCGCTTCGCCTCGCTCGCGCTGGGTGTGTCCTCCTCGAGCTCGAGCAGGTGCGGGTCGACGGAGTCGAATTGGCGCCGCTTTTCGGCGTGCGAGAGCACCTCGTGGGCTTTTTGGATGCATTTGAAGAAGGCGTCGTCGTTTGCGTCGCCGGCTACGCCTGCTTTCTTGTCTGGGTGGTGCTTGAGCACTTTTTTGCGGTCTGGTTTTTGTTTTGGGAGGCGGAGTGAGTGAGGGGGTTGCGGAGAGGAGAGTATATGCGAGCGTGCTGCTTACGTGCGATTTTTATTTGCCCCTGCGTCGCCTTGTACCGCAGATGCGAGAGGCCGAGGACAGCGTAGTGGTCTTGTTTCTACACGCGTTTCGCGAACGCCAATACATTTCGGAAATACAATTGAACATCCCAAAGATACACACGCTTCGGAGCGCAAAGAGAACGAAAGGAAGGCGCACCTTCCACTCTTTCGGATCGAGAGACAGCAGCTCGTCGTTCTCTTCTTCCTCGCCGACGCCGAGATCGTCCTCGATGCCCTCGGCGCCGACGCTTGCCTCGCGCTCCCGGCGCTCGGCCTCGACTTTGTCGTGCTCCTCGAAGGAGTGGTTGTGCACTGAGCGGCGGACGTGTGCGAGGTAGGCGGGGCCGACGGGGAGGAGGGTGCGTGGTGCGAGGGCTGGGGTCGGAGGGTGATCGGTTAGATTTTGATTTTGTGTATGTACCTATGGCGCGATGATTGGTTGGTTGTACGTACATGCTATGGTCTTGCCGCTTGCGCCCTGCTCTTGCGACCAGGAGGACGGGAGGGGCGGGGCGAGCAGCGGGAGGTTTATTACGCTGGTCATGGCGAGGGGGATGCGGGGGGGAAGGGGAGGGAGGGCAGGACGTCGGGCTATTGCAGTGCAGACTCCTTTTCGCCAAAAAATCGTCGTCCTCACCAAAAATCTTGGCGTGATTGTGACCCTGGGTTGTGACAGTACTTGTGATAATCAAAACATCAATTGCACGTTGACTACACGATGCAAGGTCCAATGAATAGTATTGGAGGCTCGTTAATTGCACAGAAGGTTATTTTATTTTATTTTAATTAGAAGAGGTATGCTAGGCCAGGTGCTGAGTGTCGTCACTAATATTGCAGATCAGGAGCAAAAGGGTATGCTCGCGGAGTTCGGGTTCGTCCAAAGTATCATGCAAGGTGCTGTAAAGATCAAGCCCAGGATCTGACAAGAAATACTGCACATCAGGTTCGGGCGAGTAGGAGAATGAAGTAGGGGCCAGAAAATATACCGGTTTGCAACTGAATCGAGAGTCGAGACATTCGGTTTTCAGCTAAGTAAGCAGTTTCTTTTAAACTTTAAACTCATCTAATTTCATAGTAGCCTTACGAGTATTTATTTTATCGCAAGGCAAACGAATTGTGTTTTATCTTTTTTCTTGGGCCGTTGGGACTGCTGAATCGAACGAGCCGACGCGTTGTGGACGCGTCGGGTCACGCGACCTTAATAGTCGCGACTCTCGCTCGCTTATTGCTAGCATCTCGGGTTGTGGTTACACCACCATGTACAGGAGAACTCAATTCCCTCCCTTGGAATTAATGCACACACTGCCTCTGGTCTGGTTATCTATGCGGCTCTGCTGGACTGAACCTGTGTGTGACATCCAGAAACTCAAGTCAGACCTATGCAGTCTGTATCGAAACGCGAGCGGTCTGAATCCTCTGACTCTCCTCAAGCCCCTCTATTGTCTAAGACAGCTTGCAGTATAAGATCGCTACGGAACCTCTGACCCCCTTTTCTTTCAATCTACTACCTTGTGTCGTGGATTCTACACTGCTGTCAGTGTGATTTTGCTCTCTAAAAGCTTTACCATGTTCTTCCGTACATCTTTCTACGTTCCCAAGAAGGCCAAGAAGGCGTCCGCTTCCGTTCGTCCATTCCCATTTTCTCTTCAAAATTGCCCTGTTCTGACCGCCCTGAAACAGTCAATGCTATATGCAAATATACCCATCAGCGGCGTCCTCAACGGCCGACTTGGCGGCTACAAATTCAAGATGAAGCTAGGGGAAGGAGGCTTTGGCTCAGTTTATCTTGCCGAGACAACTCTTGATGGCGAGCGTGCCCCCGTCGCCATCAAGGTTGTTCGACGCTCGAATCTGACCAGAGGCTCCGACCTTGCCTCTCTTCTTGAGGAACAGGCCCATCTCCGATTCTTTACCACAGAGAACGGCGCGGGCTACTTCCCTCAGCTCATAGAATCTTTTTCAGACGCTCACAACTATTATTTTGTCTCTGTACGTGCTGGCCCTTGTCTCACTTCTAACACTCGCTGATTAGTTTCATTTCTCTAGGAATATATTAGTGGTGGCACATTGAGAGACGAGATGGTGCGTAACGGCGGCAAGTTGGAGGCCGGTCGTGCTAAGCTCATCATGGCGCAATGCGTACGTCCGATTTCCCTTCCTTCGCCTGCACATGTCTCACATCATCTTTAGCTCACGATCGTCGAGCATATGCACGAACGTGGAGTTATGCACCGTGATATCAAGCCCGAAAACATCTTAATTGATGCCGTTGGCAATGTCGTCTTCGCCGACTTCGGTCTCGCACGCAGGTTTCGCTCGCTGAGGAAGACTGAAGATGGTTGCTCCCTTCACGGACCCACTCGGATGTCTCATGGCATGTGCGGCACTGCGGGGTACCGGGCGCCAGAGATGATCTTTGGTATACCTTACGACTACCAAGCCGACGTATACTCATTGGGATGTATGTTCTATGAGATGATCACGGGCCACGTAGGTCACTCCTTACATTTTTCCGGGAGTCATCACTCACTTGTCCTCCTCCACAGGTTCCCTTTCCTCGGACTGGCCCGCGTGAACTCGCCTATACCCTCAAGAACTGTCCCCCGTCGTTCCCGGAACAGGCTGAGAGCATGGATTTGGTCAATCTCCTTTCATGGGTAAGCCCCTCTATGCTCGTCGGTGTTTCTGGGCATGTTTTAATGACGACCCTATTACAGCTTCTCATGGTGGATGCGAAAGAGCGTATTCCTACTTGGGCGGCCATGCAGCATCCATACTTTCACGATGTGTACGCCCTTCATTTGCTATGCCTGTACGCGAGTGACGACTAACATATCGTTCTTAGGGATTGGGATTGCATGGCGGAGCGGTCTTACAAACTTTATCCGGAGTGGGCTCCTCCCGCGCCTTGGGTAGACGAAGACTTCACGATTGACAAAGACTTTCTCGTCGACAGGACTACGGCACTCAGGGATAGGATCTACTCGCCCTTCGATATCCACTTTGCCATGCAGCAGCGCACGCCGACCATCAGGCGTCCTGCTCCCGTGTTGTATACGCTAAGTGAATTCGACGTCGGACGCTTGGTTGTCAACAGCCTCGACAAGGCCCGCGGGCGGTACGCGGCTGCCCAGGCTGACCAGTTCGATGAAGACGACGACTCCGCCGCGATGGACTCGGTCGTCCTTGTCAGTCTGCCACCCCAGGCCGCGGAACCTTGCACGTCAGATAGAGGAACCCCGGTCCGCCTAGGACGGTCGGAATGCGGTGTAGAAACGCCCGTTCCGGCTCAGGCTGGCTGCTCTATGTCAGGCGTGGATGAGTTCTCGGCCCAGGAGGCGGCTGACAAGTGCGACGCTTCCGCCTTCGCCCCCGACCATCCGTCAAGTCCGGTCTCAGACCAGCAAGACCGCCCGTGTCGTCCTCCCCCGACGCTCGCGGACAGTCTGGCTGCTTCTGGGTCTGGCACCTCTTTCAATACCCTCCCGTCGCTGATGCCGTTGACGCCGGTCTCTGGTCGCTCGAAGGTTCAAGACGACGACTCTGGAAGAAAGGAAGAGGGATCGCCCTGCGCTGCGCAGCAAGTCATCCGGAATAGGAGTTTGGGCGATTGGCTGCAGGTGGTCTCGACGGAGTGAAGGAAGGTTGATGGGAGCGGAGGCGGGAGTGCGAATGGAGTTTGGTATAGGTACGTGGTTGTTTGGTTTTTTTTACTGTTTGCTTTCATCTTGCTGACTGGCTTCGTTTTTCATAATCCAGTCGCCCATCGTGAAAGGACGAAGGTGCGAAGTATTTCAAACATTCGTTCATTCTTCTTTTTTCTCTTTCTCTCTCTCTCTCTCTCTCTCTTCCTTCCTGCCCTATCCTCCCCTCATCGTTCCGTACTCTCTCTCTGCATCCCCTTTTCCTCCCACCGCTTAATCACTTCCCTATACCTGGGACCCCCCCTTTCATTTTCTTCCCCCATGCTTTCAGAACAGGCTGCACCGTTGGGTGACGCGCTGGGATCATCGAAGACACGCGACTACCCGACGCGCCTCCCGATGGTCAGCCTGTAAGGAGCTGGGACATTCGCGTTTCTTTTTTCCAAAGTGAAGGGTGCGCTGCTGTTGGACGTGAGGTGGAAGTGAAGGCACGCTCTTCCACTGATCTCCCTTCAGTATCGCGCCTGGATCAAAAAAAAAGGGATATAAAAAGTTCAAAAGTTCAATACACCAAAAAAAAAAAACTCGGTTATCCTTTTCGTATTTCTTTCCTTATTATACCCCATCTCCTTTCATCGTCTTTATCCTTTATTTTCATTTTCTTCTCATCGCACTCGGAGGGTTGAAGGCACTCAACTCCTCTCGCGTGCGCTTGACGTTAATGTTCTAACGGAACGTCGCTAGCTGCTCCTCTCTTCCTTCTCCTTATTGCTTGCGCGTTTAATGGCATTATATTTTTTCCATATCCTTTTCTTTTATCTGCTTTTACGTCCATACCCTCCCCTCCCCTCCTATCCACTCTTTCCTTTCTCTAATCTCGCACACCCATTTTCATATTTCTGACCTTTTGCCTCTTTTTCGCTCTTTCTTTATCTATCGTCGCCTCTCTCTGCCGCGTTCGCTGGGCGAACTGGAGCTGGGCCGTCCCGGGCGAGTTTTCTGTCCCCCGCGTCGGCTCGTGTCTATACTTTGTTGACACCGTCCGTTGAGCGCTTAAGGACTCTGTGGGGCGACTTTGCGCTTTATGGACTCTGGACAGCTCGGCGCCCGGCTCGGGGGGGATTGCGAGGACCGTAGAGGGGGAGCGGGAGGAGGCGAGGGAAGGGAAGGGAAGGCGGGAAATGGTGCTTATCCGCTGTGCGGTTTCGTTTCATTGTTTTGCATTTCATGTCTCTTGCTCTCGCTGTTATTGCGTTTCTGTAATCCAGTAGTAGCTTAGATGATTGATGTATTACTCCATTGTACCCGTGCTTTTGTGTATTTTCGGTTGCTGTCAATGTATCATGCTTGCTTGTGGCGCAGTTGATCTGCATGTGCACCCCTTCCATTTCGTCTGCCGTGTGCCGTGTTTCAACGTGTGCTTCAAGCCTGTTCTTCACTTAATGCCGCGGTTCATGATTGTGGCGTTGTGCTTTCTACATGAACGGCGTGTAACCCGACGAACTTAGTATCTATGGTTCTCCCTTCACAAGATGTCAGACCGCACAGACGGGCATCGATGCAAAGACACAGTCCCTCTTTCAAAACATGTATAGGTAGAAGATTTTGTAATACACCAAAGTCCGCACAATTGTTCGCATTCCGAGTCCCAGTTGCAATCAAGCACTTGAAAACTTATTAAGCGCAGCTGTCCTGCCTTGTGCAGGACTCGCTTCAAGGAAGCAGAAGCCAGAGCGCAAGGAGACGCTCAAAGTTAGGGGTCCCGACACCGGTTACCTGTAAAAGGAGGTGGGTTTAATCGAAGTATGGTGATGGTGGGACGCAAGAGAGTAAAATGAGGAGAACACCTGTCGGACATTGATCGTGAGACAGAGTAGGGAAGTCACGTACCGGATCCCAACCCTTGGTAGCGGTGAAGCCGTCCGTGCCTGATGAAATAATGATTAGAGCCAATCAGAAGAAAGGAAGAAATGTATCGCATCGGGAAATCTAGGAGATTGCAATGCGCGCCGGTGGGAGAGAGGGCCTGAGGAAGTGTCTGATTGAAAAGATCACATACCGCATCCCTGGTTTCCACCCTGGGTGATATCGTTGAACGCTAGGCGGAATAGAGAGCTGTAGATCGCGGGGTTGATAAAGCCTAGAACGCGAGAGTGAGTTGCGAATCCACCGTTTCCATATGGGCAGGTCACGCACCGACGGGGCCCTTTCCGACGGCCAGACGCGCATCGTTGATTAGTGTGATGATTGAGCCAGTAGTTGGCGCAGAAGCGGAAGTTCCGAAGACGAGGTTGAATTCTAAGAAGTGTAAGACTGACTGCGGATTGCTATAATAAGAGTGAATGAAATTTACCTCCATCGACTGGTGCCATTATGAGACAAAATTGTCAACAATGTCGCGACAGACAGTCTGAAAATAACGCACTTGCGATAACATAATTGGCACTGACACACCTCGTGAGCAGACATCGCGATGTGCACATGCGAAATGGAACTTACCCATTCGCGCTTAAGTCTGGGAAACCACGGCTCGTGCCGCTGTTGTTGAACTGCGCACCAGTAAACGGCGGAGGATGGTTTTCGAGGAACCCCTTCACGGCCTCTTCCTGGTACGAAGGCATCGCGAAGATATTGCTGAAGCCGCCTCCAGAGAAGATGACCTGCTCGCAAGCACCCTCTGGCTCAAAAACGGTGCTGTTTGGGTTTACCTGTGTCGCACCGACGCTCGTCACAAACGGACACCCCGAAGGGAAGGACGGGTTAAAGCGTGTGCCGGAAGTGGTTTCCGTACCTGGTAAAAAACGTTAGTTCAAGGAAGATGACTACACGACACCAAGAGAGGTGTACCATTTTCGGTCAAACAAACGCCACCGAAACCCGCGACACCGAAGTCGCCCGAGCTGTACAAAACCGTAGTCTGGAATTTCTCGTTAGAATTTCTCGGATTTGGCAAACAGGGAGTGGATATGCAACATACGCCCATTAGGCCAATTTTTCCATACTCTGTACACTGGCGTATCGCCGACTTGGCTGAGATTGTGACCTCGTCCTGCCCGTAAGATACAGACACGACGTTCGGGGGCTTTAGTACGATGTTTAGTCACACAGTGCACCACTATTCGATAATATTCATGCCTTAATAATACCGCAACTCTCAGGACCTGCAAAAATCCTTGTCAAGCTTGAAACTGAGGTAATTATTATAGTGCGCACCATCGAAACCTCCCGGAAGGGGGTCGGGGTAGATACCATCCTTTTGAATCGCGGTGAATAAGAGGATTAACCTTCATAACACTTGATTCATACCTGAGTCGGATCATCCCCACCTGCAGATCAGCAAATCATTGCGGGGTTAGAATTTTGTACTTTATGCTAACGTAATGCTCTCCAAAAAAGAGACAAACCTTCAAATGTGCAGAAAGACGCGTCGATGGCGTCGAGCCAGTTGTCAAAACCAGCACCCTCAACCAAATCTCCTGTCTGTAGAAGCTTCACTTGTTGCGGGTTAGTTAGACTCATCGCATACTGGAGGTCAAGGTCGCTTTCTCCATTGAAATCAAAAGATTGATCTGTTGTCTGGGCGACTCCTCCGTCGATCGAGACAAGGAGAGGCTTCTGCCCGACCTGTGATGCCGAAAAATTGTGGAAGAACATGTCTGCGTGCATGTGGTAACCATGTCAATTTGATTATTAGGGTTCCCCACAGGTCTCTAAGGACAGGCGCGGTACGCACCCAAATCGTCCTGCAAGAAGGCCTGTGGCGTAAACTCAACAACGGCGAAGGTATTTTTGGACGTTGAGATCGGCTTGTAGTTGATATTGTACAGTGTCTGCAGACAGATCGGCGTAATGAACTCGTCACAATCGGCGAGCCCGAGGGTCGTGCTGCCATCAACCTTGCGGCCGTCCGTCTTCGGTCCATTGAAGCTCGACGGGCTGCCGAGCTTGACGGGCGGCTGTATGATCTCCGGACTCTCCCCGCGCTTGGAGAGTGGCGTCGCGAATCGCTTCTGATATTTTCTCGGGGGCACACGCGCTCCAAACGTGGTAGTTGGCTTGATCAGGTCAATGTGGGACGTAAGGTGCTCGGGAATATGGTACTATTACGTTTATTAGAGAAAACAAGGCTAAAATTGAAAGCGGAAACGAACCAACCTCGCTGCACCCGATACGCTCAGAACCGTCTTCATCTTGGTAGACATGGTATTCCGCCTTAAGAAGGTCTTCAACTTCGACGACCGTCGCATTAACTTCGATCCAGCCTTTGCTTTGACTGAGGCGAAGACGCGAGCGTTCAATGCCGTTCTGGGTGAGCCAGTCGACGACGGCGTCGACGGTGTCTGACGAGGGAGCGAAGTGGTCGACGACTTGCTCTGCAGACCAGTGTTTGCCGTAGCTAGGAGACTCGGGATGGGAGACGGCCATAAGCACATCTTCGATCGTGTGCATGTTCCGCTGTGCGAGCCCTATCTTGACTGGGAGGACGGCGTGTCCCTCAAGACGGCGGGAGAGACGCCAGCCACGAGCCTCCGGGTTGAAGGTGCGCTTTTCGTGCAGCACATGAGGAGAGAGCTGGGGCTCGGCGGACGCAAGCGTCACCGCAGCGAGTGCGAGGACGACGAAGCGCACGAGGGCGGACATGGGAAGACACGATGGGGACTCAGAGAGCTCGCGGGATCCAAATAGGACTCGCTCGCTCGGTTATGAATGCTGTCGCGACGCGAAGTTGCCCTGACGCACGCGGACACTACGGGAATAATAGCACGGAAGCACGCGGGAGAGATGAATTTTGAAAGATGGTGGGAGGCTCTGGACTTGAATGATGGGAAAGAAGAATTTCCGGATATTTTGATTCCCATGTGGATGCGGGTGCATAGCTTGGCCATTGGGAGATTAGACGGGGGCATTATCGTCTGAGATGGTAGCAGAAGATAAGTGCGCGTCGGGTGGGAAGGGCGGCCCGAGGCGTGACCCGACGAACCTCACGTGACTCTGAGTCGCGTCTCCGTCTCGACGCGTCTCCTGCTTGTGAAAATCGCCTTTGCCTCGGAGACTGATGTCCAAAATTCACCGCTGCCGTCCCCCATACTCCCCTCGTAAACCAGTCTTTCCGAAGCGCGTCTTTTCAACTTCGCGGTCTAGGCTGCTTCACGTCGTGGACTCTGTCGCCGCGGGTTCAGCTACCAGCGGTCCTCCCCCGCCTTCCGCAGATGATGCCTTTGGCTCAGAGTGGCCGCCCAAGAGATCAATGCTGTCGTCTATTACCTCAAACGCGGGATTAGCCGCCTCAAATCCGTGCGTACATTGTACATTCCTTTTACATGTTGGTATCTCTCTGAGACGTCCCTCAGGGCCTTTCCGAGCCTCCATCAGCAGGCCACAGTCCTACCAATTCACTTAAAGCCCGTCAGTCATGATCCAATCCCATTAGGGGTCCAGGAAGACTCGAAGGAGAACACAAGTCCAATTCCTGCGCCTGTTGTTCATCTACCGCTGTACTCGTACAGGGACTTTACACCCTCTCCTGCGCGGGTATATGTGAGGCATGTGGATGAGGCAAACGACCTGGTAGAGGCGCTTTCTGGGTAAATTTCTCACCTTCTAAGAATAACGCAGTGGCAACTGACTTTGCTCATCTGTCCAGTCCAGTCGGGTTTGATATTGAGTGGCGCGTGATCTTTCGCAAAAATGCACCGATGCGGCCGGCGGCAACGGTACAGCTGAGCGATCAGAGGATGATACTTGTCATTCAAGTCAGTGCTATGGCAAGTGAGTCATACATTTCCTCTCCCACGTTATAACATTGCTGAGAGTGAGACATTCCGGCAGGTTTTCCTAAGAAATTAAAGGTCATTATGATGTATACCGTTATTTCCGCAAACCGCTGATGTGTCTTGGAATTGCAGGAACTGCTTGAGGATCCGAAGATTTGCAAGCTCGGCGTGAATATCCTAAGTGAGCTTCTCTTTGTCAGCAGCGAGCTCGTTTTTGCCCTCGAGATGTACGCTGACGGGCTGCCTCTGTTACTGTTTCCCTACGTAAGACGACGGCATTAAATTGGCGCGCGACTACAACGTACGTCCCCAGGGACTTGTTGAACTTGGTGGCCTTGCAAGGCAAGCGGATCCCGGATACGTTGAACGCTACTTCAGGTTCTCTGAGCCGAAGTATATATCTTCCAAAACGAGGATTGTGAACTCCGGCGCTGTCGCCGCCGATCCATCCGCTCCCCCGCCTGCACTGGTGTTGAAGATGCGCAAGCCGGGTTATATGATCAGCCTCGCAACGATAACAGCAATGTATACGGAGCGCGCTCTTGCGAAGGGCCCCGTCCGGACGAGTAATTGGGAAGCGCAGCCTCTCAGCGAAACGCAGCTTGAATGTGAGTAGCGTGCGTATCTATGTCTTGGTAGTGCGTTGACTGGGTTTTATATTGTAGATGCTGCGAACGATGCACATTGTGCGGTGATGGTATACAACAAGCTAATGGCTATGGCAAACGAAGCAGATGTGCAACTCAACCCAGCAAAGTACACACATGGCGTCAAATACTCGTTTGGTCCTAGCCGCTGGTCAAAAAAAAGTGCAGGTCCTAAAGCACTGCCCGTATCACTTTCGACGACTAGTACTGGTCAGATATCTGCTGCTTCTTCATCCTCGTTCGCATCGACTTCTGCAGTTGCCTTATCGCCCGTAGCTACGTCATCATCTAGTTCGGGAGCAGCGTCGCTTGAAACAGCTACAGTAGTGGATGTCAGTGACAGCGACATTGAGATACTAGAGATTTACGACGTAGCAAAGGAACTCGGTCTGGATTTGAAGAAACCTTCGCCTCCGGCAGCTTCTAAACCAGCTTCCTCCAAGAAAGCGCCAAGTGGGCAAGTTCGTCAGCGTCCGCAGCATATCAGGGCATACAACCTCTGGCATTACAAGCGACTGCCCTTGAACGAGATGTGTGCAGTGCTGCGTTCGGAAGAGAACCCACTTAAGGTTGGAACAGTAATGTGAGTTAGATTCGGAACAGATTCAGATGTCTCGGTCGTTCTCTGAGTTAATCCACTGACCACTGTTATCTTTTGTTACCATGTGGAGCAGAGGTTACGTCGTCGGCGCTCTGACTGCAGACCCACAATTACATTTCGTCTACCCGCATCTTGCAGAGCTCCTCAAGACCGAGTGTGCTTCATGGAATCGTCACAAAGACTGGTTCAACGCGCTGGACGCGTCCGTATATGTGCACATGGAAATGGGGGAAGAGAAAGGCAGGATTTAGAAGACTCACCGCTCAATACTACATGTATTTGGAGGATATGTATCGTTATTTTTTCGTTATTTTTTTTTGCCTATCGCGGGAACCCATACGCATTTCACGCCTAATGCTTAATGTTGATATCTGCCTTGATCACTTTCTAGGATGTATGCCAAAAAAAACTGGCGATAGGATAGGATTAACCTCGGCCGAAGTGTCTTTTGTCTCTTATTGGTTTGTTAAGCTTCTGTCCTAAAGAAGTAGTATGCAGTGCAACGCCAATCCTGGGGTCAAACCATGACTGTGATCCTTTAACACCGATATGATTTCTCCAACGAATATTAAGAGTGTCCTAAGGACACATAGGCGAATAAGCCTCGCGCACTCCACATGGCAGTGTCTACTGGAATGTCGTCTATGCCCCTATCTTTATGCACGCTGTGCATTGGGCGCACCGCTAGACGTGCGTTGATAGGCTGCTTCGGGTTTGCACGGAGCGAAATCACCCGCTCTTGGATGGCTCTAGGACATATAAATCCCAGAAAATCTCATCATTTTTTGTGCATGTGAAGCAACTAACAGTTACATCAACTCGAGACTCATAAACCCCCACTCAATTTTTCTTTGA
This sequence comes from Coniferiporia sulphurascens, assembly GCA_002794785.1. Lineage (NCBI taxonomy): Eukaryota > Fungi > Basidiomycota > Agaricomycetes > Hymenochaetales > Hymenochaetaceae > Coniferiporia > Coniferiporia sulphurascens. The sequence goes on along the minus strand of NBBA01000016.1, from coordinate 272,414 downwards.
TCTTTCCTTCTGGACACCGTCCATGTACCTTCTCGTCATCCTCGTACCTTTTGATAAGGCAACAAATACCACCGTAACACAACCATCATGTCGGACAACAAGAATGCTTCGGCGGGAGTACAGAGGTTCTTCGGTTCGTCGATCCTTGATTATTTTTTTCGCATCGGGCTTTATTAACGAAATGATCTCCCTTCAGTTGATTTTATGATGGGTGGTACGTGCCAAGGATTTGAGCCCCACCAATTAAATTCTGACCTTTATTCCCCTTTATGCAGGAGTGGCTGCCTCCATAAGCAAGACAGCTGCTGCGCCTATAGAGCGTGTTAAGCTCCTGATTCAGAACCAGGGTGCTATGATCGCTGCTAATAGGCTCGACAAGCCGTATACCGGCATCGTCGACTGCTTTGGCAGGACTTATAAGGAAGAAGGCTTCAAAAGCTGTGCGTCTTCATTATACTAAATGATGAAGAAATTAAGTAACTCTTTTTGTACAGTTTACAGAGGGAATGGCACGAATGTGCTGCATTATTTCCCGACGCAGGCGCTCAACTTCGCATTCAAGGATACCTTCAAGAAGAAACTCGGCTTCAAAAAGTCCGAAGGTTTCGGCCTATGGGTCGTCGGAAATGTAGCGAGTGGCGCCGCAGCGGGCGCGTCCTCCTCCGTTTTCGTGTATTCGCTCGACTAGTACGCACGGTCCTCGATCACATATAAACTCACATTTTTCTCATCCCGAGTCGTCTAACTCGACCGACTGTTCCTTTCTGTCTACTGTTTGCTTTAATCTCTGGTTCTCTGCCATTGTTAAATACATAGCGCCCGCACTCGGCTTTCGGCCGATGGGAAGAGTGCTACCACCGGCGGCAAACGTCAGTTCACGGGCCTCATCGACGTCTACAAGCAGACTCTTAGAACTGACGGGGTCGCCGGTCTTTACAGAGGATTTGTCCCTAACGTCATAGGGATTTGCGTATACCGTGGATTATAGTGCGTGGAAGTCTCCTTAGAAGTCTCTTTGCTCCCTAAAAATCTATAATAGCTTTGGTGGATATGACACACTTAAGGACACGCTCCTCGTTGGCTCACTCAAAGGAAATTTCCTGGCCTCATTCGCCCTTGGATGGGTCAGCACTACGGTACGTTTTCGCGTATTGTAACTCTTCATCCGCAGTCTTCTCAAGACGTGCATAGGGAGTCGCCCTTGCGGCATACCCACTTGACACCATTCGCAGGCGTATGATGATGACGTCTGGAGAGCAGGTGAGCAGCCCCGCTATACCAACGTGAAAATCTACATAAAGCTGTGACCACCAGACGAAGTACAAGAACTTCCTCGATGCAGGGCGCCGGATTGTCCTGAAAGAGGGCGGTAAGGCTCTTTTCGGTACGTTTTCGCAATATAATTTTGGACAACGCAATTTTGCTCAATTTCTGTGCGTTTTTGAATGGCAGGTGGTGCGGGTGCGAATATTCTCCGAGGCGTTGCCGGAGCTGGTGTTCTTGCGATATACGACAAGTACGTCATTTTAGAAGGCCATCTTTCGAATATTTAGTAATAACTCATGGCGTGGTTAAAGGTTCCAGGAACTCGCATGGGGAAACGTTTACTCGGCTGGATCGTCGTAGATTTTATATCGATATTACTAGTATATGTGCTCAATTAAGGAAATTAGAGTCACAATAGAGTTTACCATTATGGTTGAACTAGATATACGCTTATAAGACTGGTTTTAAGCATCTGCTTCAACCAGGGGCTCCCAGCGATCGTACTCTTTCAGGGACTTTCCATCCCAGAGACACGCTCCTTCCGCGCCGTCTCCGCGGCAAATCGAAGACAATCCGCATGATTGCACTGCGGATCACTGTATACATGCATACAATACCGGATTTAATGCTCCCGCATTCCGAATGGAAGAGGGGAGCGTAGAATAACTTTGGATGCCACCGGGCCGGTTGAGATTATCCGGGTAGATAAGATGTTTAAACTCGACCGAGGGGCCCCGCGCAACGTGAAGTTACGTTATGTTATTAGCAACTGGGGGTGTGAGTAGCGCAGATGGGCTTGTTCATTCCACATTACGAAATAGCGAACTGTGTCGTAAGGTTGCTCCGTGCAGCTTCAATGGCTCTCCGACTCGGAGGACCTCCAACTACGACCGTGACTGTCCCCTAGCTAGTCCAAATGTCTTTGTGGCATATGGTTCGCAGTCCTTTGTCTATGTTTTCAAGTTCTCGGGTAAACAATACATCATCCACAGATGAGCGGCAAGCGAACGTAAGGTGCGTACCATCAGCGCTAGGGGTCGTACTTCAGAGTCCTAGATTATACAGTATGTGTAGCACAGCTGTCTTTTTTGCTTGCTCAGTGGCGGTACCCTAATGGAAAAACACTTCAGGAACACATTATCAGTATGACCTTGCTAAGGAATGCACCGAGTTACCAATTAGGCATCGGAAAGGTATGAATAAAGTTCATAAAGCCGGCCGATCTTGTCCAGTCTATAACTCCGGCCTGGATGGAGTAGAGCAAATACTCATAGTGCTGTATACAGTTACGGGATGGAATATGAACCTTGGATACCGCGACGGTCATCGGTGGAACGTCTCTCAGCCTTATTCAAGTTAAGTGGCGCTTTAGATTCGCCAACAATGAAAGAAATTTGGGGTATCTGGACTCGGATCCTACCTGTACTCAAAATACACCCAGAGTTGACCCTGGGAGCGATGAAGGACGACCAAGACGCTGTACGAACGAGGAATGAACTGGGAAATACTACTCCCATGTTTATTGCCGACTAGGATCCGAGCTGTGAATAGGACGAGGTTTTATAAGAAGCTACAGCTTACGTAAACAATGTTCGTCATTGACCTGCCGTTTTCGGTCTTGAAATCCTGGAAACTCAAGTCCGTCGCGGTACCGGCGCTCATGCGCAATGGAACAGGAACTCTTTCCCTATAAACCAAATGACCAAGTCTCGCAGAAAAGGCGCGAACTGTCCAAGGCATTCTCTGCCCTCAGGCCTGTTCGCCCTCGTGTTCCTTTCTGGCAGCTCGCCGTCCATCGCATCCCGACTCTCTGGTTCCTATATCGTGGCCTGCTGAGGAAAGCACCTGGGGACAACGTACGTTATTGAGCAGATGTCAGAACATGACTTTTCATTTATTAAGGATGCCATGAAAAGATCAGATGGAGAATGCGTATGTTCTTCGAGAAGTATCAACACTTGACGAGTCCGAAAACTACACAAGCGAAACTTGCGGTGGCACATAGGGTATGTTCCTTTGCTAGACAATCGTGGTATATTGACACGCCTAATTTTCAGTTTCTCGATGCGTTTCGCTCAGCCAGGGAGGGGGACCAGAAAATGCAGAGGGTTTTGGCACGCTACAACTCACTAGTAGGTGCGAAGCGAGACAAGGAAAAGTTTAAGGATATGTTAAGGCGAGAGATGGTACGCAATACTGTTTTAGAGCTGCTATATCCAGTTCACAAGCAATTGACTACTTCATACTCCATTCGCCTGTTATTAGGCATGGCAAGAGCGTTTGCGCAATCGCCCTATATTGACAGGCGCCTATCTTCGACCGACACTATTCAATGGGCCGTTACCTCGTATGAAGCCGCAGCCTGAGCATATTTCAATGATGATATATCATCGCCGCAAAAGGCGCGAGCGTCATGGAGAGATATACACAAGACTGGCAGAATTAAAAAGCAATTTACAAGGAGAGAGGATCTTCGAAGAGGCGTTGAAAGACGAGGCATCGAGGAGTGGAAAGGGACGTTATGATCCGGTGTTCGATGACGTAGAAGCATGGAGTGAGTTATTCTTCAGTCTGTTCGCTTCAGTTGTGCTGACACGGAAGGAAGCTGAACATGTAGAAAACCAACAAGCGGAAATACGTACTGCATTCAACCGTGATGCAGCGAGAGCCGTAACTCCGTATTCGGCAGAGATGCTTTCTACGATTCGTGAAGCACAGCAAGAAAAATTGCGTAATAAAACGCGGGAACGCGAGCGAGAGCGACGGGGAGAGGTCTTACCGCGTACTATACGACGAAGGAGACAGGAACCACCTGCACACATCCTTGCGAAAATGCCTGATTGGCGACGACACGCGGACAAGGTGGCAAGGGGTATAAGCGAAGTTGGTTACGTTGCGATGATGAAGCGACGTTTGGGGAGGAACATGAAGAGTGCGCACCAGTGGAAGGAACTAGAGCATGGAAAAAAGGAGGACCAGCCGAGGCTCGACGCGATTTCTGGTGAGATTCAAAAGGAGAACGAGCGGAGAAGGATGGCAAGTGGCAATGGGGATAATTAGCTAGTTTAGTATAATGTGCTATACAAAATCTAGCTTAATTCGGGCACCAGCGAGTGTTATTGGCCGTCGAACCGCATTTACAGTAAAGCGAATTATTGTCGCTCCCCTCTCTGGCGACGCGTCCCCTGCACGTGACTAGCGCGCTCAATGGCGACGACGTCGATCGCCTTGCGCTTCAAGTTCCACTTTAACCGTCGACTCTCGTTGCCTTTATTCGCCAGTCTGCAGTACCAATAAGAAACCCAAAAGAGTACTCCGAAATGCAGAACGAGCAAGAAAATGTCACAATGCTTCAAAGTATGATGGGAGACTTGGATGCTGAGGTCGCACGTCGAGTCCTTCTCAAACATAACGGCGACATCCAGGCCGCTGCCTCCGCAATACTCGAAGGAGACAGAGGGGAAGAGACTGTCTCCGGCTGGGAAAACGAGTACAGCTCATGGTCAGGCAGCAAAGGAAATAGTGGTGCTTTCAATGTGCCTCGTCGCCCCAACACCCCGCGCTCGCCTGAAAGTCAGTCCTTTTGACCTCGCTTTGTTTGTGTCCCAACTTACACAAAATAATGTGCAGTAAGCAATCCTGCCAAAGACAAAGAAGTTATTGACTTGACTGGCTCTTACGATCCAGACCTCACGCGGGCGCTCCAGATGTCCCTCGAGGACAGAGAGCCTCAGGATCAAAGCGAGCCTGTCTTACGCCCCAGCACCAGGGCTCCCGATCCGAATTGGGCTATGGTTCCATCGAATGTGCGCCTATTAAGCCCTCTCCGGAAGCTTGTATGCTGGATAAGATAACCATGTAAACAGGTTCCGACGGGCACCACTCAAGAGCAAGAGGATCACTCTCTCAGCAGAGCCATCGAAGCAAGTCTGAGCAGTAGTTATACCGAAGATAAATACGAGGATCTTCCTCCTGAAGAACGAATCCGCAAGCCCGGACAGTAAGCGCGTTAACAGTGCATATATGTGGGGTACCTGATTTGCGTCCAGTGCCGTTGCACTTCGCACGACTACAACTGAACTCTACTTCGCTACACTCGTACTTCAAGCCCTTTTCTATGTCCCTCAGGTTCGTCAGCGGCTTGCTCGATGGCGCTCTAAGCAAGTGGAGGTTGGATTGAAGCCATCACCAGGGTCTCCAGGTGCGGCTCAAGAACAAATATCGAACATCTGGCTTACTCTTTGGAATCAGATTACCTTCCTTATGCATTACTAGGCCTATTCACATTTATGGATCTTGCACTTTGGTCCTATATACCGATCGATGGACTTGGACTTGAGCTCGATTACAAGGGCCGGCGTGCTATCAGTGCTGCTGACCTCCCAGGGGGGTTATCAAACGGTGAATAATAGACTTCGTTATAAAGTCGCCTTTTACTGGTTTCGTTTCTTGACTATCCGTTTACTTACTATTGCGTTCGTGAATGTGCAGATTTCTACTCTCACGTCGCACGTTCCATTGAGAATCATTTACAGGACAGGGATTCTCCATCAACAAACTGCGATCGGTAATAGTCGACTTTCGGTTTAGCGGGCCCGTTACCCATGCTGACTCTTTTAAAACCTCCAGTTTGTTCCATCTCCGTTACGCCCCCACTGAATACCCCACTTCTCCGGACCTGTCCTACGAGCCCAACGCTCTTGGCATTGAAACATCTTCTCCGTTTTTACTTTCGCCAGGTCTTGACACGGCGTGTGTACGCGTCGACATACGCGGGACTGAGGGTACAAATGATCTATTATCCTGTCTGTCAAGTCAACTCGGACTCGAAGACACAGGCGATGCAAATGCGTTCTTCGTGCCACAATCACAGTCTCTCGTTCTCCCGTCCGCTGTTGTTGCATTCGAACTTGTCAGGCCTATCCAGGGGCTAAATCAGACTCAGACGCAGGGCCCGGCACAAGCAGGAATTCGGACTCCGTCTCATGCCATCCCATTCCGTTACCCTGTGCATGTTTATTTGGACCGGTTCCTGCGAGAAAACGTGCCTCTGACCGCAGAGAAACTGGCTGCTCGTAAGGATATGCGGGGCAGATTAAACGAGCTTCTAACTAAGAAGGAGTCGTTGACGCGATTCGAGGTGCGTAGATATTCCGTGTCTGCCAGATTTATCCGCTTGATTCTTAGGTCGACTTTCAAATATAGGGAAAGGACACTTTAAAATCCTTGTCCTCCGCTTTGTATTACTATGAAAATGTCGCCTCAAAGGAAGGGCTACCGTCCCGAGCTGAGGAAGTGAAGTCCGCCGCCATTAGTCTGCGAAAAATACTAGCTAAGGCGGAGAACGAAGTGCAATGTATGTATATCTACTACCTTCTCCAAGAAAACAATCTCATAACGTTTTTATGCTATCCTCCAGCCCTTGACACTCAGATATCCCGGTTGCGGTCACAGTCCGAAAAAATATTTGACGATCCCTTGCTGCAGAAATACCGGGTCAGTCCTGTCTTTTCCTACACCCGTTTCCGCAGATGCTGACCTTAGGCGCCTTTTTTCTCCTGCGCTAGTATGACCTGCGGGCTGTCTTGGTGCATGATGGCTTGTTTGGACGGAACCATATCCATTCCTTTATTCAGCACGATGGAAGGTGGTGGAGGACGCAAGATGCCAACGTTGTTGAAGTGCGTAGCAAATATTCGAGTCGCGGAAAGGACAGAGGAACTACGTTAACGCTGCAAACTGCAGGTATCTGAAGAAGTTGTGTTAACCGATAATACAGGTCTCCATTTAGGGGCTGGACCATATATGCTTATCTACAGTCGCGAGACGGAAGAAGTCGATTTGAAATCGCTCTGGCCTACAGCTTTCAAGGTACGCACCGAGCACCGCTGACTTTTGTACGCAAGCTGCTAACCTTGTATGTACACAGAATAATGTTAAAACTGACAACCAAGTATTCCTGGAGGCTCTAGACCAAATTGCTCCGGAGGCAGCGGCAACTTTACGCTCGACGTACTCTCCATCGCCGTTGTTCATCCCGACGTCTCTGCCAGATGATGCTTCCGGTGATGGATCGAACATGAGAAGGTCCATGTCTGTCGTTGAAGAATTCGAAGCCGATACGCTGAAGGACAAGATGAGGTTGAATTCGTCGGAAGATATGGATATGTTGTAATCTGCTTTTGTTGATGTTTATTCTTGCAAATACAAGTAACGTCCTGTCGTGTGGGACTGTGCTATACCCACCCGGCGTTATTACTTGTTCATTTCTTTTGCTCCCGGTATCCTCGGTGGCTGGCCTGTCGGCTGAGAGCTATACATGTTTCATTTTTTTAGGTCTTCTGCGATGAAAAGGTATCTTTCAGTGCTATTCAAAGATACATGGGCTCTTGTTACCGTAACCCGTGCTCGTTCTCCGCCCGATCTTGCTCCAATTAAGTTTAGATTCTATTCTCGACCGTAACTGTGTTGTGTGGTCCGTATATTGAATGGGTGGCATGTGGACTGTTTTATATTCAGATTGATTATAAGGATCCCGGCGGGAGCAGTTGTCTCACCCAGTTGTATTTATTAGTTCATCCCAATACCATCAGATTAGGATAAGATCCCGAACACCGGACACCCGGGCCCAGCTCCTGATGGAAAGGCGCGGGTGTAATAATTAATAAAATGAAAGCGAATCGAGGCTGCCCCCTGTGTAGATTGAATCTCGAAGCTTCGGGCCGTGGGCCGTCGAGCCTAGGTTGCACGCGCCCTTCTTTACGTGTTGTGCTGTGCTTTCGCGGGTCGATCATAACGCGACGACTCTGAAGTTTCCTTCCATATGTTTTTTTATTTACAGAAAGACCTTGGATACACGACCGGCGTCAGTCGGGTGTAGTCAACGGACGACGGTCAGCGCCCAGCAGTAAATTTTATACAACTGAATTTGCCTTCGTCGGAATGTGATTTGTAAGAAACTTGCTTCTTTATACCTGTGCGTGGGAACAGAAGCGTTTGCGCTCAATGCGCCGCCCGGCGGCGGCGGGGATTCGGGAAGCTTCTTTGCATAGGTATTTTACAGTTTTAGAAGCTGACCTTAAAACCGCTCGGATATATTTCGGATCAAAACGGTCCCTGTTTTAGGTTTCTAGACATCTGCGAGAAGTCACAGACCGATTGTATGTGTGTTTTGTGTACTTGCTCCTGACTCCTGAGCGACGAGCGCTGACGATTGCTGCTGCGCTGTGCGCCTGGGAGATGACGCGAGAAGAGGTACGGACACGGGTCCACGTCGGTCTATTGTTTAGTGTAGGTCCCCTTGATTTTATGCTAGTCTACAGCGGTCTAGTAGGTAGCGGCCGTCGTCGCAATGACCCCGTGCGGGCTCTCTTTGTGGAAGATGCAAGGAAGAATGCCTTGATCTGCCAGGATAGGATGCTAATAAGCGTCCCTGCGGCCTCGGCGATGAGGGCGGGACAGCTGTCGGACGCCGAGATCACGGGTGCAACTTATGAATCTTAAGATACGGTGCTGCGTTTCCAAAGTCTATAGGAACGAGTTTATATTACCCTGTGTCATGGTGCGTGATGCCGTAAATCGCTCCTGAACAGCAGGACTGGAATGTTTGCAGACTAGGCGGCGCACGCGGGCGGCGGTTGAGAGACCTTTTTCGTTCAAAAAAAAATTCAGGGTCAAAATGTGTATCGAAACGAAAACATGACATATTCCCGGGGGCGGGATTCCGTCTTTTTGCTATGCGGTTCCAAGCTACGTCGGCCACAATGCGTGCACATGCACGAGGAAAAAATGCTCGATAGGCCCCGGGTCGATTTCCATTCGCCGCGGCCACTTATATTTTTTGCGGCGCCGAGCTCGTGTTTACCCCAGAACCGTCCGCTTGCCAATCGGAGACATGTCAACTTGAAGAAGTCATGGAGTGGCGGCCGGTTTCTGAGCCAAGATGGGGTCGGTCTTGAAATCCCGCCGATAAGTTTTTTTGTCGTCGGCTTTAGTTGCTATGCTCGCGTCCCGAGGAGTGATTAAGCAGTTAGTGGACCCGAGCCGGGTGATGGGATTATGCGGATGACGCACCAGGAAATGCCAATGTACGAATCTTAGTGTGCCACAGTCATGTAGTTGCGAAGGGAAGCTTGGACCTTTAGTGGCTAGTAAGCGATGAAAATGTAGATGTAGATCCTGGGGTAAGCACTTAGAGAAGAGATCCGGGTGTGTGAAGAAGGTATGAGGAGCCCACGCGTTGTCGGGGAGTTTGACAAATGTGCGAAATTGCATACACACGGGCTCACGCTCGCCCTCAAGCCGCCCGCTTGGAAAACGAAGGGGTTTACCAAGCGAATGGATGGGGGCCACGAGTCTGGGGGGATGTCGTCTTGGCTAAAATAGCACCGGAGAAGCTGGTTGGTCGCTATGAATGTATTGGACGACGAGTCGGGACGGAATGTCTCAAAGCTGTCTATACAAATGACCTAGCAATCATCCCGAGACGATCCGTTGTGCAATTTTTTTCCGTTCATAAAGGCGGTGAGTAATCCGTTGGAAAAGAAGCCGGTGTTTTCCGTAGAGGAAAAAAAAAAGGCGAGGAGTGCGGGGAACGTGAGGAGAGCTGGGGCGGTACCGCTGTTTCAATAATTCTCGGTCTGACGACGACACAAAAACGGGGCCAGAAAAAAAAAGAAAAAAGAAAGGGGGATAATGACCGGATCGGGCACGATGAGATGGTGATTATGCGTGACCTATAGAAATCACGTTGCGCATGCGGGGGAGGGCTATTTCCGTATCGAGACGAAGTTGGCCCCCTGTAAAGGAAGCAGACAAGGCGGTGGGATGAGAGGAGGGCGGGGAAGGAGGGGGGATTAAAGCGAAAATAAAGCGAAAATAAAGCGAAAAGATGGGGAAAGGAAGACGGCGGACGTCGATCCCTTGCGCGCGGTTGGGCTGACTAGTTGGTCGTAGCTAGAAGTCAAAAGACGTGAGGCAACCCGCAGCCGGCCAATGCCGAGAGAATGCAGCCAGTCCTGGTCGGTGGTCAGCCGCTCTTCCCTCTCTCGCTCCCTCTTCGTTCTCGTTCTCGTCTCTCTCCTCTCTCTTTGCCGAGCGCACGCTGCTGCTGCCCTGCCAGTTTCCCCTGCATTCCCGCCTATCTCGCTCGCCTCATTGCTGTCGGCTTTCTAGGGTTTATCTCGCCCGTAACTTTATATTTCTAATCCCACTATCGGCTGCCGATCCCTGCCTCCCCCCTACGTCTTTGCCCGAATCTAGGATCGTTGCCGCCCGGGCCTCAAGGGTCCTTCGTCTCTTTCACGGAAACTCGCCCTCACAAGAAAAAAAGGGAAGAAAAAAAGACACACACCCATTACCATAATCCAAAGTTAATCCGTACGTCCCCCATGCTTTCTTTTCCTTTTCCCCTTTCTTTCCCTTTCCCCTCCCTATATTTCTCTTCAACGTTTCCCCGTTCCACCCTGCGCCTGCTCTCCCTCTCGCCAAACCTTGTTCTATGCGCCTTCCATCTGTTACCGAGCACTCTGCGTCCTCGGTCCGTCTCTTCGACGCCGCTGGGCTAGCTGAGCCTGACCGTGGTGATCTTTGCGCACCCGACCGCAACAGTGCTACGTGCACGGCTCCCTCCGATGTACTTCCCCCTGGCTCCCCTTCTCCAGCACCGTCCTCGATCTCATCGGGGGGTGCGTCAGACAACGCCCGCGGCGAGGGCACTCCTGTCCACACCTACTTTGCCGGCGCCCGCTCGCAATATAGCTCTCATTCTCATTCGCCTTCTTTGCAGGCTACCTACTCGCCATTCAGCGGCACAACTCGGATATCCTCACCGGCTCGACCGTCAGGGGTTCTAAACGCCGCTGGCGCTCAACAAGCTCGGCCAGTAAACGAAGGTACTGCGGCGGACACTGGTCAGCCCTTTCGCTCTCGTCAGACACCGGCCTCGAATTTTGCTGCGCTCTTCCCCCCTCCGCGAGCGGTAACGTCCGTTACCACCGTTCACTCGGCGTATCCATCCCACGCGGGTCACGTCCATCCTTACCAGCAATCTAACAGTCTTCCGACTCCTGCACCCTCTTCGCACTCTTCTTCTAGCTCTTCCCTTCGCTACCAGTCATATTCCCTTTCTTACGGTAGTACTGAAAGCGCCGCGCAATTCCCTCCCCATTCGCCGACTCCAAGTTCAGTTGGCTCTCCAGCGCTTCCCTCCCTCTCGAACGCTGTATTAAGCGCGGGTCTTTCCAAAACCAACTCGCGGCGATCAAGCAGTTGCGCTGTCCCGGCGGTTGACTTCGATTCAGCGTCAGTTCATACCGTTCTTTCGGCGAGCAACTCTGTTTCACCGCCGTCGGACCTACCCAGTTTACATTCTAGCGGTTTACTGTCCACGAATAGCTCTAACTATCAAGGTGCAGAGAATAACGCCTCAGTAGGTCCGCCATCAACACAGGGGTTCGAACCTTCCCTTCCTTCACTTCCCACAACTGGCCTTCCATCCTGGCCAAGTGTTCAACCGACCTCTTATTCTAACCAAGCAAAGCTCTATCGATTGCCGTCGACAGGCTCGCTTGAGTTGCATTCATATAGCGGTTATTCTCACCCACGCGCCGCAACTTCGTCATCTTCTCTTTGGTCCCATCCACAGTACACGAGAGCCCAGTCATTGGCATCAGAACAGCACATCTCTCGCATTAATAGCCAAAGCAGAGCACGCGGAACTCAACCAATCGACGATAACGGTCCTCGAAATAGTTTTCGAGAACAATACGGCCAGACATCGTACTCCAGGGATTCGCCGTACTCGTCTGCACCGTATTTAACTTTTCCCAGCACAGCTGATTCAGGGGCGAGTGTGTACGAAACCGATTACTCCTTTCCCCCTCGCACTGCATTGGGGCAAGGTGCAGGATCAGTATCGGAGGGCTTATTGACACCATTTACGGCACGGGCACAGCAGGCAGCGACTGATCGTCGGGAACCCGGGCATTTATCGAATCAACAAACTGAAAGCAGACACGGGCATTTTTTGTCTGGGGCATATAAACCATCGTCCTTGTCGACCTCAATCCAACCAAATATAACTGTCAGCGCGCTCACCATGAACAGCATGGATCATGAGGACGTTGACTTGGAGTCATATGATGATGAAGACGACATTCTTTCGGGTCTCCCTCAAGCATCGCCTTCGACACATACTACTTCCGAGGATTATTCCGCGATGGGGCCGGGCGCGAACTTGGGAAGTGGAAGTAAAAAGGACGAGAAGCAGGTGAGGAGGAGGAGCAGTAAAGGTGAGCCACCCTCCTGCCCGCTCACAATCTCGCTACTAACACCGTCTCTGTGTAGCCTGTGATCAATGTCGAAAGTCGAAGTGTAAATGTGAGCGTACGGGAGATGGGGAACCTTGTAAAAGTTGTGTCCTTTTAGGAGCGCGTGAGTGCTTTCTTCTTTTCTGTGAATTGGATTCCTCGCCTCTTCAATTTACCCGTTCACGAGCATTCTTTCTATTTGTTACGTATATGGAAGAGGCCAGCCTGACACATCGTTGTTAGAATGCACTTTTCTTGGACCTTCGCGGAAACGCGGACCTCCGAAGGGGTATATTGATGCCATTGAGTCGCGCTTACATCAAACAGAGGCTTTGGTCGGAATCTTGCTTGCTTTAGCGAACCCCGAACGAACCTTGCTGGATGGCGGTGAGCTTAATATCTCACGTGGTTTAATTGTAGGTCACTAAATGAATGTTGACTATCTAGGCGAGCCTAGGCCGGATGAGCGGGCACGTTCACTCCTTGATGATCTCCGGAATTTCGACCCGCTGGCACGAGAAATTGTGGAACGCGTGGATCGTGGAGCGTACGGAACCTTGGGCCGTAAATCCAATCCTTCGCATGTGACTCCGAAGAACCCCGCGAGGACGGGTTCAGGTACGAGCGGCGACGAGAAAAGCGGTGGTAGTGGAGGGACGGCGAATGACGTGGAGAAAGTTTCGTCGAATGGAAAGGCAGTTGGGATGGGTGATCCGCCTCCGAGTATACAGGGGCGGGGGAGAATGGTGGAATTGGGCCAGGAGATGGAGATGGGGGGTTTGTCCAGTGCACAGTAAGTGTGGAAGTGGTTCATCGTACAGTGCTGACATACTCACTCGTCTGTTTCCGAAACATTAGTCCATCGAACGAATGGCAGGATACGGTCACTGAAAGAATAAAAGCTGCCGTCCGATCTCGCGCTTCGTTGACCTCCCAAGTGCGCACGTCACCGGGAGTTCAGACTGGCTCGAGTGCTTATGGGTCTACCTTCGCGTCCGCTAACGGGGGCAGCGTTTCCCTATCCATGAGATGAATGGTAGCGGAGAGAGGAACAAACAGCGTCGTCGCATTAATTCGCTGACATCGGCGCAACATGCGACCAGCCACTCACCTGAGCGTTCCGTGCTTGGCCACTCGACTCACAGACAGAGCATAAGCTCGATTAATGGCGCGTCAGAGCTCACAACGGCATCTGTGCGATACTCGCCACCCGTCGCGCCGCTACCGTCTTATGCATCTACGCCTTCTCTCAACACGTCATTGAACCACCCATCGTCCTCACCGTCTAATTCACACCTGGCGTACGGACACGGCATGCTGGACAATCAGGATGACATACGAGAGAGTGAGGATGAAGAGGGAATCACTGATGGTGTGGGGCAGCTGTCAATAAATGAAGAGGCGCAAGTGCGCTTTCATGGAAAGGCGAGTGGCTTGCATCTCTTGGGTCACAAGTTGAGAGTGGACGGGAGGAATAAGGGCGGCGTATGGTGCGTAAATGAGGCAGCGCAGAGGGGTTGACGTTATTGACGGTAAAATTACAGGCATTTTCCAAAGGCCCGCGTATGGCCCCCTGTTGCTCCTACATCCGCCGCACATATCGCTAGCGCTGTGGAAGCTGAAGCCTGCGAACGCGCTGCCCGTGCCCGCCTTCCTACGCGCGATGTACAGGAGCAATTGCTCGAGCTATACTTCACTCACGTGCACATTTTCCTGCCTGTCGTCCACAAAAAGACCTTCTGGTCAGAATTCAGGAAAATGTTAGTCTTCGTTCACTCAGCGATCTGATTCGAAACTGACGCGGTTGCAAAACCGCTTGCTCCAGGCACGATGAACAAGAGCGATATAAAAGCAGTGTCGAAGCTGCGGAGGCAAATGCCTCGCGAGGTCGCTCTACTGGAGCTCCGTTGCATAAACATGCTCAGACGGCTCGTTCGACGTCGACTGGTTATAACGGCACGGCCGACGGCGACCCGTCCGACTCCAATACGCCGACTCTGCCGCCTCCTCGTATCCCGACACTCTTACTCCTTGCAATGTTTTCCATCGCCGCACGTTATGCGCCAGTTGCGCATGGAACGTCGAGCGGAAGCGCGTCATCACCGTATCAGTTCACCACTGAACCCTCCCTTCTATCTGCGACCTCGACATCCATTCAAGGAATCGACTCCGTTGATTTTGGTAGTAGCATGAATCCTGATCACATGGGTGGCTCTGAAAGCGATCTTGCGAGCGTCAATACAGCAAATTCTGCGACGAAGGGAGATCCTGAGATCGTTTCAGATATTGACTCGGATGCAGCATTGCCCCTCCCACAGTCGGGACATATGTGGGCGGCAGGTGATGGTTTCCTGGAACGTGCAAAGGGGCTACTTGACAGAACGTATGCGAGCTCTCGCCCGGGCACATGTCAGGCTCTCCTTCTCATGGGCTACAGAGAGATTGGTATCGGAGCAATGGCGCAAAGTTGGTTGTACGTTGGTATGGCAGTCAGAATGGTGAGTGGTGACTTAAAACTGTTTCGTTACACATGTTCAAACTTTGTTCCAAAGGCCCAAGATTTGGGGATGCATCGCTCATCTGATGGATGGTCATACGGGGATAATCCTATTTTCACCCCGGTGGATCAGCAGGTCCGGAAGCGCATCTGGTATGCATGCGTCATTATGGACAAGTACGTCTCGACGTACATAGGTAGGCCGCTCTCTATTTTCGAAAGCGACTACGATACGCAGCTACCTGGGATAGAAGAGGTATGTTTATTGGAGGAATTTAGCGTAAAAAGCGGCGCTTAACGGATGGATACAGAGTGAGGAGTCAGAGTTATGGGAACCGGGGGATTCCTTGCCCAATTCCATGTTGACCGACCCAATCGAGATAGCCGCCGCACCCGTCGCGCCATTCACGCCAGCTCCAGGGAAAGTTCTTTCGTGCTTCAATGAATCCGCCCGACTCTGTACGTCACTTGCTTTTCTGATACTTGCGCCGTATTGAAGCGCGTTTTCTTAGCGTCAATTCTTGCTATGATTATCCAAGCCATCTATGCCGTTAAACCCGTCCCTAGCCGTCACCTGGAAGCTTTGCAGCTGGAAAGGATACTCGACAGGTGGTATATGGAACTGCCGGAGCATCTATGCTACAATACGAGTGTCAAAAACGTGCCGTCCCCACCACCGAACGTGCTGACACTGCACATGCAGTATTGGTGCGCAGTGCTCCTACTTCACCGACCCTTGTGAGTGTCAACTGTGATATTTACCGCGGTCGAGGCGGGATGTTTACTTGGCTTATGTCCTAGCATACGACACTATATTGCAATGCGTCGAAGACGGTCCGCTAATCACATTGATATAAAATCGAAACGGCGCTTACTAATTTATTTTTTCATAGCACTTCTAATCCGGAAAGTCCTATCGATCCGGATGCCTATTCTGCGGCACAAAAAAGCTTCGACCTATGCGTTTCAGCTGCTAATCACATTACCTCCATTGGTTGGTCTTTTCTTGAAATCGTACCGTGAAGTTTAGTTTAACTTGCTGGAATTCAGTCTCCGTTTATCAAGAACATTTCTGCCTCAAACGTTGTTCTGTATTTTTAAGCTATTACATATTCTCTGCCGGGATAATGCATATGACCACAAGTAAGTGACAGGCGTCGCACACGCGCATGCGCTATTATTTAACCTAGGTATATTTTCAGTGGCGACGAACATTAACGACCCGCAGGCTTCCTTGGGCCTCACCAAGTGTATGGATGTACTGAAACGGATAGAAATTGTCTGGCCGAGTGCAGGCAGGGCTTGGGAGCTCTTGCACGGCGCAAAGGATGACCTACCTGCTTATGAGCAGACTTTTTTCCCTATCGACCGCTCGAGGAAGCGTTCCGCAGACGGCCCATTAGATACATCATCTTTGGGAGATTCATCGTATCTGAATGTGCACCGCGCAGGATCCAACCCTACACAATCATACACGACTCCAGCAACGAATGGTCATCGTTATACCCCTGCGATCGATCTTGGAGACAGCGACCCGCCTCTTGCTCTATTCTCTGCGTATAGTCGGTGGTCGTCTGATGGTTCATTGGGCTTTCCATCCGGTCTATCGACATCAGTTTTGCCCCGACAGTACAGTACTGGTTTCGTGGACGACCGGGTCATGCGACGATCGCCTTCTGGCATGATGGATAATTGCGGGCGCTATCCCCAGTATTGGAGTGACTATTCGATGGGGCAACCGTCTTCCGTGCTCGGCTCCATGTATGGCATGTCAATGCTTTCCCATCAAAGTCACCATGAGCACCCTGCTCAGCACCATTCCCAAGGCTCTCATCATAACATCCAAAGCCAGTCCTCTCCCGTGTATATGAATGAACAGTATAATGTCTTCAGTGAGTAAATGGGTAACGTCACGTTCATGCAAATGCTGATTATCAATTTAGATTCTCTTCCTCCGTCTTAGTCTCATTTCATGCATGTGCCGCTCTCTGAAACTGCAAGCCCTTTCACTGGGACCACCCCCTGTTTTGCTAACATTGTTATTCGTGTGATTTGATCTGTGTCATCTTTGTATCTCATAGCTAGTCTCGTCTAGGATGCTGAATATTGATCGTTCCTGACCAAATTGTTGTTTGTGTATAAGTATATGCTGAATCCGACTTCCCGTCATGGTAAACAGCACACCCGGAGGCCATGGTTTCGTTGCGATGCGTTCCCTAGCCATATGCGGGTATATGTATGCAAGGACTGCACGTGACGCGCGTTATGCTTTGTCGGTAAGCAGGCTCAGCATAGCCAGAAAGGCGGGAGCGTGAGAACATTTCTGCTGAGGCGCCAGCCCAAGCCGACCGTCGCCGCAACCCCCGCTCACTGGGACCCGGACGCCTACCATGCTCTGTACCACTAGTTCTATGTGCTAGATAGCTCGGCATAAACTTCTGCACTCATCATGCAGGAATCTGCTCATCAAGACGTTTCGGAAATAGCGAGGTCAGCTCCCACCCACTGCTGCATTTACCAAGACTAGCATCGTTCAACTTCGCGTTCGCAGGGAGGCGCGGGCTCTTGCACAGCGCTTGAAAGAGGCAATTAAAAAGAACGAAGTACTGGATAGAGATGTCGAGTTCCTGCGTAAGAAGTGAGCTCGTCCCACTCAGGTCATTTAACGTATCGTATTTATTACGTTCGAGCAGTCTTCGAAAGCAGCACCTGAAACTGCTGCTACTGTATCCGAATTCAAAGGAGGCAAAAGATGCGGAGACGCATATATGGATGCAAACATCGTACCACTTTATCGCGGCGTACAAGCAGCGCATTACCATCCTTGACCGGAAACTTTTCCCTTCTGGCCCGCAGCACCAGAAGACTTCGTCGCGTCAGGACCGAGGTGGAGGTGGACACGTCGAATACCGCAAGCTCCTGTCTCGCTTTCGTCAATTCCTTGCAGAAGAAGAGAAATTCTACATCCAACTTCTTATTCGTTTTCATTCGCAGTTTGGTCTAGCGGAAGTACATCCGGCGCTCGTCAAAGCGGATATTCTGTCTGCTAGCTCGGAGGATACGTTCCAATCAGATTCGGGGCGGAATGTTTTCCCAGAGCAACGCGCAATACTACCCAAGTCTGCCGATGAACGTGAAACCAGACTAGCTACCTTTACGAAACTCCTGGTGTGCTTAGGCGATATCGCTCGATATCGCGAGCAATTCAATGAAAGCGGAGGAAGGCCAAGGGCAGGACATGAGGAGGGTCGCCAAAAAAAGTCGGGCGAGGTGGGAAAAGGTCGACACAGGAAAGCTTGGCCAGACCGCGTAACTATAGTCGCGCTCAGACTATCTACGAACAGGCACGACTACTGGTCCCAAGCGATGGTAATGCCTCACATCAACTGGCGATTCTCTCTTCGTACCAGAAGGACACGTTTGGGTCCTTGTTACATTATTACCGTGCTCTATGTGTTCGTCAGCCGTATGACACCGCTTCCGACAATCTCAATACCATTCTTAAGAAGGCGCTGGATCAGTACAGGGCGACAAAGCGGGATAATAGTCGCAATATTGAAGAAGTTCAGCCTGTTCTCAAGCTACGCGTGGACCGGTTTAAAGAGTGGGTGGTTGTGCTTCATGGGCTCTGGTATCTTGATTCTTCAGATGGGTATGTGCATTTTTACGGAAGTTATTTCCAAATTGTTAAATTCCATGCAATCAGATCCTCTGCAAGGGCCTCCAAACACGCATCGCATATCATTGCCGAGTTTAAGTTACTACTCACCGACCGCATCCTACCTAGTATCACTGTCTCTGAGATTGTCATCCTTGCTCTTGGAGCACTTTGGAAGTTGCGTATGATTCGCGACTTAAAAGTTCGTGCGGACCGGAAGGTCATCGAACCGCTCATGGCATCTCATATCCTTGACCTGTCGCGGACACTCCTTGACATGGCCAGTGTGCAACTCGCTGAAAAACCCGAAGACGTTCAGGATAAAGAAGACCTCGCACAGCACATCACTGCTGTTTTCCGCCGGATGCTCCCAGCTATTCGAATTGTGTCAAAGTGGTTACGCTCGAACCTCAGTTATGTAGGAACTTTGTCGACATCTGCTACGGCACTTCCTTCACTCCCAATTGCTATAAAGGATTTCTGGAAGGCATACGTGTCATTCTTTACAGCGCTTAATGAAACTTTCCCGTCAGCAAAACTTCCACTTCTGAGAAGTCCTTTGGAAGAGGACGTCGATATGTCTGGGTTTTCCCCAATTAAGAAGGACATGTTTAATCACTCTGCGGCAACTCAAAACGGGCTGGCTCCAGGTCACGATGAAGTCCACCCAAATGAAGAATACTTAATGCGGATTTCCGACCTTTTAGTGGACGCGGTTGAAATTTCTGCGCTTGAGGTAATACTAACTTTATGAGATATGCTGGACGGAAGCTGAAGCATTAATGACAGAAATCACCCATTTCGTTAAGCAATGGTCAATTTATGTACAGAGAAACGGACGCGAGCTCTGCCGAATTTTTGAGTGTATTGCCGCCCAGTGGCGATTTAGCAAGTATCAGAGACAGTCACCCCAACCCTCCGCGAGTCCATCGCGATAGCGATGACGAGAATACGACGCAAACATCTCGCACAGATGATGTGATTCGTGAAGCGTTCAATACTGCCCTGGACCGTGGAACTGAGGATGATGATGAGGAAGACGAAATAGTCTGGAGTCCACCAAAGTGAGCCGTGTTTAACGTGCGGTCTTCCGGACATTTGCTTATCCGGTTTTAGGCTGCAATTATCACCGCAGCAGAAAGTGATTCAGCCTCCGCACAGCTCTCCTCAAGCCTTCACTCCCGTACAGTCTACAGCGAATTTAAGTTCCCCGCGAGCACCACATCTTCGTGGGCCATCAACAAGCACGACTGCGCAAGATCTACTCAACAATGTTCTTGGCGTTTCACGACCGAGCAACGACCTTGCACCACTGGCGCAATATGCAGCGTCATCTACACCCCAAGCCTCTCTATTATTCGGCTCCGGCTCGTTAAACGCCCCAACAAAATCGATTTGGAGCAATACAAACAGTGGGCTGAATGTTACTGGGGTCTCTGCACACGTCCCAATACAAGCCTCGCAGAGCCTATACGTTGCGCCTAGACATGCCCACTCGCAGTCGCTTTCGCAGCCGTGGTCGTCGTCGCTGTCCATGAGTCAGAATATACAATTTGCGCGCCCGGACTCATCATCTGCGCCATTTATCGTGGGGAATGCCGATCAGCAGATCAATCATCAGAATATGGCCACGCCTAACATGTTGGCTTTCCAGTCGGTGCCTCGAGCAGGATACGACCCACACTTTTTGCGCGGTCCCAATCCACCCGTACATGGCCAAGACCTGCGCCTTCAAGGGTATGCAGGTCAGTTGGAAACACCGTTCACACTGTATGACTCACATGCAACTGCTGTGAACGCTCCATACGTTGGTTCTGTTCAGCGCTCTGTCTGGGACACTTGAACGAATGATCTCACTCTAAGAAACGTATCTTTCGAAAGATCAGATAGCTTTGCTCTGGTTTGAAGGTCATATATGACCTTATCTTCCGATTGTCACAATCGTTATATTGGTAGACGAAAGGCGAGACGACGTTTGGCACTGGTAGCTAGTCTCATGCTTTCCTCGAACTCATGGTTAGGCCAGAGCACGAGCGCGCCATCCGGCCTATAAAAGGATCACCAACTCACTGCGGAATGGACAGAACAGGGCGTCCTTCTTCTCAAGTGTTTGCTTAGACCGTTACTGTAGTGGTTCCAGACCGTGTAGTATGCCAACAAAATATTTACTTTACCAATACCAGATGGATTGGAGTTCTTTTAATGCCACCGTGGAAACGTCAGCAAATCTGACTAAAATCATTTTACAGTCCTCGTTGCCGACCGGCTGATGTACGCGGTCAAGCGAGGCTTCCAGGTCTCACCCTGTCCTTTCGTCCTTCGTCTCTCTGCTATCGTCTCCGACGACGGTGGTCTGCGTTGACGACGCTCACGACTCTGCGACGACAACCCATCCACTAGAGACAGCGACAGTTTCACTTTCCTGCTAGCAGCCATGCCGTCGCCTATGGCGTTGAATCCCCCTTCACCTACGCCGTCGATGTTTTCAAGCAAGAAAAAGTCGTCTGTCTCTCTCAAGTCAGCCGCCTCGTATCTCTCGGCCGTCTCTCAGATGGATGCGATGAGTAGGGCGCGTGGATCTACGCCTACTTCTACGCCGGCACTGTCATTTTCGTCGTCCGTAACCGTGTCCACTGAGGATACGGTGTTGGAAGACTATGACGACAACAAGGATGGTCTCTCACTGCCAGCCACTCCACCGACGTCGGAGCAAGTGTTTACGACGGTGCACTCCGAGTTCGGTCACTGTGCGAACGAGGCGTATAGATACGAATCGTCAGCCAGGCCCGGCGACAGTTACAGCCTTGAGGAGCAAGACCCGCCGTATCGTATTCTTTTGACTACGTACATCAGCTACATTCTCCTCATTTGTCTTGGCCATCTTCGCGATTTCTTTGGGAAGCGCTTCCGGTCGTCAAGCTACAAGCATTTGAAGGAAAAAGATGTACGTCATTAATTATTTATGTGATTTTACGCTCACTGAGTACTGTATATCTAGGGCTATGCACCTCTTAACTCAGATTTCGATTCGTTCTATACTCGCAGACTCAAGCAAAGGATCGATGACTGTTTTTCACGTCCTACCACTGGTGTTCCAGGTCGTACCATCAACCTTTTTGACCGGGAGAGCAACGACCACAACAGGACCTTCCAGCTCACTGGTACCCGCACACGCGGTTTAAACTTGTCGTCTTATAACTATCTGGGATTTGCTCAAGCACGAGGTGGCTGCGCGGACGCCGTCGAAGAGGGCATACGCCGTTATGGTGTCAGCGCATGCGGGGCGCGGCTCGAAGGTGGATCACTCGATTTGCATCAGCAAACGGAGCAACTCGTCGCGAAGTTCTTGGGAAAAGAAGATGCACTAGTTAGTTCTATGGGATTTGCAACGAACTCGACAATTATCCCTGCGTTGGTCAATAAGGGCTGCCTCGTGATTTCAGATGAGCTAAACCATGCGTCCATTCGGTTCGGAGTCCGGCTGAGTGGAGCCGGTGTTCGCATGTTTAAGCACAATAATATGGACTCCTTGGAGGCCCTCTTGCGGGAAGTAATCAGTCAGGGCCAACCAAGGACTCATCGGCCATGGAAGAAGATTCTAGTCATTGTTGAGGGTTTGTACAGTATGGAGGGGTCTTTAGCAGATCTACCGGCCCTCATAGAGTTGAAAAAGCGGTATAAGGTAAAGTGTCCTTTTTTGCATACCCTTCCTTTCCTTAATGTTATGTGTTCAGTTCTACCTATTCGTCGACGAAGCCCACTCTATCGGAGCGCTTGGGCCGCACGGTAGGGGAGTTGTGGATTACTTCGGCATGGATCCCAAGGACATAGATATTCTTATGGGAACCTTCACCAAGTCCTTCGGTGCTTCCGGTGGCTACATTACAGGCAACAAAGCTTTAATCGACAGGTTGCGCGTCCGAGGACATATAGGACCTTACGCTGAGGCTATGCCCCCTCCTGTTTTGACACAAATCTTGGCCAGTATGGCAAGTATTATGGGCGTGTCTCCTCCACTTCCTCCTTCAGATGCCGACCCCAATGTCTACGTACATCCCGGTCCCAGCCCAGCTTCATGTGTTCCTGCGTGGCTAAACCTTCCATCTTATCTACGTGACGGTTCTGAAGGACGCATGCGACTGCGCAGACTTGCATTCAACGCCCGTTACCTTAATCGCGGACTGAACAAACTGGGCTTCATCAGTTATGGACATGTTGATTCTCCCGTCGTTCCCCTCTTACTCTTCAACCCCGGCAAGATGTGCGTCTTTTCCCGCATGATGCTCGAACGTAAGACGCCAATCGTCGTGGTTGTGGTTGCATACCCGGCAACCGCCCTGGTTACCTCACGCGTCCGTTTCTGTCTGAGTGCGGCACACACGAAGGAAGATATCGATACGTTATTACGAGCCTGTGATGAGGTCGGCGATCTTTTGGATCTGAAGAACAAGGGCGGGGAGCGGTGGACGGTGGATGAGGTCATTGCGCGTGCCGTTGAACTCGTAGAATCGGCCTGAGTCTCTAAAAGCGTTAAGCTTTAAACTTAATAGTCGGTTTAGTTTGCCCCGGTTGAACAATTAATGACCGAAACTTTGTCGGTTTTTATTCATTAATTGTATATACTTTATATCCCATACCTTTTGCAATAGATGGTCCGTTTTGGATTAACACACATTGACAAACGCGTTGCAGTTCATGGTATAATGTGAAACGCAGTAACATCTAAAGTAAAAGAAGGTAGATAGGTAACTAGAGCGACCTCATGTATTGATTCGAAGTTTTAACGTTGTTCGGTATTTGGGGATCAATGATGTCCAGAAAAAACTAGTCCATGGACGGAGAAAAGGAGCAGATGACCGGATACGGGCCATTTCCGCTTAAATCTAATTAGACTCGCTCGCCACGACCGATGACAACGACCTGGCACTGCCCTTAGTGAAAGAAAAGTAGAGCTAATTTGCCAACTCACCTTGAAACCGATTTTCCTTAGTTTTTCCGCATCAAGCAAAAGTCGGCCGTCAAAGACGAAAGCCGGTTTCTCCATTCCTGCGTAAATCAACTCCCAGTCAATGTCTTTAAACTCCTTCCATTCAGTAGCAACCACAACGGCTTCTGCGTTCTTGCATGCATCCATGGCGGATGAACAGATTGTGACCTGCTTTTGAACTAATAAAGTAGTGATGGTTGAGGTAAATCTACATCCCGGTTTTTGAATCATCCACGTACTTTGTTGCAGAGACTGCTGGGATGAGGCCTCTTGTAAGTCCTGCCAGACTTGAGCGTGCTCGACCTTCGGGTCGTAGATATTCACGAACGCCCGCTCAGCCAAGAAATCACGTATCAGAGTGATCGCGGCGGATTCGCGAGTGTCACCCGTGTCAGCCTTGAATGCGAACCCTAGGACAGCAATACGCTTGAGATGATGCGGTCAGTACAACCTAGACTAAATTAAGTGGAAAAGCGACATGCCTTGCCAGTGATGGTATTGAAAAGGTTATCGACAACCGTTTTCGAAAATCTGCGCTTCTGGTACTCGTTCATTTCGACCACTTGGCGCCAGTACGTTGCCACTTCCGGCAAGTGTAAACTCTCGCTTAAGTAAACAAGATTGAGGATGTCTTTCTGAAAGCAAGACCCGCCAAAGCCGACGGACGCCTTCAAAAACTTCGGGCCGACTCGCGAGTCACAACCTACAGCAAACGCGACTTCATCTATGTTTGCACCTGTCGCCTCACATATAGCAGAAAGTGCATTGATAGACGAGATACGCTGTGCAAGCATCGCATTCGCAGCGAGCTTGGAAAGCTCCGAAGACCATAGGCCCACATTGAGGATGCGGTCCTTACTGCGAAGAATTAGATTACGGCAGAGTAAGCCAAGATTATGACACCAGCTTACGGCACCCAATTTGCATAAACTTCGGACAACGACTCGCACGCCGAAAGACCCTCTGGACTCTGCAGGGAGCCGATGAGGACACGATCGGGGGCGAATAGGTCGCCAATTGCGGTACCCTCAGCCAGAAATTCGGGGTTTGAGAGGATATCGAAGCGACACCCAGGCTTCGAGTTCGCTTCAAGGATGGTGCGCATTGATTCCGCAGTACGGCATGGCACCGTCGACTTTTCTACGACGATTTTGGATGAAGAGGCGACAGCAGCAATGCGACGCGTGGCTAACTCAACGTAGCTGGAATGAAGCGTGAGATATCTGAATACACACAAGGAGGACCAAAGCACTTACTTGAGGTCAGCGGCGAAGCCAGCACCTACGCCACTCTTCTTCGTCGGCGTGTTCACACTGACGAAGATAAGGTCTGCTTCTCTAATACCTTTATCTACGTCCGTAGAAAAGAACAGATTGCGACCACGCGCTTTGCGAACAACGTCCTCCAAGCCAGGCTCATAAATGGGCAAGCTAAAATCTGCGCTGTTCCACGCATCGACACGCGCCTGGTTGAGATCAACGATTGTGACCTGGATATGCGGACACTTCAGTGCAATGACCGCACATGTCGGACCACCTTCATCGCAAAACATGTTAGACAATTTCTGGTTCATTACTGCTCCGGATGAACCCACCAACATAGCCCGCGCCGACTGTACACAATATGCGTCAGACAATGACCGGTACAGACTACAGCCTCCGGTAAACACGTACTGCAGCATATCTTCTTGACCTTGACGGGGGACGAGGAGAGCTTTTGGTCTGTAAAACGTTGGGCAACGGTTTCCATGGTGGTTGAAAGGAAAGAAAGGTCGTGTCAGTCTCGGTCGAGACCCGAACTAATATAACGAACCGAAGGACTAACGATTTCCATCTAATGCGGAAATTGAAATTGAGCATTATTAACATACTGCATTTGTACTTTGAGGCTAATCTTTAGCACAAAAGTCCGCTATCACTATTAATCTCGATACATCCACCTCCACTAAGATAAGTATACAACTCTCGCTAGCAGATCCCCTTGGATACGACCGAACCTCGGCTCAAGCTACATGGCCCCGTTCCACTGCGCACCGAATGGATTACTCCTACCAGCCATGTTCTGAAACAATTGTTGGGCTTGCTGTGCCTGTTGAGCGTACGGTGAGCCTGTTTGAAAGTTTACATTTGCCTGCATTAGCTGCGCTGGCTGCTGCTGAGTCTGATATACACTGTGCTGCGGCATGAATGGCATCGAGTTTTGGCGAAATGGCAGTGTCTGCGACTCCCTTATCGTCCCCAACTGTGGCGAGTGCGTAGGCAAGAAGTTGGGCACGGGAGACTGAGATTGCAGAGGTGTGGCCGTCGATATTCCAGTATACCGCTGCTCAAATGGGTTCGGCGCAATTGTAGCGTGGGCATCAGGCGAAGAAAACCCTGTACTAAATGGTGCATTTCCAGTCTGGCCAAATGTTGGCAGACTCCGCATATTTGGGGTCTGGTCGTAGGTGAAGGGCGGAGCACCCGGAGTACCCGCTATCGCAGACATGTTTGCATAATAATTTGTCGCCCCACCCGAGCTGGTTGCCGTACTGACCGATGAAGGAAAAGTTGTGTGCGACGAGGCAAAAGACATGGACTGACTCGGAACAAAGGTCGATGCTTGGTATTGCAAGGGTAGCGATGAGTTTGTGGACAAGTCCTGTAGTGAGAGGAGATCGTGGAATGTCGAGCTTGTCAATGACGCTTGTTGATTAGGGGGTGCCGCAGACATTTGAGGGAAGGGATTTACACTTGATGTTCGCAATGCAGGTGTGAACGGCTGAGTCTGTAACTGCCCCTGTTTCGGAGTTGCTCCACTTGGCTTTGAGAAGTCCGTGCTTGCGGAACGAACCTGCATGGGCGGAGCAGGCAGGTTTGGCGATGTATATATTGTCGAACCCGAAGGAAGATTGGGCAGTGGTGGCTGGGACAATTGTGAAGGCCCGGGAGAAGGCGATGCTCCCGACCTGATTGGGGCTGTATGAGAGCGTACGGGCAAATGTGCTTTTGATTTAGAAGCGCCAAGATGTTCTGCAGCACGCGCAGAAAGTGACCTAAAGCGTTTGTACTCGTATTTTGCTGAAGAAAAAATGTGAAAGGCAGGCAGTCCAGTATCAACAATGAACTTACAACGAATATATTTCTCGAGTTCACTATCACGTTCTGATTCTTCCATGTTTGTAGGCGGTGGATGTCTGACTTCGTCAGGGTTCCAGTATGCATTCGCCTTGACGTTCCCAATAACTTTCATATTCTTAAACAGCGGAAGTCAGCCACATCAACTCACGGCTCTGGAATTGAAAGCACGTACCTCGACTTGTTCCTTGCTCCATGAGTCGAGGGTTAAACTCTTCCTGCCAACGTCTATGAGCTCCCGGCCTGAGTAACATGAAGCAGGTATATACGCACACTTTGGTGACGTGGGTGCCAATCTTCCGGTGTATGCTCGCACATCGAACACTGAACATCACTCAACAACGGTGGACATCGTACAAAACGAGGTATTGCATACCATATGAAAATGCCTAGGTTATGTGACGCCCATCGAGGAACCTTGCTCTTGCAATCTGCACACACGTCTGATGGAAAGGGTGAGCGAACAGGCTTCGTCTCCCAGCCGGTGACCATCGCTCACCATTCCCCGTCTGGCTAACCAGATCGAGCAAGATTCGCTGGTTTCTCTCAACGACGATTTTGCTTACACCAGACATGATGGTAGTACGCGGCAAAGGAACATCGCACCCGTATGTAGCCACGTAATAATACCACACAGTAGCTTTAACTTTCTATTCTCTTTATACGATCGGGTTCGTATGATTGGATACACAATTGTTCTTGATGGATACTCCCACCGGCGTGGACGAATCGTGGAATAGAATTACTTACACAGATGCCCCGTCGAATGGGCATGGTCGGCATGCTCATCAAAGTCCGCGAGCTCGGAAAGTCACTGCGACCATTTATACCATCAGCCACCTGGCACGATATCTGCCCGTCTGTCTTCCTCCGACGTCAGCATATGGCGACCATCAACAAGCCTACGTCCCTTTCCCCCAGGCAGGTTGCGGCCGATGTTCAAGCAATTGCAGAGGCAAATACGCCCATGGCGAGCCTCGTCAAGGAAGCGCTCCAGGTCATCGACCAAGCCCTAGACACGCACGGGTTAGAGCGCACTATTCCTCCCAAATCCACAGACAGACTGATCCCGGACAAGCCAGGATCGGGTATCCATTAGTTTCAATGGCGGAAAAGATTGTGAGTTGGCGCATGCCCGAGCAATCTACCAATTACTGATGCCCGCGCTAGGCGTCGTTCTCCTCCATCTCTTTCTCGCAGCGCTAAGCCTTCGAAATCCCTCTTCAACAGCTTTCCGTATACCGACGCTGTATATTCCCCTTCCTTCGCCATTTGAAGAGTTGGAGAAATTCGTCACCGAGTCCGTCAACACATACAACCTTGACCTGTACCATTGCTCTCCCCCGCGTCCAGAATCTGCATCTGCATCTGATATGCCCATAGAGAGTGTCACTCGCCCAACGTCCCCATTTCCCGCCCAACTCAATAGCAACCCAAACACCAGTGGACCTTATCCTGTTGGTAAGGCTAGAGGCGGAGAAGGTATGCGGAGGGCGTTAGAAGTGTACAAGTCAGAGTTTCCCCATATCGAAGCAATACTGGTAGGAACTAGGCGAGGTGATCCTCATGGAGGTAAGTAATTGTATCATCCGTGTTGCCTTGCTATGCTTATAGCGATTGCACACACGTTCAAAGCGACATTGTCCTATCGCAATATGACGGACGCGGACTGGCCTCGCTTCGAGCGCGTTCACCCAATAATAAATTGGTCGTACGCCGACGTCTGGACGTTTTTGCGTAAATTGAATGTACCATATTGCTGTCTTTATGACTATGGGTAGGTGGTGGAGTTGTTAAAGAACCATGCCAGCTTTAACTTTCTATCGTTTAAGATATACGTCCCTTGGCTCGACCTATAACACATACCCTAATCCGGCCCTCCGAATACAACCTGTCTACGATTCTTCCTCGGCGGAGACGGCAGATGAGGCATTCTTTGTCTCGACAAGTGAGCCTACTCCTACTGCAAGCGTAGACACAGGTATTATACCCATGTACTCCGAAGGAACTACTCCTCTCCCACAACCGGAGGCACGCATTATTCGTGATCAATCGCCATGCAAGGAGCGTTACCGCCCTGCGTACGAGCTAGTAGATGGAGACCTTGAAAGAGCAGGACGAGGGTCATCAAATCGAGTAGGCAATGTCAAAAACACTAGCCCCGTTACCTGAAGCCCCAGAACTGTGTTAATGATAGGTGGAGATCCCAAGTATATATCATATTACTTCTAAAACATCCTGGTAGCGCCCACTATACTAGTTTGCACTGCGACCATCCCAAATGTTAACAGAATCATTGTAGATTATTCTATTGGGGCTACGATACTACGATATAATGGTATGATTTGAGAGGCTAACATGCGAGCTGTCCGATCTTACAGCTTCACTACACAGGGGAGGGGGATGAGGAGAAAGAGGGGATGCTAGATCGATTCGATCATTCTGGCTTATCGCACAACCCATCAACCTTGCCTGCCTCCATTTCGTCTAATGCTACACGCTCGTAAGCCTTTTTCTCAGGGCTTAACGCAGGTCCCTGCGATTCGGCGTGCTTAACCCATGTATAATAAATAGACCCGCCTAGGATTATGGCGATTGAAGCAGCTCGACCACTGTAGGGAAAAGGATATCCCGCATTCAGTGTGCATATTCAAGAACAAGTTCCAATATCGCATACCTTGTAATGATCTCCTGGAAAAGCCATACACCTAGAAAAGATGCAGCAACACCCCTTACAGCGGAGGAAACCATATGCGTGATGGGAGAAGTCACTTTGATAGACAAAAGACTTGCAATACCCATAAGGAAGCCGAAAATTCCCTGAGGCAGAAGTCAAGAGGATATAGGAAGCGGATTTGATGAATACGAACTGTAATTATGGAGCCCCATATGAACGGCACCAGACCCGAACTACCATACAGAAGCTCAATCACCCCGGGCACTTCCCCAGCTAGAACAACCACGACCGATAGCACAACAGCGCTTAGAAGATTGGTGTACCAACACAAATCCAAGGCACTATCGTTGAGGAGTTTGATTGTTTTCTTTATTACGATGGCATGCAGGGCAGTCACCGCACTGCTGAAGACACCAAAGAAGATCCCCTTCCTAGAGACACTCAGTCCGTCGAGGAACACGCCGACGAAAAAACCGCATGTGACGATGCCGCATGCAAGCAATATGTAAGGCGAGGGTCTTGCGGAGAGGAATACGAAAGATGTAAGAACTGTAAACGGCAAAACAAGCCCCCGAGCCACTTGGTAAAAGGAGGCATCGACATATTTCAACGTGAAGTTGCTAAAACTGGGGCCATAAGAAAATTCGTCAAATTCGTCGATATCGTGAAATTTCATGAGAACAGACCTCAGACCGACAACATTCAAGATTATCATTGGTGCGAGACCCTTGCATAGCGCGAAGTCCATACGGAATGGAACTTTAATGACACCGAGGGCATGGGAGAAAATGAAAAGAACGACGGCTATGACAAGCTGCGTAAAGAGGAAAAAGAGTGGGACTGTAGTAGTGCTCAGCACCCATTTGTTGCTGCACGAGTACGTCAGCATCAGACAAGAGAATCAGGGTGGTAGGTATGCCATTTACGCCATGACCATCTAAGATTGAATGAGCAAGGCGATTCTGTCGAAGGACATGGCAAAGGAAGAAGGCGTACAGCAAGGGCGGCGACCATGTAGAATGAGACCGTGCCGAACTGTACTCATGCGACTTGTCAACATCGCCTTGATATTTCTGGTGAGTATACATACGACAAGGAGCCTGCCAGGCGGCGCCTGGGTGTTTTGTTGTGCCATTGGAGTCCAAGAAAAGAGAGCTAGAGAGGAAAGCAACTTGAATAAGTGCGCAGCACGCTCGAGTTGGCACGCGTATCTAATCATGTGACGGCTGTCACAGTACGCGCTTTCGTCGCGCGCGCTTCTACTGGCCGCGACTAGGCTTGACCGGAATCCGTATTCTAAACCTATCGAACCCGTTGCACCCATCTTTTGAACAAAACATCTGCTCGCGCAACAACCTCACGCAAGAGATATGGCTCGTGTATCTGAGCCCCCCGCTTTCCAGCAACAGCGTGATTCAAATTTCTGCGTCGCTGTACCTGGTTTTGCTTTGCTAACTCTTCGCAATAGTTGTGGAAGATACAATCAAGATTATGCTAGCGACCGACAACCACATCGGGTACTTAGAACGTGATCCCATCCGTGGACGTGATTCTATAAATACGTTTGAAGAAATACTGCAACTAGCTGTTAAACACGATGCGAGTCGACTACCTTATGCTTTCCTCATAGGTCGCTGCTCATGCCATTCTGCTAGGTTGATTTTATTTTGTTGGCGGGCGACCTTTTTCACGAGAACAGGCCTTCGCGAGATTGCATATATCGCGTTATAGCCCTTCTGCGAGAGTACACAATGGGAGACAAACCCGTTCAGATAGAAGTCCTAAGCGATCCCGATGAAGGGAAAGCTCCAGGTTTTTCGTAGGTCTTGGCTCAGACTCTCATAGACAAGTACTTACCCCCCGTTCAGCTTTCCTGCCATAAACTACGAGGATCCCAATTTTAACGTCGGCATACCTGTTTTCTCGATTCACGGTAACCACGATGACCCACAAGGAGCGGGTCCTGTGAGTTGTGATGTTATATAAGTTTATTTTTATTTTTGCACGTACTCATTATTACCGCTTGATCGCAGGAAGGAGCCCTTTGTGCACTGGATCTCCTCTCCGTTACCGGCTTGCTTAATTATATGGGGAAAATCGACCTTCCTACGACCGATGCCGAAGCTAACTCTGCGGGAATCGCAGTGAGACCTGTACTTCTTCAAAAGGGGAATACACGTCTAGGCTTATATGGTATTGGAAACGTCAAAGACGCGCGGATGCACTTTGAGCTCCGGAGCAACCGTGTGCGAATGTATATGCCTCGAGACAAGCAAGACTGGTTCAATATTTTGCTTCTCCATCAGAACAGGTGCGCGTAATCCGCTCCGCATTTAAAATTCGACACGAGTACGAAAAATTGTCAGAGTAAAACGGGGTCCACAGGAATCAGTTCCTGAGGGCATGTTTGACGACAGCATCAATCTTGTAGTTTGGGGACATGAGCACGACTGTCGCATCGTGCCTGAACCGGTCGCAGGGAAAGAATACTACATAAGCCAGCCTGGATCGTCGGTTGCAACCTCGTTGGCAGACGGTGAGGCACTTGAAAAGTGAAGTCGACGCTTAACTCTCTCTAACACATGTGCTGAACGGGGTCGAGCTCTTAATTCTCAAGACACGTAGCCTTATTGAATATACAGGGAAAAGAGTTTCACATGGAGCCCATCCCGTTGCGCACAGTCCGCCCATTCATTATCGATGAGGTTTTCCTCGTCGAAGCGGCCGAAGAAGAGGGCTTCGACGTAACTGATCAGATCGAGGTTGGGAAATTTCTGAGAGGGAAAGTAGGCCCGTTTTCGTCCTGATGATCCCTTTTCACACCACATTGTAATATTCCTTGTCTAGGTGAATGATCTGATTGAAAAAGCGAATGCACAATGGGAGGAACGGAATACACGTGCTCTGGAAAGGGGAGAGGGGGCGTCGCCCCAGATGCTACCTCTGATTCGGCTAAAGGCATGGCTCATTTCATTTTATTTATTTCTTAAGCCTTTGACAAACGTATGTGAACTAACGGCGTATTCATTTTTCAACTGAACGAAGGTTGATACAACTGATGTTGCTGAGATGTCAAATCCCATTCGGTTTGGGCAAGAATTTCAGGGGCGCATTGCCAATCCCCGTGATGTTCTTCTTTTTCATCGGTCAAAAAAGTTTACATCTCGTTCAAAAACAAAGGACAAATACGAACAGCCAGAGCTGAGCATCGACGACCCAGACATGCCGGTCAGCGAGAAACTGGCAAGGGTTCGTGTTGGCACCTTGGTCAAGGAATATCTTGCGTCTCAGGAGATGCAGCTTCTTGGCGAGGGCGGTATGGGCGACGCGATACAGCTTTTTGTAGAAAAAGACGACCCACATGCGATTTCGTCGTGAGCAAACTCATACTTTTCATTATGTGTTTGTGACTGAATCGAGTGCAGTTATGTCTCCGCAAATCTGAAGTCGCTCATGAAAGGTGTACAAGCGAACGAGCAGATTGAGGAAGATGATTTAGACGAGGTGGTATGTGGCATTCCATACTCTATTTTTACTGTTCCCATCCTTGTATCCTAGGTTCAAAAAGCGCGTAAGCAACATGAAGAAGATTACGTAGAGAGGCATAGAGGTGATATCGTTCAAAGAAAGGTGACTATATCGTCCATCGGACCCTCACACCTCTGAATCGTAAACTTGGGTACTTGTGTTATTATAGGGCAAGAGCAAAGAAGTCGATTCTGAATCTGTTGATTCGATGCTGATGGACATTGACGAAGAGGAGGAGGACTTTAATGAGCTTCCTCGAGCCAAGAAAGGATCGGAGCCCTCCGCGGGTAAGGGAAAGGGAAAGTCCACTTCTAGCACAGCGACGAAGGCATCTGCAAAGGTCAAACCTAAAAAAATTTCTGTAAGAGTATATCGCATTTCAGGAGAAGTTTTACGTTAACCACAGGCAAGCAGTATGACTCGGATGAAGATGAGGAATCCAATGATCAGGATGAAGAACGGAGCGTAAGAGCTCCCCCTAAGAAGACGAGCAGAGCGTCTGTGCTTAGGTACTTTTTGTTATAATCGATTGGAGATACTGTTGACGTTTTCCTTTTTTTTCTAGTCGATCTTCTTTGAAGGGAACTTCGGCGAGGGGTGAAGCGTCTCGAGCTGGTCCGAGGTCTAAGCAATCTACATTGAGCTTTGCCCCTTCAGGGGGGAAAGTGAAAGGCCGATCTACGAGGACAGCGGCTGCCGCAGCAAGGGGTAAAATGCAGAAAGTGGCGAGTCTCGCTTTGCCTGCGTGTTTGCTATAAGTAATAATCAAGTACTACAGGTCGACGTAAACAGTGATAGCGATGGTTGATCCGACTTCCGGTCTTTAATAGCCATCGGGACTGACCACTCGAAATTCAGTATACCTCGTCATATAATTGCTGCTGGACTGACCTCCAAGCGCTTACTCCTTGAAAATGTCTCCTCTATAATTGATGCTATTTGGGTATTTATGGGATGCTCGCGGCATAATCCATACGATCTCCCCCTGTAATTCGTTCTGTGAGTGCCTCACAAGACACAAGCGTCCGGGCACGTTGGATGTGTTCTCTCGACAAAATGTTGGATTCACATGATTCACAAGGCGGGCAGGAAGGCAGAGTCGCAATCGCTTTTTCGATGTCGGCACAACGGACGCGTGGACCCCAGATGCTCCCTTCATACGCATCCACGACCCGTATGGAATTGAGAGACGAAAGCTCATGAGCGCATGCGATAATCGTAATCTCCACGGGGTCAAGAAATGTGATTTGACCAAGGTATACGTTACGGAGATGAGATAGTGGTTTAAGTAAATCGGATGATTGATATTTCGGTGAGTCCGATGTATTACCATCGTCGGGTGGATGTGGACACTCGACCCCGACAACACCCAGTGCACAGGCGAAAGGATGCGCATGCCGTCTATCGGGAAGTGGTGGGAGAGATAAGTTTGTCAATTTTAAGTAGCGTAGATTTGTCCATGTTCGAAGCGCCCGCAAAAGGTGGGTGACAGCCTCGGGCACGATCTGCCCGTGCGGAGGAATACATGGTTGGTTAGGTTTTCATCAGAGCAGCAAATAAAGCCCACGTACTGCAATGGAGAAGTGATGTCCCGGATCCGGACCTGTCCAGACAAATTCCTCGGGGCTTCATATTAAGGGTCAATTGAGCAACTACGAAAATTTTGAGGGCAAATATAACATACTCCACGATGCTGAGTGCCTGGTACAGATACCCACAATTAGGGTCAAACATATGCGAGTTCAAGCAAAATTGTATGCGCCGAAGACTTAATCGTCGCTTGTTTGGATGAGGCGACGGTATGATATCTAACACGTGCTCTACGACATTGTGAAGAAGTTTGAACAGGCGGTAATCTGCAGTGCCTCCCGCAAGAGAGACCGCAAAGACACGAGGATGATACACCAAGCTATCGCACCCACGTTTAAATGCCTCCAGCTGGCGGACGGATGAGAACCGTAATTCGGTGTGAAGAACTGATAAACTCAAGCTAAGAAAGACAGAATTAACCAGAAGAAGGGGAAGGGGATTTCGGGGCGTGTCGTCCAGAACAATAGTAATTATGCGTAGGACAAGCTCTAGCGGGATAGGAAGAACCATTTCTTCTGAGTGTTGGTTTTCAGCCATCCGGACCATCACTCGTTTCGAATAACGCGCGCTTAGTCATTGGCGGCTGACCGTCACGGTTCAACTATCTTCCACCACCCTAGTCGACACGGACATCGTCAATTCCGCACAAATCACAGTGGAGAGACCAAAGCGCTATTATGAGCATCCTTGAACAGTTTTTTGCATACCCCTTTGATACTGATCAAGTTTTTCAAGTAACTATCTACATCTTTATTGACTCGTCTAAGCTAGCGAGTTTGCTAATCCTCTTCAAGGATGGGCTTTTGAGGATCCTGGAGTCTGCGCGTACAAATGGGGCGGATGATATGCACCAAGAAAGTGTCATTGGTCGCGCCAAGGCATTCTATTTTTCCAGGTACGATGATTTGTTGGGTCGTGCGGGTCGCACAAGAATGTCCCTGTCCACCCGCTAAATTGATTTTTCGTTATTTGGCCAGTGTCACAAACCAGAAGATCCCATGGGAGGAGATTCAATCCTCTCTTCGTTTCGGCTTATTACAGAATCCCGT
This sequence comes from Coniferiporia sulphurascens, assembly GCA_002794785.1. NCBI lineage: Eukaryota > Fungi > Basidiomycota > Agaricomycetes > Hymenochaetales > Hymenochaetaceae > Coniferiporia > Coniferiporia sulphurascens. Next base: position 236,737 of record NBBA01000016.1, on the reverse strand, counting down.
AAAGAATACGCTGGCTAAAGAACAGCTGGAAGCAGGTGCATCCGAAGCGGACAATGATGGGCAGCACGAGCTCTCACTTGCTGAGATATCCAAATTAATCGAGTCGGGACAGACACACCTTATACCGAATAACGAAACTATTCCAGCAGGCATACATGTACGAAATACAATGATTGTGATTCAACAATTACATATTTTGACATATTTCACCAGGTGCAGGCACCAAGTTCATCAAATGAGACTTTACGGAGGAAGCCCTGGGAAATATAATGTAATTACTGACATGTCCTCAATACCTTTAGGTAGAGGATTCTGTAAAACAATAAGTTTGCACCCTGGTCATGTTGGAGTTTGGTGTTACAAAAATCTTGCAGACTCCACCCTTTCCTTGCTTAAATAACACCCTATAAAAGGTCAAGGAGCTTGCAGGGATGCCTGGAGGGGACACTTCAGGCAACCCTTTAACAGACCCCTCTTAGGCTTATCTTTTCCTGTAAAAGTTAAGCCTAGTGAGGCCCAAAAACTCAGTGGGCCACACAAGCCTGTGTGTACATGCAAGGACTGTGTGTGCCCACACAATGAGCATGTGTGGGCACATGTTGCAGCCATTCTTTTGCCTGTGTGGGTGCAATGTGTGTACACAAGCAGCCAGATGTGTGCACACATTGGGTGACCAATTCTTGACCTGTCACAGGCTGTCAGGGGGACTTTTGTGTGTACACAAAAATAATTTCCTGTAGATCCTCAATTCCAACTAGGGGTGTCAGTGTCAGGAATCCCCTCAGTTTTCTTATCATTTTCCATACTTTAATTTCTTTTTCCTGTCATTATTTTTTTGACTTACTGCATTTGGATTCCTGACAAATGTGCACATGGTTAGCAGTCACATGGTAATCAATAATCAGTCACATGTTACTACATTGGGATCAGCCACCATAATAATATGGGTGCTGTAGATGTAGACCACTGTACAGTAGAGACTTGTAGTACATGCCAGTTTCAGATGTAAGCTGGGTTTAATGTAATCTATCCAAATACCAACTCAGCTACTAGGATCAAATACACAGTTCATTGAGTGGCAACATAACTGTATTTAACTAAATAAACTCTCAGCACTCAATGTATCAAGTCTTTAGTAGTAGTAAAGCAGTGAAAACAAATATGTAGCCTACTAGATGGCATATCTTAGTGTCAGACCTCAAGTTGGCTTGATAAAGACAACTTAAATCTTTAACCCCTAAGAGCCACTAGGCATGCACATTCAAATATCAGCAGGGAATCAAGGATGGCAGTTCTGGCACTGATAATATTGATACCACAAAGACTAGAAATTTGGACTTGTGAAAGGCAGTGATAAGAGCAAGAATTGAGAAGATAGTTAAGGATACTTCAAAACTGTATGCCAGACTGGATCACATGGCAGAGCTCAAAGTGCTCAGCTGACAGCATGTTTGTAGAAGAGCAAGAAACAAAGATCAAAACTAAGGTCTCCAGGCAGTTGGTACATGCTTGTAGCTGAATTGAAAAAGGTTATAAGTGTTTCTGGCTATATCTATCTCAGGGTTAGGGTTGAGGGTTAGGGTTAAGTTTAGCAACACTAATACCAGTATGTGGAAATACTAATAAAAACTATTATCAATGATAGCAATGACTAGTGTTGCCAAAGTTTTGTTTGGAAACAACCAAATCAGGGGCAGAACCAAACCAAATTAAGGGTTCCAATTCCACCAGGCTAGGTTTTGTTTGTGGTGAAGAGCACACATTTGTGTTAAGTAGAAGAGCATTCCCAGACCATATGCACCAGCATTTGTTCCTCATGCATAATAGCAGTAGCAACAACATTTCCTGAAGCTCCAATTCAGTTCTTGGCATTCCCCATGTTCCCCTTGTATTCCTAGAACTCCAGATCATCTGGTGTTCCCCATTGTTCCTGTGGTCCTCCATGCCCCCCTCCCCCCCTTGATGTTCCTGGAACTTTGGCACACCCCTCTGTGACACCCCCTGACACCCCCAATTGATGTAGAGGATCTTCAGGAAATTATTTTTGTGTACACACAAAAGTCCCCCTGACAGCCTGTGTGTAAGCCCAGGGCTTACTACTCCGATGCCCATCTGTTGGAGACCACCAGGTCCGGACATCACCTGATGCGCCGGGTTGTCAGTCACATGACACGCCGGGTTGTCAGTCACATGACACACCGGGCTGTCACCTGATGCACCGGACTGATGGTCACATGATTGTATTTCCTCTGGACTGTACAGATCTACGCTTACATAATTCCCTTGCTATTCCCATTTGCTTTCCGTGCCTTTGTTGCCTCAGTCTATCTGACAGCAACAAAGACACCTTTGTCCTTTCTGTCCTAGGCTGAACTTTAGTGTTGCCAACTCCTGGTTGGCTTCCACTTTTTTTTTGAAATCGACAGAGCATTTCTACGCTGTTGTATGTGCCAGGGAACCAAGTCCGAAGCCCTACACACTACTCCGACAGTACTCACCCTCTGATCCCGCCGATTGAATGATCCCCGGACCCACAGGACTTGTACAGCATCCCAGCGCCTAACAGGTCTTCCCAGCTTCTCGGGCTTCACAATTCAAAGCGATCCCAATGATCCCAGCCCAGCCCAGCCACCTTTGATCAGGTCAGAACCCTGGTCAAAATCCCAGTTACAAAATTCCCAGACCTCACCCACAAACCTGAGCCTGTGACAGCCTGTACCAGTGGCATGAGTCCGCCACTTCCCATGCCCAACCAGTACCTCCGGAGTCTATCTTTAGCTCCCCAACACTCCCACCACTCTCCGACTCTGAGTCCGGACTTTCCAGCCCATCTACTCGATCATCTGCCTCAGACCACTCTACAGCATCAGAGAATGAGCCCATCTCAATAGCCATGACCTCACTTATCCAGACCTCCGGACGGACTCTGGTGGTCGAATGGGCAGGTCCTACCAAGTGCCCCATACTCACTCCGGGTGATCCAAGCATCCAGACCCTTCGCCAATGGCAGGGAGCAGCCCTCTCATACCAGATGGCGAAATTGGTGGCGGATGATAAGATCATTGCAATGGTGGCCGGAGGGTTGATGGATCCCCGATTCTGGGAATAGTATGTCAATGACTATCACCGACTCAATTCCCTGACCCTGCCAAAGTTCATGGATGAGCTCTATGCCGAAGCCCTTCCAGTGGATTGGGAAGCGACAGAGCGCCAGAAGCTCCTGTCCTCTCGGCAGGGGACCTCCATCTTCTGGGACTGGCAGCTGGAGGTTGCCACCCAGAATGCAATACTGCCCAATGCATCCCGGCTCTCCTCAGCCCGACTCCTTGAGTTCCTGGAGGCCAACATGCACCCGGACCTCCAGCACCAACTCCACTTCCACCCACTGGTCCTCATGCCCACACTCTCTGAGCAGACTCGGCTGCATGATGCAGCTGTAGCAGCTGCCAAGGCCGCCGGAAATACCCCTCCAACTGCCTCCATCAAGCCTGAGCCAGTCATTGACCACATCTGGGTCTGTGAGTGGATGTTCCACATCAAAAACCTGGATGAGTGCCGGACTTACAATGAGTCTCGCATTCGTAAGGCCTCAGAGGAAGCGGTCCAGGCTGACTGTGCCCGAAGGAGGGCAGCCGAAGGACGCCCTTCCCGTTCCGAAGGTTCCCAGTCTGGACACAAGCCAGCAAAGAGGACAGGGAACCCTGGGGGGAAAACCAGTCCTTATGCCCCCAAGCTCACCAAAGCAGAGCAGACCTTGCTCCAGGAACACCAGGGATGTTTCTGATGCCATCGCTTTTATGCTGGACACATAGGGTCTTCTTGCCCAAATGGTCCTGTTTATGCCAAGGACTACACCCCACTCACTCCAGCCCTGGCCGCCACTGCCTGGGCAGGTTCCTCAAATTCCTCAGGTGGAAGTAGGGCCACTGGGGACAAGCGCCTGAAGGCCGAGCCCATCGCTGTGCTTGCCCAGGGGGCCTCCGGACTAGAGGAGGAGGATGAAGACTCCACCACCTCCAACACCAAGTACGTGCACTTTTCCGAGCCCCATTTCCTTCCCCATTGTATTGCTGCCCGCTCCACTACTTCCCCCTCTGCGCCGGTCCAACCCCTAATTGATCATGGCTGTGTCACAGTTCTGATTAGACCGGACCTTGTTGAGCAGCTTGGACTCTGCCGGAGAAAGCTCCCACGTCTGGAGTCTGCATCCTTGGTGATTGAAGCAGAAGGGGCAGAAATTGTGTTCACGGAGTGGGTGAAGCTAAAGGTGTGGTCGTTGGACCGGAAATGGGTTTCTAAGACTGTACGTGTGAAGGTGGCGCCTAGATTGTGTACTCAGTTAATCCTTGGAATCCCATTCCTTTCCCACAACAACCTTGTCCTGGACGTGGCTGATCGTACCCTGATAGATAAGACCTGTGGGTACAATCTATTGAGTTCCCTTCCCCACCCTGCCGGAGCAGCCAAAATTCCGGCAGAGCAGGTCCTTCGTCATGAGGGAGGGGGTACTCCTAAGTTGCTGGACTTTGCTCCCTTGCGTGGACCCCAGCTCTCCTTCAATATCCCAACACCTAAGTCAGCCCCAGCACACACCCAACCAGTTCCCAAGCCAGCCACCACCATGCTGAAGATACATCAATGTATCCAGGTGCTTGCTTATCAGGAATCTCTTGTGCAAGAGGATGCTAAGATGAAGGAGAAGTATCAGGATTGATTCCCGGCAGATATCCCACACCTCTGGGAACTCCCCCAGGATGTGTTCCATCGCATTAAGCTCAAGGATGCAACCCTGACCATGAATGCTTGCACATACTCCTGTCCAAAGAAGTATCAGGAGGCTTGGCAAATCCTCCTGAAGCAGCATGAGGACGCCAGATGAATTCATTGGTCGAGCAGCCCATATGCATCACCTGCTTTCCTCATTCCAAAGGCAGACCCAATGGCATTACCCCGTCTGGTAGGGGATTTCCGGGCCCTTAATGCCAATACAGTCTGTGTTACAATTTTCCTTTACCCTTCCTTACTGCGCTGACTCACTTCATCTTCGTCATCATCAGTCAGCGCACCTCTCCCATTTCTCTACCTTACTCATCATATCCCACCTCGCGCCATAAGATGCCATGATGACACCTTATTGCACCATCATGACGTGCTTTGCTTACTGATACCTTCACTTGTATTACCAAGACATTCCTTGGGATTCCATGACCTTCCATAGTCATGTAAACATACTAATACACGACCCTACAGTAGCAAACACATAGAGTAGCATATAAGCATGTAACTTCAGTAGCACAAGCCCTAAGCTTGTGCTCTTTGTTCATACAAGCCAATTATCTGCTACCACCAGTCTACTGTGTGCCTTTTTGGCCAATAGTCGCTTCGTCGTAACCCGACTCGCTATAGAAGCCCACCGTGTCCACATCGCCAATCAGGAAGCCCCACCGACGATCCCCCTCGACTTACAACATCTAGGAAGCCCCGTTGCCGTACCATCAGTTCTGACGATCAGGAAGCACCGACGTCGATCACCGCGTAACCATTGAGCTTAACAGTCTGAGACCGGACTCCACTGCCCCGGATTGACGATATCCTGAGTGATTGTGGTCGGGCCAAGATCTTTGGGAAGATAGACATGACCAACTCCTTTTTCCAGACCCACATGCACCCAGATGACATCCAGTACACTGCCATGACCACCCCCTTCGGACTTTACAAATGGCTTGTAATGCCAATGGGGACCTGCAACGTGCCAGCTACTCACCAGTGGCACATGTTCCGGGCATTGGAGCACCTCATTGGAAAAGTGTGTCATGTCTATCTGGATGACATAATTATCTGGTCTGACAACATCGAAGAGCACTGGGTCCGAGTTTCGATGGTCCTGGAAGCTATGCGGGCTGCAAACCTGTACTGCTCACCCAAGAAGACTAACCTCTTCTGCTCTGAAGTGATGTTTCTGGGACATGTCATCTCAGAGCAGGGAATTGAAGCAGACCCAAGCAAAGCCCTTCAGGTCACCGAATGGCCTACCCCAATGCATACCCAGGATGTCCGGGCCTTTCTGGGAATTGTTACAATTTTCCTTTACTTTCACCTTACTGCGCTGACTCACTTCCTATTCATCATCATCAGTCAGCGCACCTCCCCCATTTCTCTGCCTTACTCATCATTATTCGCCTTGTGCCATAAGACACCATGATGACGCCTTATTGCACCATCATGATGTGCTTTGCTTACTGATAGCCCTACTTGTATTACCAAGGCATTCCTTGGGTTTCCATGACCTTCCATAGTCTGGTAAACTACCCTACACAGGCCGCTACAGTAGTAAACACATAGAGTAGCATATAAGCATGTAACTTCAGTAGCACAAGCCCTAAGCTTGTGCTCTTTGTTCATACAAGCCCATTATCTGCTACCACCAGTCTACTGTGTGCCTCTTGGCCATTAGTCGCTTCATCGTAACCCGACACTGCTAAGAAGCACCTCGCGTCCACATCGTCGATCAGGAAGCCCCGCCGACGATCACCTTCGACTTACGACATCTAGGAAGCCCCATTGCCGTAACCATCAGCCTCGACGATCAGGAAGCCCTGATGTCAATCACCGTGTAACCATTGAGCTTAACAGGAATGGTCCGGTACATTGCAGCATTCTTACCTCAGCTAGCAGAGTATACAGCAGTACTCACCCCACTCACATGCAAGGAGTTTGATCGTAATTTTCCAACATGGACTCCAGAGCACCAGCATGCATTTGACAAGATCAAGGAACTGGTTACGGGCCGAGACTGCCTCACTACTGTTGACCATGAGTCCAACGAGACTATCTATGTGACAACTGATGCTAGTGACCTTCGGACTGGGGCTGTGCTGAGCATCGGGCAGACCTGGGAATCAGCCCGGCCAGTCGCCTTTGAGTCCTGCCAACTCAATAGCACAGAGTGGAATTATCCTGTGCATGAGAAGGAGCTCCTGGCTATTGTCTGGGCTCTCAAGAAATGGCGGGTTTATCTCCTGGGAGTCCATTTCGAGGTGCACACAGACCACCGGACTCTCCAGTATTTCCAGGGACAGTGAGACCTGTCCAGGAGACAAGCCCGATGGTCTGAGTTTCTCTCCCAGTACAATTATGCTCTCCACTATGTCAAAGGGGAGGATAACACCATGGCCGATGCGATGTCACATTACCCTGACAGAATTAGGGCTGCGACCAAGGTTGCGGCAATTGGACTGGCACATTGCCCCATCCTGCCCAAGTCCGAGCCGGTGGGGGCCATCCTTACCATCGCTAGCGACCCGGAGCTACTGGGAAAAATCCGGGAGGGCTATGCAGAGGATGAGTGGTGCCAGAAGCTGCTCCGCAATCTGGGTAGCATAGAGGGGGCTCGCTCCGAAGGAGACCTACTCTATGTAGGTACCCGACTGGTAATCCCACAGAAGGGGGACATTTGGGAATCTCTTTATTGCCTTGCTCATGATTCCCTGGGCCATTTCAGACCCAAAAAGAGCTATGAATCGCTTTGGGATGTGTATTACTGGCCCAGAATGTGACGGGACCTCGAGGGAGCCTATGTACCCAGCTTTCCAGAGTGCCAGAGGCACAAGAGTGTGACCACGAAGCCGGCGGGGCCGCTCCACCCTTTGCCAGTGCCGGACAAGCGGTTCGACAGTGTGGCGATTGACTTCATTGGCCCACTCCCAGAGGATGGGGGATTTAATGGGATTGTTACCATGACGGACAGGATGGGGTCCGCAGACATCCGGATAGTTCCCATATGCATGGACATGTCAGCAGAGGCCTTTGCAGTCATTTTCTTCAATGAATGGTACTGCAAAAATGGCCTCCCACTGGAAATCATCTTGGACCAGGACAAGCTCTTTGTGTCCCAGTTCTGGAAAGCCTTACATAAGCTCACCAGAGTTAAACTGAAGATGTCTACCGCATTTCACCCGGAGACCGATGGGGCCAGTGAGCGGACTAACAAGACAGTGAACCAGATACTCTGATTCCATGTTGACTGGAATCAGTGGAACTGGGTGAAGGCACTTCCAAAGGTCCGCTTTGTTATTATGAACACGAAGAATGCATCCACCAGATACACCCCCTTCTACCTGAGGTCCGGACACTCCCCCCGCTCATTCCACCACTTGTACCATCCAGCGGGGACCCGCCAGAGGGGGAGGAGACAGTCCGGGCGATGGAACTGATCCAACAGCTCCACTGGGACATCCTGGATGCACAGGACTCACTTCTGGCTGCCAAGACCCGACAGGCACACCATGCCAACCAACACCGGGCTCCGGATGACCATTTCCAAGTGGGGGACCAGGTCATGGTTTCCACCCAGAACAGGAGGCAGGAATACAAGTCCAAGGGCCAACACTGAGTTGCAAAGTTTATGCCCCACTATGATGGTCTGTATACTATTTCCGCCATGTTCCCGGAGAAGTCTGAGTACACCCTGGAGTTGCCGGACTCAGACCAGACTTTCCCAGGGTTCCATGCCAGCCAACTCCGGTGCTTCATTCCTAATGATGATGCCTTATTTCCGGGACGAGCACTGGCTCAGCCAGGACCAGTGGATGAAGACCGGAACATATTTGAGGTGGATTCAATTGTGGACGAATGCAAGCAGGGCCGGGGGACTCAGTTCCTAGTCCGATGGAAAGGCTGGGGGAACCAAGGACAGGAGTGGAAATCCTGGACAGAGCTCCGGGAATCTGCCCCACTTGTCTTAGAGGCTTGGGAGCAGTGCCAGGGGCGGACTGCTTAAAATTCTTTTCTTTCAATTTTCCTCCTCACTCCCATCCTTTTAATTCCTTTCCTATTTCCTTTTCCTATTGCATCTCACCCCTGGGAGGGGGGAACAATTTTTTAGAGGGGGGAGGGGTGTAAGCCCAGGGCTTACTACTCCGATGCCTATGTGTTGGAGACCACTGGGTTGTCAGTCACATGATGCACCGGGCTGTCACCTGATGCACCGGACTGATGGTCACATGATTGTATTTCCTCCGGACTGTACAGATCTATGCTTACATAATTCCCTTGCTATTCCCATTCACTTTCCATGCCTTTGTTGCCTCAGTCTATCTGACAGCAACAAAGGTGAGTAGTTATAGCATGGAATGTATGTAGTCTATCTGACAGCAACAAAGATACCTTTGTCCTTTCTGTCCTAGGCTGAACTTTAGTGTTGCCAACTCCTGTCTTAAAATCTACGCACATTGTGGTAGACGATGAGGTGCAGTGGTAGAGGATCAGGCGAAGTGGGTTATCAGCGTAAACCGATGTATTTCATGGTAGAGACCAGCTCTCCTTATATACATCTACCGTGAGCTATGTATACTATATCTATCATAGCTCCTATTCGTATGGTGTTATCATTGCATTATCGTTCACTTCACTTAGTAAGATGGTTGTTCATATGACCATCTGTTATTTATATCGTTTCATTATATTTATTTAATATCCTGGTTGGCTTCCACTGTGACAGGTCAAGAATTGGTCACCCAATGTGTGCACACATTGTTAGGGCAACACTATACACCAACATGGTGCACAGGTTCTACCAGTGAAATGACTTAGGAGAGGGATACACAAGTTGACAAGGAGGGATCACACAGTGATAGTGGATATCCTAAGAGAACTCAACTGAGTTCCCCAGGTCTGCATTGGTTGCTACTTATACACATTCAACTACTTTAGGGTAGGTTAAATCTATAATAAACTACCAATCAGAAGTGTGAAACAGTCATGACACCATTACTATGCAATTTTAAGCCAACCAGAAGTTGGCGACACTGAAGTTCAGCCTAAGACAGAAAGGACAAAGGTGTCTTTGTTGCTGTCTATTAAATAAATATAACGAACAATATAAATATAGTACGTGGTCATATGAACAACCACCTTACTAAGTGAATGATAACGTAACGATACCGAGGAAGATGAACCGAGTATGGCAACTAAACTCGCGGAACTCCAGAAATTCTTCGACGGAATTGAGAAACTCGATGGGCACAGAAACTACAAACTCTGGAACTACAGAGTCCAAAGTGCAATCGAGAGTGCAGGTTACAGTAACCTGCTCATTAACTCCCCAGGAACTGGAGAGACTGGTATATCAAATGCTTTATATAACGGCATTATGTGCACTATGCCCGACAAAATACTGGCTTATTATCTTAATTTTAACAAAGATATTCCAGCGCTACTCAAAGTGCTTGACAGACGATATAACGCCCAGACAACAATTACAAAGGGCTTTAATGAGGCTGCCCTTTTTGATATCAGAGGTCATGTCAGCCATTTCGATGGAATGCTCGATAACCTCAGCAATAAATACAAGGAACTCATAGCCCAAGGGGTAAAAGTTTCAGAGTCGACATACATATCGGCTATTACGCGGGCAATGCCCGAACAATACCAATATGTACTCACACAGAGTGAGTTATATATTAAAACAATTAACGAAACGAATCCAGACAAAGATGAAATTGAACTAACCCCTCAATTCCTACTAACGGCATTGAGAAATGCTTTCGAGGGGTGGCGTAAAAATCACCAGAGGACAGGAGCGGCAGCTAATCACCTGCCCAAGGACAAGCGGAACCACCCCTATTTCAGGGGCCACGGACACGGTTCTAGCTGTGGAGTACAGCCATGAGGTCGCGGCTATAGGGGCCGTGGAGGATATATGCGAGGACGAGGACGAGGGGGATATTCCCCTAACCAACAATCACACATTATTAAGTGCTACAATTGTAACAAACTAGGGCACTTTAGTCGAGACTGCTGGGCGCCAAAGACGGAATGGACGAAGGCAGCTCAAAAGAAAAAAGAGGACACAAACAACGACAAAGGAAAAGGGAAGGAAACGGGTGCATCAGCGGCACCGACATCGACTGGGGCAAGTGCGGCCCAGGCTAAACATACCGCAGCAGCAGCAGCAACAAACGTCACATCGAGCTCTCGAATCGAATTAAGTGCTGTAATAGGCCAAGGCGAAACCGCCTTTATAACCGAAATCGATGACAACGACTTCGACATGGGAGAATTCCCAATTTATTCATATAACAACTTCCTTGACGCAATAGGAAACCACGATAGCGCCATGGAAGATGTGGATGACAACAATTTAGATGAAAGCGCTAATGATAGAATTAATCAAACATTTTACAAGTCTACTCTGCCTAGTAAAAGTTTGAAGGGGAGTATTAAATAAATATAACGAACAATATAAATATAGTACATGGTCATATGAACAACCACCTTACTAAGTGAACGATAATGCAACGATAATGCCATAGAATATAGGAGCTAGATAGTTATAGTAGTACTAGCCCACGGAACATGTATATAAGGGGAGCTGGTCTCGCCCTAGAAATACATTGGTTTACACTGATAACCCACTTCGCCTGATTACTACCACTGCACCTCATCGTCTACCACAATGTGCGTAGATTTTAAGACTGTCAGATAGACTACATACATTCCATGCTATAACTACTCACCTTTGTTGCTGTCAGATAGACTGAGGCAACAAAGGTACAGAAAGTGGACAGGAATAACAGGAACATTATGTAATGATGGTTCTGTACAGTCCACACCAATTCCAATCCTTCCTGTGCCAAGCCGATGAGTCCGACTGGTCACATGCCGAGTCCGACATGCATGTCGGTACCACCTGTTGGATTGGAGTGGCTTCCAGCACTTCGGCTGATAGGCGCCGCTTGTTGGGATGTGGCAGTGTCGAGCAGTGTTCCCACGCATCGGCTCTGCCAAGCGGGGCAGAGTGGCCATGTTGGATTTGTGTTGGGTGATCATGGTGAGCCCCTAAGCTTACAGCAATATGTCACCATACTGATGCAATATAGCATCATCACTCTAGAACCTTCTACTGTGATGTCATAGATCTAGAACTATCTGTGCCTGCTTACTACTGATTGGACAAAGCATACCTAATGACTAATCCATCATTATATAATAAAAGATGAAACATGAATCAAAAAATGCATATATCATAACATTAGCCTGTCTCAATTCAGTGCTAACACATGATTGCAGAGATGGCAGAGGGACGTACCATTGTTCTGGGTTGATATTGGGGTAGTGGATTGGACCCCAGAGGTCCGGCATTTTCCTTTTTGGGCACAGATGTCTGCAATCCATAAGAACAGCTCATGACCTGCTCTTACAGATTGCAGACATTGGAGTTAGAAAATTTTGATTAGAGCGTCTCCCAAAGTAGACAAATGTAAAGTTGGCTTATGCATAATTTTCTGTTGTTCCTTCCAAATAAGAAGCAGTGATCATTTTTCTGGTTGTGACAAGTCACCTGATTTGAGCATACACACAGCAGAAATGTAAGACACATCCCTCAGCCTTGAAAATGCAAAGACAGGAAGCCGAGCATCAAGACCAGCTTGTTGCTCTACTATTAAACGAGGCAAAGGACACAGATGAGCAATTTTTAGCTCTTCTGGTGGCCTGGATGGTACATCAGCCCAAGCAAACTGCCTTATGTGGGCCATACAATGCCATTTGGTCGGACAATTTTTTGTTTAAACTGTTGCATACATCGTCTGACCGGCAGTTCAAAGTGTTTATGAGGTACACATACACCTTCTTAATATATTTGCCTAGTCGCTTATGTTTTCTTAGAATGGATTGGCAGAACTTCATAGGCCTTCATGACAACATCAAGGACAGTGATGTCTTTGTTTTGACTGGGCATAAGCCTCAGTGCCCGCCTTGGTATCAATTGGTGGTTTTTTTACTTCAATATGGAAATGTCCCCTCCATCAAAATGGCAGAAGCAGCTTCAATTGCCAAAGGCACTGTTTATCTGTATTGTGGTCGTGTGGTCGAAGTGTTTCGCCAGGTATGAGCACATTACATTTCATGGCCAAATGCTCAGTACCGAGCTGCCCTCGAGATGGCTATGATGGACTTTGGTTTCCCTGGATGTATTGGGATTGTGGATGGGTCATTGATTCCACTTGCAAATAAGCCACTCATGGATGGAGAATTATATTGGTGTGGAAAGAAGTTCTATGCTGTGAGTACTGTACATATATGCTCTCCCTCATGTTCCTGGCTAAATGCACTCCCCCCATAATTTTTTTAGGTTGTTGTGCAGGCTGTTTGTGATCACAACACATACTTTGCATCGTTTGAGATAGGTTGGCCTGGAAATGTCCAGGACACAACTGTTTTCTGGGAGTCTGCCATCTGGTTCAACAAAATGAAGTATTTCAAAAACAATGAATACATACTTGCAGATAAAGGTTCATTTTATTTTTGGATCTTAGTATATGTGTGCTAGACAATGTATCTGTCACAACTTGCAGCATGAATGATGAGATCAAGTAATCAATTTAAGCTCAAGACCTGCAAACTTCAAACCACCAATAGAGTGCTTGCAACTGCAGGGAATCCACAAGTCAATATTCAGTAACTAACAATTGTCTACTACACTCACCTGCAAGGAATCCACAAGAGGTCAAAAGTGGGAAACCTTGCTACAGCGAAAAGGAGGGGTTTATATAGAGCAAACAGAAACGTGGCTGTGCAACTATATAGTACCTATAAGCATCCATCAGGTGACTGATTACTAACTACCATGTGATTGCTGATCCTGAGTGTGTATGTCAGGAATCCTAATGCAGTAAGTTGATGAATAATGACAGGAAAAATAAGTAAAAATATGGAAAATGATCTGAAAAATGAGGGGATTCCTGACAGTATCTATTGGACTTTAACTAGGCTACCCACTAACAAAGTTTACAATAAGGCCATTTACTGCCAATGACCTCACAAACAATCCTGCAGAAGCACACCAGTGGTGCAATTTTAATTTCAGCTTGTTGAGCCTGTGGATCAAGGTAGAGCATTCATTCGGGATGCTCAAGGGGCACTTCCTCTCGCTTAGATCTATGTTTGGCAGCAAGCTAATAACAATTTACTTGGTGATCAAAGCTCTCATGGTTATTCACAATATACTTATTGACCTTGGTGGTGATCCAGCCATGATCAAAAACTATGATGGGGAGGAGAATAATAATCTCTTTGCTGCTGACAGGGTGGATGCAGCTGCTGAAGCTCAGTGAGAAATATGAGTGAATAACATGACCCAATTGTAATTTATACAGAACCAGCTTACATCGTAGAAAACAGTTGCTTGATCTTATGTATGAGTAGCTATTCAGACATTTACATGTGCCAATATAATACAGTCCACCAGCTAATCAGACTACAGCATATACCTATGTTTTGACTCCGAGATTCTCCATTGCCATGATCTCCTCCTTCAATTTTTTCACATATGCATGCTCAAAAGCATCTTCCGAAGACCAAAATTTCTCATACTTTTCCATCTTAATATATAGGTCTTCATCTGCCTTGTGCTTTAGCTGTAGACACCCTTCCTCCACTTTCAGTGTGATTTCCTCCTCTTCACACTTGAGGCAAATAAGTTCAATCTCTTTGTGCTTCTCCTTCAGGCATGCTGCTGTGACTTCACGTTCATTCCTTTCGTTTTCGATCCTCATTCTTTGCTCTTTTGCTGCTGCCTGTCACATCTCATGAGTGTGCTCAAGGATTAGGCGCTCTTCATCTTGAGCATTGATCTGTTCCTCATGAACAACAGAAGCCTTGTGTCGATCATTGAATGATTGGACAGCTTCACCAACGACATTGGTGGTGGTGCTTCTTTTGTGTTTCAAGCCCTTCTTCTTTAGGTCGCTGCTGGTGTCATCGCTCAAGTCCTTGTTGATGTCCCTGTGTGTCTGCTCAGTGTTAAGGACAATGCTGTGGACCACATCTGCACATTTAGTGGCTCTGAAATCATAAATTGTATCATAAGTTTACTTTGTTGTTTGGTAATCCATGGAAAACATACATGGGCTCAATCAAAGGATACAGGGGGCTGTCCTTAAATTTGTATAGATTGCTATGGTTGTAGCAATTTCTGGCATCCTTTATGTCTTGATTCTTCTGACTGTCACTGGCAATAGAACCTTCCTCATCATTAATGTTGTCATTGTCTTTGGTACTGGCAGCATTGTCAATGATAATGTTATTGGGGTCTCTACCTCCCATGTGATGTATTAGCCTCTGGCAGTCCTTATACTGCCGGAATATTTTCTGCCAGTGATTCTTACACTCAAGTGGAGTCCTTTTGTTTTTGGATACAATTTTCGAAGCCTAAGGAATTATCTAAGCAGGCTTATGAGAAAAATGATCACATATACTCACCTCTGTACACACTTTGGCCAATGTCTGGTATGTTCACTTCCACTGTTCTGGATGGGTAATGAACTCCACTAACTTAAGGTCACTTTCCACATCCCAAGACTTGTGCATTGTGGTCACAATATCCACATCTTTTAGGTCTTGCTCTAGACAACCCCCAGTGAACACCAGAGTTGGTGGTGGTAAGAGGACAAGAAGGATGGTTGTGCCACCTGCAGTGTGAGATCAGGCCGTGCCTGCGCTGGTAGGCTGAGTCAAACTCAGCCAGTAGCCCCCGTAGGGACCGGCACGACATAGAACCTGGGCGACTGCGGAGAGCTCCCGGCAAGGGTGGTTGACTGACTGTGTGATGAGCTTTCAGGGATGGTGAGAGGGGATCCCATTGACAGCAAGGTACTTGTTGGCTGTCGAGGCAAGGGGTCGGGCGAGTGAGAGGGACCAGCACTCCATAAGAGTGTTGATGATGGCCTCTTTCAGTGCTGAGGTGGAGGGTGCGAGGGAGGATGGGGGTAGGTTCATTGTGAACTTCGCCTCGCGGTCCGCCCATTCATTCCCTGGGATGTCGGAGTGGCCCGGGCACCATACAAAATGAATGGAGAGATCTGGGTATGAGTCCAAGAGAGTCTGGACCCCAGCCTTCCATTGGTGGAGGAGATGGGCACCTGGGACTGGCACCCATGTGCAGATAAGGTGGAGAGCCGTCAGCAAATCTGACAGGAAGAAGATGTCAGATGCGACAGGCAGGAGCTCCCATAGGTGGTGTGCAGCCCAACTCAGCGCAGATGTAAGAGAGAATATTTCCGCATCCATGGCTGTTGCACAGGTGGGGGAGGCAAGCCAGCATGACTTGAGGTGGGTGATGTTACAAATTTCCTTACTCATCACCTTTATCAGCATTAGTCATCTTCACTGACTAATCATACTTGTATACTGACTGATCCTAGTCTCATGATCAGTCAAACTCTTCTACCAGTTTCTATCCCCTTCCATGCTGACTGACCTTTGTCTTCACTCAGTCAGCATTCCATCATATTCCATAAGTTTCTACATGTGTATATAAGAACTCACTTTCAGAGCACTAAGCCTTAAGCTTGTGCTCTTCATTCAATAAGAGCCTACTCATTCACTATCTCTTATACAGGATATTAAGTCACCAGTCACCAGTTTATCAAGTCCACTAGTCCTTGGGGAAACCCTTGCTCAATTATCGTCTCATCTCTACCTCGTTTTACTTAGTCAATCCTCGTCGATTGCTTATTAAGCCTTACCTAATCAGTAGGCTTAACAGGTGAGGCCCGTCATGGTGCAGATGGCTGATCCGGATTTCGAACCCATGTGCAAGCCGTCAGTGAAAACCTGGAGGTGGGGGAGGGTGCTCAGGGAGTGGGCAGCAACCATGAATTCCTTACAGGTGTCCTCACTAACCAGAGTGATAGGGGTGGCGAAAGAGACTCTTCCAGTGGTGAATGCCAGAGGGTCCATCCATGGGGGATGAGTGTATGCAGGGACCAGTTGAACCCAAGGGACCTGGACCTGCAGAGAAGTGGAAAAGGGATGGTTAGTTATGGTTTTATAATAATGTTTTCTACTGACAGAGTGCAGGGTGTGCTGGAGGCACAGAGAGTGAAGGGTTTTAGCATATTCAAAATAATAGGAAAGTGGGGGAAGGGAACAAAGGAAGTTTGTAGAAAAGGGAGAGGCGCCTTTATAGATGCCTAGAATCCATCTGCATGCCGTGTTTTGCACAGCCTGCAGGTGGCTTACTAAGGTTTTTTGGTGTTGGCTGTGATACCACACTGGTGCGCCCCATGTGAGGACTGAGCATACACAGGCAGTGTACAGCCAACAGAGGAGAAGGGCCGAGATGCCGCATTCAGTGTTGCCAAGGATGCGGAGGGCGGCGAGGGTGGAGAGGCCTTTGGAATGCATGTGCTTGACATGGGCCTTGAAGGTGAGGGCAGGGTCCCACCATATCCCTAGCCAGTGGAGCGGGATGAAGGGCGGATTAGTGTGGTGGGGGCTACCCATACCCCAGCAGTGTCCCAGTTTGTGTAGGCAGCTGATCGTCGTCAGGGTGGGTGAAAGTGGAGGCACTCCATTTTGGTGGCTTCAATGTTGAGACTGATGGCACTGAAGTGGGTGTTGAGTTGGTGGTAGGTGTTAGACAGTTGTTGGCAGTTGGATGCCATGCTGGGTCCTATGCACACTAGGAGGTGGTCATCGACATATGCAAGAGCAGTGGTGCTGGTTTGGTGAAATTTCTGGAGGACCATGCCCATGAATATGGTTGAGAGGATTGGGGATACCGGGGACCCTTGTGGGGTCCTGAGGTCGGGTTTCGGGGCTGTTGGGAGGGTGGTGCCATCGAAGGCGATGGTGACCTGCCGATCCGTCATAAAGGACAGACACCAGTCCGCCATGTTGGGTGGGCACTGGAGGTCCAAAAGTTGCCGGTGGAGGAGTTGCAGGTGAATGGAGTCGAAGAAACCCTGTATGTCAACTGTGAGGACTGAGCATACATGGCCCTTGGTGTGGGTGTGCTCTGCAATCTGTAGGAGGTGTTGGGTGGCATTGTAGACAGAGTGTCCTTGACGCCCCCCATATTGGTTAGGTGGCAGCCAATCCCTCATGTTTGCGAGGTATTGGAGCTGGTTAGCTATGATCTTTTCAAGGAGTTTCCCTAGGGTCTCCTTGAGGGTGATGGGCCGATATGATCTCAGCAAGAAGGGATCCTTCTTGTTTGGCTTCTGGAGCATCACCACTTTTGCTGCCCACCAGCACTTGGGGTGGTGCCCCATGCATAGACAGTCATTGAAAAGGGTGAGAATCTCGTCAGGGTAGGCGTCCACCACCCATTTCAGGGGGCAGTAGCCGATGCCCGAGAGGCCAGAGCTGACAAGTTGGAGGTGTCGGACAGTGCCCCCATGAGCTCTGAGAGGAGTATGGGCAGGGCAGCTGGTTGGGGGGGAGGCGGTGGGGTGTTGGCCGCTTGATGGGGTGGCGGGGGCATAAAGAAAGTAGTGCGGAAAAGCTCACCTTTCTTGTCATCCGTTTGGGTGAAGGTGCCATCGCGCTTTTTGAGCGAGGGGATTGGGGTAGGTCAGTTGCTGAGGCCATGCTTGGCCCAGCTCCAGATATTGGAGGTGTCTGCTTGATCTGCTTGATCAGCATAAAACTGCTGCTTGGCCGACTGAACACCATGTTTGAATGCACGGCAGGCTGCTGAATGCTGGAGGGGGGTGGTGGCCATCGAGATCCCCTGGAGGAGGGCTTTACATGTTGGAGTCCACCAGGGGACCTCGGTTTTGGATGGCTTGGTGAGTCTGGTGAAGGGTGCGAGGGCTGCGATCATAGAGTCGACCACCGCATGTGCTTTGTTGTCAAGGGTGAGGGTGCTGTCCACCAGGAGGTGAAAGGCAGTTTCAAGTAATGGAAAGGCGATGTCGGACCATTCTTCCCTGTCGGCCAGAACTAACTGGCATGTTTTAATGACTGGAGCTGGGGGCTGAAAAGGCAAGGACCACCACAGGATGGCATGGTCAGACAGTGGGGAGGTGGTTGAGGTGCCTTAATCTATGATTGTGTCGGGGTTTATCACAGGGGGGGACCAGATCATGTCAACTGGACACCATCAATGATTGTCCATGGGCCATGAGTCAGAGTCCGGGAGGTGGGCTGGTGCACAAGGCCATGCTCCCAGAAGAAGTTGTCGAGGGGTTGGGCCCTCAAGTCCTCCTTCTGGGCGGCAAGGAGTTCAGACCACGAAGTGGTGGTGACAGTTGAAGTCGCCTGCCACCAGTAGAGTGGAGGCTAATGCCAGTGGGATTGTTTATTATTATTATTATTATTCCTGCAGTCTTACATAATTACAAGCTGCCCCCCCAAAGGGGGGGCCCTAACTACATAACAATGGAGGTGCCCATCATTGCACATCACACAAAACTGGGCAGGGGCTCTGCTCCCCAAAGGGTGCCAAAGTGTGAAGAGCCCCTATTTAGTAAGAAAGGAGGGAGAAGGAGGAATACATATTGCTACAAACAAACCAAGCAGATGAGAGCAGGTAAAGTAAGAAGCTTAGAAGTGGAAAGGGGATGGTGAGAGCACTGGCCGGGACATATTCATGGGAATTCGAAAGGCAGTTGCTAGTTAAGAGGAAAAGGTGGAAGTGTACCTGAGAGCTCCAAAAGGGCTGGGTCCGAGTCCTGGGTTCAGGGTCCGAGCATATGACACATGTAATCCCGGAGGAGGTCCAAGTCCATATCCTCATCGGTTGGGTGGCCATCTAGGTCCATTGCAGCAAAGGCTAGCCGGATGGCTCCAGAGGTCCGGTCAGAGAGGCGGTTTTCATCAGCCCACTCTGAGTGGTGGACTGGGAGAGGGTTCTGAGGTGGCCATACACATTGTATCCACAAGTGGAATGTGCTGCAGCCACCAAGGATGTGGGTGGTCGACTGCGCAGGCCAGGGGGGGTGGTTGTGCCACCTGCAGTGCGAGATCAGGCCATGCCTGTGCCAGTAGGCTGAGTCAAAACTCAGCCAGTAACCCCCATAGGGACCAGTGTGGCAGAGGACCTGTGCAACTGCAGAAAGCTTGTGGTGTGGGTGGTCGACCGAATGCATGAGCAGCTTTTGAGGTCAGCGAGAGGGGAGGCCATGTACTGCCAAGTATTTGTCAGTGGTTGAGGTGAGGGGGCAGGTAAGCAAGAGCATCCACCTATCCATGAGGGTGTGGATGGCGATCTCTTTTAGCGTGGAGGTGGAGGGCTTTAGGTCGGATGGAGGGAGCTCCATCGCCAGTTTCACTTCCCTGTCAGCCCATTCATTGCCGGGGATGTCTGAGTGGCCGGGGCACCAGATGAAATGAATGGTGAGCTGGGGGTATGAGTCCAGCAGAGTCTCCACACCCACTTTCCACATGTGAAGGAGGTGGGCACCAGGGGTGGTGGCCCACATGCAGAAAAGGTGAAGTGCAGTCAGCAAATTGGACAGGAAGAAAATGTCTGATGTGACATGCAATTGCGCCAGGAGGCGGCACACTACCCAGCCCAGGGCTGTGGCAAGGGAGAACTCCTCAGCATCTGTGGCTGTAGCACATGTGGGGGACTCCAGTCAGCGTAACCGGAGGTGGGTGGGGCCTAGCATTGCACAGATAGCAGAGCCTGACTTGTCATCGATTTGGGAGCCGTCGGTGAATACTTGGATGTGGGGAGTGGTGCCTAGGTCCCATGCGGCGCTCACGAACTGCTTGCAAGTGTCAGCACTAACGGGGTGACAGGGGTGGTGAAGTGGACTTGGCCTTTGGTGAAAGCCAGGGGGTCCATCCATGGGGGATGCATGTATGCAGGGACTTGTTGAACCCGAGGGGCTCAGACCTGCAGAGAAAGGGAAAAAGGTCTGTTAGCTACGTTTTTAAAAAGTTTTCGGCCAATAGAGTGAGGGGTGTGCCATAGGCGCAGGGAATGGGTAGTCTTTATATATTCAAAATAGAAAGAAAGAGGGGGAATGGAACAGAGAAAATTAGTGGAATGGGGGGAGGCACCTTTGAAGATGCCCAAAATCCAGTGGCAGGCCATGTTTTGCACAGCCTGGAGGCGGTTTACCAGGGTTTTTTGGCAGTGGCCATGGTACCAAACTGGCGCCCCCCATGACAAGATGGCAGGACGTGGGGGGGGAGCGGACACAGGAGGTGTACAGGTTGGCAGAGGAGGAGGGCGGAAATGCCGCATTGGGTGGTGTTGCCCCAGAAATGTGTGGAGGGCAGTGAGGGTGGTGAGAGAGCCCCTTGGAGTGCATGCGCTCAACATGGGGGCTTAAGGAGAGGCAGCATGAGGGCTTAAAGGAGAGGCATGGGTCCCACCATATCCCCAACCATCGCAGTGGGATTGAGGGGCAGATCAGGGTGTTGGGGTTGACCTGGACGCCAGCAGTGTCCCAGCCGTCATAGCCAGTGTGTCGCCAAGGGGGGTGGAAGTGGAGGCACTCCATCTTGGCAGCTTCAATGTTGAGACCAATGGTGCCAAAGAGGGTGTCGAGTTGGTGGTAGGCACAGGCGAGCGCACAGCAGTTGGATGCCACTGACGGACCTACACAGATGAGTAGATGGTCATCAACATATGCCAGGGTGGTGGTGCCAGCTTGGTGAAAGTGCCAGAGGACCACCCCTGCAAATATGGTTGACAGGATGGGGGAGACTGGCGATCCTTGGGGGGTGCCAAAGTTGGGTTTGGGGGCAGTAGGGAGGGTGGTGCCATCGAAGGTGACAGCAACCTGCCAGTCTGTCATGAAGGACAGGCACCAGTCAGCCATGTCAGGCGTGCAACTGAGGTCCAACAGTTGTCAGTGGAGGAGCTGGGGGTGCACTGAGTCGAAAAAACCCTGGATGTCGACCACTAGGACTGAGCATATGAGGCCCTCCAAGTGAGCATGCTCCGCAATCTGTAAAAGGTGCTGGGCAGCATCATAGACTGAATGGCCTTGATGCCCCCCATATTGGTTAGGTGGCAGCCAGTCCCACATGTTAGCGAGGAACTGGAGCCAGTTAGCTATAATCTTTTCGAGGAGTTTCCCTAAGGTCTCCTCAAGGGTGATGGGCCGGTATGAATGTGGTGAGAAAGGGTCCTTCTTGTTTGGCTTCCTAAGCATTACAACCTTTGCCGCCCACCAGCACTCGGGGTGGTGCCCCAAGTGCAGACAGTTGTTGAAAAGTGTAAGTATCTCATCAGGGTAGGCTTCTACCACCCATTTCAGGGGGCGATAGCCTATTCCCAAGAGGCCCAGAGCTGACAAGTTGGATGTGTCAGCCAGTGCCCCCATAAGCTCCATGAGGAGGATGGGCAGGGCAGCTGGTTGAGGTGGTGGCTGTGGGTTGGTGGCCACTGCCTGGGGTGGAGGGGGCATGAAGAAGGTTTTGCAAAAGAGCTCACCTTTCTCATCATCCGTTTGGGTGAAGGAGCTGTCTCGCCGTTTGAGCGAGGGGATGGGGGTAGGTCAGTTGCTGAGGCCACGCTTGGCCCAGTTCCAGATGTTGGAGGCATCCGCTTCCGATGCCTGGTCGGCATAGAACTGCCGTTTGGCCGTCCTGACGCCCCTTTTGAAGGCTCATCTAGCTGAGGAATGCTGAAGGGGGGGTGGTGGCCATCGCAATGGTGGATAGGAGGGTCTTGCAGTGGGGTGACCACCATGGGACTTCCATTTTAGATGGCTTGGAGAGGTGGGTGAACAGCTAGAGGGCGGTGACCATAGAGTCGATGACCGCCTTAGCTTTGATGTCCAGGGCGTGGGTGTCGAGTCCCGGGAGGCAGAAGGCTGCTTCGAGTAGAGGGAAGGCTATGTCAGTCCATTCCTCCTTGTCGGCTGGTAGCAACTGGCATGTCTTTAGGACAGGAGGGGGGGGCCGAAATGGCAGTGACCATTGCAGGATGGCATGGTCAGACAGTGGGGAGGGGTTGTATTAAAATATAATGAATGACTAAGTATAGTATGTGGTCATATGAACAACCACCTTACTAAGTGAACAATAACACAATGATAACGCCATACGATAAGGGCTATAATAGTTATAGTATACATAGCTCATGGTAGATGTATATAAGGAGAGCTGGTCTCTACCATGAAATACATCAGTTTACACTGATAACCCCTGCTCCTCTCGCATTTACCACTGCACCTCATCATCTATCGCAATGTGTGTAGATTTTAAGAGGTTATGAGCCTTGACTCTACAAACTAACGAAACGATATAACGAAACTATGTCCTCATCATCCAGTACTCAACCAGAGACTGAATTACAAAGAAAAAATCGTGAGCGAGACGAACGTGCTCAATTAAATACTATAAGAAAAATTGCTGATGATCTAAAAATAATTTATACACAACAGCATACAATCGAAGAAATCCAGATAAAAATAAACAAAGCAAACGAAGCCAGTGAGTATTATAATATATTACTCGAATGTAACAAAAGATTAATACCAAATCATGGAACTTTAAACGAAATAAAAGCAAGAATTGAAAGGTATGATGCAGCCACTAGTGAACAAAAACAAAATTACCAAACTAATTACTTAAATGAATTGAAAAATCAAGCCGAAAAACTCGGTATATCTGATTCAGGAGAAGCACCTGATATAAGAATTTGAATCAGTGAGTACAATGGGCTAAAAACAGATGAAGAATGAACTAACTTTAAAAATCAATATCCCCATATAAAAATCGAATCAGAAGAAGAAGAAGAACAAAAAGAAGAAGAAAATCATAGTGAGCCATCTGATCCTGGAGATGGAAGCAATGCTAACAATGAAACTAGTGAACCAGATATGGCACAGAAACTCGCAGAACTCCAGAAATTCTTCAACAGCATTGACAAACTCAATGGGTGAAGAAATTTCAAACTTTGGAATTTCCGTATCAGAAATGCCATCCAGAGTTCAGGTTATGGTCACCTGCTCACTAACGCGCCAGCAACTATGGAACTGCCTATCTCTGGCGCTTTATACAATGGGATTTTATGTACTATGCCCGACAAAATACTTGGCTATTATCTTAATTTCAGCAAAGATATACCAGCTCTACTGGGAGCGCTCGGTGGAAGGTATGACATTACGACTACAATTACAAAGGGATTTAGCAAGGCTGTGCTATTTGATCAGGGAGGGCACATCTCCCAATTTGACATGACCCTCGACAAGCTTACCAGCATATACAAGGAACTAATCTCGAAAGGGATTCAAGTTTCAGACTCAACATGTATATCGGCAATAACAAAAGCAACACCAGAACAATATCAATATGTTCTAACTCAAAGTGAGCTATATATTAAAACAGTTAATGAAATAAATACCAGAAACCCCCTGGTAACATTAACGGCTCAATTTTTATTAATGGCATTATGAAATGCATTCGAAGGATGGCATAAAAACCATCATAGAACTGGAGCGGTGGCTAACCACCTGCCCAAGGACGAGCGCACACACCCTTATTTTAGGGGGCACAGACACGGCAATGGCCGCATATTTCCATCACAAGGCCGAGGCTTTAGGGGCCGAGGTGGATTTAGAGGATGAGGATGAGGGGGATATTCCCCTAACCAACAATCACATACAGTTAAGTGTTATAACTGTAATAAACTCAGACATTATAGCCGAGACTGCTGGGCACCAAAAACGGAATGGACAAAAGTGGCACAGCAAAAACGAAAAGAGGAAGTGAACGCAAGTGAGAAAGGAAAAGGGAAGGAAACAGGTGCATCAGCAGCACCAGCACCGACAACGACTGGGGCAAGTGTGGCCCAGGCTAAACATACCACAGCAGCAGTGCAAGTCGCTTCTAGTTCAAGAATTGAACTAAGCGCTGTAATTGGACAGGGTGAAACGGCCTTCATTACAGAAATCCCCGACGACGCAATGGGCGAATTCCCCATATACAGCTACAATGATTTTCTTGATGGATTAGGAAATTATGATAGCGCCATGGAAGACATCGATGACAATAATCTTGATGTAAGCATTAATGCTATAACAACAGAAAATTCTGCTAACAATGTTTATTCTTATATGGATATAATTGATACTGGTGCAACAATCCATTTAACACCGTATCTTAATCGTTTAATGAATACTTATGAAACCAAACCAATTACAATAATGGCTGCCAACAAATCAATGTTCACATCAAAAATAGTAGGGGATCTTATCATTTACATCCCCAACGGACACTCGGTAAGTGTCATTACATTATCAAATGTTTATTACAATCCTAAAATGAACATGACATTAGTCTCTCAAGGACTTCTATGTCACGATGGTTACAAATTTATTTATAAACAAAATCAATGTATAATAAAGTATCCTAATGGATCTTTATGTGGAAAAATTAAAAATACAAATGGATTGTATAGTATATTTAACAACAATGTACAAGCAGCTATGAAAAATTTAACATTATTCAAACTTCACAAAAAACTCGGTCATATAAGTTATGCTTACATAAAAAGGCTATTAAAAGAAGACCAAATTACAAATTACAAATTTTCAAATTACGACGAAACTCAATGTCAAACTTGCTTAGAAGCAAATATAAAAAGAATACAAATTCTGAAATTATGTGTCTCAAAGTTAGCAGAAAAATTTGGTGATCATATACATATGGATATATGGGGACCCACATCAACACATGCTATAGGAGGATATAAATATCTTCTAACACTTGTAGATGATGCTACAAGATGGATAAAAATGATTTTATTAAAAACAAAAGACGAGGGTTTTGATGCTTATACAACTTGGGCTACAATGCTCAACACACAACATAACATAATGATAAAAATATTACAAAGTGATAATGATACAGTGTTTTTAAGTAAACAATTCACTGAATATTTAGAAAAACATGGAACAATATGAAAATTAACTGTACATGATACACCACAACAAAATGGTGTAGCAGAACAATCACATCAAACAATTTTAAATAATACACAAGTCAATCTGCTACAAGCAAAACTGCCACCAAGTTTATGGGGTGAAGCAGTAAAATATAGTACTTATGTTTACAATAGAACTCCAAAGAGTGCTATTGATTTCAAAACACCATATTACAAAAGATATAACAAAAATTATAACATCAATGATTTAAAAGAATTCAGTCAATATTGCATAATACGACAAGAAGACATAAATAAATTACAACCTAAAGGAATATATGCACAATGGCTCGGATTTGATGAAGAAAGTAAAGGGCACAGAACCTATCATAACAGAAAAATAACAGTCAAATGAAATTTACAATTTTTCGATTCCCCACCATCTAAAATTGAAGGGGAGAAAAATATAGAAAAACAAAACAAGCAAATACAAGAATTAACAAAGGAAAGACCCAAAAGAATATTAAATCCAACAAAATGATCATTAGGTCTAAATTTTGATGAACATAACACAGTAGCCTATCTTATGGAATTTAATCAATTCAATATGGAATTAATAGGCGATCCTAATTCATATCAACAAGTGATTAATAGAATTGACACAAATCAATGGATCATGGCAATGAAAGAAGAAATAAAAACGCTAATCGAAAGATCTACATGGATGATCATTGATCCACCTAAAGACATAAATATAATTGGAACAAGATTTGTTTATAAAACAAAAAGATTAGCAAATGGAGAAATTGAACGTTACAAAGCAAGATTAGTAGTTCAAGGATTCGCTCAAATGGAAGGCGTTGACTACTATGCAAATGATACATTCGCTCCAGTAGCACGATTAGCTATGGTACAAACTATATTAAGTTGGAGCACAACAAATGATTACGAAATTCACCAAATTGATATTAAGTCAGCATACTTATATGGTGAATTAGAAAAAGACGAAAATATATATATAAAACCACCACCAGGAAATCTAGTTGAAATAAAACCTGGACAAGTTTTAAAACTAAAAAAGGCCTTATACAGACTGAAACAGGCTGGGAGACATTGGTATAAAAAACTATCAGAAATATTAATAGGAATAGGACTAACACGAGCAGTCCAAGATAACGCAGTATTTTTTAGAAAAGAAAAAGGAAAAACAATCCTAATACTTTTCATACATGTTGATGACATTACATTATGTGGACTAAATCTAATGATTATTAATGCTATAAAAAACGCAATTAACAAACACATAAAATTCACAGACGAAACGATGTACATTGGTTATTAGGAATTGAAATCAAATGAGACCGAAAAGAAAGAATAATAAAACTTAGACAAAAGAATTATATTGATACAATCATTGAATGATATAAATTAAAAGACGCTGCAACAGTACGAACACCAATGACACCAGGACAAGTGTTAAAATCACTTGAAAATCCATCAAATGAAGAATTAAATTTCATGAAACAAATACCTTATATGAATATGGTTGGAGCATTATGATATGCAGCAGATTGTACAAGACCTGATATATCATTCACAACAGGACAATTCACTAGGCATTTAAACAAACCTAGTATTGAACATTATAATGCGGTGAAACACTGCTTTAAATACTTAAAAGGAACAAATGATCATTGGTTAATACTTGGGGTAAAGACCCAATTGAGTTAATCAGATATACTGATGCCGATGGAATGACACAAGAAGGCCATAAAGCAATATCCGGATACATATTCCAAATAGGAAATGCAACAACATCATGGTCAAGTAAAAAACAAGAATTAGTGTCATTATCAGTATGTGAAGCTGAACTTCAAGCTTTAACACATGGAGTTAAAGAAGCAATATGGCTTAGATGACTTGTTGAAGAGGTACTGCAGACCTTGGATACACCTATGAAAATATTATGTGATAATCAAGCAGCCATAACAATAGTAAATTCAACAGAACAAAAATATACGCAATGAACGAAACATATTGATATACGAAAAGATTTTTTACGAGATTATATTGAAAATGAAACTATATCAGTTTCATATATTCCAACTGGACAGCAAAAAGCTGATATTATGACAAAAGCACTAATGATCAAATTAATCAAACGTTTTACAAGTCTACTCCGCCTAGTAAAAGTTTGAAGGGGAGTATTAAAATATAACAAATGACTAAGTATAGTATGTGGTCATATGAACAACCACCTTACTAAGTGAATGATAACGCAATGATAACGCCATATGATAAGGGCTATGATAGTTATAGTATACATAGCTCATGGTAGATGTATATAAGGAGAGCTGGTCTCTACCATGAAATACATCAGTTTACACTGATAACCCCTGCTCCTCTCACATTTACCACTGCACCTCATTGTCTATCGCAATGTGTGTAGATTTTAAGAGGTCGGAGGTAGCCAAATCTAGAATAGAGTCAGGGTTGACCAAGGGTGGGGCCTAGATCATGTCAATGGGGCACTGACAACGATTGCTGTCGGGTTGTGAGTCAGAGTCAGGAAGGTGGGCAGGCGCCAGGCCATGCCCATGGAAAAAGTCATTGAGGGGTTGTGCCCCCAAGTCATCTTGCCATGTGGCTGAGAGTTCGGACCATGTGTGGTGGCAATGGTTGAAGTCGCCCGCTATGAGTAGAGTGGTGGCTAGCACCAAGGGGAGTGAGAATAAAAAGGACTCACCTGGGTACTGGGGGGAGGCATTCTCTCGATCCGGAGGGTGCATGCTGTAGTAGTTGCACACCCAGAGGGTGAGTTGGGATTGTACCTCCACCATCAGTATGTTGGTGCCATGGGAGGCGGCTCTGAGAATCGACCATGAGGTTGGGGGGAGGGCCCTGGATACATACATGACTGCCCAAGGATGGACCCTGGTGGTAGGACAGGTACGTAGCCTGGGATGGTGGGGACGTTCAGGACCGGGGTGCCGGTTGGGTCGGTGAGTGAAGGTTGCAGCCCTATTTGGTACCAGGGCAGTTCCTGAATAAGAAGTAGGTGCAGGGGTGAGGGGTCAGTTGTAAGGACAGGGATTAAGGAATGTATTGCCATGAGTGAGTGGGCGGTGTTCCACTGCAAGATAGAGAGTGTCTCTATCATATTTCCTCCATCTGTTTGTCGGTGGGGTCGGCAGCAAGGGCCTCTTCGATTTGGCGGTAGTGCCTCTTCTTAGGGCATGCCGGCAGGGTGGCGGGGTGGTCGCCTTTGCAGTTAACGCATTGGCAGGGGTGGGGACATGTGTCACCTTCGGGCACTGCATCGGTGGCGCAGTGGGTGCACAATTTGCGGTGATTGTGGGTCAAGTGGGCACCCGCACAGTCAGCGCAGCAGGGTTGAGCTCGGCAGCCCTTGGTTCCATGGCCAAGGCCCTGGCACTGCTCACATTGGGTGAGGGTGGGGCAGATGGGTGGGACCAAGAGGCAGAGGGCAGATCTGAACATCCAGACACAGAGCCTCTTGAGGAGGCATTCATGTCGCGACAGGCATGTGAACCATTTCAGTGGGTGGTCGACAAAGCAAGGCAGATGACAACCACATGCACGCCACCCTCGTCATCATCAGTCAGCGCACCTCCCCCCGCCCTCTCCATCACCGTGCCATAAGACACCATGATGACGCCTAGCACCATGATGACATGCTTTGCTTACTGATCACCGTACTTGTATTACCAAGGCATTCCTTGAGTTTCCATGACTTCCATAGGCTGGTAAACACACCTAACCAAGTCGCTACAGTAGCAAACACATAGAATAGCATATAAGCATGTAACTTCAGTAGCACAAGCCTAAGCTTGTGCTCTTTGTTCATACAAGCCCATTATTTGCTACCACCAATCTACGGTGTACCACTTGACCAATAGTCGCTTCGTCGTAACCCGACTTGCTATAGAAGCCCACCACGTCCACATTGTTGATCAGGAAGCCCCACTGACGATCACCCTCGACTTATGACATCTAGGAAGCCCCGTTGCCATACTACCAGAACAGACGATCAGGAAGCCCTGACGTCGATCATCGTGTAACCGTTGAGCTTAACAGCAGAGTGCCGGGTTGTGCCGGATTTCAGCCATAAGGGCCTTCTTGGTGATGGTGTGTCTGTTTTGGCCGAACAGGAAGTCCTTGCATGGCACCATTGAGATGTGGAGGGCGGACCAGGGGCAGACTCTGGAGGGGGTCAGGGAGAAGGTGGTTGGGATAGTAATTCCTGCCGCGATGCACTCTGTGCGCATGTGGGAAGCATAGCCCATGGAGTGATGATCAATGATCGTTTCCATGGTCGGGTTAGCCAAGGACAGGTGCGCTGCAAAAGTGGTCACAATGTTCCCCTTCACGTTGTATGAAGAGGAGAGGACTGGGACTTGGTCTGCAGTGGGGAGGGAGGCAAAGAACTCACGGGACATCTTTGTCAGGGCCATTGCTGACTTCTGATTTTCAGCCCATATGCCGATGGTTGGTGTGAGGACCAAGGTTGGGTCCTTGGCATACATTGTGGGTGGGGGGGGCACCTTATGCTGGTGCTTCTTCTTCTTCTGTGCTGGGTTGATGACCACTCTGGCTGCCAGGGCCACTGGAGCTGGGTTGGCGGATGTTGGGGGAGCCGCGGCTGCGGCTACCTGTGCATAGGAGGTGGGGGCGGCTGTGTTGGTGGCTGGGGCTTTTATTATTATTATTATTATTATTCCTGCAGTATTACATAATTACAAGCTGCCCCCCCGAAGGGGGGGCCCTAACTACATAACAACAGAGGGGCCAGTCATTGCGCATCGCACAAAAGTGGGCAGGGGCTCTGCTCCCCAGAGGGTGCCGTAGTGTGAAGAGCCCCTATTGAGAGAAAAATAGAAACCAGAGTGGGAGGAATACATATCGCTATGAACAAACCAAGCGGACAAAGGCAGGTTAAAGTAAGAAGCTTAGAAATGAGAAAGGGATGGTGAGAGCGCCAGCCGAGACGTATCCATAGGAATTCGAAAGGCAGGCGCTAATCAGGAGAAAAAGGGGGAAGCGTACCTGAGAGCTCCAAAAGGGCCAGGTCCGAGTCCTGGGTTCGAGGTCTGAGCATACGACACATGTATTCCCATAGGAGGTCCAGGTCCATATCCTTGTCAGTTGGGTGGCCATCAAGGTCCATCATGGCAAAGGCTAGCCAGATGGCGCCTGCGGTGCAGTCGAAAAGGTGGTTGAGGTGCCCCATTAGTTTGAGCCAACAGCACAGAACCGGGAGGCGGTTTTCATCCGCCCACTCTGAGTGGTGGACAGGGAGAGGGTCCCAAGGTGGCCACATGCGTCGTATCCATGGGTGGAAAGTGCTGCAGCCGCCCAAGATGTGGGTGGTTGACTGTGCAGGCCATGAATCCGAACCGAGAATTGATGGACATCCTCGAGAACCTGCACACCCCCTTGCCGCCACTCACCCACAAGTGCTTGTCTGAGAACCTGTCCCCACACACTCCCCAACCCTGCCCTCGAGCCCAGTTCAAACAGCACACATCAGGATTTATGTACTCCCTCTCCTGTGCACTGGAGGACTTCGACCAGAAGACCCACCATGCCAGCATTACAGAGACTGACCAAGCCACTGCCCAATTTGTTGGCCTCCTCTTCTGGAATGTTCAGCAGACCATAGCTGGCATTGTGAGGGATGAGAAGGACCCCCAGCACATCATCTCCCGCAATTTGGAGATGGCCTACAACATTGCAAGGGGGGGGGCAGAAGCCTCCCTGCCAGTGCCCTTTGCCCCAGCTCCCCCCCTGCAAAGGACCCCAGCCACCGCCCAACAACCCTCTGCCCCGATCAGGACCCCTGGAACTGCTAACCTGTCACCCGATGTGGCTGCACTGACTAACATTGTTAAACAGCTCTCCACAGAGGTCACCTCCATCTCCCGGCAAGTCTCAACACTTGTCAACTGGCCCATGCCCCATGCCCCACAGGCCCAGAAGGCCCAGGCCCCACAACCACTGCCCAGGCCATTACTACTGCGACACCAACCTCCTATGCCCAGGTGGTGGCTGCCCCGGCCCCACCTACCGCCTCCAACCCCAACCCAGCAGCTCCAGTCCCGGGCACAGTCTTCACAACAGTGACCCACAAGAAGAAGAAAAAGCAACGCCAGGTCCCACCCCCACCCCCGATGTATGCCAAGGACTCAACCCTGGTCCTCCTACCGACTATTGTGATTAAATCCGAGGTCCAGCTCCTGGCCATGCACCTAACCGCCACAGCCTGTGAGTTTTTCTCCTCCCTCCCCACTGCTGACCAGGTCACAGTCCTGGCTTCCTCCTTCAACGTAAAGGGGAACCTCGTGACCTCATTCGCCAAGCGCCCATCCTCCGCCACCCTGGCCATGGATACGATCATCAATCGGCACTCTGTGGCCTTCGCTGCCCACATGTGAGAAAAGAGTCTGTCCCTGGAGGTCGACAAGATCCCCAGGATGTTCTCTTTCACCCCCGTCCGTGTCTGCCCCCGGTCCGTGCTCCGCATCTCCATGGTGCCATGCAAGGACTACCTCTTCGGCCAGAACGGCCACACCATCACCCCCAAGGCCCTCATGGCCGAAGTCAGGCACAACCCGACCCTCTGCCTCCTCGACTTTGTCATCGACCCCCACTTTGCCGCCACCGATGATCACCTCCTGACTCTCGATAGGTGCCCCATGGCATTCTCCTTCTCCAACCCCAACGGATCCATCTGGGCGCAGCTCCTTAAGCACCCACAAGTCTGGATGTTTGGAGCCTCCCTCTCCCTCTCTGTCCCACCCTTCCACCCCAGTCTCACGCAATGCGAGCACTGCCAGGGCCTAGGACATGGAACGAAAGGATGCCGAGCCCAGCCTTGCTGTGCCGAATGTGGAGGTCACCTCTCCCACAACCACCATAAGTTGTGTGCATCTTGTGCCACTGAAGCCATCAAGGGTGACCACTGCCCTCACCCTTGCTACTGCACAAACTGCAAGGGTGACCACCCCACCACCTACCCTCAGTGCCCCAAGAAACAGCATTACCGCCAGATCAAGGCCGCCATTGAAGGACCTGAAGACGAGACAATGGAGGACTCATGAATAGAGACATCTCTATTCTTCAATGGAATGCCACCCACTCTCTAGCCGCAGTCCATTCCCTTATCCCAATCCTTACCACTGACCCATCCCCACCCACTGTCATCTTAATCCAGGAACCACCCTGGTACCAAATCGGCCTCCAGCCCTCCCTTACTGACCCCACCGGCATGCTGGTCCTCAATGTACCATCCCTCCCAGGGTACACAGCCATCCTCCCCCTGGCCACTCGGCTGCAGGTCATCATGTATGTATCCCATGCCATCCCCCCAACTGCTTGGTCAGTCTTAGGTGCTGCCTCTTCCAGCACCGACGTCCTCACCATTGAAATCTGCTCCCACCTGATGATCCGCCTGTGCAACTACTACAGCATGCATGCCCTGGACCACACCACCACCACCCCCCTCTACCCTGGTGAGTCGTTTCCTTTTACAATCCCACCGGCATTAGCCTCCACTCTACTGGTGGCAGGTGACTTCAACCATCGCCACCACTCATGGTCCAAACTCCTTGCCGCATGGCAGGAGGACTTGAGGGCACAACCCCTCGATAACTTCTTCTGGGAGCATGGCCTCGCGCCAGCTCACTTTCTGGATTCTGACTCACAGCCCATCAACAATCGTCAATGGTGCCCAATTGACATGATTTGGTCCCCCCCATGATAAACCCCAACATGATCATAGATTCGGGTACCTCCACCACCTCCCCATTGTCCGACCACGCAATCCTGTGCTGGTCCTTGCCTTTTCGGCCCCCAGCCCCAGTCATTAAAACACGCTGGTTACTCCCAGCCGACTGGGAAGAATGGTCCGACATTGCCTTCCCACTACTCAACACTGCCTTTCACCTCCCAGCAGACAGCACCCCCACCCTCGACACTAAAGCGCAGGCAGTAGTCGACTCTATGATCGCCACCCTTGCACCCTTCACCCGACTCACCAAGCCGTCCAAAACCGAGGTCCCCTGGTGGACTCCGACATGTAAGGCTCTCCTCCAGGGGATCTCAACAGCCACCACCCCCCTCCAGCATTCAGCAGCCCACTGCACATTCAAACACGGCATCTGGGCAGCCAAGCGGCAGTTCTACACTGACCAAGCTGACCAGGCAGACGCCTCCAACATCTGGAGCTGGGCTAAGCGCGGCCTTGGCAACTGACCTACCCCAATCCCCTTGCTCAAAAAGTGCAACGGCACCTTCACCCAAACAGACGACGAGAAAGGTGAGCTTTTCCACACTACTTTCTTTATGCCCCCCCCACCCCAACAAGCGGCTGACACCCTGCTGCCTCCCCCCCAACCAGCTGCCCTGCCCATACTCCTCTCGGAGCTCACAGGGGCACTGTCCGACACATCCAACTTGTCAGCTCCGGGCCTCTCAGGGATCGGCTACCACCCCCTGAAATGGGTGGTGGATGCCTACCCCAATGAGATTCTCACCCTTTTCAACGACTGCCTGCACATGGGGCACCACCCCAAGTGCTGGCGGGCAGCAAAAGTGGTGATGCTCCAGAAGCCAAACAAGAAGGACCCCTTCTCACCAAGATCATACCAGCCCATCACCCTCGAGAAGTATTAAATAAATATAACGAAATGTACTAAATATAAAGGTGGTCATATGAACAACCACCTTACTAAGTGAATGATAATGCAATGATAACGCCATACGAATAGGAGCTATGATAGTTATAGTATATGTAGCTCACGGTAGATGTATATAAGGAGAGCTGGTCTCTACTATGAAATACATCGGTTTATGCTGATAACCCACTTTGCCTGACCTACTACCACTGCACCTCATCGTCTACCACAACGTGCGTAGATTTTAAGAAGACCCTAGGGAAACTCCTCAAAAGATTATAGCTAACTGGCTCCAATTCCTTGTGAACACAAGGGATTGGCTGCCACCTAACCAATATGGGGGGTGTCAAGGACATTCCATCTATGATGCTGCCCAACACCTCCTACAGATTGCAGAGCACACCCACACTGAGGGCCGTGTATGCTCGGTCCTCGCAGTCGACATACAGGGTTTCTTCAACTCAGTTCACCCACAGCTCCTCCACCAGCAACTGTTGGACCTCCAGTGCCCACCCAACATGGCAGACTGGTGCCTGTCCTTCATGACAGACTGGCAGGTTGCCATCGCCTTCGACAGCACCACCCTCCCAACCACACAGAAACCCGACCTCGGGACCCCACAAGGGTCCCCGGTATCCCTGATCCTCTCAACCATATTCACGGGCGTGGTCCTCCGGAAATTTCACCAAACCGGCACCACTGCTCTCACATATGTTGATGACCACCTCCTGGTGTGCATCGGACCCAGCATGGCATCCAACTGTCAGCAACTGTCTAATGCCTACCACCAACTCAATGCCCACTTTGGCGAGATCGGTCTCAACATCGAAGCCACCAAAATGGAGTGCCTCCACTTTCACTCACCCTGTCGATGTTCAGCTGCCTACACAAACTGGGACACTGCCGGGGTATGGGTTGCCCCCACCACACTAATCTGACCATCTATCCCGCTCTGCTGGCTTGGGATATGGTGGGACTCCACCCTCACCTTCAAGGCCCATGTTGAGAGAATGCATTCCAAAGGCCTCTCCACCCTTGCTGCCCTCTGCATTCTTGGCAACACTGAATGCGGCATCTCGGCCCTACTCCTCCATCGGCTGTACACCACCTGCATCCACTCAGTTCTCACATGGGGTGCACCAGTATGGTATCTCAGCCAGCGCCAAAAAACCCTAGTAAGCTGCCTGCAGGCTGTGCAAAACATGGCATGCAGATGGATTCTTGGTGTCTACAAGGGCACCTCCCCCTTCTCCACAAATTTTCTTTGCTCCCTCCCCCCCCTCTCTTATTATTTCGAATATGCTAAGACTCTCCACTCTCTGCGCCTTTGGCACACCCCACACTCCATTGGTAGAAAACGCTATTATAAAACCATAACTAACTGTCCCTTTTCCACTTCTCTGCAGGTCCGAGTCCCTCAGGTACAACTGGTCCCTGCATACACTCATCCCCCATGGACAGATCCTCTGGCATTTATGACCAGACGTGTCTTGTTTGCCACTCCTATCACTCTGGTCAGCAAGGACACCCGTGATGAATTTGTGGATGCCACACACTCCCTGAGCACCCTCCCCCACCTCCAGGTTTTCACTGATGGCTCTTGCATGGGTTCAAAGTCTGGATCAGCCATTTGCGCCATGAGGGGCCTTACTTGCCTCAAGTCCCACAGGCTGGCCTCCCCCACCTGCACAACAGCCACGGATGCGGAGATATTCTCTCTCACCTCTGCACTGAGCTGGGCCACACACCACCTCTGGGATCTCCTGCCTGTCACATCTGATATCTTCTTCCTGTCAGATTCACTGATGGCACTCCACCTCATCTGCACATGGGTGCCAGTTCCAGGTGCCCATCTCCTCCATCAATGGAAGGCTGGGGTCCAGACTCTCTTGGACTCATACCTGGATCTTTTTGTTCATTTCGTATGGTGCCCGGGTCACTCCGACATCCCAGGAATGAATGGGCAGACCACAAGGCGAAGTTCGCAATGAACCTACCCCCATCCTCCCTCACACCCTCCACCTCTGCACTGAAGGAGGCTGCCATCAACACCCTTATGGAGCGTTGGTCCCTCTCACTCACCCGCCCCCTAGCCTCAACCGCTGACAAATATCTGGCTGTCAATGGTATCCCCTCTCGCCATCCCCGAAAGCTTATCATGCAGTCGGTCGACCACCCTTGCCGGGAGCTCTCGGCAGTCACCCAGGTCCTATGTCGTGCCAGTCCCTACAGGGGCTACTGGCTGAGCTTTGACTCAGCCTACCAGCATAGGCACAGCCTGATCTCGCACTGCAGGTGGCACAACCACCCCCCCTGGCTGGCCCAGTCAACCGCCCATGTCTTGGGCAGATGTCGCACCTTCCGACCTTGGATCCACAAGGTCTGGCCTCCCTGCCTCCCACTTCCGACCCACCACACCGAGTGGGCCGACAAAAACCATCTCCTGGTTCTCCGCTGCTGGCTCAAACTAACAGGGCACTTGAACTGCCTTTCTGACCGTGCCTCAGCAGCCATCTGCTTGGCCTTTGCTGCAATGGAACTGGATGGACACCCAACCAATGAAGATATGGACTTGGACCTCCTACAGGACTACATGAGTTGTATGCTTGGATCCCATTCCCAGGACCAGGACCCAGCTCTCTTGGAGCTTTCAGGTGTGCTTCCTACATTTTCCTCTGACTAGTGCCTGCCCTTCGGACTCCCACCCATATGTCCCGGCTGGTGCTCTCACCCTCCCTTTCCTATTCTAAACTACCTCTTTTGCCTGCCCTTGTCCACTTGGTATTGTCATAGCGACATGTACTCCTCCCTCTTTCCTCTCGCCTGTGTACTAATAGGGGCCCTTCACACCTTGGCACCCTTTGGGGAGCAGGGCCCCTGCCCAGTTTCACATTTAAATTTTTTTTAAATTTTTTTAAATTTATTATTCCTACTGAGCTACACAATACACTTGTGGCCCTGTAGGGGCCACCTGTAAACTACCTAACTACTGAGGTGCCCGTCATCACTCATCGAGTGAAACTGGGCAGAGCACGTGCCTCCAGAAGGAGGCCTAGTGGACTAATGTACCCTATTATGTGAGAGAGGAGG
This sequence comes from Coniferiporia sulphurascens, assembly GCA_002794785.1. Classification (NCBI taxonomy): domain Eukaryota; kingdom Fungi; phylum Basidiomycota; class Agaricomycetes; order Hymenochaetales; family Hymenochaetaceae; genus Coniferiporia; species Coniferiporia sulphurascens. The sequence continues at coordinate 199,333 of NBBA01000016.1, read as the reverse complement.
GAGATAGAGGGAGGCGTACATATCGCAACTAACGTTTACCAAACCACGTCAAAACGAGATCAGGAAAAGGCAGTCCCTTAGAAGAGGAAAGGAGTGGCTGCAGGTGCCATAGAAGAAACTGATGGGGAATCTGAAGGGCAATCAAGAGTCAGAGGGAAATGGTGGGAGCATACCTGAGAGCTCCAAAAGGACTGGGTCTGCATCCTGAGTCCTGGGTCCGAGCAACCTACGCACGTAGCCCCAGAGGGTGTCCAAGTCGAGGTTGTTGTTGGTGGGGAATCCGTCTAGCTCCATAGCTGCAAAGGCGAGGCGAATCATGCCGGCTGTGCAGTTGGTCATTCGGTTGAGGTGGCCTGTGAGGCATAGCCAGTGCCTTAGTACCAAGAGGTGGTTTTCGTCTGCCCATTCTGAATGGTGGACAGGGAGGGGGTCGCTTCTTGGCCATACGTGTCTTATCCAGGGCTGGAATGTTTCGCATCCACCTAGGACATGGGAGGTTGACTGTGCTGGCCAGGGTGGGTGGTTGTGCCACCTGCAGTGGGAGATCAGGCCGTGTCTGTGCCGGTATGCTGAGTCAAAGCTCAGCTGGTAACCCCCATAGGGACCAGCATGACAGAGGACCTGTGCCACTGTAGTGAGCTCCGAGTGGGGGTGGTCGACTGAGATGGTGAGGAGTTTTCTCAGTCGTCAAGTAGGGGGCCCCGTTACTGCTAGATATTTATTGGCGGTAGAGGCCAGGGGGCGGGCCATCTGAAGGGACCAGCGTTTGCTGAGCGTGTGTGTGGCTACTTCCTTCAGAGCGGAGATAGAGGGAGCAAGGGTGGCAGGGGGAAGCTCGGTTGCTAACTTCGCCTCAGAGTTGGCCCATTCATTTCCCGGGATGTCCTTGTGGCCTGGGCACCACCAGAAATGAACAGTCAGATTTGGGAACGTGTTGAGAAGGGTCTCGACCCCTGCCTTCCAAAGGGGGAGGAGCTGGGCCCCCGATGTGGAGGGCCAAGTGCGGATAAGGCCTAGTGCTGTCAGAGAGTCTGAGAGGAAGAAGATCTCCTGGACATCTGGCAGCAGGTGGTGGAGGTGTCTTGCGGCCCAGCCTGGGGCAGTTGCCAATGAGAAGATTTCGGCATCTGTTGCTGTGGTGCAAGTGGGTGAGGTGAGCCTGAGGGAGCTAATGTGGAGTTCTCCCTTCATACCACAGATGGCTGATCCTGAGGCATTTCCAATGCGGGATCCATCGGTGAAAACCTGCAGGGAGGTATCAGTGCAGCAGGTCCTAGCTTGGGTGACATAATTGTTGTGCATGTTCACAGAGACTGGCTGTCTAGGGACTGCGAAGACGATTCAGCCTTGACCAAAGGCAAGGGGGTCCGTCCAGGGGGGGTGCATGTACACTGGGATCCGTTGGACTCGGGGAACGCGGACCTGCAACGAAAGTGAGAAGGGGGTGTTAGCATTGGGATTGAACTTTTTCTGCCCTATATGGTGGGGGGTGTGCCAGAGGCGCAAGGCATGAGTGGTCTTTAAATATTTGAAATAAGCAAAGAAAGGGGGGGTGGAGCAAAGGAAATTTGTAGAATAAGGAGACACGCCCTTGTAGACGCCCAATATCCAGCGGCAAGCCGTGTTCTGCACGGCCTGTAGTCGGTTTACTAAGGTTTTTTGTCAATGCCCATGATACCACACTGGTGCGCCCCATGCTAGGACGGTGCACATGCATGCGGTGTAGAGTCGGCGGAGGTGAATGGCTGATAATCCTCTCTCGGTGTTGCCGAGGATTCGGAGGGCTGCCAGTGTTGATAGGCCTTTGGAGCACATGCGTTCCATGTGTGGTTTGAAGGTAAGGCTCGCATCCCACCAAATCCCCAGCCAGCACAGGGGGTTGGTGGGTCGGATCAAGGTGTCGGTGTCGATTTGAATTCCGGCGGTGTCCCAGCGGTGATAGCTGGTGCGTCGCCTGGGCGGGTGGAAATGGAGGGCCTCCGTTTTTGCTGTTTCAATGTTGAGACTGATTTGGCAGAAAAGGTGGTCGAGTTGTTGGTATGCCTGTGCAAGGGATCTACAGTTAGCTGTCACCGAGGTGCCTATGCAGGCAATGAGATGATCATTGACGTATGCTAGCAGTTGTGAGCCCCACTGTTGAAAGTGAGTCATTACTATGCCTGCAAAGATCGTTGATAGGATAGGGGAGACTGGCGAGCCTTGGGGGGTGCCGAGGTCGGGTTTTGGTGCAGTCGGTAGGGTTGTGCCATCGAAGGAGATGGCCACTTCCCTGTTCGTCATGAAGGAGAGACACCACGCTGCCATATCGGGTGGGCATCCCATCTCCAAAAGCTGGTGGTGGAGTCGTCTTGGGTGTACCGAGTCGAAGAAGCCCTGGATGTCCACCGCTAGGATGGAGCATACAAGGCCTTTCGCATGGGCACCCTCGACGATCTGTAACAGGTGCTGGGCAGCATCATAAACCGAGTGGCCCTGGCATCCCCCATACTGGTTGGGTGGCAGCCAGTTCCTCATGTTTGCGAGGTACTGGAGCTGGTTAGTGATCATTTTTTCGAGTAACTTGCCCAAGGTTTCCTTGAGAGTGATGGGGTGGTAGGATCGGGGGGAGAATGGGTCCTTCTTGTTTGGCTTCCATAGCATCATGACTTTTGCTGTCCGCCAACAGGCTGGGTGGTGGCCCAGTCATAGGCAGTCGTTGAAAAGCGCAAGTACCTCGTCTGGGTAGGCATCTACCACCCACTTAAGGGGGTGATACCCAATCCCTGAGGGGCCCAGAGCCGACAAGTTGGAGGTATCAGCCAGTGCACCTGTAAGCTCGGAGAAGAGTAAAGGTGGCGCAGCTGGAGTAGGGGGAGGCAGGGGGCCGAGGCCTGCAGCCAGGAGTGGGGGAGGCGGCAGAAAGAAAGTAGATCTGAAGAGTTCACCTTTTTCTTCATCCGACTGGGTAAAGGTGCCATCCCTGCATTTAAGCGAGGGTACCTGTGTTGGGCGGACACCTAGGCCGCATTTGGCCCACAACCAGATGTTAGAGGGATTGGCCTCTGATGCCTGTTCTGAGTAGTAGGTCTGCTTTGCAGCTCGTACCCCTCGTTTGAAGGAGCGCCTTGCTGCCACTTTCACAGAGGGCGTTTGTGCACTGTGAATCGCATTCAGTAGGTCCCGGCAGTTGGACAACCACCAGGGGACTGCTGTTTTCGATGGAGTGTGGATTGTGGTGAATGGTTGCAGTGCCTTCGTCATAGCATTGAGGACTGCACTGGCTTTCAGGTCTAGGGAGTCAACATCCATTACTGGGAGGGCGAATGTTAGGAATTAATGAATAAGCTTGTTTACAAGCTTAGACAATGATACCAGCAACTACCAATACAGGAAGGGACTCCCACAGATACTGTTACAATTTTCCTTTACTTTTCCTACTGTGCTGACTCACTTCCCTTTCGTCATCATCAGTCAGCGCAACTCCCCCATTTCTCTGTCTTACTCATTATTATTTGCCTTGCACCATAAGACGCCATGATGACGCCTTATTGCACCATCATGACGTGCTTTGCTTACTGATCACCGTACTTGTATTACCAAGGCATTCCTTGAGTTTCCATGACCTTCCATAGTCTGGTAAACACACCTAACCAAGTCGCTACAGTAGCAAACACATAGAGTAGCATATAAGCATGTAACTTCAGTAGCACAAGCCCTAAGCTTGTGCTCTTTGTTCATACAAGCCCATTATCTGCTACCACCAGTCTACTGTGTGCCGCTTGGCCATTAGTCGCTTCGTCGTAACCCAACATCGCTAAGAAGCATCTCACGACCACATCGTTGATCAAGAAGCCCCGACAATGATCATCTTCGACTTACGACATCTAGGAAGCCCTGTTGCCGTACCATCAGTTCCGACGATCAGGAAGCCCCGATGTCGATCACCGTGTAACCGTTGAGCTTAACAGATACCATCCAGCGATCATTCAACATGGGGATGGAACTAACTAGAAAACCAGGACTTCTTGGGAACATCAGGCCAATCACGATGCTCAAGTGACCGCTAAAGACTCTTGACTCATCAAGACTCTGCCACCAATGCCGGACTGCATACAATCAATCATGGGAAGCATTTAACATGGTAATAACCGAATGCTTTTACATGGCAGGGTACATGAACTGCCAGGTAACTACAGATCACGCTGTAGACCCTATAGGCGATGGCATGGAGGTCAGGGTGATGCACACGATACAAATGTACATCTTCAATGTACAAGAGTTCCTGCACAATGTCCATGTCCAGACAATAGTGAACCCGCACATACATGACAAGGAATGTGACCTACAAGTGGTCTCAGGATCCTTCCCGTACAGGACGTTGCAGGATAACACATTCCTAGCTAACGCTCACCAATTACGCGCAAAGGTAATCACCCTCTTCAAGAATCTATCAGCAAAGGGATCGACAACTGCCAATCAGCAGATTGGCAATGTTAATCTTTACATGATAACACTATGGTTATCAAATGGATCACCCCTGGCACCACCTCCAGGATACATGCGACGTATTGCTAGGATAAACCACATTAACAAACCACCAGACAATGTGATCGACGACAGGACACCAACTGAAAGGTACCCACCTATGGACCTTTAGCCGACATCGCATTACGCAATTAAACCACACTCGGCAGGAACCGAAGCGCTTACCGAAGCCAGCCACAAACTCTAAATGATGAGTGTCCAAAACAACAAGACAACATGCAGGAACCAGTACAGGAGGCCATCAAGACAAGTCAATGACTTACCAATCATCAAGCTGTTAGGCAGCATCTCAACAAGAAGCCACTGGTACATAAGACTACAGGGTAGCGTACAGAACAGTGGGGCGACACACACAGCCTAAGCGTCATGGTGAAGTCATTATGACACCATATGACTTCACTATGAGCTCAGTGGAGCATAGTGGAGCATAGTGGAGCACATGATGTGCAGTGGAGCTCAGTGGAGCACCAACAGCCAATTGTAGATAGTTATTTCTCATATGATCCTCTTATGAGGTCATTTGCACTGGTACGCAGCTCCAAGTCAGTAGGGCCTATGATGACACTGTGAGACGTCATAGCTTCAACTGCAGAGCCTTGTGGAGTGTCCGCTGTGGAGTACATTCAAGCGGAGCTTCTTCTACATGTATATAAGGAGGGCCTAGACCAGCCTAGACCCCCAGTTTAATTCACCTTCCCAATTCTCTCAGACTTCTCCTGAGCGAAGTACCAACATCTACTGACTTATTCTTGACTCAATCACACACCTCAACTCTATCTCGACTACTTGTTCCATCAGCTAACCATGGTTACCCTTGGTCCTAACAGTGAATGCGGCAGTGAGGGCTGGGAAAGCGGCCTTCGTCCAGCTCTCCTTGTCCTCATTACTGAGTTTTTGTGTAGTTGGTGTGGGCCGGGGTGTTGATGTTGGTATTGACCAGCACAGTATTTGGTGGTCAGATAGTGGTGACTGGTTCATAGTGAAGGAGTCCATGATGGACTCCGGGTTGATTGAGGGTGGGGTCCATACCATGTCGATTGGGCAGTGCTGGCACCCTGGTAGGGGTTGGGTGTTGCAGTCGGGTGGGTGAGCTGGTTCGTGGCCATTTTCCCTGAAGAAGTCGTCCAGAGGTTGTGCTCTGTGGTCTTCTTCTCAGGTGGAGTTGAGGGTTGACCACGAGTGGTGGCGACGATTGAAGTCACCAGCCACCATGAGGGTGGAGGCGAGGGCCGAGGGGAGAGAGCAGAGGAACATCTCACCTGGGTACCCCAGTCTGGCTTCCGCTCTGTCAGGGGGCAACATACTGTAGTAGTTGCACACCCTGACCAGGCGGCTGCCATGGATCTCCACCATCACGACGTCTGTGCCACTTGAGGCTGGGCCAACGACTGACCATGAAGACTGGGGGAGGGTCCTTGAGACGTAGGTGACCACCCTGGGTCGGGTGGCAGGGGGGAGTACTGGGACGAAGCTGGGGATTGTCGGCACGTTGTGTACCGGGTCTCCGTCTGGGTTAGTGAGTGAGGGCTGTAGCCCGATCTGATACCATGGTGGCTCCTGGATCAGGATCAGGTGGGGGGAGAGGGTTCATTAGTAAGGGCAGGGATTAGTGAATGAATCGCCACAAGTGAGCGGGCGGCGTTCCACTGGAGTACACAGATTTGTGCACTCATTGGTCCTCCTCCATGAAGGCATCAGTGTCCTCTTCAACCTGGAGGGCGGAGTCGATGATGCAGAAGCGCTTCTTCTTCAGGCAGGTGGGAAGGGTGGCGGGGTGGTCGCCCTGGCAGTTTGCACAGTGGCAGGGGTGAGGGCAGGTGTCTCCTTCGACTGCGTCATTTGCACAATATGTGCACAACTTACGATGGTTGGCCGTTAAGTGCTGTCTGGCACATTCGGCGCAATGGGCCTGGGCTTGGCATCCCTTCTTTCTGTGGCCGAGTCCTTGGCAGTGCTCACACTGGGTGAGGCCAGCTGAACCAGTGGGACCAAAAGGTGGAGGGAGGATCCGAATAGGTAAGCCCTGTTCCTCTTGAGGAGGCGTGCTTGGGTCTGCCCATCTGGGTCAATGAAGGTGAAGGATACTGGGCATGCCGCCAAAAGGGGGAGCTTTTCCGGTACCGTCGCATAGTGGGGTGGCACCACGAAGTCGAGGTGCCTGAGGGAGGGGTTTTGGCGGACCTCCACAAGGAGTGCCGCTTCGGTGATGGGGTGGGCCAGCTGCCGCGCGCTCCCTGAGCACCCTCCCCCACCTCCAGGTCTTCACCGATGGCTCATGCATGGGCTCGAAATCTGGATCAGCTGTGTGCGCCATGCAAGGCCCCATATGCCTTAAATCCTGCCGGCTCGCCTCCCCCACATGCGCCACCACCACAGACGCAGAGATCTTCTCTCTCACCTTCGCACCCACATGGGCCGCACACCACCTATGAGACCTTCTGCTGGTCACATCCAATATCTTCTTTCTGTCAGATTTGCTGATGGCACTTCACCTTATCCACACATGGGCGCCAGTCCCAGGCGCTCACCTCCTCCACCAATGGAAGGCAGGAGTCCAGACTCTCGTGGACTCATACCTGGATCTTGCCATTCACTTCGTCTGGTGCCCAGGCCACTCGGACATCCCTGGCAATGAATGGGCAGACAGCGAGGTAAAGTTTGCCACAAATCTACCCCCATCTTCCCTCGCACCCTCCACCTCCACGCTGAAAGAGGCTGCCATAAACACCCTCATGGAACGATGGTCCCTCTCACTCGCCTGCCCACTGTCCTCGACCACCGATAAGTACCTAGCGGTCAACGGTGCCCCCTCCTGCAGACCATGCAAACTCTTGATGCACTCAGTCGACCACCCCGCCAAGAGCTCTCTGCAGTCGCTCAGATACTCTGCCGTGCCGGTCCCTATGGGGGCTACTGGCTGAGCTTTGACTCAGCCTACTGGTGAAGGCACGGTTTGATCTCGCACTGTCAATGGCACAACCACCCCCCTGGCCAGCCCAGTCCACCGCCCACATACTGGGCAGGTGCCACACCTTCCGGCCATGGATTCGCAAGGTATGGCCACCCCATGACCCACTCCCGACCCACTACACCAAATGGGCCGATGAAAACCGCCTCCAGGTCCTGCACCGCTGGTTGAAACTAACAGGGCACTTGAACCACATCTCCAACCGAACCTCAGCCTCCATATGCCTGGCCTTTGCCACAATGGAGCTCGCAGGTCACCCAACTGACGAAGATATGGACTTGGACATCCTATGGGAATACATGAGTCATATGCTTGGACCCCACTCCCAGGACCCAGACCCAGCTCTCTTGGAGCTTTCAGATGTGCACTTCCTCCCTTTTCCTCTACTCAGTGACTGCCTTTCGGACTCTCCTGTGTATGTCCTGGCTGGCACTCTCGCCCTCCCCTTCCCAATTCTAAGTTACCCCATTACCTGCCCTCATCCATTTGGTTTCGTCATAGCGAAATGTATTCCTCCCTCCTTCTTCCCCTTTGTTAATAGGGGCCCTCCCCACCTTGCCCGTTACCCCACCTTGGCACCCTTCAGGGAGCAGGGCCCCTGCCCAGTTTCATGCATTGTGCGATGACAGGCACCTCTGTTGTTATGTAATTAGGGCCCCCCCTTCGGGGGGGCAGCTTTTAATTAGGTAGCACTGCAGGAATAATTTAAAAAAAAAAAAAAGGTGATGGGGTGGGGATTTTGCCTGAAGAAGACATCCCTGCAGGGCACCATGGAGATGCGTAATGTCAATCTAGGGCAAACTCTGGAGGGGGTTAGTTGGAAATGGTCCGAGATGGGCCGGTCCGCTGGGAGGGCTAGGCAGCGATCACACATATACTTTGTGAATGCATCTGCATGGCGGTCAATGATCACTGATGTGGTGGGAGTGGAGGAGGTGGGTCTTTCTGCGAAAGTGGCCACCAGGTTGCCCTTTGCGTTAAACTTGGAGGACAGCACAGTGACCGCGTCAGCAGTAGGCAGGGCCCAGAAGAAACCCCGGGCCATTTCCGTGAGAGATGCACCTGACTTACGCATAGCTGCAGGGGTGACTAGGTCCCACAGTGATAACACTAAGGTGGGTTCCTTGGCATACATTTTGGGGGGGGGTGGTGGTTGCCGAACTTTCTTCGCCTTCTTTGCTGGGGCTGTTTGGGCTGCGGGGGGTTGGGGGAGGTTAGCTGCTATTGCCACTAACTGGGCATACATCATTGGGGCTCCAGCCGGCATGACTTTCGCCACAGCCTCAAGCTGAGCCAGAGTTATGGTGGTGGCGACTGTTGCCACTGTGGTGGGAGTGGGGGTGGTTCCTCCCACGTTGGTGGGAGTCTGCTGGGGAGCCTGTTGCGGCTGCGGGGCAGGGTGTGAGGCCAGGGAGGAGACTTGGCGGGTTAGGTTCCCTACATCGACCGAAAGCCGCTTGACGATGTCTGACAGTGCAGATATCTGTGGGTCAGGGGGAGTCATTTGGGCTTGAGCTTGCTGATTCACCTTTGTGTTAAAGGTGAACGGGGCTCTCATGGCTGAGGAGAAAGGTGTGCCGAGTGAGATTCTCGTGCCCATTGTGGACTGGGCATACTCCTGCTCCGCTGCGCGGGTGGTGATGTGGTCTGGATCATCCTGATCTTGTGTCTGGTATGTTGTTGAGAGCATTTCATGACTGAGGGCTGTTAGTTTCCCCAGGAATGCTGCTGTCGCCTGTACAACCAATGTGGAGCTGGCAGCCTTTTCGATGTCAGCCTTGAGGGTGTCGAGGGCCCTTTCAACATTTGGCGCAAAGTCTGTCAGTGCTCTAACAAATTCCGAGGTGACTGGCCGGTTGCAAGGGGTCTCGGGAGATAGGACGTCGGCTCTGCATTTTCCAGTCAACTGGGGGGAGTGTATGCAGGTTGTCCTGCATCTGGTTGTCGGTGTCTTGGTTGGCGGGTTGCTGAACCAGGGCGATGTCGAGGGCAGATTGTGTTCCCCTCTGCGGCCACTCATTTAGGTTGCCGAGGGGGGTGACTCCCATTAGGTTGTCGTAGTCGGGGGCGGTTGGCGACTGGCGTCGGCCAGGGTTGGCCGCTCCAGACACCGTAGAACTAGCAGTAGAGATGCCTGTGGGTCATAGGGGACGACCACCGAAACTGATCTGCCATGGGGGAGTTTGAGCTGCCCGCACTAGGGAGATGGTGGTGGTAAGAGGTCAAGAAGGGATGGCCCAGTTTCACGTGTTGTGCAATGATGGGTGCCTCTGTTGTTATGTAGTTAGGGCCCCCCTTTGGGGGGGCAGCTTGTAATTATGTAATACTGCAGGAATAATAAATAATAAAAATAAAAATAATAAAAAAGCTCCCAGCCATGCGCCTAACTGCCACAGCCTGTGAGTTTTTCTCCTCCCTCCCCACCACTGACCAGGTCATGGTATTGGCTTCCTCCTTCAACATGAAGGGGAACCTCATGACCTCTTTCACAAAGTGCCCCTCCTCAGCCTCCCCAGCCATGGACATGATCATCGATCGGCACGCCACAGCCTATGCAGCCCATATGCGTGAGAAGAGCCTTTCTCTGGAGGTTGGAAAGATCCCGAGGACATTCGCCTTCACCCCCATCCATGTCCGCCCCCAGTCCACACTCTGCATCTCTATGGTGCTGTGCAAGGACTACCTTTTCAGCCAGAATGGCCACACCATCACCCCCAAGGCCCTCATGGCTGAAGTCAGGCACAACCCGACCCTTCGCCTCCTCGACTTCGTTGTTGACCCACACTTTGCCGCTACCGATGACCACCTGCCGACCCTCGATAGGTGCCCCATGGCATTCTCCTTCTCCAACCCCAATGGATCCATCTGGGTGCAGCTCCTTAAGCACCCACAAGTCTGGATGTTCGGAGCCTCCCTCACCCTCTTGGTCCCCCCCTTCCACCCCAGCCTCACTCAATGCGAGCACTGCCAGGGTCTAGGACATGGAACGAAAGGATGCCGAGCCCAGCCATGTTGTGCCGAATGTGGAGGAGGTCACCTCTCCCACAACCACCATAAGTCATGTGCATCCTGCGCCACCAAAGCCGTCGAGGGCGACCAATGCCCTCACCCTCGCTACTGCACCAACTGCAAGGGCGACCACCCTGCCACCTACCCTCAGTGCCCCAAGAAACAGCATTACCACCAGATTGAGGCCACCATTGAAGGGCCCAAAGATGACACAATGGAGGACTTATGAATAGAGACATCTCTATCCTTCAATGGAATGCCGCCCACTCATTAGCCACAGTCCATTCCCTTATCCCGATCCTTACCACTGACCCCTCCCCACCCACCGTCATTTTAATCCAGGAACCACCCTGGTACCAAATCAGCCTCCAGCCATCACTCATTGACCCCACCGGCACGCTGGTCCTCAATGTCCCATACCTCCCAGGGTACACTGCTGTTCTTCCCCCGGCCACCCGGCCGAGGGTTGTCACTTACGTATCCCACGCCATCCCCTCAACCGCATGGTCAGTCCTCAGGGCTGCCTCCTCCGGCACTGACGTCCTCACTGTAGAAATCTGCTCCCACCTAATGATCTGCCTGTGCAACTACTATGGCATGCATGTGCCGGACCGCACTACAGCCACCCCCCTCTACCCTGGTGAGTCGTTCCTTTTTACAATCCCACTGGCATTAGCCTCCACTCTACTTGTGGCAGGCGACTTCAACCATCGCCACCATTCATGGTCCGAACTCCTTGCCACATGGCAGGAGGACTTGAGGGCACAACCCCTTGATGACTTCTTCTGGGAGCACAGCCTCGTGCCAGCCCACCTTCCAGATTCCGACTCATGGCCCATCGACAATCATCGATGGTGCCCTATTGACATGATTTGGTCCCCCCCCATGATAAACCCCGACATGATCATAGATTCGGGTACCTCAACCACCTCCCCATTGTCTGACCATGCCATCCTGTGCTGGTCCTTGCCTTTTCGGCCTCCAGCCCCAGTCATTAAGACTTGCCGGTTATTCCTGGCAGACAGGGAAGAATGGTCCAACATTGCCTTTCCATTACTCAAAACTGCCTTTCGACTCCTGGTGGACAGCACCCTCACCCTCGATGTTAAAGTGCAGGCAGTAGTCGACTCTATGATCACTGCCCTTGCACCCTTCACCCGACTTGCCAAGCCGTCAAAATCCGAGGTCCCCTGGTGGACTCCAACATGTAAGTTGCTCCTCCAGGAGATCTCGATGGCCACCACCCCCCTTCAGCATTCAGCAGCCCACCACACATTCAAACACGGTGTCCGTGCAGCCAAGCGGCAGTTTTACACCGACCAAGCTGACCAAGCTGACGCCTCCAACATCTGGAGCTGGGCTAACCAGGGCCAGGCAACTAACCTACTCCAATCCCCTCGCTCAAAAAGCGTGAATGGCACCTTCACCCAATTGGACACTGAGAAAGGTGAGCTTTTCTGCACTACTTTCTTTATGCCCCCCCCACCCCAACAAGCGGCTGACACCCTGCCGCCTCCCCCCCAACCAGCTGCCCTGCCCATGCTCCTCTCGGAGCTCATGGGGCACTGTCCAACACATCCAACTTGTTGGCTCTGGGCCTCTCAGGGATCGGCTACCACCCCCTCAAATGGGTGGTAGACACCTACCCCAATGAGATCCTCACCCTTTTCAATGACTGTCTGCGCATGGGGCACCACCCCAAGTGCTGGTGGGCAGCAAAAGTGGTGATACTCAGGAAGCCAAACAAGAAGGACCCCTTCTAGCCGCGATCCTACTGGCCCATTACCCTTGAGGAGACCTTAGGGAAACTCCTTGAAAAGATTATCGCTAACCGGCTCCAGTTCCTTGCTAATATGAGGGACTGGCTGCCACCTAACCAATATGGGGGGCGTCAAGGACATTCCATCTACAACACTGCCCAGCACCTCCTACAGATTGCAGAGTGAGCCCATGATGAGGGCCGTGTATGCTCAGTCCTAGCGGTTGACGTACAGGGTTTCTTTCGACTTGGTACACCTGCAACTCCTCCACCAGCAACTGTTGGACCTCCAGTGCCCACCTGACATGGCCTTTTTTTTTTTTTTAAATTTATTATTCCTACTGAGCTACACACTACACCTGCAGCCCTGTAGGGGCCGCCTGTAAACTACCTAACTACTGAGGCGCCTGTCATCGCTCATCGAGCGAAACTGGGCGGGGCGCATGCCTCTTGTGTGAGGCCTAGTGTGCTTATGCGCCCTATTAGGGTAAAATAGAGGAAGGAAAGGAGGAGGCATACATATCGCGACTACGAAATGCTGTACCTGGCAAAGAGCAAGATCAGGCAATGGGGAGTCCCTTAGAAGAGGAAAGGAGCAGCTGCAAGCGCCATAGAAGAAACCATTGGGGAATCTGAAGGGCGGTCAAGAGTCAGAGGGAAATGGTGGGAGCATACCTGAGAGCTCCAAAAGGGCTGGGTCCGCATCCTGAGTCCTGGATCCGAGCAACCTACGCATGTAGCCCCTGAGGGTGTCCAAGTCCAGGTCATTGTCCATGATTAAGGGCACCCTTGCGGGACCCATCACTATGCATACACCTTCCTCGTGACATCGCTGCCCCCAGGACAAAGGCCTTACACGCGACACGCTGTCCTCTACGGTGCGCTGGGTTGGGTAAGGCGTGCCGTGCCAGGAGAACACCCCGAGTGGAGGTTGCGGTGCCGTAGGCACTACTCCACCCATTGAGATGCCCCCCCTACCCTACACATTCCCTCCCTTGCCCCGCTTTCCACTGTAGAGCGCTGCTGGATCATGGGAATCAACTTAAGCCCGACATGGGAATTACCCCCACCTGAACCCATGGAGGATTTAGTCCTCTCAAGCCGAATGAAGGGAACTACCCCCACCGCTATGGCCCGCTCAGAGGTCAGGTTACCCCAACATGAGTTTCCCGTTCCCATGCACACACTTCGGAGCCCAGGGTAAACCCCGGGGAATACTCAGGACAGGGTCCCACTTCCGGATCTGCAGCGTACACAAGTCTCTGTGTTGCCAGAGGCTTGGACCCCGGCCTATCTCTTTCGAGGCTGCCAGGGAGTCTGCTTGACTAACCACCCCCAGTGGAGCACTGACCACCTCCCGTCGTTCCCAGTGAAGGGTTCGCGAGTAGGGGCCTGCCATCTCCCCCGAGGGCCCGTGGTGGCCTGTTGCTCTCGCATCGGCTGGTTATCACCGACAATGCCATGTGTTATGAGACCCCTATGTCCTTATGGCATCCAATGCCGTCATCAGACACCCTCTCGGGATTTGGGGATGGCAGTTCTTTGATTAGTCTATGCCGAGGACTATGCAGCCCCAGGTCCGAGTTTCCCCGAACCCGAGGTTTCCCGACCGAATCCGACTGCTAGATGGGCAGGGGGTTTCCACCCTCCCATAGGGACATTAACATTGTGTCCCCCCCCGACTGGCGGGCATATGCACCCTTGTGCCGCTGAGAGGCGGACCAGCGAGCACACTGCCTCGAGAAGGTCAGTGCAGATGTGAAGAAGGATCACCCTCACCGAGTCACCCCCCCCATTGCAATGTTTTCGACAGGTTGCATACCCTCTGGTGAGTGGTTAAGCCCCTTTCGTGCCATCCAGCGATGCCGCTACAGTGCCTCGGCAGCCAGTGAGCAGCACTCCTTTATAAAAGGTGCGCAGTCGGATGCCTTCTCTCATGATGCCCCAGTAGTATACCAGAGCAGAGCACAGGTTGCTGTGACTGACCAGAGACAACCCCAGAGCGAAGGTGAGATGGTGGTGGTAAGAGGACAAGAAGGATGCACCTGACATGGCCGACTGGTGCTTGTCCTTCATGATGGACCGGCAGGTTGCCATTGCTTTCGACAGCACTACCCTCCCAACCGCCCAGAAACCCGACCTCGGCACCCCCCAAGGGTCACCGGTATCCCTGATCCTCTCGACTATATTTGTGGGTGTGGTCCTCTGGAAATTTCACCAAACTGGCACCACTGCCCTTGCATATGTTGATGACCACCTCCTCATGTGCACCGGACCCAGTGTGGCATCCAACTGCCAGCAACTGTCTAATGCCTACCACCAACTCAACACACACTTTGGTGCCATCAGTCTCAACATCGAAGCTGCCAAAACCGAGTGCCTACACTTCCACCCACCCCGACACCACTCAGCAGCCTATGCCAACTGGGACACCACTGGGGTTTGGGTAGCCCCTACCACACTCATCCGACCATCCATCCCACTCTGCTGGTTAGGGATATGGTGGGACCCCGCCCTCACCTTCAAGGCCCACATGGAATGTATGCGCTCCAAAGGCCTCTCCACACTAGCTGCCCTCTGCATTCTTGGCAACACCGAACACAGAATCTCGGCCCTTCTCCTCCATCAACTGTACACCGCCTGTGTCCGCTCCGTCCTTATGTGGGGCACACCGGTGTGGTATCACGGCCGGCACCAAAAAACCTTAGTAAGCTGCCTGCAGGCTGTGCAAAACATGGCATGCAGATGAATTCTTGGCATCTACAAGGGTGCCTCCCCCTTCTCCACAAATTTTCTTTGCTCCCTCCCCCCCCTCTCTTATTATTTCGAATATGCTAAGACTCTCCACTCTCTGTGCCTTTGGCACACCCCACACTCCATTGGTAGAAAACGCTATTATAAAACCATAACTAACTGTCCCTTTTCCACTTCTCTGCAGGTCCGAGTCCCTCAGGTACAACTGGTCCCTGCATACACTCATCCCCCATGGACAGATCCTCTGGCATTTATGACCAGACGTGTCTTGTTTGCCACTCCTATCACTCTGGTCAGCAAGGACACCCGTGATGAATTTGTGGATGCCACACACTCCCTGAGCACCCTCCCCCACCTCCAGGTTTTCACTGATGGCTCTCGCATGGGTTCGAAGTCTGGATCAGCCATTTGTGCCATGAGGGGCCTTACTTGCCTCAAGTCCCACAGGCTGGCCTCCCCCACCTGCACAACAGCCATGGATGCGGAGATATTCTCTCTCACCTCTGCACTGAGCTGGGCCACACACCACCTCTGGGACCTCTTGCCTGTCGCATCTGACATCTTCTTTCTTTCTGTCAGATTCGCTGACGGCACTCCACCTCATCTGCACATGGGCACCAGTCCCCGGTGCTCATCTTGTTAGATTCACTCCCTGATTAAGGGATTGAAGCAAGTGATAACAGATTCACACAATAATACTAGTTAGTTTAGGGTAGGCTTGTTACCCTTCACTCGCTAGAGTGTTAGAGCTGATGATGGTGGTAAGAGACAAGAGATGAATTAAACTGCTTTTTACTGCAATTTTACATTGGGCTTTTATACCCTACATGTTGTAGTCTATTTACTATGTTCCGGTAGTTACTACAACATACTACTCTTGATTTATAAGTCATAAGAATGTTCTGGTACAATCCTGTACATGCTATTTACTATTCTTAGTTTCTTATGAGTCAGTTACATATTCCAGTACATTCTACAGCCTACCGTGCTATCTTTATCTTATGCCAGAACCTTCCCTGAGTTTCCATTGAGTCATATAGTACTATACCTAAGTTAACCATTCTCAGATACTACTATACCTATGATGCTTCTCCTTATTTCCTAATCAGTTCTGCTATGCAATGCACTATACTTGGCTCCCATCAATTGCGTCTTCTAATTGAGTGCCCTGCTTCCATCAGCTATTCTTAGCCGAACACTTAGATATACTTGTGTGGCTCAGTGATTATGCTAGCCTTCTTAATCTTACCTTGTTGTGGCTTGTTACTTATTACCGTAGACTAAGATTGAGTCATTCCTTCCATAATGTCATTGAAAGGGGTTCGTTCTGGTGTCCTATTGTCTATTGGCATAAAGAGCGCTTCAGGTCCTATAGCATTTATATTTGTTATCCTACTATACCCTGGTGTAACTCTATATGAAGGTTCATCATTGAACCACTGTATTATAATCTCTTTATCTATTGGTATTAACTCCTGTCCTGGTCTTGGTTCCTTTCAATCTACTGTTGTGTGTCCTTTGGCTATGAAGTTGGCTTTGTATGTGAATAGTTGTTCTCGTAGTTGTTTATTGATAGTATGAACTATTTGGTGTGCCGCTTCTGCATAATTGGTTGATGTAATAACTGCCCTTTGATAACATAATTCATTATGTGGCTGATTATAAATCTTGGTTCTTGTGTAAGCGCTGATTACATATCTATTCAATTGGTATGAAAACATAATCGCTCTATGTTCAATTATTACTTCTAGCCTTTCTGCCACTTGTTGTTCCCTTGTAGTATGATCAAATGTAATTTGACAGTTGTCATATCCTGCATTCTGTCCTACTGTTGCACATGCAATATTAAATGCTTTCCATGCTACTTGATCTGCATCTTTACAGCGTTGACATAGGTTTCTAGTATCAATTAGAGTTACGGGTCTTGCCATGTCGATCTTGCTAATCCATTGATCCGGCAATCACGATTTTCATCAATTTACTAACACATCTCCTCCATCAATGGAAGGCGGGGGTCCAGACTCTCTTGGACTCATACCTGGATCTTTCTGTTCATTTCATATGGTGCCTGGGTCACTCAGACATCCCAGGGAATGAATGGGCAGACCGCGAGGTGAAGTTCGCAATGAACCTACCCCCGTCTTCCCTCGCACCCTCCACCTCAGCACTGAAAGAGGCTGCTGTTAACACTCTCATGGAGCGCTGGTCCCTCTCACTCGCCCGACCCCTAGCCTCGACTGCCAACAAATACCTTGCTGTCAACAGTATCCCCTCCTGCCATCCCTGAAAGCTCATCATGCAGTCGGTCAACCACCCTCACCAGGAGCTCTCGGCAGTCGCCCAGGTCCTATGTCATGCCGGTCCCTATGGGGGCTACTGGCTGAGTTCGACTCAGCCTACTGGCACAGGCACAGCCTGATCTCGCACTGCAGGTGGCACAACCACCCCCCCTGCCGGCCCAGTCAACCGCCCATGTCTTGGGTGGCTGCCGCACTTTCCGACCTTGGATCCACAAGGTCTGGCCTCCCCACCTCCCACTTCCGACCCACCACACTGAGTGGGCCGATGAAAACCATCTCCCAGTTCTCTGCTGCTGGCTCAAACTAACAGGGCACTTGAACTGCCTTTCTGACCATGCCTCAGCAGCCATCCGCTTGGCCTTTGCCATGATGGAGCTGGATGGAAACCCTACTGATGAAGATATGGACTTGGACCTCCTCCGGGACTACATGAGTCATATGCTTGGACCCTGTTCCCAGGACCCAGACCCGGCTCTCTTGGAGCTTTCAGGTGCACTTCCTACATTTCCCTCTGACTAGTGCCTGCCCTTTGGACTCCCACCCATATGTCCCAGCTGGTGCTCTTGCCCTCCCTTTCCTATTCTAAACTACCTCTTTTGCCTGCCCTCGTCTGCTTGGTATTGTCATAGTGACATGTACTCCTCCCTCTTTCCTCTCACCTGTGTACTAATAGGGGCCCTCCACACCTTGGCACCCTTTGGGGAGTAGGGCCCCTGCCCAGTTTCATGTGTTGTGTGATGATGGGTGCCTCTGTTGTTATGTAGTTAGGGCCCCCCCTTCAGGGGGGCAGCTTGTAATTATGTAATACTGAAGGAATAATTAAAATAAAATAAAATAAACTGCATGGGCCATGGGGGGTGGTTGTGCCACCTGCAGTGCGAGATCAGGCTGTGCCTGTGCCGGTAGGCTGAGTCAAAACTCAGCCAGTAGCCCCCATTTTTTTTTTTTTTTTTTTTTTTTTTTTTATTTTAAATCAGCATTTGTATACCACTACATTACATAGTAAAAGACGCGGATGTGAGACCATTTGAAGTGTCGTGTCAGAGGAGATTAACAAGGTATAAAGTTCCTGGGCTTAAGGCGATTAAAAGGTATGAGGTTTTGTTGTCGGAGGTTTCTAAATGGTTTTGTCAGGAGGGATATGAATCGGAAGAGCAAATTGTGAAGGGGGAGGTGGCGGTTTTATGGATTCTATGATGACTAATACTGATTGTGAAAGATGGGAAAAACTACTGGATTTTTTATGTTGTGCGTGTGGGCGTGGTTTGAATTGTTTTATGTCCGATATTTGTGACTCTGAGAGTGGTGACGTGACAGCGCTTGGAGCGGCAGGTGTGCGTGAGGCTAGGGCCAGGTTGCCATGAGGTGTGGAGTTGACTGCGAATTGTAGGAGGACTGATGTTAAGTCTATGCATGGGCCATAGCGGCTGAGGTGTTCTCGGTAGAGGAAAATATGCCGTGAATTGTGTGGTTGCCCACTAATGCTGATGACCTGTAGTTTGTACTGGCATATGGCCCAGTCTAGTATGTGCTGGTTGTCGTTAACGAGGTTGAAGGGTTCATATGTGGTGTCAGTTTCGAAGTTTGGCACCGGGAGGTGAAGGAATAGAAGGGGGCATGGGGAAATGGGGGAAAGGGGGAGTGGAATGGTGAACAAGGCCGTAAAACAGCTCGACGGATGTCTACTGTGAGTGAGGACTGGTGTGGGTGGTTAACCCAGGGAATTTAGGGGTGGTGCGAGTCGGTTTGCGCTGGGTGAGATGATGGTGGTTAGAGGTCAAGGGGTGCGTTGCCAGTAGCCCCCATAGGGACCGGCCCGACAGAGGACCTGAGCGACTGCGGATAGCTCACTTTTTATTATTATTATTATTATTCCTGCAGTATTACATAATTACAAGCTGCCCCCCTGGAGGGGGGGCCCTAACTACATAACAACAGAGGCGCCTGTCATTGCACATCGCACAAAACTGGGCGGGGGCTCTGCTCCCTAGTGGGTGCCAGTGTGTGAAGAGCCCCTATTTAGTAAGAAGACAATGGTAGAAGGAGGAGTACATATTGCTACGAACAAACTGGGCAGTTAAGGGCAGGTAAAAGTAAGAAGCTTAGAATTGGAAAGGGAGGGCGAGAGTGCTGGCCGGGACATATTCACGGGAATTCAAAAGGTGGGCGTTATTCATGAGGAAAAGGGGGGAGCATACCTGAAAGCTCCAAAAGGGCTGGGTCTGAGTCCTGGGTTCGGGGTCCGAGTATACGACGCATGTATTCCCTTAGGAGGTTCACATCCATATCCTTGTTGGTCGGGTGTCCGTCTAGGTCCATAGCGGCAAAGGAGAGCCGTATGGCACCTGCAGCGCAGTCAGAAAGGCGGTTTAGGTGCCCCGTTAGCTTAAGCCATCGGCGCAAAACCGGGAGTCGGTTTTCGTCAGCCCACTCTGAGTGGTGGGTTGGGAGAGGGTCTCTCGGTGGCCACACCCATCGTATCCATGGGTGGAATGTGCTGCAGCCGCCTAGAATGTGAGTGGTCGACTGTGCGGGCCAGGGGGGGTGGTTGTGCCACCTGCAGTGCGAAATCAGGCTGTGTCTGCGATGGTAGGCCGAGTCAAAGCTCAGCCAGTATCCCCCGTAGGGACCGGCGTGACAGAGGACCTGTGCGACTGCGGATAGTTCGTTGCATGGGTGGTCGACTGCGTGCATGAGTAGCTTTCGTGGGTGGTGTGAGGGGAGGCCATGAACTGCCAGGTACTTGTCAGCAGTTGAGGCTAGGGGGCGGGCTAGTGAGAGTGACCAGCGTTCCATGAGGGTGCATACGGCGACTTCTTTTAGTGCGGAGGTGGACGGTTTCAGGTCGGATGGGGGGAGCTCTGTAGCCAGCTTCGCCTCCATGTCAGCCCATTCATTCCTGGGGATGTCTGAGTGGCTGGGACACCATACAAAGTGAATCGTGAGCTGGGGGTACAAGTCCAGTAGAGTCTCCATGCCTGCTTTCCAGATGTGCAGGAGGTGGGTGCCAGGGACAGCGGCCCATGTGTGGAAGAGGTGGAGAGCGGTCAGCGAATCGGACAGGAAGAAGATGTCCAATGCGACACGCAATTGTGCTGGGAGGCGGTGTGCTACCCAGCCTGGGGCTGTTGCGAGGGAGAACTCCTCGGTGTCCATGGCTGTGGCACAGGTGGGGGATTCCAGTTGTTGTGACCGGAGTCTGGTGTGGCCCTGCATTGCACATATTGCCGAACCCGACTTATTGTCGATGCGGGAGCCATCAGTGAATACCTGGATGTGGGGGGTGTGGCCTAGTTGGCGTGCGGCTGTCACAAACAATTTCTGTGTGTCCACTCCGACTGGAGTGGTGGGGGTGGTGAGGCGGATCCGGCCTTTCGTGAATGCTAGTGGGTCCGTCCATGGGGGATGCGTGTATGTGGGGACCTGTTGAACCCAGGGGGCTTGGACCTGCAGAGAAAGGGAGAAAGGTCTATTAGTTATGTTTTTATAAGTTTTTCTACCAACAGAGTGTGGGGTGTGCCAGAGGCAAAGGGAATGGGTGGTCTTTATATACTCGAAATAGAAAGAGAGAGGGGGACGGAGCAAAGAAAATTAGTAGCATGGGGGGAGGCGCCTTTGAAGACGCCCAGGATCCAACAGCAGGCCGTGTTTTGCACAGCTTGTAGTCGGTTTACCAGAGTTTTTTGGCTGTGGCCGTGGTACCAGACCGGTGCTCCCCATGACAAGACAGAGCGGATGCAGGAGGTGTAGAGGCGGCAGAGGAGGAGGGCCGATATGCCGTGTTGGGTATTGCCCAGGATGCAGAGTGTGGCGAGGGTGGAGAGCCCCTTCAAGCGCATTCGCTCGACATGGGGCTTGAAGGAGAGGCCTGGGTCCCACCAGATCCCCAGCCACCGTAGTGGGATTGAGGGGTGGATGAGGGTGTTGGGGTCGACCTGTACCCCGGCTGTGTCCCAGCTGTTATAGCCAGTACATCGTCGAGGGGGGTGGAAGTGGAGACATTCCATCTTGGCAGCCTCAATGTTGAGACTGATGGTGCCGAAGAGGTTGTCCAGTTGTTGGTAGGCATTGGCTAGCTCCCGGCAGTTGGATGCCACTGAGGGTCCTACACAGATTAGTAAGTGGTCGTCAACATAGGCCAGGGCCGTGGTGCCGGCTTGGTGAAAGTGCCGGAGTACCACACCTGCAAATATTGTTGACAGGATGGGGGAGACTGGTGAGCCCTGGGGGGTGCCGTAGTCTGGTTTTGGGGTGGTTGGGAGGGTGGTGCCATCGAAGGCGACTGCGACCTGCCGATCCGTCATGAAGGACAAACACCAGTTGGCCATGTCTGGCACGCAACCAAGGTCCAACAGTTGTCAGTGAAGGAGCTGCAGGTGCACCGAGTCGAAAAAGCCCTGTATGTCGACCGCAAGGACCGAGCACACAAGGCCCTCTGAGTGGGCACGCTCCACTATCTGTAGAAGGTGCTGGGCAGTGTCATAGACAGAATGGCCCTGTTGCCCCCCATATTGGTTAGGTGGCAGCCAATTCCTTGTGTTAGCAAGGTACTGTAGCTGGTTAGCTATTATCTTTTTGAGGAGTTTCCCAAGGGTCTCTTCGAGGGTGACGGGCTGGTATGACTGCGGCAAGAATGGGTCCTTCTTGTTTGGCTTCTGGAGCATTACCACCTTTGCCGCCCACCAGCACTCAGGGTGGTGCCCCAAGCGTAGACAGTCATTGAAAAGTGTGAGAATCTCATCAGGGTAAGTGTCCACCACCCATTTCAGGGGGCGGTAGCCTATTCCTGAGAGGCCCAGAGCCGACAGGTTGGATGTATCGGCCAGTGCCCCTGTAAGCTCCGTAAGGAGTATGGGCGGGGCAGCTGGTTGTGGTGGTGGCTGTGGGGTGATGGCTGCTGCCTGGGGTGGAGGGGGCCGCATAGAACTGCCGTTTGGCCATCCATATGCCTCTTTTGAAGGCTCTTCTTGCTGATGCTCACTGCAGGGGGGTGGTGGCCGTTGTAATGGCGGATAGTAGTGTCTTGCAGTGGGGTGACCACCATGGGACTTCCATTTTCATTGGCTTTGATAGGCGGGTGAACGGCTGAAGGGTGGCGACCATAGAATCGATGACTGCCTTGGCTTTGATGTCCAGGGTGTGGGTGTCATGCCCCAGGAGACTGAAGGCTAGTTCAAGGAGAGGGAATGCGATGTCGGTCCATTCCTCCTTGTCGGCTGGGAGTAGCCAGCATGTCTTTAGGACGGGAGGGGGGGGCCGAGATGGCACCGACCAGCGTAGGATGGCGTGGTCAGAGAGGGGTGATTGGTTGGATGAGGCCGAGTCTAAGATAGAGTCGGGGTTTACTGAGGGTGGGGCCCAAATCATGTCAATGGGGCACCGGCGGCGATTGCCATTGGGCCTTGAGTCAGAGTCAGGTAGGTGGGCAGGCACCAGGCCATGCCCATGAAAAAAGTCATCAAGGGGTTGTGCCCCCAAGTCATCCCGTTGTGGGACAGTGAATTCGGACCACGTGTGGTGGCGATGGTTGAAGTCGCCCACCATGAGTAGAGTGGTGGCTAGCACTGGGGGAGTGAGAATAGAAATGACTCACCTGGGTACTGGGGGAGGGCATTCTCTCGGTCCGGGGGGTGCATGCCATAGTAGTTGCACACCTGGAGGGTGAGTTGGGCTTGTACCTCTATTGTCAGTACATCGGTGCCATAGGATGCGGCTCCGAGGATTGACCAGGCAGTGGGGGGGAGGGCTCTGGATACATATGTGACTACCCGAGGGCGGACCTCTGGTGGTAGTACTGGTGTGTAGCCTGGGATGTTGGGGACGTTGAGGACCGGGGTGCTGGTCAGGTCGGTGATAGATGGCTGCAGGCCTATTTGGTACCAAGGTGGTTCCTGGATAAGAATTAGGTGCGGGGGGGAGGGGTCAGTTGTAAGGACAGGGATTAGGGAATGTATTGCCACTAAGGAGCGGGTGGCGTTCCACTGCATGACTGAGATTGTCTCTATCATATTTCCTCCATCTGGTCGTTGGTAGGGTCAGTGGCAAGGGCCTCTTCAATTTGGTGATACCGCCTTTTCTTGGGGCATGTCGGCAGGGTGGCGGGGTGGTCGCCTTTGCAGTTATTGCAGAGGTGGGGGTGGGGACATGTGTCGCCTTCGGGAACTGCGTCTGTGGCGCAGTGGGCGCACATTTTGCGATGATTGCGGGTCAAGTGGGCACCCGCGCACTCTGCGCAACAGGGTTGGGCTCGGCAGCCTTTGGTTCCGTGACCGAGGCCCTGGCACCACTCACACTGGGTGAGGGTTGGGTGGACTGGTGGGACCGAAAGCCGGAGGGCGGCCCTGAACATCCAGATGCGCAGCCTCTTGAGAAGGCGCTCGCAGATGGACCTGTCAGGGTTGACAAAGGAGAAAACCACTGGGCACCTGTCGAGCATCGGCAGGTGGTCCTCCGTGGCGGTGAAGTGGGGGTTGACTACAAAGTCGAGGTTGCGGAGTGCCGGGTTGTGCCAGATTTCGGCCATGAGGGCTTTCTCGGTGATGGTGTGTCCGTTCTGGCCGAACAGGAAGTCCTTGCATGGCACCATGGAGATGTGTAGGGCGGACCAGGGGCGGACTCTGGAGGGGGTCAGGGAGAAGGCAGCTGGGATGTTAATTCCCGCCGTGATGCACTCTGTGCGCATGTGGGAGGCATAAGCCACAGAGTGGTGATCAATGATTGTTTCTGTAGTCGGATTGGCCAAGGAGGGGCGTGCCACAAATGTGGTCACGATGTTCCCCTTTACGTTGTAGGAAGAGGACAAGACCAGGACTTGGTCTGCAGTGGGGAGGGAGGCGAAGAACTCATGGGCTGTCTTTGTCAGGGCCATCACTGACTTTTGGTTCTCAGCCCGTATGCTGACTGTTGGGGTTAGGACCAAGGTTGGGTCCTTGGCATACATGGTGGGGGGTGGGGGCACCTTCCTCTGGCGCTTCTTCTTCTTCTGCACTGGGTTGATGACCGCTCTGGTGGCCGGGGCCACTGGGGTTGGGTTGGTCGCTGTTGGGGGGGCCGCTGCTGCTGCGACTTGCACGTAGGAGGTGGGGGCGGCCTGGGGGGCTGCCTGTGGGGCCGGTTGTTGTGGTTGTTGTTGCTGTTGGCGCTGGGCGGGCCTAGAGCTGATGGAAGACATCTGACGTGAAATAGAAGCCACATCAGTTGTCAGGCACTTGACTGCATCAGTCAGTGCCCTCATTTCTGGGGTCATGGGGGCGGTGCCGGGGGTCCCGGTGGTGGCTGGGGCCCTTTGGGGGGGGCGAGCTGGGGCGAAGGGTTCCGGGAGGGCGATTACCACCCCCTCCCTCGCGAAGTTGTAGGCCATCACTGCGTTGCGGTGGATGATGTTGTCGGGGTATGTCCTGTCTTGCTTGATGTTGGCCAGTGTCAGTTGGACATTCCAGAGGAGGTCTCCCACAAACTGCACTGCCTTGATGTTGATCATCTTGGTAGTGGTGTTCCTGGTTTGCTGATCGAAGTCGTCCAGGGTGCGGGTAAGGGAGTACATGAACCCTGCTGTGTGCTGTTCATGTTGTTGGGCTGGGGGTCCTCTTGGGTGAGGGGCGACATGGCGGCTGAGGAGCGTTTCCGCCCGAGGCTTGCACCTCCCACCTGTTGCAGGGGGGTATGGGGGTCAACCGCCATTGCTGGGGCTGTCTCACCTGTTTCGATAGAGCCATGGGTCGATCCTACCGAGGCGGCTGGGGAGCCGACTCGGGATGCCGCCCTTGATTCTGCATGCACTTGGGCGGTGAAGTCATAGGCCGATATCAGTTGGGAGTCGCCAATGGCTGGGGAGGGGGCCAGGACGTCTGGTGAGGACGTTGGTTCTTGGGGGGGGTTGGGGGTGGGGGTGGTGGGGGCGGCCGTTCCGTGCCTTGCGGCAGCGGCGGCGCCAGCGGAGGCCCAGTTGGCGGCCATCCTAGCGACCCGGTCTGGATCGGCATTGGTCGATGTAGCGGGTGGGGGTTGGTTCATGTTGTTTGACGGAGAGTATTCCGGTAATTGCCTGGGTTCGACATGGGGGAGTTTTAGCTGCCTGCACTAGTCGATGGTGGTGGTTACTGGTCAAGAAGGATGTGCAACCGGTCCCTGCATACACTCATCCCCCATGGACGGATCCTCTGGCATTTATGAATGGAAGAGTCTCGTTTGCCACTCCTATCACTCCGGTCAGCATGGACACCTGCGAGGAATTTGCAGCCACCACGCGCTCCCTGAGTACCCTCCCCCACCTCCAGGTCTTCACCGATGGCTCATGCATGGGCTCGAAATCTGGATCAGCCGTTTGCACCATGCAAGGCCCCATACGCCTTAAATCCTGCCGGCTCGCCTCCCCCACATGCGCCACCGCCACAGACATGGAGATCTTCTCTCTTACCTCCGCACCCACATGGGCCACACACCACCTACGAGACCTTCTGCTGGTCACATCCAACATCTTCTTTCTGTCAGATTCGCTGACAGCACTTCACCTTATCTGCACATGGGCGCCAGTTCCAGGCGCTCACCTCCTCCACCAATGGAAGGCTGGAGTCCAGACTTTCATGGACTCATACCCGGATCTTGCCATTCACTTCATCTGGTGCCTGGGTCACTCAGACATCCCCAGCAATGAATGGGCAGACAGCGAGGCAAAGTTTGCCACAAATCTACCCCCATCTTCCCTCGCACCCTCCACCTCTGCACTGAAAGAGGCCGCCGTAAACACCCTCATGGAACAATGGTCCCTCTCACTTGCCCACCCACTTGCCTTGACCGCTGATAAGTACCTAGCAGTCAACGGTGCCCCCTCCCACCGACCGCACAAACTCTTGACGCACTCGGTTGACCACCCCCGTCAAGAGCTCTCTGCAGTCGCTCAGACACTCTGCCATGCTGGTCCCTACAGGGGCTACTGGCTGAGCTTTGACTCAGCCTACCGGCGAAGGCATGGTTTGATCTCACACTGCCAATGGCACAACCACCCCCCTGTTACAATTTTCCTTTACTTTCCTCTACTGCGCTGACTCACTTCCCATTCGTCATCATCAGTCAGCGCAACTCCCCCATTTCTCTACCTTACTCATCCTTATTCGCCTTGCGCCATAAGACGCCATGATGACGCCGTATTGCACCATCATGACGTGCTTTACTTACTGATAGCCCTACTTGTATTACCAAGGCATTCCTTGGGTTTCCATGACCTTCCACAGTCTGGTAAACTACCCTACACAGGCTGCTACAGTAGTAAACACATAGAGTAGCATATAAGCATGTAACTTCCGTAGCACAAGCCCTAAGCTTGTGCTCTTTGTTCATACAAGCCCATTATCTGCTACCACCAGTCTACTGAGTGCCTCTTGGCCATTAGTCGCTTCGTTGTAACCCGACTCGCTATAAGAAGCCTACCACGCCCACATCGCCGATCAGGAAGCCCATCGCCGATCCCCCTCGACTTACGACATCTAGGAAGCCCCGTTGCTGTACCATCAGACCAGACGATCAGGAAGCCCCGATGTCGATCATCGCATAACTGTTGAGCTTAACACCCCCCTGGCCAGCCCAGTCCACTGCCCATGTACTGGGCAGGTGCCGCACTTTCTGGCCATGGATTCGCAAGGTATGGCCACCCCATGACCCACTCCCAACCCACCACACCGAATGGGCTGATGAAAACCACCTCCAGGTCCTGCGCTGCTGGTTGAAACTAACAGGGCACCTGAACCGCATCTCCGACCGAACCTCAGCCTCCATATGCCTGGCCTTTGCCACAATGGAGCTCGCAGGTCACCCGACCGATGAAGATATGGACTTGGACATCCTATGGGAATACATGAGTCGTATGCTTGGACCCCGCCCCCAGGACCCGGACCCAGCTCTCTTGGAGCTTTCAGGTGCGCTTCCTCCCTTTTCCTCTACTCAGTGACTGCCTTTCGGACTCTCCCTCATATGTCCCGGCCGGCGCTCTCACCCTCCCCTTCCCAATTCTAAGTTACCCCCATTACCTGCCCTCATCCACTTGGTTTTGTCATAGCAATATGTATTCCTCCCTCCTTCTTTCCCTTCACTAATAGGGGCCCTCCCCACATTGGCACCCTTTGGGGAGCAGGGCCCCCACCCAGTTTTGTGCGTTGTGTGATGATGGGTGCCTCCGTTGTTATGTAGTTAGGGCCCCCCCTTCAGGGGGGCAGCTTGTAATTATGTAATACTGAAGGAATAATAATAAATTTAAAAAAAGGCCAGAACAGACACACCATCACCGAGAAGGCCCTCATGGCCGAAATCCAGCACAACCTGGCACTCCACAACCTTGACTTTGTTGTCACCCCACACTTCACCACCACTGAGGACCACCTGCCGATGCTCAACAGGTGCCCAGTGGTCTTCTCCTTCGTTGACCCTGACGGTTCCATCTGTGAGTGCCTCCTCAAGAGGCCACACATCTGGATGTTCGGATCCGCCCTCCGACTCTCAGTCCCACCCGTTCGTCCCACCCTCACCCAATGTGAGCAGTGCCAGGGCCTCGGCCATGGGACCAAGGGCTGCCGTGCCCAACCCTGCTGCACTGACTGTGCAGGTGCCCACCTGACCCACAATCACCGTAAATTGTGTGCCCACTGCGCAACTGATGCAGTGCCAGAAGGCGACACATGTCCCCACCCCCGCCTCTTTTTATTTTATTTTATTATTCCTGCAGTATTACATAATTACAAGCTGCCCCCCCGAAGGGGGGGCCCTAACTACATAACAACAGAGGCGCCCGTCATTGCACATTGCACAAAACTGGGTGGGGGCTCTGCTCCCCGAAGGGAGCTGAAGTGTGAAGAGCCCCTTTTTAATAAAGGGAAAGAGAGAAGGAGGGATACATATCGCTATGAACCAACCAAGCGGATAAGGGCAGGTTAAAGTAAGAAGCTTAGAAATGGAAAGGGAGGGCAAGAGCGCCAGCCAGGACATATTCAAGGGAATTTGAAAGGCAGACGCTAATCAAGAGGAAAGGGAGGAAGTGTACCTGATAGCTCCAAAAGGGCTGGGTCCGAGTCCTGGGTTCGGTGTCTGAGCATACAATGCATGTAGTCCCATAGGAGGTCCAGGTCCATATCCTTGTTGGTTGGGTGTCCATCGAGGTCCATTGCGGCAAAAGATAGCTGGATGGTGCCTGTGGCACAGTCTGAGAGGCAGTTTAGGTGCCCTGTTAGCTTTAGCCATTGGCGCAAAACTGGGAGACAGTTTTCGTCAGCCCATTCTGAGTGGTGGACTGGGAGAGGGTCTCATGGTGGCCATACTTGTCGTATCCACAAGTGGAAGGTACTGCAGCTGCTGAGAATGTGAGCAGTCGACTGGGCAGGCCATGGGGGGTGGTTGTGCCACCTGCAGTGGGAGATCAGGCTGTGTCATCGCCAGTAGGCCGAGTCAAAGCTCAGCCAGTACCCCCTGTAGGGACCAGCACAGCAGAGAACCTGAGCTACTGCAGAGAGCTCACTTTGTGGGTGGTCGACCGAATGCATGAGCAGCTTTCGAGGTCGGTGGGATGGGGTGCTGTGTACTGCCAGGTATTTGTCGGCAGTTGAGGCGAGGGGGCAGGTGAGTGAGAAAGTCCATCGGTCCATGAGCGTGCAAACGGCGGCTTCTTTTAGGGCAGAGGTGGATGGCTTTAAGTTGGAAGGGGGGAGCTTGGTCACCAGTTTCACTTCTGTGTCAGCCCATTCATTGCCGGGGATGTCCGAGTGTCTGGGGCACCACACAAAATGAACAGTGAGCTGGGGGAACAAGTCCAGCAGGGTCTCCACTCTGGCTTTCCAGATGTGTAGGAGGTGGGCACCAGGGGCAGTGGCCCACGTACGGAAAAGGTGGAGGGCAGTCAGTGAATCAGAGAGGAAGAAGACATCTGATGCGACATGTAGTTGTGCCAGGAGGCGGTGCACTACCCAGCATGGGGCCATGGCAAGGGAAAATTCCTCAGCGTCCATTGCTGTAGCACAGGTGGGGGATTCCAGTCGTCATGACCGGAGTCAGGTGTGGCCTAGCATAGCGCAGATAGCTGAGCCCGACTTATTGTCAATGCAGGAGCTGTCTGTGAATACCTGGACATGGGGGGTGGTGCCGAGTTGGCATGTGGCCATTATGAAGGACTTTCATGTGTCAGCACTAACTGGGGTGGCGGGGGTGGTGAAGTGGACTCGGCCTTGTGTGAAGGCCAATAGGTCCGTCCAAGGGGGATGCGTGTATGCAGGGACTTGTTGAACCCAAGGGGCTTGGACCTGCAAAGAAAGGGAGAAAGGTCTGTTAGCTACATTTTTAAATAATTTACAGCCAATAGAGTGGGGGGTGCGCCAGAGGCACAGGGAATGAGTCGTCTTTATATATTTGAAATAGAAAGAGAGGGGGGGAACGGAGCAAAGAAAATTTGTGGAATGGGGGGAGGCACCCTTAAAGATGCCTAGAATCCAGCAGCATGCCATGTTTTGTACAGCCTGCAGGTGGTTTACCAGAGTTTTTTGGCAGCTGCCATGATACCAGACTGGTGCTCCCCATGACAGGACTGAGCGTACACAGGAGGTGTAAAGGCAGTGGAGGAGGAGGGCCGAGATACCATGTTGGGTGTTGCCTAAAATGCAGAGGGCAGCGAGTGTGGAGAGCCCTTTGGAGCGCATACGCTCTACATGGGGCTTGAAGGAGAGGCCTGGGTCCCACCATATTCCCAACCACCACAGTGGGATTGAGGGGCAGATTAGGGTGTTGGGGTCTACCTGAACCCTGGCGGTGTCCCAGCCTTGGTAGCCGATGCATCGTCGGGGGGGGGTGAAAGTGAAGGCACTCCGTCTTGGTGGCTTCAATGTTGAGACCGATGGTGCTGAAGAGGGTGTTGAGTTGATGGTAGGCGCAGGTGAGGGCACGGCAGTTGGATGCCACTGAGGGTCCTATGCATATTAGTAAGTGGTCATCAACATATGCTAAGGCGGTAGTGCCGGCTTGGTGGAAGTGCTGGAGGACTATGCCTGCAAAGATCGTTGACAGAATGGGGGACACCGGCGATCCTGGGGGGTGCCTAGGTCGGGTTTCTGGGTGGTTGGGAGGGTGGTGCCATCGAAAGCTATGGCAACCTGCCGATCCATCATGAAGGACAAGCACCAGTCTGCCATGTCAGGTGGGCACTGGAGGTCCAGCAATTGTTGGTGGAGGAGTTGCGGGTGGACCGAGTCGAAGAAGCCCTGTATGTCGACTGCTAGGACTGAGCATACACGGCCCTCTGCGTGGGCACGCTCTGTAATCTGCAGGAGGTGTTGGGCGGTGTCATAGACTGAGTGTCCTTGACGTCCCCCATATTGGTTAGGTGGCAGCCAGTCCCGTGTGTTAGCAAGGAACTGGAGCCAGTTAGCTATGATCTTTTCGAGGAGTTTCCCTAGGGTCTCCTCGAGGGTGATGGGCCAATAGGATCTCGGCGAGAACAGGTCCTTCTTGTTAGGCTTCCATAGCATTACCACTTTTGCCGCCCGCCAGCACTTGGGGTGGTGCCCCATGCACAGGCAGTCATTGAAAAGGGTAAGGATCTCTTCAGGGTAAGTGTCTACCACCCATTTTAGTGGGCAGTAGCCGATTCCTGAGAGGCCTGGAGCCGACAAGTTGGAGGTATCGGCCAGTGCCCCCATAAGCTCTGCAAGGAGTATGGGTGGGGCAGCTGGTTGGGGGGGGGGTGGTGGTGTGATGACCGCTACCAGGGGTGGGGGGGGCATGAAGAAGGTCGTGTGGAAAAGCTCACCTTTCTCATCGTCCGATTGGGTGAAGGTGCCATCACTCCTTTTCAGTGATGGTATAGGTGTAGGTCAGTTGCCGAGGCCGCATTTGGCCCAGCCCCAAATGTTGGAGGCATCTGCAGCGTCGGCTTGGTCGGCATAGAAGTGCCGCTTGGCCGCTTGCACGCCTTGTTTGAAAGCATGGCGGGTTGCTGATCACTGAAGGGGGGTGGTGGCTATTGATATTGCCTGGAGGAGTGATTTACATGTTGGGGTCCACCAGGGGACCTTGGTCTTGGATGGCTTGGTGAGTCGGGTGAAGGGGGCGAGGGCGGCGGTCATGGAGTCGACCACTGCCTGCACTTTGCCGTCCAGGGTCGGGAATAGGTTACCACCCCCTTAAATGGGTGGTGGAAGCTTACCCTGATGAGATTCTCTCGCTTTTCAACGACTGTCTTCACTTGGGGCACCACCCTGAGTGCTGGCAGGTGGCAAATGTTAAGCTCAACGGTTACGCGGTGATCGACGTCGGGGTTTCCTGATCGTCAGGACTGATGGTTACGGCAACGGGGCTTCCTAGATGTCGTAAGTCGAAGGTGATCATCAATGGGGCTTCCTGATCGGCGATGTGGACGCGAGGTGCTTCTTAGCAGAGTCGGGTTACGACAAAGTGACTAATGGCCAAGTGGCGCACAGTAGACTGGTGGTAGCAGATAATGGGCTTGTATGAACAAAGAGCACAAGCTTAGGGCTTGTGCTACTGAAGTTACATGCTTATATGCTACTCTATGTGTTTGCTACTGTAGCGACTTGGTTAGGTATGTTTTCCAGACAAAGGAAGGTCATGGAAACTCAAGGAAGGCCTTGGTAATACAAGTACGGTGATCAGTAAGCAAAGCACGTCATGATGGTGCAATAAGGCGTCATCATGGCATCTTATGGTGCAAGGCGAATAAGGATGAGTAAGGTAGAGGAATGGGGGAGTTGCGCTGACTGATGATGACGAAGAGGAAGTGAGTCAGCGCAATAAAGGGAAAGTAAAGGAAAATTGTAACAGCAAAGGTGGTGATGCTCTGGAAGCCCAACAAGAAGGACCCTTTTTCGCTGCATTCATACCAGCCCATCACCCTCAAGGAGACCCTAGGGAAACTCCTCGAAAAGATAATAGCTAACCGGCTCCAGTTCCTCGCTAACACATGGGATTGGCTGCCACCTAACCAATATGGGGGGTGTCAAGGCCATTCGGTCTATGACACTGCCCAACACCTCTTACAGATTGCGGAGCATGCCCACTCGGAGGGCCTCATCTGTTCGATCCTAGCAGTCAACATTCAGGGTTTTTTCGACTCGGTGCATCCCCAACTCCTCCACTGGCAATTGTTGGAACTCAGTTGCACACCAGACATGGCCAACTGGTGTTTATCCTTCATGATGGACTGACAGGTCACTGTTGCCTTTGATGGCACCACTCTCCCAACTGCACCAAAACCCGACTTCGGCACCCCTCAAGGATCGCCAGTCTCCCCCATCCTGTCGACAATATTTGCAGGCATGGTCCTCTGGCGCTTTCACCAAGCCGGCACCACTGCCTTAGCATATGTTGACAACCATTTACTAATTTGTGTAGGTCCCTCAGTGGCATCCAACTGCCGCGCTCTTGCCTGCGCCTACCACCAACTTGACACACTCTTCAGCACCATTGGTCTCAACATCGAAGCTGCCAAGACAGAGTACCTCCACTTCCACCCCCCTCGGCAACGCACCGGCTATGACGGCTGGGACACCGCCAGTGTCCAGGTCGACCCCGACACCCTGATCTGCCCCTCAATCCCACTGTGGTGGTTGGGGATTTGGTGGGATCCAGGCCTCTCCTTCAAGCCTCACATTGAGCGCATGCACTCCAAGGGGCTCTCCACACTAGCTGCCCTCCGCGTCCTGGGCAACACCCAACGTGGCATCTCAGCCCTCCTCCTCTGCCACCTCTATACCTCCTGTGTCCGCTCCATCCTGTCATGGGGGGCGCCAGTATGGTATCACGGCTGCCACCAAAAAACCCTGGTAAACTGCCTCCAGGCCATCCAAAACATGGCTTGCCACTGGATTCTAGGTGTCTTCAAAGGTGCCCCCCCCCATTCCACTAATTTCCTTTGCTCCATTCCCCCTCTCTCTTTCTATTTCAAATATATAAAGACTACCCATTCCCTGTGCCTCTGGTGCACCCCCCACTCCATTGGCCGGAAATTATTTAAAAACATAGCTAATAGACCTTTCTCCCTTTCTCTGCAGGTCCGAGCCCCTTGGGTTCAACAGGTCCCCGCATACATGCATCCCCCATGGACAGATCCTCTGGCCTTTACTCAGGGCCATGTCCACTTTACCACCCCCACCACCCTGGTTAGCACTGACACCTGAAAATCATTTGTAACTGCTGCATGCCAACTCGGCCTCACCCCCCACATCCAGGTATTCACTGACGGCTCCCACATTGACAATAAGTTGGGCTCGGCCATCTGCGCTATGCTTGGCCATACTTGACTCTGGTCTCACCGACTGGAGTCCCCCACCTGTGCCACAGCCACAGACACCGAGGAATTCTCCCTCGCCATGGCCCCGGGCTGGGTAGTGTTAAGCTCAACGGTTACACGGTGATCGACATCAGGGCTTCCTGATCGTCAGAACTGATGGTATGGCAACGGGGCTTCCTAGATGTCGTAAGTCAAAGGTGATCGTCGGAGGGGCTTCCTGATCGGCGATGTGGGCGCGGTAGGCTTCTATACTGAGTCGGGTTACGACAAGGCGACTAGTGGTCAAGAGACACACAGTAGGCGAGCGATAGCAGATAATGGGCTTGTATGAACAAAGAGCACAAGCTTAGGGCTTGTGCTACTGAAGTTACATGCTTATATGCTATTCTATGTGTTTGCTACTGTAGCAACTTGGTTAGGTATGTTTACCAGACTATGGAAGGTCATGGAAACTCAAGGACGGCCTTGGTAATACAAGTACGGTGGTCAGTAAGCAAAGCACGTCATGATGGTGCAATAAGGCGTCATCATGGCGTCTTATGGTGCAAGGTGGATAAAGATGAGTAAGGTAGAGAAATGGGGGAGTTGCGCTGACTGATGATGACGAAGAGGAAGTGAGTCAGCGCAATAGAGAAGGTAAAGGAAAATTGTAACAGGTAGCACACCACCTCCCAGCGCAACTGCGCATCACATCAGACATTTTCTTTTTGTCCGATTCACTGACCACCCTCCACCTTTTCCGCACATGGGTTGCTGCCCCTGGTGCCCACCTCCTCCACATCTGGAAAGTGGGTGTGGAGACTCTGCTGGACTTGTACCCCCAGCTCACCGTTCATTTTGTATGGTGCCCCAGTCACTTGGACATCCCTGGCAATGAATGGGCTGACACAGAAGCGAAGCTGGCAATGGAGCTCCCCCCATCCGACCTCAAACCCTCCACCTCCATGCTAAAAGAGGTCGCTGTCTGCACCCTCATGGAGCGGTGGACATTCTCGCTTGCCCACCCCCTCGCCTCAATCGCTGACAAATACTTGGCAGTACATGGCCTCCCCTCTCACCGACCTCAAAAGCTGCTCATGCATTCGGTTGACCACCCACACAACGAGCTATCTGCAGTCACACAGGTCCTCTTCCATGCCAGTCCCTATGGGGGTTACTGGCTGAGTTTTGACTCAGCCTACTGATGCAGGCATGGCCTGATCTCGCATTGCAGGTGGCACAACCACCCCCCCTGGCCCATGAAGTTGACCGCCCACATCCTTGGCGGCTGCAGTACTTTCCACTCATGGATACAACATGTGTGGCCACCTCGGGACCCTCTCCCAGTCCACCACTCAGAGTGGGCTGATGAAAACTGCCTCCCAGTTTTGTTTTTTTTTAAATTTTTTAAATTTTTTAAATTTTATTATTCCTGCAGTATTACATAATTACAAGCCGCCCCCCCGAAGGGGGGGCCCTAACTACATAACAATGGAGGCGCCTGTCATTGCACATCGCACAAAACTGGGCGGGGGCTCTGCTCCCCAAAGGGTGCTGGTGTGTGTAGAGCCCCTATTTAGTAAGAAAAACCAGAGAAGGAGGGATACATATTGCTACGAAAAAACCATGTGGGTAAGGGCAGGTAACAGTAAGAAGCTTAGAAGTGGAAAGGGGAGGTGAGAGCGCTGGCCGAGACATATCCAGAGGAATCCAAAGGGCAGGCACTATTCAAGCGGAAAGGGGGGAAGCGTACCTGATAGCTCCAAAAGGGCTGGGTCCAAGTCCCGAGTTTGAGGTCCAAGCATATGATGCATGTATTCCCGTAGGAGGTCCAGGTCCATATCTTCATTGGTAGGGTGGCCATCGAGGTCCATCGTGGCAAAGGAAAGCCTGATGGCGCCTGCGGCACGGTCTGAGAGGCAGTTCAGGTGTCCCGTTAGCTTGAGCCAATGGCGCAGAACTGGGAGGCGGTTTTCATCGGCCCACTCTGAGTGGTGGACTGGGAGAGGGTCCCGAGGTGGCCACATGCGCCATATCCATGGGTGGAAGGTGCTACAGCCGCCCAGGATGTGGGTGGTCGACTGTGTGGGCATCCTTCTTGACCAGTAACCACCACCATCAACTAGTGTGGGCAGCTAAAACTCCCCCATGTTGAACCACAGTGATTACTGGAATGCACTCCATCACACTCGACCCACCATCTCCTCATCCTCATCGGCTAGTCTAGCCGCTGCAAGAGCCACCGAAGCTGCCTCCAACCAGTCGGCTGAAGCTGTCGCCACCGCCATGCACGAGACGACCCCCACCCCATACTCTCAAAACCCACTCTTGGCCCCGACCTCCTCCCCAGATGTCCTCGCACCCTCCCCCGCCATAGGCGACTCCCAACTGGTGTCAGCATACGACTTCACCACCCAAGTGCATTTGGAGTCAAGACAAGCATCCCGAGCCGGCTCCCCAGCTGCCTCGGTAGGGTCGAACCACGGCTCCAACGAATTTGGCAAGACGGCCCCAGCAATGGTGGTCGACCCCCACACCCCCCCACAACAGGTGGGAGGCGCAAGCCTCAGGCGAAAACGCTCCTCAGCTGCCATGTCGCCTCTCACCCCGAGAGGACCCCCAGCCCAACAACATGAACAGCACACCTCAGGGTTCATGCACTCCCTCTCCCATGCCCTGGACAACTTCGACAAGGAGACAGTGGATGCCACCACTGAAACAATCGACATCAATGCAGCACAGTTTGTGGGTGACCTCCTCTGGAATGTACAACAGACACTGTCCAAGATTGCTCAGGAAAGGACAGACTCCCAACACATCATCTACCGCAACATGGTGATGGCCTACAACTTTGCGAGGGAGGGGACAGAAATCGTCCTCCCGGAACCCTTCGCCCCAGCTCGCCCCCCCCAAAGGGCCCCGGTCACCACTGGGACCCCAGGCACCGCCCCTGTGACCCCAGAAATGAGGGCACTGACTGATGCAGTCAAGCACCTGACTACTGATGTGGCTTCAATCTCATGTCAGATGGCCTCTATCAGCTCTAGGCCTGCCCAACAACAACAACAGCAACAACAACAGCAACCCGCCCCCCAGGCGACCATCACGGCCGCCCCCACCTCCTATGCACAAGTGGCAGCATCAGCGGCCCCCCTGACAACCGCCAACCCTACTCCAGTGGCCCCAGCCGCTGGAGCGGTCATCAACCCAACACAGAAGAAAAAGAAGTGCACACATAAGGTGCCCCCGCCACCCACAATGTATGCCAAGGACCTGACCTTGGTCCTCACCCCCACTGTCGGCATTCGTGCCGAAAACCAGAAATCCATGATGGCCCTCACTAAAGTGTCACATGAGTTTTTTGCCTCCCTCCCCACCACAGATCACATCCCGGTCCTTTCCTCTTTGTTCAATGTGAAGGGAAACATCATGACATCATTTGCGGCATGACCACCCTCGGCTAACCCAACCACGGAAACGATAATTGATCATCACTCTGCAGCATATGCCACCCATATGCGCACAGAGTGCATTGCAGCAGGAATCACCATCCCGTCTGCTTTTTCCCTAACCCCCTCCAGAGTCCGCCCCAGGTCCACACTGCGCATCTCCATGGTGCCATGCAAGGACTTCTTGTTCGGCCAAAACGGACACACCATCACCAACAAGGCCCTCTTGGCTGAAATCCGGCACAACCCGGCACTCCTCAACCTCGACTTCGTAGTTACCCCCCACTTCACCGCCACTGAAGACCACTTACCATCACTAGATAGGTGCCCTGTGGCATTCTCCTTCATCGACCCCAATGGCTCCATCCGTGAGCGCCTCCTCAAGAGGCCACACATATGGATGTTCGGCTCCACCCTCCAGCTCTCAGTCCCTCCCATCCGCCCCACCCTCACCCAGTGTGAGCGATGCCAGGGCCTCGGCCACGGAACCAAGGGCTGCCGAGCTCAACCATGCTGTGCTGACTGTGTGGGTGCCCACCTGACCCACAATCACCACAAGTCATGCGCCCACTGTACCACAGACGCAGTACCCGAAGGCGACACATGTCCTCACCTGTGCCAATGCAGCAACTGCAAAGGCGACCACCCCACCACCCTGCCGACGTGCCCAAAGAAGAGGCGCTACTGCCAAATCATAGAGGCCCTCGATGCCGACCCCATCAATGAACAGATGGAGGAAATATGATTGAGACACTCTCAATCTTACAGTGGAACGCTGCTCGCTCACTAGCGGCGATACATTCCCTTATTCCCATCCTCACAACTGACCCCTCCCCCCCGCACTTGATCCTCATACAGGAACCGCCCTGGTACCAAATAGGGCTGCAACCATCACTCACCGACCCGACTGGCATCCTGGTCCTCAACATCCCAACAATCCCAGGATATATACCTGTTCTACCCCCAGGGGCACGCCCCCAGGTAGTAACATATGTATCCAGGGCCCTCCCCCCAACCTCATGGTCGATACTCAGAGCCGCCTCCCATGGCACTGACGTACTGACGGTGGAGATTCGATCCCAACTCACCCTCCGGGTGTGCAACTATTACGGCATGCACCCCCTGGACCACAAGAACGCCTCCCCCCAGTACCCAGGTGAGTCCTTCCTATTTTCTCTCCCCTCAGTGCTCACCACCACTCTACTTGTGGCGGGTGACTTCAACCGTTGCCACCACACATGGTCCGAATTCCCCATCCCACGATGAGATGACCTGGGGGCACAACCCCTCAACAATTTCTTTTGTGGGCACAGCCTAGCCCCTGCCCATCTTCCTGACTCTGACTCTTGGCCCGACAGTAATTGCCATCAGTGTCCCATTGACATGATCTGGGCCCCACCTGCGGTCAACCCCGACCCTATTTTAGATTCGGCCACCTCCAACCCCTCCCCTTTGTCCGACCACGCAATCCTACAGTGGTCACTGCCATTTCGGCCCCCCGCTCTGGTCCTAAAGACCCGCCAGCTGCTCCCAGCCGACAAGGAAGAATGGACCGACATAGCCTTCCCCCTCCTCAATTCAGCCTTCCGACTACCAGGGCTCGACACCCATTCACTGGACATTAAGGCTAAGGCGGTCATCAACTCTATGGTCGCCACCCTACAACCATTCACCCGCCTATTGAAACCATCAAAAATGGAAGTCCCATGGTGGTCACCCCACTGCAAGACCCTCCTCTCCGCTATCCAGACGGCCACCACCCCCCTCCAGCGATCATCAGCTCAACGCGCCTTCAAAAGGGGAGTCAGAACTGCCAAACGACAGTTCTACGCTGACCAGGCAGCAGAAGCGGATGCCTCCAACATCTGGAACTGGGCCAAACGTGGCCTTGGGAACCGACCAACCCCCATCCCCTCACTCAAAAAACGAGATGGATCCTTCACACAGACGGACAATGAGAAAGGTGAGCTATTCCACAAAACTTTCTTTATGCCCCCCCCACCCCAGGCAGCGGCCACCACCCCACCACCACCACCTCAACCAGCTGCCCCACCTATACTCCTCACAGAGCTAACAGGGGCACTGTCCAACACCTCCAACTTGTCAGCTCCGGGCCTCTCAGGGATAGGCTACCGACCCCTTAAATGGGTGGTAGATGCGTACCCCGATGAGATTCTCTCACTTTTCAATGACTGCCTCCGCTTAGGACACCATCCCGAGTGTTGGCAGGCAGCAAAAGTAGTGATGCTCTGGAAGCCTAACAAGAAGGACCCGTTCTCACCGCACTCTTACCGGCCCATCACCCTCGAGGAGACCCTAGGGAAACTCCTCAAAAAGATAATTGCTAACCGGCTCCAGTTCCTCGCCAACACGTGGGACTGGTTGCCACCCAACCAATACAGGGGGTGCCAAGGCCACTCGGTCTATATTAAATAAATATAATGAACGCACTAAATATAAAGATGGTCATATGAACATCCATCTTACTAAGTGAATGATAACGCAACGATAACACCATACGATAAGAGCTATGATAGTTATAGTATATGTAGCTCATGGTAGATGTATATAAGGAGAGCTGGTCTCTACCATGAAATACATCGGTTTACACTGATAACCCACCTTGACCTGACTACTACCACCGCACCTCATCGTCTACCACAACGTGTGTAGATTTTAAGAGGTTATGAGCCTTGACTCTATAACTAACGAAACGATTAACAAAATAAACATCCTCACATAACGAAAATATGTCTGACAGACAGAAACCTAACACTCGTGAGCAAACACGTTTGCAAAAATTATCAGGATTACAAATAATAGCTAACGAACTAAAAATAACATATACACAGTCATCTACTATCGAAGAACTCGAAGAAAAGATCCAAAAAGCTAAAGATAGCAAAAGGTTAGTCAACCTTATAATACAATGTAACCTATGACAAATACCCATTAACAGAACAGAACAGCAAATACAAGACAGAATTACCAGGTACGATAATTCTAACAAAGACGAAAAATTACAAATAAAAGCTGACTATAAAATGGAACAAATGAATCACGCTAAAGATTTAGGAATATCTGACCAAGGAAAATCATCCTAAATCAGGTATCGAATCAGTACATATTTGGGTATATCAGATCCAAAAGAAAAAGAACAATTTAAAATTGATAACCCTTATATTAAGCCAGAAGATGATAAAAAAGAAGACGAAGAAAATATAAAAGAAGATAACAAAGAACAAACTGAAGAATCCAAAAATAACACATCATGTGAGCCATCAGAACCATCTGATCCTGACAATTCAGATGCTAACAATACCGAGGAAGATGAACCGAGTATGGCAACTAAACTCGTGGAACTCCAGAAATTCTTCGACGGAATTGAGAAACTCGATGGGCACAGAAACTACAAACTCTGGAATTACAGAGTCTGAAGTGCAATCGAGAGTGCAGGTTACAGTAACCTGCTCATTAACTCCCCAGGAACTGGAGAGGCTGGTATATCAAGCGCTTTATATAATGGCATTATGTGCACTATGCCCGACAAAATACTGGCTTATTATCTTAATTTCTCTAAAGATATTCCAGCGTTACTCAAAGCGCTTGACAGATGATATAATGTCCAGACAACAATTACAAAGGGCTTTAATGAGGCTGCCCTTTTTGATATCAGAGGTCATGTCAGCCATTTTGATGGAACACTCGATAACCTCAGCAATAAATACAAGGAACTAATAGCCCAAGGGGTAAAAGTTTCAGAGTTGACATATATATCGGCCATTACGAGGGCAATGCCTGAACAATATCAATATGTACTCACGCAGAGTGAGTTATACATTAAAACAATTAACGAAACAAATCCGGACAAAGATGAAATTGAACTAACCCCTCAATTCTTACTAATGGCATTGAGAAACACCTTCGAGGGGTGGCGTAAAAACCATCAAAGAACAGGAGCGGCGGCTAACCACCTGCCCAAGGATGAGCGGAATCACCCCTATTTTAGGGGCCGTGGATGCGGTTCTAGCCACGGAGTACAGCCACAAGGTTGT
This sequence comes from Coniferiporia sulphurascens, assembly GCA_002794785.1. Lineage (NCBI taxonomy): Eukaryota > Fungi > Basidiomycota > Agaricomycetes > Hymenochaetales > Hymenochaetaceae > Coniferiporia > Coniferiporia sulphurascens. Next base: position 158,260 of record NBBA01000016.1, on the reverse strand, counting down.
GGCTATAGGGGCCGTGGCGGATATATGAGAGGACGAGGACGAGGGGGATATTCCCCTAACCAACAATCACACATTATTAAGTGCTACAATTGTAACAAACTAGGGCACTTTAGTTGAGACTGTTGGGCGCCAAAAACGGAATGGACGAAGGCAGCCCAGAAGAAGAAAGAGGACACAAATGACGAAAAAGGAAAAGGGAAGGAAATGGGTGCGTCAGCGGCACCGACAACGACTGGGGCAAGTGCGGCCCAGGCTAAACATACCGCAGCAGCAGCAGCAACAAACATCGCATCAAGCTCTCAAATCGAGTTAAGCACCGTAATAGGCCAAGGCAAAACCGCCTTTATAACCGAAATCGATGACAAAGATTTCAACATGGGAGAATTCCCAATTTATTCTTATAACGACTTCCTTGACAAAATAGGAAATTACAATAGTGCCATGGAAGATGTGGATGCTAACAATCTGGACGTAAGCATTAACGTTATTACAACAAAAGAATTTGCTAACAATATTTATTCCTCAATGGATATAATTGATACTGGTGCAACGATACATCTAACACCATATCTAAATCGATTACGAAATACTTACAAAACCGACGCAATAACAATAACGGCCGCAAATAAAACAACATTTATGGCAAACATAGTAGGGGATCTTAAGCTTTACATCCCCAATGGACACTCGGTAAGTGTCATAACATTATCAAACATATATTACAATCCAAAAATGAATATGACATTAGTCTCTCAAGGACTTCTATGTCAAGATGGCTACGAATTTATTTATAAACAAAATGAATGTACAATAAAGTATCCTAATGGATCTTTATGTGGAAAAATTAAAAATACAAATGGATTGTATAGTATATTTAACAACAATGTACAAGTGGCTACAAAAAATGTAACATTATTTGAACTTCACAAAAAACTTGGGCATATAAGCTATGCTTACATAAAACGATTATTAAAAGAAGATCAAATTACAAATAATAAAATATCAAATTACAACGAAACTCAATGCACAATTTGCATTGAAGCAAATATAAAAAGAATGCAAATTCCAAAATTATGTATTTCAAAATTAGCCGAAAAATTTGGAGATCATATACATATGGACATATGGGGTCCAGCATCTACACATGCTATAGGAGGATATAAATATCTTCTAACACTTGTAGACAACGCTACAAGATGGATAAAAATGATTTTATTAAAAACAAAAGATGAGGGCTTAAATGCTTATACAACATGGGCTACAATGCTCAATACACAATATAATATAAAAATAAAAATATTACAAAGTGATAATGATACAGTGTTTTTAAGTAAACAATTCACTGAATATTTAAATAACAACGGAACAATACAAAAGCTGACTGTTCACGATACACCACAACAAAACGGAGTAGCAGAACGATCACATCAAACGATTTTAAATAATACCAGAGTTAACCTGCTACAAGCAAAATTACCACCCAGTCTATGGGGAGAAGCTGTAAAATACAGTACTTATGTTTACAATAGAACGCCAAAGAGCGCTATTGATTTCAAAACACCATATTTCAGATGATATAACAAAAATTATAACATTGACAATTTAAAAGAATTCGGCCAATATTGCATATTACAACAAGAAGATGTTAATAAATTACAACCAAAAGGAATATATGCACAATGGCTTGGATTTGACGAAGAAAGCAAAGGACATAGAACCTATCATAACAGGAAAGTAACAGTCAAACGAAATTTACAATTCTTAGATTCTCCACCATCTAAAATTGAAGGGGAGAATATAATAGAAAAACATAACAAACAAATAAAAGAATTAACAAAAGAAAAATCAAAAAGAACAATTCAACCAACGAAACAATCATTAGGTCTTAACTTTGACGAACAAAACACAGTTGCTTATCTTACAGAATTTAATCAATTCAATACGGAATTAATAGGCGATCCGAATTCATATCAACAAGCGATCAATAGAATTGACGCAAATCAGTGGATCTCGGCAATGAAAGAAGAAATAAAAACATTAATCAAAAGATCTACGTGGAAAATCATTGATCCACCAAAAGAAGCAAACATAATCGGAACAAGATTCGTTTACAAAACAAAAAGATTAGCAAACGGAGAAATCAAACGTTACAAAGCAAGATTAGTAGTTCAAGGATTTGCTCAGAAAGAGGGTATAGATTACTACTCAAACAATACATTCGCTCCAGTAGCACGACTAGCTACAGTAAGAACTATATTAAGTTGGAGTGCAACAAATAATTACGAAATTCATCAAATCGATATAAAATCAGCTTACCTATATGGTGAACTAGATAAAAATGAAAATATATATATAAAACCACCACCAGGAAATTTAATTGAAATAAAACCTGGACAAATTTTAAAATTAAATAAAGCCTTATACAGATTAAAACAAGCAGGCAGACGATGGTACAAAAAATTATCAGAAATATTAATTGGAATTGGACTAACATGAGCAGTCCAAGATAATGCAGTATTCCTAAGAAAAGTAAAAGGAAAAACAATTCTAATACTTTTCATACATGTTGATGACATAATGATATGTGGCTTAAATTTATTAATAATAAAAGCCTTTAAAGATGAAATAGGAAAACACGTAAAATTTACTGATGGAAACAATATACATTGGTTACTCAGAATCGAAATCGAAAGAAACCGAGAAGAAAGAATTATAAAACTAAGACAAAAACATTATATTGATAATATAATAGAAAAATACAAGTTAAAAGATGCTGCAACAGTACAAACACCAATGACACCTGGACAAGTATTAAAATCACTTGAAAATCCAACTAATGAAGAATTAAACTTCATGAATCAAATACCTTATATGAATATAGTTGGAGCATTACAATATGCAGCAGATTGTACGAGACCTGATATATCATTCGCCACAGGTCAATTTGCTAGGCATTTAAATAAACCTAGTATCAAACATTATAACACAGTAAAACACTGTTTCAAATATTTAAAAGGAACAAACGATTATTGGCTAATACTCGGAGGAAAAGAACCTATTGAGTTAATTGGATATACCGATGCCGACAGAATGACACAAGAAGGCCATAAAGCAATATCAGGATATATATTCCAAATAGGAAATGCAACGACATCATGGTCAAGTAAAAAACAAGAATTAGTGTCATTATCAGTATGCGAAGCAGAATTACAAGCTTTAACTCATGGAGTAAAAGAAGCTATATGGCTAAGAAGATTGGTTGAAGAGGTACTGCAGACCTTGGATACACCTACGAAAATATTATGTGATAATCAAGCAGCCATAACGATAGTAAACTCAACAGAACAAAAATATACACAACGAACAAAACATATTGACATATGAAAAGATTTTTTACAAGATTATATTGAAAATGAAACTATAGCAGTTTCATATATTCCAACTGGACAGCAAAAGGCTGATATTATGACGAAAGTGCTAACAATCAAATTAATCAAATGTTTTACAAGTCTACTCCGCCTAGTAAAAGTTTGAAGGGGAGTATTAAATAAATATAATGAACGCACTAAATATAAAGATGGTCATATGAACATCCATCTTACTAAGTGAACGATAACACAACAATAACGCCATACGATAAGAGCTATGATAGTTATAGTATATGTAGCTCACGGTAGATGTATATAAGGAGAGCTGGTCTTTACCATGAAATACATCAGTTTATGCTGATAACCCACCTTGACCTGACTACTACCACTGCACCTCATCGTCTACCACAATGTGCATAGATTTTAAGAGTCTATGATGCCACCCAACACCTTTTACAGATTGCGGAGCAGGCCCACTCGGAAGGCCTTGTCTGCTCGGTCCTTGCAGTCGACATACAGGGCTTTTTCGACTCAGTTCACCCCCAACTCCTCCACCGGCAACTGTTGGACCTCGGCTGTGCACCCAACATGGCCAACTGGTGCCTGTCCTTCATGACGGACCGGCAGGTCGCTGTCTCCTTCGACAGCACCACCCTCCCAACCACCCAGAAACCCGACCTAGGCACCCCCCAGGATCGCCGGTGTCCCCCATTCTGTCAACGATCTTTGCAGGCATAGTCCTCCAGCACTTCCACCAAGCCGGCACTACCGCCTTAGCATATGTTGATGACCACTTACTAATATGCATAGGACCCTCAGTGGCATCCAACTGCCGTGCCCTCACCTGCGCCTACCATCAACTCAACACCCTCTTCAGCACCATCGGTCTCAACATTGAAGCCACCAAGACGGAGTGCCTTCACTTTCACCCCCCCCCGACGATGCATCGGCTACCAAGGCTGGGACACCGCCAGGGTTCAGGTAGACCCCAACACCCTAATCTGCCCCTCAATCCCACTGTGGTGGTTGGGAATATGGTGGGACCCAGGCCTCTCCTTCAAGCCCCATGTAGAGCGTATGCGCTCCAAAGGGCTCTCCACACTCGCTGCCCTCTGCATTTTAGGCAACACCCAACATGGTATCTCGGCCCTCCTCCTCCACTGCCTTTACACCTCCTGTGTACGCTCAGTCCTGTCATGGGGAGCACCAGTCTGGTATCATGGCAGCTGCCAAAAAACTCTGGTAAACCACCTGCAGGCTGTACAAAACATGGCATGCTGCTGGATTCTAGGCATCTTTAAGGGTGCCTCCCCCCATTCCACAAATTTTCTTTGCTCCGTTCCCCCCCTCTCTTTCTATTTCAAATATATAAAGACGACTCATTCCCTGTGCCTCTGGCGCACCCCCCACTCTATTGGCTGTAAATTATTTAAAAATGTAGCTAACAGACCTTTCTCCCTTTCTTTGCAGGTCCAAGCCCCTTGGGTTCAACAAGTCCCTGCATACACGCATCCCCCTTGGACGGACCTATTGGCCTTCACACAAGGCCGAGTCCACTTCACCACCCCCGCCACCCCAGTTAGTGCTGACACATGAAAGTCCTTCATAATGGCCACATGCCAACTCGGCACCACCCCCCATGTCCAGGTATTCACAGACAGCTCCTGCATTGACAATAAGTCGGGCTCAGCTATCTGCGCTATGCTAGGCCACACCTGACTCCGGTCATGACGACTGGAATCCCCCACCTGTGCTACAGCAATGGACGCTGAGGAATTTTCCCTTGCCATGGCCCCATGCTGGGTAGTGCACCGCCTCCTGGCACAACTACATGTCGCATCAGATGTCTTCTTCCTCTCTGATTCACTGACTGCCCTCCACCTTTTCCGTACGTGGGCCACTGCCCCTGGTGCCCACCTCCTACACATCTGGAAAGCCAGAGTGGAGACCCTGCTGGACTTGTTCCCCCAGCTCACTGTTCATTTTGTGTGGTGCCCCAGACACTCGGACATCCCCGGCAATGAATGGGCTGACACAGAAGTGAAACTGGTGACCAAGCTCCCCCCTTCCAACTTAAAGCCATCCACCTCTGCCCTAAAAGAAGCCGCCGTTTGCACGCTCATGGACCGATGGACTTTCTCACTCACCTGCCCCCTCGCCTCAACTGCCGACAAATACCTGGCAGTACACAGCACCCCATCCCACCGACCTCGAAAGCTGCTCATGCATTCGGTCGACCACCCACAAAGTGAGCTCTCTGCAGTAGCTCAGGTTCTCTGCTGTGCTGGTCCCTACAGGGGGTACTGGCTGAGCTTTGACTCGGCCTACTGGCGATGACACAGCCTGATCTCCCACTGCAGGTGGCACAACCACCCCCCATGGCCTGCCCAGTCGACTGCTCACATTCTCAGCAGCTGCAGTACCTTCCACTTGTGGATACGACAAGTATGGCCACCATGAGACCCTCTCCCAGTCCACCACTCAGAATGGGCTGACGAAAACTGTCTCCCAGTTTTGCGCCAATGGCTAAAGCTAACAGGGCACCTAAACTGCCTCTCAGACTGTGCCACAGGCACCATCCAGCTATCTTTTGCCGCAATGGACCTCGATGGACACCCAACCAACAAGGATATGGACCTGGACCTCCTATGGGACTACATGCATTGTATGCTCAGACACTGAACCCAGGACTCGGACCCAGCCCTCTTGGAGCTCTCAGGTACACTCCCCCCATTCCCTCATGATTAAAATGCCAGTCTTTCGGATTCCTATGGATACGTCTTGGCTGGCACTCTCGCCACCCCTTTCCCAATTCTAAGCTTCCTATTTTGCCTGCCCTCATCTGCTTGGTCAATTCGTAGTGATATGTACTCCTCCTTCTACTGTTCTCCCTCTAACCCAATAGGGGCTCTCCACACTTTGGCACCCATTTGGGAGCAGAGCCCCTGCCCAGTTTTGTGTGATGTGTGATGATGGGCACCTCTGTTGTTATGTAGTTAGGGCCCCCCCTTGGGGGGGCAGCTTGTAATTATGTAATACTGCAGGAATAATAATAATAATAATAATAAAATTAAAAAAAGAGTCAATGACCACCTTCGCTTTGATGTCCAAGGTGTGGGTGTCGAGCCCCGGGAGACAGAAGGCTGCTTCAAGTAGAGGGAAGGCTATGTCGGTCCATTCCTCCTTGTTGGCTGGTAGCAGCCAGCGGGTCTTTAAGACAGGAGGGGGGGGCCGAAATGGCAGTGACCATTGCAGGATGGCATGGTCAGACAGTGGTGATGGGTCGGAGGTAGCCGAGTCTATAATAGAATTGGGGTTGACCACAGGTGGGGCCCAGATCATGTCAATGGGACACTGATGATGATTGCCATTGGGTTGTGAGTCAGAGTCAGGAAGGTGGGCAGGCATCAGGCCATGCCCATGGAAAAAGTCATTGAGGGGTTGCGCCCCCAAGTCATCTCGCCATGTGGCTGAGAGTTCGGACCACGTGTGGTGGTGACAGTTGAAGTTGCCCGCCATGAGTAGAGTGGTGGCTAGCACCAAGGGGAGTGAGAATAAGAAGGACTCACCTGGGTACTGGGGGGAGGCATTCTCTTGGTCCGGGGGGTGCATGCTGTAGTAGTTGCACACCCAGAGGGTGAGTTGGGATCATACCTCCACCGTCAGCATGTCGGTGCCGTGAGACGCAGCTCCGAGTATCGACCATGAAGTAGGGGGGAGGGCCCTGGATACATACGTGACTACCCGAGGACGAACCTCTGGTGGTAGAACAGGTACATATCCTGGGATGGTAGGGACGTTCAGGACTGGGGTGCTGGCCGGGTCAGTGAGCGAGGGTTGCAGTCCTATTTGATACCAGGGTGGTTCCTGAATAAGAATTAGGTGCAGTGGGGAGGGGTCAGTTGTGAGGATGGGAATTAGGGAATGTATCACCGCAAGTGAGCAGGCGGCATTCCACTGCAGGGTAGAGAGCGTCTCTATCATAGCTCCTCCATTTGTTCGTCAGTGGGGTCAGCGGCGAGGGCCTCTTCGATTTGGCGGTATTGCCTCTTCTTAGGGCAGGCTGGTAGGGTGGTGGGGTGGTTGCCCTTGCAATTGTTGCAGAGGTGGGGGTGGGGACATGTGTCGCCTTCAGGCACTGCGTCAGTGGTGCAGTGGGCACACAATTTGTGGTGATTGCAGGTCAAGTGGGCACCCGCACATTCAGCGCAGCAGGGTTGGGCTCGGCAGCCCTTAGTTCTATGGCCGAGGCCCTGGCACCATTCACATTGGGTGAGGGTGGGGCAGACAGGTGGGACTGAGAGTGCACAAAGAGTTTGTGCAGGCTGCCCTAGACCTCAGCACCATCCCTCACCTCCAGGTCTTCACGGATGGCTCTTGCATCAGGACAGCCTCGGGATCCGCTATCTGCGCTATGCTCGGCCGAACCAAACTCCGGTCTCGCCAACTCGCCTCCCCCACCTGCGCCACAGCCACGGACATGGAAATTTTTTCCCTCACCACCGCCCTGGGCTGGGCTGCGCACCGCCTCCGCACTCATCTGCCTGTCGCATCAGACCTGTTCTTTCTGTCTGATTCGCTGATGGCACTCAACCTCTTCTGCAACTGGGCCACCGTTCCGGGTGCCCATCTCCTCCACCTTTGGAAGGCAGGGGTCGAGATGCTTCTGGACTCGCATCCAGACCTCACCATCCATTTTGTGTGGTGTCCAGGTCACTCGGACATCCCTGGAAACGAATGGGCTGACAACGAAGCGAAACTCACCACAGAGCTCCCCCCCTCGCAACTTGCGCCCTCCATATCCGCCCTAAAAGAAGTGGCCACCAAGACTCTGGTCGAATGGTGGACGCTATCCCTGGCCTGCCCTCTTGCCTCCACTGCCGATAAATATTTGGCTGTACACGGCATCCCCTCCTGCTGCCCACGGAAGTTGCTCACCCACTCCATGGACCACCCCCACCACCACCTTTCTGCAGTAGCACAAGTCCTCTGTTGCACCGGTCCCTATGGGGGCTACTGGCTGAGCTTCGACTCAGCCTACCGATGCAGGCATGGCCTGATCTCCCACTGCAGGTGGCATAACCACCCACCATGGCCAGTGCAGATGACCACCCACATTTTAGGCAGGTGTTCCACTTTCCAACCCTGGATTCAGCACATCTGGCCAGCCAAAATCCCCCTCCCAGCCCACCACTCAGAATGGGTGGGGGAAAACCTTATACCGGTTCTGTGCCGTTGGCTTAGGCTGATGGGGCACCTGAACCACCTCTCAGACAGAACTGCAGGCGCCATTCGCCTGGCTTTCGCCACAATGGAGCTAGACAGCCACCCCACTGATGAGGACATGGACCTGGACCTCCTTAGGGACTACATGTGCCATATGCTCGGACCCCGTACCCAGGACTCGGACCCGGCTCTCTTGGAGCTTTCAGGTATGCTCCCACCCTTTCTCTATGACCTGTGACCACCTTTCAGACTCCTAATTGTATGTCCTGGCCAGTGCTCTCACCCTCCCATTCCCCATTCTAAGCTACCTCTTTTGCCTGCAATCGTCCATTTGGTATCGTCATAGTGATATGTATTCCTCCCTCTTCTTTGGTTCTCTACTAATAGGGGCCCTCCACACCTTTTTTTATTATTATTATTATTATTATTATTCCTGCAGTATTACATAATTACAAGCCGCCCCCCCGAAGGGGGGGCCCTAACTACATAACAACGGAGGCGCCTGTCATTGCGCATCGCACAAAACTGGGCGGGGGCTCTGCTCCCCGAAGGGTGCCGGCATGTGTAGGGCCCCTATTTAGTAAGAAAAACCAGAGAAGGAGGGATACATATCGCTATGAATAAACCATGCAGGTAAGGGCAGGTAACAGTAAGAAGCTTAGAAGTGGAAAGGGGAGGCAAGAGCGCCAGCCGAGACGTATCCAGAGGAATCCAAAGGGCAGGCACTATTCAAACAGAAAGGGGGCCTCCACACCTTGGCACCCTTCGGGGAGCAGGGCCCCCACCCAGTTTTGTGCATTGTGCGATGATGGGCGCCTCTGTTGTTATGTAGTTAGGGCCCCCCCTTTGGGGGGCAGTTTGTAATTATGTAATACTGCAGGAATAATAATTTTTAAAAAAAGGGTGGGACTGAGAGATGGAGGGCGGATCTGAACATCCAGACATGGGGCCTCTTGAGGAGGTGCTCACAGATGGAGCCATTGGGGTCGACAAAGGAGAACACCACTGGGCACCTGTCGAGTGTTGGCAGGTGGTCTTCGGTGGTGGCAAAGTTTTTATTTATTTATTTATTTATTATTCCTGCAGTATTACATAATTACAAGCTGCCCCCCCCCCAAAGGGGGGGCCCTAACTACATAACAACAGAGGCACCCATCATCATGCAACACACAAAACTGGGCGGGGGCCCTGCTCCCTGAAGGGTGCCAAAGTGGGAAGGGCCCCTATTAGCGAAAGAAGAGAAGGAGGGAGGAATACATATCGCTACAACGAAACCAAGCAGATGAGGGCAGGTAACGGGGGTAACTTAGAATTGGGAAGGGGAGGGCAAGAGTGCCAGCTGGGACATATGCGGGAGAGTCTGAAAGGCAGTCACTGAGTAGAGGAAAAGGGAGGAAGCGTACCTGAAAGCTCCAAGAGAGCCAGGTCCGGGTCCTGGGGGCGGGGTCCAAGCATACGACTCATGTATTCCTGTAGGATGTCCAAGTCCATATCTTCGTCGGTTGGGTGACCTGCAAGCTCCATTGCAGCAAAGGCTAGGCGGATGGAGGCTGAGGTTTGGTCAGAGATGCGGTTCAGGTGCCCTGTTAGTTTCAACCAGCAGCGCAGGACCTGGAGGCGGTTTTCATCGGCCCATTTGGTGTGGTGGGTCGGGAGTGGGTCACAGGGTGGCCATACCTTGCGAATCCATGGCCGGAAGGTGCGGCACCCAGCACGTGGGTGGTGGACTGGGCTGGCCAGGGGGGGTGGTTGTGCCATTGGCAGTGCGAGATCAGACCGTGCCTTCGCCAGTAGACTGAGTCAAAGCTCAGCCAGTAGCCCCCATAGGGACCAGTATGGCAGAGTATCTGAGCGACTGCGGAGAGCTCTCGCTGGGGGTGGTCGACCAAGTGTGTCAAGAGTTTGCGTGGTCGGCGGGAGGGGGCGCTGTTGACTGCTAGGTACTTATCGGTGGTCGAGGCAAGTGGGCAGGCAAGTGAGAGGGACCATTGTTCCATGAGGGTGTTCATGGTGGCCTCTTTCAGCGCAGAGGTGGAGGGTGTGAGGGAAGACAGGGGTAAGTTTGTGGCAAACTTTGCCTTGCTGTCTGCCCATTCATTGCCGGGGATGTCAGAGTGACCCGGGCACCAGATGAAGTGAATGGAAAGATCCAGGTACGAGTCCAAGAGAGTCTGGACTCCAGCCTTCCATTGGTGGAGGAGGTGAGCGCTGGCAACACCGCTGCCGCACTACATGGCACGAACCCCACCCCCACCCAAATCGACCCAGGCCTCCCAGTGTCATCCCCAGATGCTCTCCGCCTCACCCCATCCCCCAGAATCGGAGTTTCGAACACTGAGTTCACTCGCGCGTTCGAACATGTTAGCCGTCCCCCTTCAACAGGGTCCAACCTCCCCACCGGCTCCAACGAGTTTGGCGAGATGGAAGACATCCTCGAGAACCTGCACACACCGTCACCGCCACTCACTAACAAGCGCTTGTCTGACAACCTTTCCCCACACACCCCCTGACCCCGCCCTCGGGACCAGTTCGAGCCGCACACATCGGGCTTTATGTATGCCATCTCCAGAGCACTAGAGGACTTTGACCGGAAGACCCATTGCTACACCCCCCCAGAGATCGACCGAGCAGCCGCGAAGTTTGTGGGCGACCTCCTCTGGAACGTTCAACGGACCATTACCGGCGTTTTAAGGGATGAGAAGGACCCCCAGTACATCATCTCATGCAACATTGAGATGGCCTACAACATCGCAAGGGGGGGAGTGGAAGCCTCCCTGCCTGCGCCCTTCGCCCCAGTTCGCCCCCAACAAAGGACCCCGACCACCGCCCCCCAACCCTCTGCCCAGTCCAGGACCCCCGGAACCACTAATGTGTCACCTGATGTGGCTGCGCTGACAAACATAGTCAAACAGCTCTCCACAGAAGTAGCAACCATCTCCAGACAAGTCTCAACACTTGTCAACCAGCCCGCGCCCCGGGCCCAACCGGCCCAGAAGGCCCAGGCCCCCACCACCACCGCCCAGGCCACCAATAATGTGGCACCAACTTCCTACACCCAGGTGGTGGCCGCCCTGGCCCCACCCACCACCTCCAACCCCAACCCAGCAGCCCCAGCCCCAGGCACCATCTTCATGATGGTCACCCACAGGAAAAAAAAAGAAGCAGTGCCAGGTACCACCCCCACCTCCAATGTATGCCAAGGACCCAACCCTGGTCCTCCTACTGACCATTGCAATTAAATCTGAGGTCCAACTCCTGGCCATGCGCCTCACCACCACTGCCTGTGAGTTCTTCTCCTCCCTCCCCACTGCTGACCAGGTCATGGTTCTGGCCTCCTCCTTCAATGTAAAGGAGAACCTTGTGACCTCTTTCGCCAAGCGCCCCTCATCTGCCACCCCGGCCACAGATACAATCATCAACCAGCATTCTGCAGCCTTCGCAGCCCACATGCAAGAAAAGAGTCTGTCTCTGGAAGTCAACAAGATCCCCACAATGTTCTCTTTCAACCCCGTCCATGTCCGCCCCCAGTCTGCACTCCACATCTCTATGGTGCCATGCAAGGACTACCTCTTCAGCCAGAACAGCCACACCATCAACACGAAGGCCCTCATGGCCGAAGTCCGGCACAACCCGGCTCTCCATAACCTCGACTTTGTCATCGACCCCCACTTCGCCACCACTGACAACCACCTGCCGACCCTCGATAGGTGCCCTGTGGCATTCTCCTTGTTACAATTTTCCTTTACTTCCCCTTATTGCGCTGACTCACTTCATCTTCATCATCATCAGTCAGCGCAACTCCCCCATTTCCCTGCCTTACTCATCCTTATTTGCCTTGCGCCATAAGATGCCATGATGACGCCTTCTTACACCATCATGACGTGCTTTGCTTACTGATACCTTCACTTGTATTACCAAGGCATTCCTTGGAGTTCCATGACCTTCCATAAGTCTGGTCAACAACCCGATACATGACCCTACAGTAGCAAACACATAGAGTAGCATATAAGCATGTAACTTCCGTAGCACAGGCCCCAAGCTTGTGCTCTTTGTTCATACAAGCCCATTATCTGCTACCACCAGTCTACTGTGTGCCCTCTGGCCATTAGTCGCTTTGTCGTAACCCGACTCGCTATAAGAAGCCTACCGCATCCACATTGCCGATCAGGAAGCCCCACCGACGATCCTCCTTCGACTTACGACATCTAGGAAGCCCCGTTGCCGTACCATCCGTTCCGACGATCAGGAAGCCCCGACATCGATCACCGTGTAACCGTTGAGCTTAACACTAGCACAAGCTTTCCCAAAATTTTTTTGCTGACGTATCCCACATCCAAGCACCAACCCTTTGCCCAACCTGTCGAAACTAGCCATCCCACAGCCAGTCTATCCCCTCATTGGAGGAACCTGGGACCACGACCTCAAGTGCTTTAAGAAAAAGCAACCCAACTCGAACGACTACGACTACTACTCGTGGTTAGAAAACACCAACGGAGACTTCCAGTGGTTTAAAGCCAACGATGCTGAGGATGCCAGCAGTACTTTCCTCCAGAACGTACCCAACTACCGCATGATCTTCCCGAAAACCCAGACTCCACCACCAATGCCGACAACACCAGTACCAAAGGAGATCAACCTCGCGCGTCCTAACACGTTTGATGGGGACCGCAAGTATGCCCGTCGCTTCCTATCTAGTTGCGAAGCATACCTCCACATCAACCGTCACATCTACACCACTGATGAGTTGAAAGTCAACTTCGTCCTCTCATACATGCAGACAGGGACTGCAGGAGACTGGGCCATTAACCGAGAAACGCTCGCATCGGCCCTTACCAAAGACGCAAACGGCAAGACCCTTAATACCATTGTTGGATATGGTACATGGGGCGACTTCAAGTGCGACTTCCGCAACACGTTCATCACCACAGATGACGTTGCCGAAGCATCCCAGGAGATCATGACTCTCCAACAAACGGGATCAGCGGACGACTATAACAGTCGTTTCCAATCCCTCATCACACGAGCAGGAATGTCGGGAGACAACAACCTCATTCCCATCTACGAGAAAGGCCTAAAACATGGCCTCCTATCACGTGTTCTAGCCAGCTCTAAAACACCTACCACCATTGAGGAATGGTACTGAGAAGCCTCCAAACAGGACGCCGTATACCAACGACTCAAAACCCTCCGTGGCCCGGGACAAACTCCCATTAAACAAGAGAACCGTTTCCGAAATCTCGGAAACAATCAGCAGCGCCGGCAGTATCAGCCAAAAACGCAGGGAACCACCACGGGGCGCCCCCCACGCCTATCAGAGGAGGAACGAGCAAGGTGCATGCACGAAGGACGTTGCCTGGCATGTAGAGAGAAAGGCCACAACGCACGCGATTGTACCAAGTACCAGCAAGGACCCAGCCAACAGCGTACTGTCCGCATGATCAATAACGCGTTCCCAATCATCGAAACACCGGAACCCACCACAATGAACCAAGCTCCCGAGGAAATCGTGGCTAGCATCCGTAACCTGCTCAACCAGTTTGACGAGACGAAGAAGGATGAAATCTTCGATATCCTAGACAAACAGGGTTTTTAAAGAGGAAGCTTAGACGGACGCTAAGTCTTCCTGTTACTATGTCTCCAATTGTAAATTCAGATCCTTCACTCCCTGCAATGAAGATCCCAATTTCTATGATTGTCTTTGACAAAACCGTCCCCACAACGGTGCTCATCGACTCTGGCGCTGAAGGCCAGTTTATCAATGCCAAATTCATGATCAAGCACCGCATACCAATGCGTAAGCTTGCACGTCCCATTACAGTTCTTAATGCGGACGGATCCACCAATGAACACGGAACCATCACCCAATATACCTGGAGGTTGGCCCGCATCGAAGGGAAATCACTCCCTTTAAAGTTACTTGTAACTTCTTTAGGCAAGGAAGACGTAATCCTTGGCCTACCATGGTTAAAGAACCACAATCCAGTTATCAATTGGCAAAAAGGCACTCTCGCTATCGCAAAAGTCACTACGGCTACTTCGCTCGCTCAGGAACAGGTTAAAGAAACAAAACCTGTGGAACAGATGATTCCTCCTGAATACCACCGGTACCTCAACATATTTCGCAAAAAATCGGTGGAACGATTTCCAATCTCGAGACCATACGACCACGCTATTGACCTTAAACCGGATTTTATACCACGCGATTGTAAAGTCTACCCATTGGCACCCAAAGAACTGGCAGCACTCGACGAATTCCTAGATGAAAACTTGCGAAAAGGATATATTCGTCCATCCAAATCACCAATGGCCTCTCCTTTCTTCTTTGTCGGAAAGAAGGACGCAAGCCTTCGTGGATGCCAGGACTATCGCGCACTTAATGAAGGAACCATTAAAAACGCTTACCCGCTACCACTAATCAGTGATCTCATGGACAAACTCAAAGGGGCCAAATACTTTACGAAACTCGACCTCCGCTCAGGGTACAACAACATTCGAATTAAAAACGGCGACCAATGGAAAGCCGCGTTTAAAACACCACGAGGATTGTTCGAACCAACAGTCATGTTTTTTGGTTTATGCAATTCACCGGCCACATTCCAGGCATTCATGAATGATACTTTTCGCTTCGCAATCTTGGAAGATGGAACTCTGATCTACATGGATGACGTACTTATCCCCGCCAACTCCATGGAAGAACTTTACCAACGTACATGCCACATACTGGATTTATGCGCAGCCAATGACCTCTATTGTAAACCAGAGAAATGCCTATTCGGAGTACAATGCGTCGAATTCCTGGGTATGATCATCACCCCAGATAACATTCACATGGATCCCGTCAAACTAGCAGGAATCGCCGACTGGCCTATCCCAAATACGGTCAAACAGCTTCGAAGCTTCATGGGATTCTGCAATTATTACAGACGGTTTATCCCCAGCTTCTCGGATATAGTATATCCTCTCAACAAGCTCACACGTACAAACAAACAGTGGAAATGGACACTGGAAAGGAACCTGGCATTTACGAAACTAAAAACACTGTTCCTAGACAAACCAGCTCTACTCGTACCAGACCCTACCAAACCATTCATTCTAGAGACCAATGCATCAAAAGTAGCTTCCGGAGCGGTACTTTATCAAGCAAACTCAAATGGTGACCTACAACCATGTGGGTATATTTCGGAGACCTTCGGACCCGCCCAACAGCGCTACGAAGTCTATGATAGGGAACTCCTAGGAATAATACGTGGACTTGAAGCATGGAGACATTACCTCCTAGGTAACCCGCACACAACTACGATCTGGTGCGACCACAAGAACTTGTCATACTTTAGATCTGAACGTCGACTAACTCCGAGACAATCACGATGGAACCTATTCCTATCCCAGTTCAACTGCGTAATCACACACCGACCAGGAAAGTCTATTCCTGGCGCTGACGCACTATCCAGACGACCGGATCATGGTGAGGAACCACTAGAAGAACGTATCATGCTACCTGAAACACTGTTTATTGGAACCATTAATATGGACCTCCAGAACCGCATTCGAGATGCCCAAAAAGGAGATTCATTTGCAAAGACAATTCAGGACGCACGGGCACTAAAAATCCCATCTCCATTCCGATTCTCACTCGACAATTGGACAATAGATTCCGGACTTCTCCGCTACCAAAAACGAGTCTATGTACCAGACAACACGCAAATCAAATGAGAAATCTTGCAAATGTTTCACGATCTTCCATCGTTCGGCCACCCAGGAATATTCAAAACCTCCCAACTAGTACGACAACACTATTGGTGGCCAGGGTTAACGGTCTTCGTAGGAAATTACGTCAAAGGATGTGCAGCATGCCAACAGATGAAAATCAATACGCATCCGACTAAGCCGCCCATGATCCCAATTCCTGCAGATGCGTCTATGCTTCCGTTCCAATCTGTATCAATGGACTTCATCACGGATTTACCCGCATCAAACGGATACGACTCAATTATGGTAGTTGTAGATCACGACTCTTCCAAGGGAATCGTCCTTATTCCTTGCCACAAAACGATCGATGCACTCGAAACGGCAAAATGCTACCATGACAACGTCTACAGGCGCTTCGGATTACCCAGACGGATCATATCGGACAGAGGACCGCAATTTGCATCACAAGTTTTCCAGACACTATGCAAACACCTCGGCATTAAGTCCAAACTGTCAACAGTGTACCACCCTCAAACGGACGGACAAACCGGACGTGCCAATCAGGAAGTCGAAGCCTATCTGCGCATTTATTGCGGCACATCGCCTCATTCTTGGGCGGATTCACTCACGGACCTGGAATTCTCACACAATATCCAGACCCATTCAGTTACCAAGACTTCCCTGTTCACCATCATGCTAGGGTACAACCCTATACCCATTCCCGCGGTAATAGAAGACACCGACCTTCCGTCTCTCTCACAGCATCTACGCCTCCTGTCGTCCATCAGAAAAGAAGCGCTAGCGGCCCATGATCTGGCCCGAGCCCATATGGCACGTTTCGGAGCACGAGGTTTCAAGCCATTCAAACTTGGAGATAAAGTTTGGTTAGAAGCCACCAATTTGCACTTTCCGAACCGATCCCGCAAATTGTTGCCTAAACGGGAGGGACCGTTTCCCATAATTCAGGTACTATCACCCCTGAATTATCGCCTCAAATTACCCGAGGCATGGCGTATACACCCTGTTTTCCACGCCTCGCTCCTTTCGGCGTATTTGGAGACCGATGCACACGGACCGCCATTCAGTCAACCACCGCCTGACCTGATAGAAGATCAGCAGGAATACGAAATCGAGGCAATTGTCTCACACAAAGGCGCCGGAAACAGACGGCGTTTCCTAGTCAAATGGAGCGGATACCCGTCTTCCAAAAATCAATGGCTAGCTGAAAAAGATCTTTCACATGCTTCTGACACATTAGAAACGTATAAAAACCTCAAAAAAATCACCTAACGCTCTTCATTCACTCTACCTATCCGCTGATGCCCACCGCATATATAACCAACAACGAACACCTCTGGTACCTTGCCATCGCAATCCCTACTGGTCTATTCGTCTTTGTCTGCGCAATCACCTCAACCATTAGCTATCACACCCATCATACTCCGCACACCACCTCTCGCATACGCTACCCCACCGTCGCAAATCGCCAACCGCTCTCTCCAACTCTCCCAATCCAAAACCCCCCCGTCGAAATCCGCCACAACGAGTTTCAACCCCGCAGATCCCAACCCACCCACCAGGACATTATAGCACAACTCCGACGCACATTCCCTGAGGACTTCATCCAACCCTCGGACCTCACCGAAATCGAGTTTGAGATCGAAGGACTCGAGAACCAGCTAAGTCAATCCGATCCACCTTCGGTCGACCTACTCCTTCACCTCGCCAATCTACACGACCAGGCGGTAATTTACCATGAACTCGCACTCGCAGCCCAGCTCCAGGAACAGCGGCACCAGCGCAGAGTACCATCGACGCCATCACCTGGCAACACGATGCCGATACCCGATGCAGGACTCGAACCGGCACATCGCTCCCCTCCTCCCGCGTACCATCCTCCAACACGTACTGGCAGCCCCAGACCTGGATACGGACGTCAGCCGACTTCTCGCATCCCACCCATGAGCACACCAAGTCAACCGGATGTGACAACGCCTACGGACAGTGGAGGACATGCAGCGCCTAGCGTGGCATGCACAGGAAATAACGGAGATGCTGGACTCACGCCTCAGTAATCTGGTCGACGATCTCAGACTACTACGAAACACTGACTACGAGGCACTTGAGGAAGAAGGTATACACCAAGTACTCATTCCTCTTCATCCTCAGGCGCACTTGTACCGTCCAACACCGGCTCCACCTCTCATCCCAACGGTCCCCTCCTCACCTGTGGTCACTCGCCACAATTCGGCCACACAAACGGAACCGCTCCCGGTCCAAGTCCTACCCCCATCCCAGGAATCGTCCTCGTCATCCTCACACACCCACTGCTCTGCATGCCACTCACCGGCACACCTCACCACATACTGCGTGCAGTACACGTGTCCCTGGTGCAAGAAAGCGGCTCCTCGACACCCTCCGGGTGAATGTCCCCAGCATGGACAAGAGCAAACGACCACCCCTGACGAAAACCAACCCCCATCTCCACCTAGCGCATCAAACGGAAGACGCATGGTACATCTCTCTGATCTAGGGGCTCACGTCTTACTCCTGTTAAGCTCAACAGTTACGAGGTGATCGACGTCGGGCTTCTTGATCGTCGGAACTGATGGTACGGCACTGGGGCTTCCTAGATGTCGTAAGTCGAGGGGGATCGTCGGTGGGGCTTCCTGATCGACGATGTGGACGCGATGGGCTTCTATTGGTAAGTCGGGTTACGACGGAGCAACTGGTGGTCAAGTGACACGCGGTAGACGAGTGGTAGCAGATAATGGGCTTGTATGAACAAAGAGCACAAGCTTAGGGCTTGTGCTACTGAAGTTACATGCTTATATGCTACTCTATGTGTTTGCTACTGTAGCGACTTGGTTGGGTATGTTTACCAGGCTATGGAGGGCCATGGAAACTCAAGGAAGGCCTTGGTAATACAAGTACGGTGATCAGTAAGCAAAGCACGTCATGCTGGTGCCATAAGGCGTCATCATGGCGTCTTATGGCGTAAGGCAACTAAGGATGAGTAAGGCAGAGGAAAGGGGGAGTTGCGCTGACTGATGATGATGAAGAGGAAATGAGTCAGCGCATAAGGGAAAGTAAAGGAAAATTGTAACAACTCCAGTCATACATGGATGACATCGCGGCGGGCATCAACCCGGATGACGTCGATATGGGGTCAAACAACAATGACCACTCCAACTAAGGGGTTCCAAGTCCGCAATGACTGTAAACTAGCGTGTGTCCGCAATGACCCTAAACTACTACTCCTGGGTATGACCTTAAAAGGCCCACTAGTGCGTTTTCCTCTTTATTTTTTTTACGCCCATTTCCCTGCATGTTATCGTCCTATTTGGCAGCTTGCCTTTTCCTTATCGTTTATTGGCCTTTACTTGGCCCTATAGGCTAATATGACTCGCAATCCGGGTTAGGGATTCTTTTTGCATCTATTTTCCGCTTTTTCACCGTCTTCGGACATCATACCATTAATATTGGTGAAAGACCAGGATTAGGTACCAAAGAGCGCGGTAACAAACTCTGCGGTGAACCTAGCACTACACTTAAAGACCTGCTAGGCCGGCATCTTGACACACCTGGATTTTATATTATATTTTTTTCTTTTCGCTTTCTTACATTTTATTTTGACAATTCGGTGACTTGTCGATCCTGTTAAGCTCAACGGTTACACGGTGATCGACGTCGGGGCTTCCTGATCGTTGGAACGGATGGTATGGCAACGGGGCTTCCTAGATGTCGTAAGTCGAAGGAGGATCATCGGTGGGGCTTCCTGATCGGCGATGTGGACGCAGTAGGCTTCTTATAGTGAGTCGGGTTACGACAAAGCGACTAATGGCCAGAGGGCACACAGTAGACTGGTGGTAGCAGATAATGGGCTTGTATGAACAAAGAGCACAAGCTTGGGGCCTGTGCTACGGAAGTTACATGCTTATATGCTACTCTATGTGTTTGCTACTGTAGGGTCATGTATCGGGTTGTTGACCAGACTTATGGAAGGTCATGGAACTCCAAGGAATGCCTTGGTAATACAAGTGAAGGTATCAGTAAGCAAAGCACGTCATGATGGTGTAAGAAGGCGTCATCATGGCGTCTTATGGCGCAAGGCAAATAAGGATGAGTAAGGCAGGGAAATGGGGGAGTTGCGCTGACTGATGATGATGAAGATGAAGTGAGTCAGCGCAATAAGGGGAAGTAAAGGAAAATTGTAACAGATCCTAAATGGGAGGCAATGTTACAATTTTCCTTTACTTCCCCTTATTGTGCTGACTCACTTCATCTTCATCATCATCAGTCAGCGCAACTCCCCCATTTCCCTGCCTTACTCATCCTTATTTGCCTTGCGCCATAAGACGCCATGATGACGCCTTCTTACACCATCATGACGTGCTTTGCTTACTGATACCTTCACTTGTATTACCAAGGCATTCCTTGGAGTTCCATGACCTTCCATAAGTCTGGTCAACAACCCGATACATGACCCTACAGTAGCAAACACATAGAGTAGCATATAAGCATGTAACTTCCGTAGCACAGGCCCCAAGCTTGTGCTCTTTGTTCATACAAGCCCATTATCTGCTACCACCAGTCTACTGTGTGCCCTCTGGCCATTAGTCGCTTTGTCGTAACCCGACTCACTATAAGAAGCCTACCGCGTCCACATCGCCGATCAGGAAGCCCCACTGATGATCCTCCTTCGACTTACGACATCTAGGAAGCCCCGTTGCCGTACCATCCGTTCCAACGATCAGGAAGCCCCGACGTCGATCACCGTGTAACCGTTGAGCTTAACACTCCTTCTCCGACCCCGATGGATCCATCCAAGCGCAGCTCCTCAAGCGCCCAAGAGTATGGATGTTTGGTGCCTCCCTCTCCCTGTCGGTCCCCCCCTTCCGCCCCAGTCTCACCCAGTGTGAGCGCTGCCAGGGCCTAGGACATGGAACGAAAGGATGCCGAGCCCAGCCCTGCTGTGCCAAATGTGGAGGAGGTCACCTCTCCCACAATCACCGTAAGTTGTGCGCACACTGCGCAACCAAAGCCTTCGAGGGTGACCATTGCCCTCACACTTGCTACTGCACAAACTGCAAGGGCGACCACCCTGCCACCTACCCTCAGTGCCCCAGGAAAAGGCAATACCGCCAGATCGAGGCTGCCATTGAGGGACCCGAAGACAAAACAATGGAGGACTCATAAATAGAGACATCTCTATTCTTCAGTGGAATGCCGCCTGTTCTCTAGCTGTGGTCCATTCCCTCATTCCGACTCTTACCACTGACCCCTCCCCACCCACTGTCATTTTAATCCAGGAACCACCCTGGTACCAAATCGGCCTCCAGCCCTCCCTCAATGATCCCACCGGCACCCTGGTCCTCAATGTCCCCTCCCTCCCGGGATACATCGTGGTCCTCCCCCGGCCACTCGGCCGAGGGTCGTCACCTACATATCCCAAGCCATCCCCGCTACTGCATGGTCCGTCCTCGGAGCTGCCTCCTTTGGCACCGACATTCTCACCATCGAAATCCGATCACACCTGACACTCTGCTTATGCAACTATTACGGTATGCATGCACTGGACCGCACCACCGCCACCCCTCTCTACCCTGGTGAGTCGTTTCTATTTACAATCCCACTGGCACTGGCCTCCACTCTACTTGTGGCCAGTGACTTCAACTTTCGCCACCATTCATGGTCTGAACTCCTCGCCTCACAGCGGGAGGACTTGAGGGCACAACCCCTCAACGACTTCTTCTGGGAGCATGGCCTTGAGCCAGCTCACCTGCCGGACTCTGACTCATGGCCCATCAACAATTGTCAGCGGTGTCCAATTGATATGATCTGGTCCCCCCCCCATAATAAACCCCAACGCCATCATAGACTTGGGCACCTCAACCACCTCCCCACTATCCAACCATGCCATACTACGCTGGTCCCTGCCTTATCGACCACCACCCCCGATCATGAAAACCTGCTGGTTACTCCCAGCAGACAGGGAAGAATGGTCTGACATCGCTTTTCCACGACTTGAAGCCGCCTTTTTATTCCCAGCAGACAACACCCTCACCCTCAATGGGAAAGTGCAGGCGGTGATCGATGCAATGGTTGCCGCCCTCACTCCTTTCACCAGACTCACAAAGCTGTCCAAGGCCGAAGTCCCATGGTGGACCCCGACATGCAAATCGCTCCTCCAGGCTGTTAGGAATTGATGAATAAGCTTGCTTACAAGCTTAGACAACAATACCAGCGACTACCAATACAGGAAGGGACTCCCACGGAGACTATCCAGCGATCATTCAACATGGGGATAGAACTAACTAGAAAACCAGGACTTCTTGGGAATATCAGGCCAATCACAATGCTCAAGTGACCACTAAAGACTCTTGACCTGTCAAGACTCTGCCACCAATGCTGGACTGCATACAATCAATCATGGGAAGCATTTAACACAGTAATAACTGAATGCTTTTACATGGCAGGGTACATGAACTGCCAGGTAACTACAGATCACGCTGTAGACCCTATAGGCAACGGCATGGAGGTCAGGGTAACGCACACGATACAAATGTACATCTTCGATGTACAGGAGTTTTTGCACAATGTCCATGTCCAGATGATAGTGAACCCACACATACATGACAAGGAATGTGACCTACGAGTGGTCTCAGGATCCTTCCCGTACAGGACGTTGCAGGATAACACATTCCTAGCTAACGCTCACTGATTATGTGCAAAGGTAATCACCCTCTTTGAGAATCTATCAGCAAAGGGATCGACAACTGCCAATCAGCAGATTGGCAATGTTAATCTTTACATGATAACACTATGGTTATCAAATGGATCACCCCCGGTGCCACCTCCAGGATACACGCGACGTATCGCTAGGATAAACCACATTAACGAACCGCCGGACAATGTGATCGACGACAGGACACCAACCGAAAGGTACCCGCCTATGGACCTTTAGCTGATATCGCATTACACGATTAAGCCACACTCGGCAGGAACCGAAGCACTTACCGAAGCCAGCCACAAACTCTAAATGGCGAAGTGTCCAATACGACAAGACAACATGGAGGAACCAGTACAGGAGGCCAATGAGACAAGTTAACGACTTACCAATCATCAAGCTGTTAGGCAGCATCTTAACAAGAAGCCACTGGCACATAAGACTACAGGGTAGTGTGCAGAACAGTGGGGCGACGCGCACAGCCTAAGTGTCATGGTGAAGTCATTATGATACCATATGACGTCCCTATGAGCTCAGTGGAGCCTAGTGGAGCATAGTGGAGCGCATGACGCACAGTGGAGCTCAGTGGAGCACCAACGGCCAATCATAGATAGTTATTTCTCATATGATCCTCTAATGAGGTCATTTGCACTGGTACGCAGCTCCAAGTCAGTGGAGCTTATGACGACACTGTGAGGCGTCATAGCTCCAACTGCAGAGCCTTGTGGAGTGTCCGCTTTCAAGTGGAGCTTCTTCTTCATGTATATAAGGAGGTCTTAAAATCTACCTACTTTGTAGTAGATGATGAGGTGCAGTGGTGAAGTTGACGCGAAGGTGGGTTATCAGCGTAAACCGATGTATTTCATGGCAGAGACCAGCTCTCCTTATATACATCTACTGTGAGCTACTGATACTATAACTATCATAGCTCTTATCATATGGCATTATCATTGTGTTATCGTTTACTTAGTAAGATGGTTGTTCATATGACCATCTGTTATTTATATTGTTTCGTTATATTTATTTAATAGGAGGGCCTAGACCAGCCTAGACCCCCAGTTTAATTCACCTTCTCAATTCTCTCAGACTTCTCCTGAGCGAAGTACCAACATCTACCAACTTATTCTTGACTCAATCACACGCCTCAACTCTATCTTGACTACTTGTTCCATCGGCTAACCACGGTTACCCTTGGTCCTAACACAGGCGATATCGACAGCTACCACCCCCCTTCAGCGATCAGCAGCCTGCCGCACTTTTAAACGCGGCATACGGGCGGCCAAGCGGCATTTCTATGCCGAACAAGCCGACCAAGCCGACACATCCAATATATGGAGCTGGGCCAAGCGTGGCCTGGGCAACCGACCCACCCCAATCCCCTCACTCAAAAAACGCGATGGAACCTTCACACAAACAGATGATGAGAAAGGTGAGCTTTTCTGCACTACTTTCTTCACGCCCCCCCCACCCCAACAAGCGGCCGATACACCGCCGCCCCCCCCCCAACCCGCTGCCCCACCTATACTCTGCTCAGAGCTCATGGGGGCACTGTCTGACACCTCCAACTTATCAGCCCCGGGCCTCTCAGGGATCGGCTATCGCCCACTTAAATGGGTGGTAGACACCTACCCTGATGAGATCCTCACTCTTTTCAATGACTGCCTGCGCATGGGGCACCACCCCAAGTGCTGGCAATCAGCAAAAGTAGTGATGCTCAGGAAGCCAAACAAGCATCCTTCTTGACCAGTAACCACCACCATCGACTAGTGTGGGCAGCTAAAACTCCCCCATGTCGAACCCTAGTGGATACAGGAATGCTCTACGATCGACTCAACCACCCCTCCCACCTCCCTCATCGGCCAGTGCTGATGCCGACAGGGCAGCCAGGACTGCCACCAACTGGGTGGCCACTGGCAACACCACTGCTGCACTACACGGCATGACCCCCACCCCTGCCCAAATTGACCCAGGCCTCCTGGTGTCGTCCCCAGACGCTCTCCGTCTCGCTCTGTCACCCATCATTGGAGTCTCGAACAACGAGTTCACTTGTGCATTCGAACACATCAGCCGCCCCCCATCCACAGGCTCCAACCCACCCACTGGATCCAATGAGTTTGGTGAGATGGAAGAGATCCTCGAGAACCCACACACCCTGTCGCCACCGCTTACCAACAAACGCTCATCAGACAACCTCTCCCCACACACCCCCCGACCCCGCCCGCGCAACCAGTTCAAGCCGCACACGTTGGGCTTCATGTATGCCATCTCCAGAGTGCTAGAGGACTTTGACTGGAAGACCCACTGCTACAACCCTGCAGAGATTGACTGGGCAGCCGCCAAGTTTGTAGGTGACCTCCTCTGGAACGTCCAACAGACCATCACCGGCGTTTTTAGGGATGAGAAGGACCCCCAGCACATCGTCTCGTGCAACATCAAGATGGCCTACAACATCGCAAGGGGGGGGCGGAAGCCTCCCTGCCAGCACCCTTCGCCCCAGTTCGCCCCCTACAAAGGACCCCGGCCACCGCCCCCCAACCCTCTGTCCTTACTAGGACCCCTGGAACCGCTAATGTGTCACCTGATGTGGCTGCGCTGACAAACATTGTTAAACAGCTCTCCACAGAGGTGGCATCCATCTCCCGACAAGTCTCAATGCTTGTCAACCGGCCTGCGCCCCATGCCACACAGGCCCAGAAGGCCCAGGCCCACACTGCCACCAACGCCCAGACTGCCAACACTGCGGCACCGACCTCCTCCTATGCCCAGGTGGCGGCAGCCCCGGCCCCACCTACAGCCTCCAACCCCAACCCAGTTGCACCGGCTCCAGGCACGGTCTTTATGACAGTGACCCACAAGAAGAAGAGAAAGCAACACCAGGTCCCGCCCCTGCCCCCGGTCTATGCCAAGGACCCAACCCTGGTCCTAATCCCGACCGTCGTCCCCAAAACCGAGCCACAGCTCCCGGCTATATGCCTCACCACCACTGCCCATGAGTTCTTTGCCTCCCTACCCACTGCTGACCAGGTCACGGTTCTCGCATCCTCGTTCAACGTGAAGGGAAACCTTGTGACCTCTTTCGCCAAGCGACCCTCCTCTGCCTCACCCACCACCAACACAATCATAGACCATCACTCAGTGGCATTCACGGCCCATATGCATGACAGGTGCCTATCCACAATGGCTGACCAAATATCCGCCCAGTTCACCCTCACCTCAGTCTGGGTCCGCCCCCGGTCCGCCCTCCGCATCTCCATGGTGCCATGTGTGGACTACCTCTTTGGTCAAAATGGCCACACCATCTCCCTGAAGGCCCTGATGGCCGAAATCCGGAACAATCCAGTGCTCCGCACCCTCAACTTTGTAGTCGACCCCCACTTCACTGCCATGGAGGACCACCTCCCGACCCTCCAGAAGTGTCCCATGGCTTTCTCCTTCTCCAACCCTGATGGATCAATTCATGCACAGCTCCTTAAGTGCCCATGTGTCTGGCTGTTTGGCGCCTCCCTCTCCCTCTCCATCCCTCCCTACCGCCCCAGCCTCACCCAATGTGAACGCTGCCAGGGCCTAGGCCATGGGACGAAAGGCTGCTGTGCCCAGCCATGCTGCGCTGACTGCAGAGGGGGTCATCTAACCCACAACCATCATAAGTCGTGCACATCCTGCACCACTGAAGCCATTGAGGGCGACCACTGCCCTCACCCCTGCCACTGCATGAACTGCAAAGGCGACCACCCCGCCACTGCACGAACTGCAAAGGCGACCACCCCACCACCCTCCCTCAATGTCCCAAAAAACGGCATTACTGCCAGATTCTGGAGGCCATCGAGGGGCCCAACAACAAACACATGGAGGACCAATGAATAGAGACATTTCTATTCTTCAGTGGAATGCTGCCCGCTCCTTAGCCGTGGTCCATTCCCTCATTCCGATCCTTACCACTGACCCATCCCCACCCACCATCATTCTGATTCAGGAGCCTCCCTGGTATCAAATTGGCCTCCAGCCATCACTCACTGACCCGACCAGCATGCCAGTACTCAATGTCCCATCCCTCCCAGGATACACAGCCATTCTTCCCCCAGCCACCTGGCCAAGGGTTGTCACATATGTATCCTGGGCCATCCCACCAACCGCCTGGTCAGTCTTAGGTGCCGCATCCTCTGGCACCAATGTCCTCACCATCGAAATCCACTCACATCTGATGATCCGCCTATGCAACTATTATGGTATGCATGTGCTGGACCACACCACCGCCACCCCCCTCTACCCCGGTGAGTCGTTCCTTTTTTCAATCCCACCGGCATTGGCCTCCACTCTCTTGGTGGTGGGCGACTTCAACTGTTGCCACCACTCATGGTCCGAACTCCTTGCTGCACAGCAGGAGGACTTGAGAGCGCAACCTCTTGATGACTTCTTCCAGGAGCATGGCCTTGTGCCAGCTCACCTCCCAGACTCTGACTCTGGGCCCGTCGATAACTGTCAACGGTGCCCAATCGACATGATCTGGTCCCCACCCGCAATCAACCCTGATGCAATCCTAGACTCGGGCACCTCAACCACTTCCACTCTGTCCGACCACGCCATGCTATGGTGGTCCCTGCCGTCCTGGCCCCCACCTCCTACCGTCAAAACCCGTTGACTAACACCGTCAAAACCCACTGACTAACACCAGCCAACAAGGAGGAGTGGACCGACATTGCCTTTCCACTCCTTGAAGCTGCCTTCCTTCAACAGGCGGACAACACCCTCACCCTCGACATCAAAGCGCAGGCAGTAGTCGACTCCATGATTGCTGCCCTCGCCCCGTTCACCAGAATCAGCAAGCCATCCAAAACCGAGGTCCCCTGGTGGACCCCGACCTGCAAATCGCTCCTCCAGGCGATCTCAGCGGCCCCCACCCCCCTTCAGCAGTCAGCAGCCTGCCATGCATTTAAGCGAGGCATCTGGGCGGCAAAGCGGCATTTTTATGCCGAGCAGGCAGACCAAGCAGATGCCTCTAACATCTGGGGCTGGGCCAAACGAGGCCTTGGCAACCACCCTACACCGATCCCTTCACTCAAAAAGCATGATGGCTCCTTCACCCAATCGGACGACAAGAAAGGTGAGCTCTTCCACACTACCTTCTTCACACCCCCGCCACCCCAACAAGCGGCCGACACACCTCTGCCTCCCCCCCAAACAGCTGCCCCGCCCATCCTCCTCATGGAGCTTACAGGGGCACTGTCCAACACCTCCAACTTGTCGGCCCTGGGCCTCTCGGGGATCGGATACCGCCCTCTCAAATGGGTAGTAGACGCTTACCCCAAGGAGATACTTGCCCTTTTCAACGACTGCCTGCACATGGGGCACCACCCTAAGTGCTGGCAGGTGGCAAAAGTGGTAATGCTACGGAAGCCAAACAAGAAGGACCCCTTCTCGCCACACTCATATCGGCCCATTACCCTTGAGGAGACCTTAGGGAAACTCCTCGAAAAGATTATAGCTAACCAGCTCCAGTTCCTCGCTAACATGAGAGATTGGCTGCCACCCAACCAATATGGGGGGCATCAAGGACACTCTGTCTACGACGCCACCCAGCACCTTCTACAAATAGCGGAGTGTGCCCACACTGAGGGCCATGTATGTTCGGTCCTAGCAGTCGACATACAGGGGTTCTTTGACTCGGTACACCCACAACTCCTCCACCAGCAACTCTTGGACCTCCAGTGCCCACCAGACGTGGCGGACTGGTGCTTGTCTTTCATGACGGATCGGCAGGTGGCTATCGCTTTTGATGGCACCACCCTTCCAACAGCCCAGAAACCTGACTTCGGCACCCCCCAAGGGTCGCTGGTATCCCTGATCCTCTTGACCATATTCGTGGGCGTGGTCCTCCGGAAAATCCACCAAACCGGCACCACCACCCTCGCATATGTCAACAACCACCTCCTAGTGTGCATCGGACCCAGCATGGCATCCAACTGCCAGCAACTGTCTAATGCCTACCACCAACTCAATGCCCACTTTGGTGCCATCGGCCTCAACATCGAAGCCGCCAAAACGGAGTGCCTTCACTTCCACCCACCTCGACGTTGTTCAGCCACCTATACCGACTGGGACACTGCCGGAGTTTGGGTCGCCCCCACCACACTTATCTGACCCTCTATCCCACTCCATTGGCTTGGAATATGGTGGGACCCCGCCCTCACATTCAAGGCCCACGTGGAGCGCATGTGCTCCAAGGGCCTCTCCACACTAGCTGCCCTCTGCATACTAGGCAACACTGAAAGCGGAATCTCGGCCCTCCTCCTCTGTCGACTATACACTGCCTGCATCCGCTCCATCCTAACATGGGGCACCCTGGTATGGTACCATGGCCGATGCCAAAAAACACTAGTAAGCTGCCTGCAGGCTGTGCAAAACATGGCTTGCAGATGGATTCTGGGTGTCTACAAAGGCACCTCCCCCTTCTCCACAAATTTCCTTTGTTCCCTCCCCCCTCTTTCTTATTACTTCGAGTATGCTAAGACCCTCCATTCTCTGTGCCTCTGGTGCACCCCGCATTCCGTCGGTAGAAAACGCTATTATAAAACAGTAACTAACTGCCCCTTTTCCACTTCTCTGCAGGTCCAGGCCCCCCGGGTTCAGCCGGTTCCTGCATACACTCATCCCCCATGGATGGATCCTCTGGCATTTATGAATGGATGAGTTTCGTTTGCCACTCCTATCACTCCGGTCAGTGAGGACACCCGCAAGGAATTTGTGGGCACCACGCTCTCCCTGAGCTCCCTCCCCCACCTCCAGGTCTTCACTGATGGCTCACGCATCGGGTCTAAGTCTGGTTCAGCCATCTGCGCCATGAAGGGCCTTACCTGCCTCAAATCCCGCTGGCTGGCCTCCCCCACCTGCGCAACAGCAACAGACACGGAAATTTTTTCCCTCACCTCCACTCCAAGCTGGGCCGCACACCACCTATGGGAGCATCTGCCTGTCGCATCTGACATCTTCTTCCTGTCAGATTCGCTGATGGCACTCCACCTGATCTGCACATGGGCACCAGTTCCAGGTGCACATCTCCTCCACCAATGGAAGGCAGGGGTCCAGACTCTATTGGACTCATACCTGGACCTCTCCATTCATTTCGTATGGTGCCTGGGTCACTCTGATATCCCTGGGAATGAATGGGCGGACCATGAGGCGAAGTTTGCGATGAACCTACCCCTGTCTTCCCTTGCTCCCTCCACCTCTGCACTGAAAGAGGCTGCAGTCAACACACTCATGGAGCGTTGGTCCCTCTCACTGGCCCACCCCCTCGCCTCGACAGCCAACAAATACTTAGCCGTCAATGGGGTCCCTTCCCGCCATCCTTGAAAGCTGATCACACAGTTGGTGGACCACCCTCGCCGTGAACTCTCTGCAGTTGCTCAGGTCCTCTGCTGCGCTGGTCCCTATGGGGGCTACTGGCTGAGCTTTGACTCAGCCTACTGGCACAGGCATGGCCTGATCTCACACTGCAGATGGCACAACCACCCACCCTGGCCAGCCCAGTCGACCACCCACATACTAGGCGGCTGCAGGACTTTCCGACCATGGATCCGTAGGGTCTGGCCCCCCTGCGAACCACTTCCCACCCACCACACTGAGTGGGCAGATGAAAACCACCTCCAGGTTCTGCGCCATTGGCTGAAGCTGACAGGGCACCTTAACCGCCTGTCCAACCATACCTCCGCCACCATTCGCCTGGCCTTCGCCACGATGGAGCTGGAGGGACACCTGACCAATGAAGATATGGACTTGGACCTCCTTTGGGACTACATGAGTAGTATGCTTGGACCCCGGACCCAGGACCCAGACCCGGCTCTATTGGAGCTTGCAGGTGCGCTTCCTCCCTTTTCCTCTGATCTATGAATGCCTTTCAGACTCTCCTGTGTATGTCCCGGCTGGCACTCTCGCCCTCCCTTTCCAATTCTAAGCTACCCCCTTTTGCCTGATGTCGTCCGTTTGGTGTGGCCATAGTGATATGTATTCCTCCCTCTCTTCTGGTACTTACTAATAGGGGCCCTCCCCACTCTGGCACCCTTCAGGGAGCAGGGCCCCTGCCCAGTTTCATGCATTGTGCAATGATGGGCGCCTCTATTGTTATGTAGTTAGGGCCCCCCCTGCGGGGGGGCAGCTTGTAATTATGTAATACTGCAGGAATAATAAATTTAAAAATAAAAAAAAGGAAGCCAAACAAGAAGGACCCATTCTCACCATGGTCATTCTGGCCCATCACCCTTGAGGAGACCTTAGGGAAACTCCTGGAAAAAATTATTGCTAACTGGCTCCAGTTCCTTGCCAACACAAGGGATTGACTGCCACCTAACCAATACAGGGGGCATCAAGGACATTCCATCTATGACGCCGCCCAGCACCTTCTACAGATTGCAGAGTGAGCCCATGCTGAGGGCCGTGTATGCTCGGTCCTAGCGGTCGACATCCAGGGTTTCTTCGACTCGGTACACCTGCAACTCCTCCACCGGCAACTCTTGGACCTCCAGTGCCCACCAGACATGGCAGACTGGTGCCTGTCCTTCATGACAGACCGGCAGGTCGCCATTGCATTCGATGGCACCACCCTCCCAACCACCCTGAAACCCGACCTCGGTACCCCCCAAGGGTCCCTGGTATCCCCAATCCTCTCGACTATATTTGCGGGTGTGGTCCTCCAGAAATTTCACCAAACTGGCACCACTGCCCTTGCATATGTTGACGACCACCTCCTAGTGTGCATCGGACCCAGTGTGGCATCCAACTGCCAGCAATTGTCTAATGCCTACCACTAACTCAATGCCCACTTTGGTGCCATCGGTCTCAACATTGAAGCTGCCAAAACGGAGTGCCTTCACTTTCACCCACCCTGACGACGCTCAGCTGCCTACACCGACTGGGACACCGCCGGAGTATGGGTCGCCCCCACCATGCTTATCCGACCCTCTATCCCGCTCCGCTTGCCAGGAATATGGTGGGATCCCGCCCTCACATTCAAGGCCCACATGGAACGCATGTGCTCCAAAGGCCTCTCCATGCTCACTGCCCTCCGCATTCTCGGCAACACGGAACGCGGAATCTCGGCCCTCCTCCTCTGTCGACTATACACTGCCTGCATCTGCTCTGTCCTCACATGGGGTGCCCTGGTATGGTACCATGGCCAATGCCAAAAAACACTAGTAAGCCACCTGCAGGCTGTGCAAAACATGGCATGCAGATGGATTCTAGGCATCTACAAAGGTGCCTCCCCATTCTCCACAAACTTTCTTTGCTCCCTTCCCCCTCTTTCTTACTATTTCGAATATGCTAAGACTCTCCACTCTCTGTGCCTCTGGCACACCCCGCACTCCGTTGGTAGAAAACAATATTATAAAACCGTAACTAACCATCCCTTTTCCACTTCTCTGCAGGCCTGGGTCCCATGGGTACAACCAGTCCCTGCATACACTCATCCCCTGTGGACGGATCCTCTGGCTTTTACGAATGGACGAGTTTCATTTGCCACTCCCACCACTCCAGTCGGCAAAGACACCCGCAAGGAATTTGTGGGCACCGCACGCTCCCTGAGCACCCTCCCCCACCTCCAGGTTTTCACCGATGGCTCCTGCATCGGCTCAAAGTCCGGATCAGCCGTCTGTGCCATGAGGGGCCTTACCCACCTCAAGTCCCATTGGCTGGCCTCCCCCACCTGCACAACAGCTACGGATGCAGAAATTTTCTCTCTCACCTCCACACCAAGCTGGGCTGCACACCACCTATGGGAGCTTCTGCCTGTCGCATCTGACATCTTCTTCCTGTCAGATTCGCTGATGGCACTCCACCTGATCCGAACATGGGCACCAGCTCCCGGTGCACATCTCCTCCACCAATGGAAGGCAGGGGTCCAGACTCTATTGGACTCTTACCTGGAACTCTCCATTCATTTCGTTTGGTGCCCAGGCCACTTGGACATCCCAGGGAATGAATGGGCGGACCATGAGGCGAAGTTCGCAACGAACCTACCCCCATCCTCCCTTGCACCCTCCACCTCAGCACTGAAAGAGGCTGCAGTCAACACACTCATGGAGCGTTGGTCCCTCTCACTAGCCCGTCCCCTTGCCTCGACAGCCAACAAGTATCTCGCCGTCAACGGGGTCCCCTCCCGCCATCCCCGAAAGCTTATCACACAGTCGGTGGACCACCCTCACCACAAGCTCTCTGCAGTCGCTCAAGTCCTCTGCCATGCCAGTCCCTATGGGGGCTACTGGCTGAGTTTTGACTCTGCCTACCGACGCAGGCATGGCCTGATCTCGCACTGTAGATGGCACAACCACCCCCCCTGGCCGGCCCAGTCGACTGTGCATGTCTTAGGTGGTTGCCTCACCTTCCGACCCTGGATATGCAAGATCTGGCCCCCCCATGACCCCCTTCCGACCCACCACACTGAGTGGGCCGACGAAAACCGTCTCCAGGTTCTGCGCCACTGGCTTAAGCTGACAGGGCACCTCAACCGCCTCTCCGACTGTACCTCGGCCGCCATCCGCCTGGCCTTTGCCACAATGGAGCTCAAGGGACACCCGACTGACGAAGATATGGACTTGGACCTCCTCAGGGATTACATGAGTCGTATGCTTGGACCCCGTTCCCAGGACCCAGACCCAGCTCTCTTGGAGCTCTCAGGTGCACTTCCTACCTTTTCCACTGCCTAGTGCCTGCCCTTTGGCTTCCCCTCCGCATGTCCCGGCCGGCACTCTCGCCCTCCCTTTCCTATTCTAAACTACCACCTTTGCCTGCCTTCACCCATTTGGTATAGTTGTAGTGAAATGTATTCCTCCCTCTTTCAGTTTCTCTTACTAATAGGGGCCCTCCACACCTTGGCACCCTTCAGGGAGCAGGGCCCCCACCCAGTTTTGTGTGTTGCACAATGACGGGCGCCTCCGTTGTTATGTAGTTAGGGCCCCCCCTTCAGGGGGGCAGCTTGTAATTATGTAATACTGAAGGAATAATTTAAAAAAAAAAAAAAAAAAAGAGGGTGCTCAGGGAGCAAGCGGCGGCCACAAATTCCTTGCAGGTGTCCTCACTGACCAGAGTGATAGGAGTGGCAAACGAGACTCATCCGGTCGTAAATGCCAGCAGATCCATCCATGGGAGATGAGTGTATGCAGGGACTGGTTGAACCTGAGGGACCCGGACCTGCAGAGAAGTGGAAAAGGGACAGTTAGTTATGTTTTTATAATATTGCTTTCTACCAACAGAGTGCAGGGTGCGCCAGAGATGCAGAGAGTGAAGGGTCTTAGCATATTCAAAATAATAGGAAAGGGGGGAAGGGAACAAAGAAACTTTGTAGAAAAAGGGGAGGTGCCTTTGTAGACACCGAGAATCCACCTGCATGCTGTGTTTTGCACAGCCTGCAGGCGGCTTATTAATGTTTTTTGCCATCAGCCATGATACCACACCAGTGCGCCCCATGTTAGGATGGAGCGGACACAGGTGGTGTACAGTCAACGGAGGAGAAGGGCCGAGATTCCATGTTCAGTGTTACTGAGAATGCAGAGGGCGGCAAGGGTGGAGAGGCCCTTTGAGTGCATGCATTCGACGTGGGCCTTGAAGGTAAGGGCAGGGTCCCACCATATTCCCAGCCAGTGTAGCGGGATAGAGGGTCGGATGAGCATGGTGGGGGCGACCCAAACCCCGGTGGTGTCCCAGTCTGTGTAGGCAGCTGAACAGCGTCGAGGTGGGTGGAAGTGTAGGCACTCCGTTTTGGTGGCTTCGATATTGAGCCCGATGGCGCCGAAATGGGCATTGAGTTGGTGGTAGGCATTAGACAGTTGCTGGCAGTTGGATGCCATGCTGGGTCCAACACAGACAAGGAGGTGGTTGTCTACATATGCGAGGGCAGTGGTGCCGGTTTGGTGGATTTTCCGGAGGACCACGCCCACGAATATGGTCGAAAGGATTGGGGACACCGGCGATCCTTGGGGGGTGCCGAGGTCGGGTTTGTGGGCGGTTGGGAGGGTGGTGCCATCGAAGGCAATGGCTACCTGCCGGTCCATCATGAAGGATAGACACCAGTCCACCATGTCAGGTGGGCACTGGAGATCCAGCAGCTGTTGGTGGAGGAGTTGTGGGTGGATGGAGTCGAAGAATCCTTGTATGTCGACTGCTAGGACCAAACATACATGACCCTCAGTGTGGGTGCACTCTGCAATCTGTAAGAGGTGCTGGGTGGTGTCATAGACAGAATGTCCCTGACGTCCCCCATACTGGTTAGGTGGTAGCCACTCCCTCATATTTGCAAGGAATTGGAGCTGGTTAGCAATTATCTTTTCCAGGAGTTTCCCTAGGGTCTCCTCAAGGGTAATGGGCCAATATGATCTTGGCAAGAAGGGGTCCTTCTTGTTCAGCTTCCTGAGCATCACCACTTTTGCCACCTGCCAGCACTTGGGGTGGTGCCCCATGCACAGACAGTCATTGAAAAGGGTGAGGATCTCATCGGGGTAGGCATCTACCACCTGTTACAATTTTCCTTTACTTTTCCTTACTGCACTGACTCACTTCCTCTTTGTCATCATCAGTCAGCGCAACTCCCCCATTTCTCTGCCTTACTCATCCTTATTCACCTTGCGCCATAAGACGCCATGATGACACCATATTGCACCATCATGACGTGCTTTGCTTACTGATCACCATACTTGTATTACCAAGGCCTTCCTTGAGTTTCCATGACCTTCCATAGTCTGGTAAACATACCTAACCAAGTCGCTACAGTAGCAAACACATAGAGTAGCATAAAAGCATGTAACTTCAGTAGCACAAGCCCTAAGCTTGTGCTCTTTGTTCATACAAGCCCATTATCTGCTACCACCAGTCTACTGTGTGCCACTTGGTCATTAGTCGCTTCGTCGTAACCCGACATTGCTAAGAAGCATCTCACGTCCACATCGTTGATCAGGAAGCCCTGCCGACGATCATCTTCGACTTATGACATCTAGGAAGCCCCGTTGCCGTACCATCAGTTCCGACGATCAGGAAGCCCCGATGTCGATCACCGCGTAACCGTTGAGCTTAACACTAGCACAAGCTTTCCCGAATTTTTTTGCTGATGTATCCAACATCCAAGCACCAACCCTTTGCCCAACCTGTCGAAACTAGCCATCCTGCAGCCTGTCTACCCCCTCATTGGAGGAACCTGGGACCATGACCTCAAGTGCTTTAAGAAAAAGCAACCCAACTCAAACAACTACAACTACTATTCGTGGTTAGAAAACACAAACGGAGATTTCCAGTGGTTCAAAGCCAATGACGCCGAAGACACCAGCAGCACATTCGTACAAAACGTACCCAACTACCGAACCATCTTCCCGAAAACACAAACACCACCTCCAATGTCATCAACACCAGCACCAAAGGAGATCAATCTTGCTCGTCCCAACACATTTGATGGGGACCGAAAGTACGCTCGTCGCTTCCTGTCCAGTTGCGAAGCATACCTACACATCAACCGACATGTGTATACCACCGATGAGTTGAAAATCAACTTCGTCCTTTCCTACATGCAGACAGGGACTGCAGGAGACTGGGCCATCAACCGCGAAACGCTCGCATCTGCCTTCGCCAAAGACCCCAACGGCAAGGCCCTTGCTACCATCGTTGGATACGGCACATGGGGTGACTTCAAGTGTGATTTCCGCAACACGTTCATCACCATGGATGACGTTGCCGAGGCATCCCAGGAGATTATGACTCTCCAACAAATGGGATCCGCAGACGACTACAATAGTCGTTTCCAATCTCTCGTCACATGAGCAGGAATGTCGGGAGACAACAACCTCATTCCCATCTACGAGAAAGGTCTAAAGCACGGCCTCCTATCACGCGTCTTGGCCAGTTCCAAAACGCCGACCACCATCGAGGAATGGTACCGAGAGGCTTCCAAGCAGGATGCCGTCTACCAACGACTCAAGGCCCTCCATGGCCCGGGACAATCTCCCACTAAACAAGAGAATCGTTTCTGTAACCTCAGAAACAACCAACAGCGTCATCCCTACTAGCCAAACCAGCATACGACACAAGGAGCTACCAATCGCCCCCCACGTCTCTCGGAGGAAGAACGGGCCAAATGCATGCACGAAGGACGTTGTCTTGCCTGCAGAGAGAAAGGCCATAATGCTCGCGAGTGCACCAAATATCAACAAGGACCCAGCCAGCAACGCACGGTCCGTACCATCAACAACGCGTTTCCCATTGTCGAAACACCAGAACCCATTCCAAGGGACCAAGCGCCCAAAGACATCGCTGCGAGCATCCGTAACCTGCTCAACCAATTTGACGAGACCAAGAAGGACGAAATCTTCGACATCCTGGACAAACAGGGTTTTTAAAGAGGAAGCTTAGACAGACGTTAAGTCTTCCTGTTACCATGTCTCCAATTGTAAATTCCGATCCTTCACTCCCTGCAATGAAGATCCCAATTTCTATGATTGTCTATGACCAAACCGTCCCCACCAAAGCGCTCATAGATTCGGGTGCCGAAGGCCAATTCATTGACGCCAAATTTGTCATCAAGCATCGCATACCTATGTGAACACTTGCTCGTCCCATTACGGTTCTTAATGCAGACGGATCCACCAACGAACATGGAACAATCACCAAGTATACGTGGCGATTGGTTCGCATGGAAGGGAAATCAATCCCCCTAAAGTTACTAGTAACTTCTCTAGGCAAGGAAGATGTTATCCTTGGCCTACCATGGTTAAAGAACCATAACCCGGTTATAAATTGGCAAAAAGGCACTCTTGCTATCGCAAAGGTCACCACCGCTACCTCACTCGCTCAGGAACAGGTTAAAGAAACAAAACCTGTGGAACAAATCATTCCCCCTGAATACCACCGATACCTCGACATTTTCCACAAGAAATCAGCGGAACGATTCCCAATCTCGAGATCATACAACCATGCTATCGACCTTAAACCCGACTTCATACCACGCGACTGCAAAGTCTACCCACTAGCACCCAAAGAACTGGCAGCGCTCGATGAATTCCTAGACGAAAATCTACGCAAAGGCTATATCCGGCCATCCAAATCACCAATGGCCTCACCTTTCTTCTTTGTCGGGAAGAAAGACACGAGTCTTCGAGGATGCCAAGATTATTGTGCGCTTAATGAAGGAACCATTAAAAACGTGTACCCGCTACCACTGATCACCGATCTCATGGACAAACTCAAAGGAGCCAAATACTTTACGAAACTGGACCTTAGATCTGGATATAACAACATTTGGATTAAGGACGGAGATCAGTGGAAAGCCGCCTTTAAAACCCCACGAGGACTATTCGAACCCACAGTCATGTTCTTCGGTCTATGCAATTCGCCAGCCACATTCCAAGCCTTCATGGATGACACATTCCGTTTCGTAATTCTAGAAGATGGAACCTTGATCTACATGGACGATGTACTCATTCCTGCCAACTCAATGGAAGAACTGTACCAGTG
Source organism: Coniferiporia sulphurascens (assembly GCA_002794785.1). Taxonomy (NCBI): domain Eukaryota; kingdom Fungi; phylum Basidiomycota; class Agaricomycetes; order Hymenochaetales; family Hymenochaetaceae; genus Coniferiporia; species Coniferiporia sulphurascens. The sequence goes on along the minus strand of NBBA01000016.1, from coordinate 119,764 downwards.
CACGTGCCGCGTACTCGATATCTGTGCAGCCAACAATCTTTACTGCAAACCGGAGAAATGCTTATTTGGAGTACAACGCGTCGAATTTCTGGGCATGATCATCACCCCAGACAATATCCACATGGACCCTGTCAAACTGGCAGGAATTGCGGACTGGCCTACGCCGCGCACTGTCAAACAGCTTCGAAGCTTTATGGGATTCTGCAATTACTACAGACGGTTTATCCCCAGCTTCTCGGACATCGTATATCCTCTCAATGAGCTCACTCGTACCAACAAACAGTGGAAATGGACACTGGAATGAGATCAAGTGTTTACGAAACTCAAAATGCTTTTCCTAGACAAACCGGCCCTGCTTGTACCTAACCCCACTAAGCCGTTCATCTTAGAAACAGACGCATCCAAAGTAGCTTCAGGAGCAGTACTCTATCAGGCAAACTCCAACAGTGATTTACAGCCATGTGGATACATTTCGGAAACGTTTGGACCAGCACAACAACGCTACAAGGTCTATGACAGAGAACTACTAGGGATAATACATGGCCTCGAAGCATGGCGCCACTACCTCCTCAGTAACCCGCATACAACCACGATCTGGTGCGACCATAAAAACCTGTCGTACTTCAGATCGGAACGCCGTTTAACTCCGAGACAATCGTGATGGAACTTATTTTTATCCCAATTCAATTGCATAATCACACACCGTCTGGGAAAATCTATTCCTGGTGCCAACGCACTATCTAGACGCCCTGATCATGGCGAGGAACCACTAGAAGAATGTATCATGCTACCAGAGACACTGTTTATTGGAACCATTAACATGGATCTCCAGAACCGCATCCGAGATGCCCAAGAAGGGGATTCGTTTGCGAAAACCATTCAGGATGCATGGGCGCTAAAAATCCCATCACCATTCAGGTTCTCACTGGATGACTGGACCATTGACTCCAGCCTTCTTCGATACCAGAAATGGGTCTATATACTGGACAATGCGGAAATCAAACGGGAAATCCTACAAATGTTTCATGATCTACCATCATTCGGCCATCCAGGGGTATTCAAAACCTCCCAATTAGTGTGACAACACTATTGGTGGCCCAGACTGATGGTATTTGTAGGAAATTACGTCAAAGGATGTGCAGCGTGTCAACAGATGAAAATCAACATGCACCCAACCAAACCACCCATGCTCCCGATACCCGTGGATGCATCCATGTTACCATTTCAATTGGTATCTATGGATTTCATCACGGACCTACCCATCTCCCATGGCTATGATTCCATCATGGTAGTAGTCGATCACTGTTAAGCTCAACGGTTATGCGGTGATCGACGTTGGGGCTTCCTGATCGTCGGAACTGATGGTACAGCAACGGGGCTTCCTAGATGTCGTAAGTCGAAGATGATCATCGGCAGGGCTTCCTGATCGACGATGTGGACGCGAGATGCTTCTTAGCGATGTCGGGTTACGACGAAGTGACTAATGACCAAGTGGCACACAGTAGACTGGTGGTAGCAGATAATGGGCTTGTATGAACAAAGAGCACAAGCTTAAGACTTGTGCTACTGAAGTTACATGCTTATATGCTACTCTATGTGTTTGTTACTGTAGCGACTTGGTTAGGTATGTTTGCCAGACTATGGAAGGTCATGGAAACTCAAGGAAGGCCTTGGTAATACAAGTACGGTGATCAGTAAGCAAAGCACGTCATGATGGTGCAAGAAGGCGTCATCATGGCGTCTTATGGGGCAAGGCAAATAAGGATGAGTAAGGCAGAGAAATGGGGGAGTTGTGCTGACTGATGATGACGAAAAGGAAGTGAGTCAGCGCAGTAGGAAAAGTAAAGGAAAATTGTAACAATCATGACTCTTCCAAAGGAATTGTTCTTATTCCTTGCCATAAGACCATTGACGTGCTCGGAACAGCAAAGTGTTACCATGACAATGTCTATCAGCGTTTCGGACTTCCCAAACGGATCATATCGGACAGAGGACCGCAATTTGCATCTCAGGTGTTCCAGACGTTATGCAAACGCCTCGGGATTAAATCGAAACTGTCAACGGCATATCACCCTCAAACTGACGGACAAACGGAACACGCCAACCAGGAAGTAGAAGCTTATCTGTGCATTTATTGCGGCACAGTGCCTCATTCCTGGGCTGACTCACTCACAGACCTGGAATTTTCACACAATATCCAGACCCATTCAGTCACCAAGACCTCGCCGTTCACCGTCATGTTAAGGTATAACCCTATACCCATCCCCGTGGTAATAGAAGATACCGATCTCCCATCTCTCTCACAGCGCCTACGTCTTCTTTCATCAATCAGAAAGGAAGCGCTTGCCACCCACGATCTAGCGCACGCCCATATGGCATGTTTCGGTGCACAAGGCTTCAAACCATTCAAACTTGGTGACAAAGTTTGGTTAGAAGCCACTAATTTGCATTTCCCCAACCGATCCCGCAAACTATCGCCTAAATGGGAGGGACCATTTCCCATAATTCAGGTACTATCACCCCTGAATTACTGCCTCAAATTACCCAAGGCATGGCGCATTCACCCCGTTTTCCACGCCTCACTTCTTTCGGCGTACTCGGAGACCGACGCACACGGACCTCCATTCAGTCAACCACCGCCTGACCTGATAGAAGATCAGCAGGAATACGAAATCGAGGCTATTGTCTCACACAAAGGCGCCGGAAACCGACGGTGTTTCCTAGTCAAGTGGGTCGGATACCCGTCATCCGAAAACCAATGGCTCGCTGAAAAAGACCTGTCACATGCTTCAGACATCTTAGAAACGTATAAAAACCTCAAAAACATTACCTAGTTCCCCTCATCCACCCTCATATCTGCACATGCCCACCGCCTACATAACCAACAACGAACACCTCTGGTACCTCGCCATCGCCATTCCCACGGGTCTCTTCGTCCTCGTCTGCGCCATCACAACCACCATCCGCCACCAGACTCACCGCACTACCCGACTACGCTACCCCACAGTCGCAAACCGCCGACCTCTCTCTCCAACCCTCCTGATCCAGAACCCCCCAGCCGAAATCCGCCACCAAGAGTTCCAACCACGCAGATCCGCACCTACCCGCCAGGACGTCATCGCGCAACTCCGACGTACTTTCCCTGAGAATTTCATTCAACCCTCGGACCTCACTGAGATCGAATTCGAAATAGAGGGGCTAGAAAACCAGCTAAGTCAATCGGATCCACCCTCAGTCGACCTACTCCTTCACCTCGCCAATCTACACAACCAGGCAGTCATCTTCCATGAACTCGCACTTGCAGCCCAACTCCAGGAGCAGCGGAACCAGCACCGAGTACTGTCGCCGTCACCACCTGGCAACTCGACGCAGGTACCCAGTCCATGACCTGAACCGGCAAACCGCACCCCTCCTCCCGCATACCATCCTCCAGCACGTACTCGCAGCCCCCGACCTGGATACGGACGTCAACCGACTTCTCGCGTCCCACCCCTGAGCCTGCCAAGTCAACAGGATGCGGCAACGCCTACGGACACTGGAAGACATGCAACGCCTGGCGTGGCACGCCCAGGAGATCACAGAGATGCTGGACTCCCGCCTCAGTAATCTTGTCGACGATCTCAGGCTACTATGCAACACGGACTATGAGGCACTGGAGGAAGAAGGTATTCACCAAGTACTCATTCCTCTTCATCCTCAGGTGCACCTATACCGCCCGACACCGGCTCCCACTCTCGTCCCAACGGTCCCCTCCTCACCTGTGGTCACTCGTCGCAACTCCGCCACCCAAACCGAACCACTTCCGGTTCATCCCCCAACCCCATCGCAGGAATCGTCCCCGTTGTCCTCACGCATGCATTGCTCCACGTGTCTGTCACCTGCGCACCTCACCACATACTGTGTACAATACACATGTCCCTGGTGCAAAAGGGCCGCTCCTCGTCACCCTCCGGGTGAATGTCCTCAACATGGACAAGAGCAAACGACCACTCCAGATGAAAACAGACCCCTGTCTCCACCGAGCGCATCAAACGGAAGACGCATGGTACGCCTTTCTGACCTAGGAGCCTGCGTTCTCCTCCAGTTGTACATGGATGACATCGCCGCCAGCATCAACCTGGACGACGTCGATATGGGGTCTAACAACGACGATCACTCCAATTAAGGGGTTCCTAGTCCGCAATGACAGTAAACTAGTGTGTGTCCGCAACGACCCTAAACTACTACTCCTGGGTATGACCTTAAAAGGCCCAATAGTGCATTTTCTTTTCTTTTTACGCCCATTTCCCTGCTTGTTATCGTCCTTGTTGGCAGCTTGCCTTTTTCTTATCGTTTATTGGCCTTCACTTGGCCCTATAGGCCAATATGACTCGCAATCCGGGTTAGGGATTCTTTTTGCATCTATTTTCTGCTTTTTCACTGTCTTCGGACACCATACCATTAATGTTGGTGAAAGACCAGGATTAGGTACCAAAGAGCATGGTAACAAACTCTGTGGTGAACCTAGCATTACACTTAAAGACCTGCTAGGCCGGCATCTTGATACACCTGGATTCTTTTCCTTTCTACTTTGACTCGTCTTTATTATTATTGACAATTCGGTGACTTGTCGATCCTAAATGGGAGGCAATGTTACAATTTTCCTTTACTTTTCCTTACTGCGCTGACTCACTTCCTCTTTGTCATCATCAGTCAGTGCAACTCCCCCATTTCTCTGCCTTACTCATCCTTATTCGCCTTGCACCATAAGACGCCATGATGACGCCTTATTGCACCATCATGACGTGCTTTGCTTACTGATCACCATACTTGTATTACCAAGGCCTTCCTTGAGTTTCCATGACCTTCCATAGTCTGGTAAACACACCTAACCAAGTCGCTACAGTAACAAACACATAGAGTAGCATATAAGCATGTAACTTCAGTAGCACAAGTCTTAAGCTTGTGCTCTTTGTTCATACAAGCCCATTATCTGCTACCACCAGTCTACTGTGTGCCACTTGGTCATTAGTCGCTTCGTCGTAACCTGACATCACTAAGAAGCATCTCACGTCCACATCGTCGATCAGGAAGCCCCGCCGATGATCATCTTCGACTTACGACATCTAGGAAGCCCCGTTGCCGTACCATCTGTTCCGACGATCAGGAAGCCCCAACGTCGATCACCGTGTAACCGTTGAGCTTAACACCACCCATTTCAGGGGGCAGTAGCCGATGCCCAAGAGGCCCGGGGCTGACAAGTTGGATGTGTCGGACAGTGCCCCCATGAGCTCCGAGAGGAGTATGGGTGGGGCTGCTGGTTGGGGGGGAGGTGGTGGGGTATTGGCCGCTTGTTGGGGTGGGGGGGGCATAAAGAAAGTAGTGCAGAAGAGCTCACCTTTCTCATTGTCCGATTGGGTGAAGGTGCCATCGCGCTTCTTGAGCAAGGGAATTGGGGTAGGTTGGTTGCCAAGGCCACACTTGGCCCAGCTCCATATGTTGGAGGCATCGGCTTGGTTGGCTTGGTCGGCATAGAACTGCCGCTTGGCCGCCTGTATACCGCATTTGAAGGCGCAGCGGGCTGCTGATCGCTGAAGGGGGGTGGTGGCTGTCGAGATCGCCTGGAGGAGCGACTTGCATGTTGGGGTCCACCAGGGAACCTTGGATTTTGATGGCTTGGCGAGTTGGGTGAATGGTGCGAGGGCAGCGATCATAGAGTCGACCACTGCTTGTGCTTTAGCATCAAGGGTGAGGGTGTTGTCCACTGGGAGGTGAAATGCGGTTTCAAGTAATGGAAAGGCAATGTCGGACCATTCTTCCCTGTCGGCCGGGAGTAACCGGCGAGTTTTCATGACTGGGGGTGGGGGCCGAAAAGGCAAGGACCAACGCAGCATGGTGTGGTCAGACAGTGGGGAGGCAGTTGATGTGCCTTTTTTTATTTATTTATTTATTTATTATTCTTGCAGTTTTACATAATTACAAGCCACCCCCCCGGAGGGGGGGCCCTAACTGCATAAAAAACAGAGGTGCCCATCATTGCACATTGCACAAAACTGGGCAGGGGCTCTGCTCCCTGAAGGGTGCCGACATGTAAAGAGCCCCTATTAGCTAGAAGAGTCATGAGAAGGAGGAGTACATATCGCTACGAACCAACCATGCGGATAAGGGCAGGTAAAGGTAGGAAGCTTAGAATAGGAAAGGGAGGGTGAGAGTGCTGGCCGAGACGTATTGGGAGGAATCCGAAAGGTGGGCACCATTCAAGTGGAAAGGGGGGGAGCGTACCTGATAGCTCCATAAGGGCTGGGTCCGAGTCCCAAGTTCGGGGTCCGAGCATATGACACATATAGTCCCATAGGAGGTCCAGGTCCATGTCCTCGTTGGTAGGGTGGCCGTCAAGGTCCATCGTGGTGAAGGATAGCCTGATGGTGCCTGTGGCGCAGTCCGAAAGGCAGTTCAGGTGCCCTGTCAGCTTTAGCCAATGGTGCAGAACTGGGAGGCGGTTTTCATCAGCCCACTCTGAGTGGTGGACTGGGAGAGGGTCCCGAGGTGGCCATACGCGTCTTATCCATGGGTGGAAGGTACTACAGCCGCCTAGGATGTGAGCGGTAGACTGCGCAGGCCATGGGGGGTGGTTGTGCCACCTGCAATGTGAGATCAGGCCATGCCTGCACTGGTAGGTTGAGTCAAAACTTAGCCAGTATCCCCCATAGGGACCGGCATGGCAGAGGACCTGCGCGACTGCAGATAGCTCGCTTCGTGGGTGATCAACCGAATGCATGAGTAGCTTTCATGGTCGGCGTGAGGGGCAGCCGTGTACTGCCAAGTACTTGTTGGCAGTTGAGGCAAGGGGGCAGGCTAGTGACAGGGTCCATCGCTCCATGAGGGTGCTGACAGTGAGTTCTTTTAGTGAGGAGGTGGACGGTTTAAGGTTGGATGGGGGGAGCTCTGTCGCCAGTTTCGCTTCCATGTTAGCCCATTCATTACTGGAGATGTCCGAGTGGCTGGGGCACCATATGAAATGAATGGTGAGATGGGGGTATGAGTCCAGCAGGGTCTCCACACCCGCTTTCCAGATGTGGAGGAGGTGGGCACTGGGGTGGCAGTCCAAGTGCAGAAGAGGTGGAGGGCAGTCAGTGAATTGGACAGGAAGAAGATGTCTGATGCGACACACAGTTGCGCCGGGAGGCGGCATGCGGCCCAGCCCGGAGCCGTAGTGAGGGAGAATTCCTCGGCATCCATAGCTGTGGCACAGGTGGGGGATTCCAGTTGGTGGGACCGGAGTTGAGTGTGGCCAAGCATAGTGCAGATGGCTGAACCCAACTTATTGTCAATGCAGGAGCCATCTGTGAATACTTGGACGTGGGGGGTGGCACCTAGTTGGCGTGCTGCCGTTATGAAAGACTTTCACATGTTGGCACTAACCGGGGTGGCTGGGGTGGTGAAACGAACCTGGCCCTGAGTAAAGGCCAGGGGATCTGTCCATGGGGGATGCGTGTATGCAGGGACTTGTTGAACCCAGGGGGCTTGGACCTGCAGAGAAAGGGAGAAAGGTCTGTTAGCTACATTTTTAAATAATTTACAGCCAATAGAGTGAGGGGTGTGCCAAAGGCACAGAGAATGGGTAGTCTTAATGTATTCAAAATAGAATGAAAGAGGGGGAACTGAGCAGAGAAAATTAGTGGAATGGGGGAGACACCTTTGAAGATGCCCAAAATCCAGTGGCAGGCCATATTTTGTACAGTCTGGAGGCAGTTTACCAAGGTTTTTTGGTGGTGGCCATGGTACCATACTGGTGCTCCCCATGAAAGGACGGAGCAGACACAGGAGGTATAGAGGCAGTGAAGAAGAAGGGCTGAGATGCCGCATTGGGTGTTGCCCAGGATGCGGAGGGTGGCTAGAGTAGATAGTCCCTTGGAGCGCATGCACTCCACATGGGGCTTGAAGGAGAGGCCCGGGTCCCACCATATCCCCAGCCACCTAAGTGGGATTGAGGGGCGGATCAGGGTGTTGGGGTCGACCTGAACCCCGGCCGTGTCCCAGCCGTTATAGCCGGTGCGTCACCGAGGGGGGTGGAAGTGGAGACACTCCGTCTTGGCAGCTTCGATGTTGAGACCAATAGTGCTGAATAGGGTGTCGAGTTGCTGGTAGGCATGGGCTAGGGCACAGCAGTTAGATGCCAGTGAGGGACCTATGCAAATAAGTAAGTGGTCATCAATGTATGCCAGGGCAGTGGTGCCGGCTTGGTGGAAGCGCCAGAGGACTACCCCTGCGAATATCATTGATAGGATGGGGGAGACTGGTGATCCCTGTGGGGTGCCAAAGTCGGGTTTGGGGGTGGTAGGGAGGGTGGTGCTGTCGAAGGCGATGGTGACCTGCTGGTCCATCATGAAGGACAGGCACCAGTCGGCCATGTCTGGCATGCAACCAAGGTCCAACAGTTGTCGGTGGAGGAGCTGGGGGTTCACCAAGTCGAAAAAGCCCTGAATGTCAACTGCTAGGACCGAACACACAAGACCCTCTGAGTGGGCACGTTCCGCAATCTGTAGAAGGTGTTGGGCGGTGTTGTATACTGAATGGCCTTGACACCCCCCATATTGATTAGGTGGCAGCCAATCCCTCGTGTTAGTGAGGTACTGGAGCTGGTTAGTGATTATCTTTTCGAGGAGTTTCCCTAGGGTCTCCTCCAGGGCGATGGGCCGGTATGACTGCGGCGAGAATGGGTCCTTCTTGTTTGGCTTCCTGAGCATTACCACCTTTGCTGCCCGCCAGCACTTGGGGTGGTGCCCCAAGCATAGACAGTCATTGAAAAGTGTAAGTATCTCGTCAGGGTAAGCTTCCACCACCCATTTCAGGGGGCAGTAACCTATTCCCAAGAGGCCTGGAGCCGACAAGTTGGAGGTGTCGGCCAGTGCCCCCATAAGCTCCACAAGGAGTATTGGTGGGGCAGCTGGTTGAGGAGGTGGTGGCAGGGTGTTGGCCGCTGCCTGGGGGGGGCATGAAGAAAGTTTCACGAAAGAGCTCACCTTTCTCATCGTCCATTTGTGTGAAGGTGCCATCTTGCTTTTTCAGCAATGGAATGGGGGTGGGTTGGTTGCCGAGGCCGCATTTGGCCCAGTTCCAGATATTGGAAGTGTCTGCTTCCGATGCTTGGTTGGCGTAGAACTGCTGTTTGGCTGTCCTAATGCCTCTTTTGAAGGAGTGTCGGGCTGCTGATCACTGGAGGGGGGTGGATGCCATCTGGACAGTGGAAAGGAGGGTCTTGCAGTGGGGAGACCACCATGGGACTTCCATTTTTGATGGCTTTGAGAGGCAGGTGAACGGCTGGAGGGTGGCAACCATAGAATCGAGGACCGCTTTGGCCTTGGTGTCCAGGGCATGGGTGTTGAGCCCCGGTAAGCGGAAGGCTGCTTCGAGGAGAGGGAAGGCTATGTCAGTCCATTCCTCCTTGTCGGCTGGGAGTAGCCGGTGTGTCTTTATGACCGGGGGTGGGGGCCGAAATGGCAGTGACCATCGCAGGATGGCGTGGTCGGACAGTGGTGAGTGGTTGGAGGTAGCTGAGTCTATAATAGAATTGGGGTTGACCACAGGTGGGGCCCAGATCATGTCAATGGGGCACCGGTGATGATTGCCGTCAGGCCATGAGTCAGAGTCAGGAAGATGGGTAGGCTCCAGGCCATGCCCATGGAAAAAGTCATCGAGGGGTTGTGCCCCCAAGTTGTCTCGTCGTGGGACGGGGAATTCGGACCACACGTGGTGGCGACAGTTGAAGTCGCCCACCACGAGTAGAGTGGTGGCTAGCACCGAGAGGAGTGAGAAAAGGAAAGACTCACCTGGGTACTGTGGGGAGACGTTCTCTCGATCCGGGGGGTGCATTCCATAGTAGTTGCACACCCGGAGGGTGAGTTGGGATCGGACCTCCACCGTCAGTACATCAGTGCTGTATGATGCGGCTCCGAGGATCGACCATGAGGTGGGGGGGAGGGCCCAGGATACGTATGTGACTACCCGAGGGTGGACCTCTGGTGGTAGGACAGGTATGTAGCCTGGGATGGTGGGGACATTGAGTACCGGGGTGCCGGTTGGGTTTGTGAGTGAGGGCTGCAGTCCTATTTGGTACCAGGGTGGTTCCTGAATAAGAATTAAGTGTGGAGGGGAGGGGTCAGTTGTAAGGACGGGGATTAGCGAATGTATCACCACTAGTGAGCAGGCAGCGTTCCACTGTAGGACAGAGAGTTTCTCTATCATATCTCCTCCATCTGGTCATCAGTGGGGTCGGTGGCGAGGGCCTCTTCGATTTGGCGGTATCGCCTCTTCTTGGGGCAGGCCGGCAGGGTAGCGGGGTGGTCACCCTTGCAGTTGTTACAGAGGTGGGGGTGGGGGCATGTGTCGCCTTTGGGCACTGTGTCAGTTGTGCAGTGGGCGCATGATTTGCGGTGATTGCGGGTCAAATGGGCACCCGTGCAGTCAGTGCAGCAGGGTTGGGCTCGGCAGCCCTTGGTTCTGTGGCCGAGGCCCTGGCACCTCTCACATTGGGTGAGAGTGGGGTGAACTGGTGGGACCAAGAGTCGGAGAGTGGATCCGAACATCCAAACATGTGGCCTCTTGAGGAGGCGTTCATGGATGGAGCCATCAGGGTTGACGAAGGAGAAGACCACTGGGCACCTGTCGAGTGTCAGCAGGTGATCCTCGGTGGTGGCGAAGTGGGGGGTGACTACGAAGTCTAGGTTGCGGAGTGCCGGGTTGTGCTGGATTTCGGCCATGAGGGCCTTCTCGGTGATGGTGTGTCTGTTCTGGCCGAACAGGAAGTCTTTGCAAGGCACCATTGAGATGTGGAGGGCGGACTGGGGGCGGACTCTGGAGGGGGTAAGCGAGAAGGCAGCTGGGACATTAATTCCTGCTGCGATGCATGCTGTGCGCATGTGGGAGGTGAATGCCACGGAGTGGCGATCAATGATTGTCTCCATGGTCGGGTTAGCTGAGGACAGGTGCACCGCAAATGTGGTCACGATGTTCCCCTTCACGTTGTAGGAAGAGGAGAGGACTGGGACTTGGTCTGTGGTGGGGAGGGAGGTGAAAAACTCACAGGACGTTTTTGTCAGTGCCATGGCGGACTTCTGGTTTTCGGCCTGTATGCCGACTGTTGGGGTGAGGACCAAGGTTGGGTCCTTGGCATACATAGTGGGAGGCGGGGGCACCTTCCTCTGGCGCTTCTTCTTCTTCAGTGCTGGATTGATGACCGCTCCGGTGGCCGGGGCCACTGGAGACAGGTTGGTGGATGTCGAGGGGGCCGCTGCTGCAGCCACTTGGGCATAGGAGGTGGGGGCGGCCTGGATGGCGGCCTGGGGGGCCGGTTGTTGTTGCTGTTGTTGTTGCTGTTGATGCTGGGTGGGCCTAGAGCTGATGGAAGCCATCTGACGTGAAATTGAAGCCATGTCAGTAGTCAGGTGCTTGACTGCATCAGTAAGCACCCTCATTTCTGGGGTTACAGGGGCGGTGCCAGAGGGCCCGGTGGTGTCCGGGGCCCTTTGGGAGGGGTGGGCTGGGGCGAAGGGTTCCGGGAGGGCAATTACCGCCCCCTCCCTCATGAAGTTGTAGGCCATTACCATGTTATGGTAAATGATGTGCTGGGGGTCGTTCCTTTCTTGTGCGATGTTGGCCACCATCATTTGGGGGTTCCAGAGGAGGTCGCCTACGAACTGAGTGGCTTTAATGTCGATATCTTTGGTGGTGGCGCCATGGATCTCTTTGTCAAAGTTGTCCAGGGCACTTCAGGCACCCCTGTAACAGGCACCTTTAGGTGTAATTTTTCATGCAATAATTGGACCTAAAGGTCCCTCCCATGGAGGGCCATCCCATGCAAATGGGAGCTCCCAGTGTCTGAAGGTGTTTCTGGGAGCTCCCAACTGCTGGAGTGGGAGCTCCCATAAATTAAAAATTACACACTGTGGGGATTGAACCCACAACCTTCACCATATCTAATTCATACTATGCTGTTTACTACTAGACTACAATGGCTCACAATATTTCAGTCATGTTATAATATATGGAGCTACAAAACATTAAAATCCGACTTTATTATCAATTTTTATTACACTATAAATTCCCTCATTGATAAAGATTATACACTCATTACTACACTTAATAATGCTGCTGCTTAGTATTACATTTGTAGGCTAATAAAAGCATCAATAAGTCTAATAACAACAACAAAATAACAATGTAAAGTGTAGTAATGAATGTAGTAATGAATAAAGCAATGAAGCCGGGTTTTAGTGAAATTAGACCTGATGTAGATTAAAATAAGAAGAAAAAAGTTGTGGATGTAATAGCCTATGGTTAAGTATAACATTGGTTCCTGTTTATGTGAAGTCTTGGGTTCAATTCTGGGATAGGTTATTTTTTATTTTTTATTTTATTTTTTGGGAGCTCCCACTCAGTGGATGGGAGCTCCCATTGGCATGGGATGGCCACCCTATGGGAGGGACCTTTAGGTCTAATTATTGTACAAGAAATTACACCTAAAGGTGCCTATTTTAGGGGGTGCCTAAAGTGTCCAGGGCTTGGGAGAGGGCGTGCATGAACCCTGCGGTATGGGGTTCGTGCTGTTGTTGGGTAGAGGGTCCTCTCAGGGTGAGAGGAGACATGGCGGCTGAGGAACGTTAACGTCCGAGGCTTGCGCCTCCCATCTGTTGTGGAGGGGTGTGGGGGTTGACGGCCATTTCTGGGGCTGTCTCTCTGAAATCATTGGAGCTGTGGTGTGACCCTACTGAGGCGGCTGGGGAGCCGACCCAGGATCCTTGCCTGGATTCCGCACACACTTGGGCGGTGAAGTCATAGGCCGAGATCAGTTGGGAGCCGCCAATGGCTGGGGATGGTGCGAGGACATCCAGGGAGGAGGTTGGGGCCAGGAGGGGGTTTTTCGAGTAGGGGGTGGGGGTCATCTCATGCTGAGCAGAGGCGGTGGCTTCGGTGGCCATGTTGGCAGCTGCTTCAGCGGCTCGGGCGGCAGCTAGACTAGCTGACGAGGTTGAGGGGACAGTGGGTCGGGTGTGACGAAGGGCATTCCAGTAATCACTGTGGGTCGACATGGGGGAGTTTTAGCTGCCCGCACTAGTTGATGGTGGTGGTTGCGGTTGATGTGCCTGAATCTATTACTGAGTCAGGGTTTATCAAGGGGGGGGTCCAAATCATGTCAATGGGCCACGAGTCAGAGTCCAGGAGGTGAGCTGGTGCAAGGCCGTGCCCCCAGAAGAAGTTGTCGAGGGGTTGTGCCCTCAAGTCCTCCTGCCATGTGGCAAGGAGTTTGGACCACAAGTGGTGGTGACAGTTGAAGTTGCCTGCCACCAGTAGAGTAGAGGCTAGGGCTGGTGGGATTGTGAAGAGAAATGACTCACCTGGGTAGAGGGGGGTGGCAGTGGTGGGGTCCAGGGCGTGCATGCCGTAGTAGTTGCACAAGCAGATTGTCAGGAGTGAGCGGATTTCGATGGTGAGGACGTCAGTGCCAGAGGAGGTGGCCCTGAGGACGGACCAAGTGGTTGTGGGGATGGCACTGGATACATATGTGACGACCCTCGGCCGAGTGGCTGGGGGGAGGATGGCCGTGTACCCTGGGAGAGATGGTACATTGAGGACCAGTGTGCTGGTGGGGTCAGTGAGGGAGGGCTGGAGACCGATTTGATACCAGGGTGGTTCCTGGATTAGAATGACGGTGGGTGGGGATGGGTCAGTGGTAAGGATTGGAATGAGGGAATGGACCGTGGCTAAAGAGTGGGCGGCATTCCACTGAAGAATAGAGATGTCTCTATTCATGAGTCCTCCATTGTTTCATCTTCGGGTCCCTCAAGAGCGGTCTCGATCTGGCAGTAATGCTGTTTCTTGGGGCACTGAGGGTAGGTAGTGGGGTGGTTGCCCTTGCAGTTGGTGCAGTAGTGAGGGTGAGGGCAGTGGTCGCCCTCAATGGCTTTGGTGGCACAGGAAGTGCACGACTTACGGTGGTTATGGGAGAGGTGACCTCCTCCACATTCGGTGCAACAGGGCTGGGCTCGGCATCCTTTCATTCCATGTCCTAGGCCCTGACAGCACTTGCATTGAGTGAGGCTGGGGCAGAAGGGTGGGACCGAGAGGGAGAGGGCGGCTCCGAACATCCAAACTTGTGGGCACTTGAGGAGCTGCACCCAGATGGATCCATTGGGGTTGGAAAAGGAGAATGCTATGGGGCACCTGTCAAGGGTCGGCAGGTGGTTGTTGGTGGTGGCGAAGTGGGGGTTGATGACAAAGTCAAGGTGGCGGAGTGCCGGGTTATGCTGGACTTCGGCCATAAGGGCCTTGGGGGAGATGGTGTGGCCGTTCTGGCCGAAGAGGTAGTCCCTGCATGGCACCATGGAGATGCGGAGTGCGGACTGGGGACGGACATGGACAGGGTTGGAAGTGAACATCCTGGGGATCTTGGCAACCTCCAGTGACAGACTCTTCTCATGCATGTGGTCTGCGAAGGCTGCAGGGTGCCGATTGATGATTGTGTCCATGGCCAGGGTGGCAGAGGGGGGGCGCTTGGCGAACAAGGTCATGAGGTTCCCCTTTATGTTGAAAGAGGAGGCCAAGACCATGACCTGGTCAGCAGTGGGGAGGGAGGAGAAGAACTCATGGGCAGTGGCCATGAGGCACATGGCCGGGAGCTGACCCCCCTGGCCAGCCCAATCCACCACCCACATGCTGGGCAGGTGCTGAACTTTCCGGCCATGGATTCGCAGGGTATGGCCACCCTGTGACCCACTCCCGACCCACCACACCGAGTGGGCCGACGAAAACTGTCTCCAGGTTCTGCGCCGCTGGTTGAAACTAACAGGGCACCTGAACTGCATCCCTGACCGAACCTCAGCCACCATCCGCCTGGCCTTTGCCGCGATGGAACTTGCAGGTCACCCGACTGATGAAGATATGGACTTGGACCTCCTATGGGATTACATGAGTCGTATGCTTGGATCCCGCCCCCAGGACCCGGACCTGGCTCTCTTGGAGCTTTCAGGTGCGCTTCCTCCCTTTTCCTCTACTCAGTGATAGCCTTTCGGACTCCCCCGCGTATGTCCTGGCTGGCACTCCTGCCCTCCCTTTCCCAATTCTAAGTTACCCCTGTTACCTGCCCTCATCTGCTTGGTTTCGTCGTAGCGATATGTATTCCTCTCTCTGCCTTTTCTTCTACTAATAGGGGCCTTTCCCACATTGGCACCCTTTGGGGAGCAGGGCTCCCACCCAGTTTCATGGGTTGTGCGATGACGGGTGCCTCCGTTGTTATGTAGTTAGGGCCCCCCCTTCGGGGGGCAGCTTGTAATTATGTAATACTGCAGGAATAATAATAAAAAAAGACTTGACCACCCCCCCCCACCCCCCTCAACAGCTAGTCTAGCCGCTGCACAGGCCACCGAAACGGCCGCCAACCTGGCCGCTGAGGCCACCACTTCCGCTCAACGCGAAACAACCCCCATCCCCTATGCCCAAATCGACCCAGGCCTCCCAGCATCGTCCCCAGACGCTCTCCGTCTCGCCCCATCCCCCATCATCGGAGTTTCAAACAACAAGTTCACTCGAGCATTCGAGCACGTCAGCCGCCCCCCCTCCGCAGGATCCAACATCTTGGAAGAAGTCCAAGGATGCGAAATGGAGGACATCCTTGAGAACCCACACACCCTGTTGCCGCTGCTCACCAACAAATGGTCATCCAACAACCTGTCCCTGCACACCCCCCAACCCCGCCCTCGAGACCAGTTTGAGCTGCACACATCGAGACTCATGTACTCCCTCTCCCATGCATTAGAGGACTTCGACAGGAAGACCCATTGCGCCAACACCACAGAGACCGACTGGGCAGCCGGACAGTTTGTTGGTGACCTCCTCTGGAATGTCCAACAGACCATCACCGGTGTTTTGAGGGATGAGAAGGACCCCCAACACATCATCTCCCATAATCTGGAGATGGCCTACAACATTGCAAGGGAGGGGGCAGTAGCCTCCCTTCCAGCACCCTTTGCCCCAGCCCCCCCCTGCAAAGGACCCCGGCCACTACTAACCAACCCTCTGCCCCGACCAGGACCCCTGGAACCACTAACATGTCACCTGATGTGGCTGCGCTGACTAACATTGTTAAGCAGCTCTCCACAGAAGTCGCCTCCATCTCCCGGCAAGTCTCAACACTTGTCAACCATCCCATGCCCCATGCCCCACAGGCCCAGAAGGCCCAGGCCCCCACCACCACTACCCAGGCCGCCATCACAGCAGCACCAACATCATACGCCCAGGTGGCGGCCTCCCAGGCCCCACCTGTTACAATTTTCCTTTACTTTCCCTTATGCGCTGACTCACTTCCTCTTCGTCATCATCAGTCAGCACAACTCCCCCATTTCTCTGCCTTACTCATCCTTATTCGCCTTGCGCCATAAGACGCCATGATGACGCTGTATTGCACCATCATGACATGCTTTGCTTACTGATAGCCCTACTTGTATTACCAAGGCATTCCTTGGGTTTCCATGACCTTCCATAGTCTGGTAAACTACCTTACACAGGCTGCTACAGTAGTAAACACATAAAGTAGCATATAAGCATGTAACTTCAGTAGCACAAGCCCTAAGCTTGTGCTCTTTGTTCATACAAGCCCATTATCTGCTACCACCAGTCTACTGTGTGCCTCTTGGCCATTAGTCACTTCGTCATAACCCGACTCGCTATAAGAAGCCTACTGCGTCCACATCGCCGATCAGGAAGCCCCATCGCTGATCCCCCTCGACTTACGACATCTAGGAAGCCCCATTGCCGTACCATCAGACTAGACGATCAGGAAGCCCCGACGTCAATCATCGCGTAACCATTGAGCTTAACACTACCTACTGCCCCCAACCTTAACCAAGCAGCTCCGGCTCTGGGCACAGTCTTCACAATGGTGACCCACAAGAAGAAGAAGAAGCAATGCCAGGTCCCACCCCTGCCCCCAATGTACACCAAGGACCCAACCTTGGTCCTCCTCCCATCTATTGCGATCAAGTCTGAGGTTCAGCTCCCAGCCATTTATTTTATTTTTTATTTTTTTATTATTCCTGCAGTATTACATAATTACAAGCTGCCCCCCCGAAGGGGGGGCCCTAACTACATAACAATGGAGGTGCCCGTCATTGCACATTGCACAAAACTGGGCGGGGGCTCTGCTCCCCAAGGGGTGCCAAAGTGTGAAGAGCCCCTATTGAATTAGAGGTTGAAGAGAGGGAGAAGGAGGAATACATATTGCTACAAACTAGCCAAATGGACGAGGGCAGGCAAAGTAAGAAGCTTAGAAGTGAAAAGGGGATGGCAAGGGCGCTGGCCGAGACGTATCCGGAGGAGTTCGAAAGGCAGGCTTCAAGAGGAAGGAAAAGGAGGAGTTGTACCTGATAGCTCCAAAAGGGCCAGGTCCGAGTCCTGGATTCTGGGTCCAAGCATACCAGAATTAAAGGGCGCCCTTGTGGGACCCCACTATGCATGCACCTTCCTCATGACATAGATGCCTGACCAAAGGACTTATACCTGACACGCTGTCCTCTACAGCACGCTGGATTGGGAAGGGCGTGCCATGCCAGGGAGACATTCCGAGTGGGGGTCGTGGCGCCATAGGCACTACCCCACCCATTGGGTGCCCCCCCTACCCTACACATTCCCCCCCTTACCCCACTTTCCATTGTAGAGTGCCACTCATTTCTGGGAATCAACTTAAGCATGCAATAGGACTTACTCCTACATGCACCCATGCCAGATTTAGTGCTCTGGAGCCAGTGGAGGGAACTATCCCCCACCACTACAGCTTGCTCCATAATGGAGGGGTTTCCTAGGCCCCCCTGGAGTTTCCTGTTCCCCGGCACATGCTTCAGAGCCCCGAAGGGGAATACTCAGGCACAAGGCCCACTTCTGGATCCGCAATGTACTGAAGTTGACGTGTCACCATCGCTTGGACCCCAGCACTTGTTACAGCCGCCAGGGAGTCTGCTCTGACTAACCACCTCTCGAGGGGTACCAGCACCCAACCACTTTGATGGTGTGGGGCCAGCTACCAAGAACCTCCCACGACTGCAGGGTGGGCCCCAGCGTTACTCCCCCAAGAGGCCCATGGTGGCCTGTCGCTCTCGTGTCAGCTGGTTCTTACCACAACGCCATGTTTTAAGAAGCCCCTATCTCCTTATATCAACTAGTGACATCATCAAAGACCCTTTTGGGATTTGGGGCGGCAGTTTTTATGGTTTGTCATGCCAGGGACAATGCGGCCCCAGGATTTTAAGTCCCAACCCGAGGGTCAGATCCGAGTTTCCCTGAACCCAAGGTCTCCCAGCCGAAGCCGACTGCTGAAGGGCAGAGGGTTACCCCCCCCCCCCCCATGCGGGTGTGGGGACATTAACGTCATGTCCCCCCCCTGACTGGCAGGCATGCACCCCTTGCGCCGCATGGAGGCAGACCAGTGGGCGTGCCATCCTCGAGAAGGTCAGCACAGATGTGAGAGAGGATCATCCTCACTGAGTCTCCCCCCCCAAAAGGACGTTAACAACGGGTCCTCGTGCCAGCCGGCGAACGCAAGCGCCCATCTCCCGCCATCCAATGACGCCGTTACAGTGCCTCAGCGACCGGCCAGCTGCCCTCCCTATAAGGGTGGGCAGTCGGAGTGCCCCCTCTCATGTTGCCCCAGTAGTATACCAGAGTTAGACACAGGTTGCTGCAACTGACCAGAGACGACCCCAGAGTGAAGGTGAGATGGTGGTGGTAAGAGGACAAGAAGGATGAGAAGGACCCCTTCTTGCCATGTTCATACCGGCCCATCACCCTCGAGGAGACCCTAGGGAAACCCCTCTTTTTTTTTTTTTTTTTAAAATTATTCCTACAGCATTACATAATTACAAGCTGCCCCCCCGAAGGGGGGGCCCTAACTACATAACAACAGAGGTGCCCATCATCACACAACCCACAAAACTGGGCAGGGGCCCTGCTCCCCGAAGGGTGCCAAGGTGTGGAGGGCCCCTATTAGTAAGAAGATGAAGGAGGGAGGAATACATATTGCTACAACTATACCTAGCGTACGAAGGCAGGCAAAGGAGGTAGTTTAGAATAGGGAAGGGAGGGCGAGAGTGCTGGCCGGGACATGCAAGGGGGAGTCCAAAGGGCAGGCACTAGACAGAGGAAAAGGTAGTCTTAAAATCTATGCACGTTGTGGTAGACGATGAGGTGCAGTGGTAAGAGTAAGGTGGGACAGGGTTATCAGTGTAAACCAATGTATTTCATAGTAGAGACCAGCTCTCCTTATATACATCTACTGTGAGCTACATATACTATAACTATCATAGCTCCCATCATATGGTGTTATCATTGTGTTATCGTCTCATTAGTAAGGTGGTTGTTCATATGACCACGTACTATACTTAGTTGTTCATTATATTTATTTAATACTCCCCTTCAAACTTTTACTAGGTGGAGTAGACTTGTAAAACATTTGATTAATTCAATTGTTAGTGCTTTCATCATAATATCAGCTTTTTGCTGTCCAGTTGGAATATATGAAACTGATATAGTTTCATTTTCTATATAATCTCTTAGAAAATCTTTTCGTATATCAATATGCTTCATTTGTTGCATATATTTTTGTTCTGTTGAGTTTACTATAGTTATGGCTGCTTGATTATCACATAATATTTTTGTAGGTGTATCCAAGGTCTGCAGTACCTCTTCAACCAGTCTTCTTAGCCATATTGCTTCTTTAACTCCATGTGTTAGAGCTTGTAGTTCAGCTTCACATACTGATAATGACACTAATTCTTGTTTTTTACTTGACCATGACGTCATTGTGTTTCCAATTTGAAATATATATCTGGATATTGCTTTATGGCCTTCTTGTGTCATTCCATCGGCATCGGTGTATCCGATTAACTCAATTGGGTCTTTACCCCCGAGTATTAACCAATAATCATTTGTTCCTTTTAAATATTTAAAACAGTGTTTTACTGCATTATAATGTTCAATACTAGGTTTATTTAAATGCCTAGCAAATTGACCTGTTGCAAATGATATATCAGGTCTTGTGCAATCTGCTGCATATTGTAATGCTCCTACCATATTCATATATGGTATCTGTTGCATGAAGTTTATTTCTTCATTGGTTGGGTTTTCAAGTGATTTTAACACTTGACCTGGTGTCATTGGTGTTCATACTGTTGCAGTGTCTTTTAATTTATATTTTTCAATTATTGTGTCAATGTAATTTTTTTGTCTTAATTTAATTATTCTTTCATCTCTGTTTCATTCAATTTCAATACCAAGTAACCAATGCACATCATTTCCGTCTGTAAATTTAACATGTTTTCCAATTTCGTCTTTGAAGGCTTTTATTATTAATAGATTTAAGCCACATATTGTTATGTTGTCAACATGTATAAAAAGTATTAGGATTGTTTTTCCTTTTACTTTTCTAAGGAATACTGCATTATCTTGGACTGCTCGTACTAGTCCAATTCTTATTAGGATTTCTGATAATTTTTTATACCATCGTCTGCCAGCTTGTTTTAATCTGTATAATGCTTTATTTAATTTTAAAATTTGTCCAGGTTTCATTTTGATTAGATTTCCTGGAGGTGGTTTTATATATATATTCTCATCTTTTTCAAGTTCACCATATAAGTAAGCTGACTTAATATCGATTTGGTGAATTTCACAGTTGTTTGTTGCACTCCAGCTTAATATAGTTCTTACTGTGGCTAATCGTGCCACTGGAGCAAATGTATCGTTTGAATAGTAGTCTATGCCTTCCTTTTGGGCAAATCCTTGAACTACTAGTCTTGCTTTGTAACATTCGATTTCTCCGTTTGCTAATTGTTTTGTTTTATAAACAAATCTTGTTCTGATTATATTTACGTCTTTAGGTGGATCAATGATTGTCCATGTAGATCTTTCGATTAACGTTTTTATTTCTTCTTTCATTACCGTGATCCACTGATTTGTGTCGATTCTATTGATCGCTTGTTGATATGAATTTGGATCACCTATTAATTCCGTATTGAATTGATTAAATTCCGTAAGATAGGCAACTGTATTTTGTTCATCAAAGTTTAGACCTAATGATCATTTTGTTGATTTAATTGTTCTCATTGGTCTTTCATTTGTTAATTTTTTTATTTGTTCATTCTGATTTTCTGTTATATTCTCCCCTTCAATTTTAGATGGTGGAGAATCTAAAAATTGCAAATTTTGTTTGACTGTAATTTTTCTATTGTGATAGGTTCAGTGACCTT
The DNA here is from genome assembly GCA_002794785.1 of Coniferiporia sulphurascens. Taxonomy (NCBI): domain Eukaryota; kingdom Fungi; phylum Basidiomycota; class Agaricomycetes; order Hymenochaetales; family Hymenochaetaceae; genus Coniferiporia; species Coniferiporia sulphurascens. The sequence continues at coordinate 98,498 of NBBA01000016.1, read as the reverse complement.
TACTGTTAGGAATTGATGAATAAGCTTGTTTACAAGCTTAGGCAACAATACCAGCAACTACCAATACAGGAAGGGACTCCCACGGATACCATCCAGCGATCATTCAACATGGGGATGGAACTAACTAGAAAACCAGGACTTCTTGGGAACATCAGGCCAATCACGATGCTCAAGCAACCGCTAAAGACTCTTGACTCATCAAGACTCTGCCACCGATGCTGAACTGCATACAATCAATCATGGGAAGCATTTAACACAGTAATAACTGAATGCTTTTACATGGCAGGGTACACGAACTGCCAGGTAACTACAGATCACGCTGTAGACCCTATAGGCAATGGCACGGAGGTCAGGGTAACGCACATGATACAAATGTACATCTTCGATGTACAAGAGTTCTTGCATAATGTCCATGTCCAGACAATAGTGAACCCACACATACATGACAAGGAATGTGACCTACAAGTGGTCTCAGGATCCTTCCCATACAGGACGTTGCAGGATAACACATTCCTAGCTAACGCTCACTGATTATGCGCAAAGGTAATCACCCTCTTTGAGAATCTATCAGCAAAGGGATCGACAACCGCCGATCAGCAGATCGGCAATGTTAATCTTTACATGATAACACTATGGTTATCAAATGGATCACCCCCAGCGCCACCTCCAGGATACATGCAACATATTGCTAGGATAAACCACATTAACAAACTGCCAGACAATGTGATTGACGACAGGACACCAACTGAAAGGTACCCGCCTATGGACCTTTAGCTGACATCGCATTATGCGATTAAGCCACACTCGGCAGGAACCAAAGCACTTACCGAAGCCAGCCACAAACTCTAAATGACGAGTGTCCAAAACAACAAGACAACATGCAGGAACCAGTACAGGAGGCCATCGAGACAAGTCAACAACTTACCAATCATCAAGCTGTTAGGCAGCATCTTAACAAGAAGCCACTGGTACATAAGACTACAGGGTAGTGTACAGAACAGTGGGGCGATGCACACAGCCTAAGCGTCATGGTGAAGTCATTATGACACCATATGACTTCACTATGAGCTCAGTGGAGCCTAGTGGAGCATAGTGGAGTGCATGACATGCAGTGGAGCTCAGTGGAGCACCAACGGCCAATCATAGATAGTTATTTCTCATATGATCCTCTTATGAGGTCATTTGCACTGGTATGCAGCTCCAAGTCAGTAGGGCCTATGATGACACTGTGAGACGTCATAGCTTCAACTGCAGAGCCTTGTGGAGCGTCCGCTGTGGAGTACATTCAAGCGGAGCTTCTTCTACATGTATATAAGGAGGGCCTAGACCAGCCTAGACCCCCAGTTTAATTCACCTTCTCAATTCTCTCAGACTTCTCCTGAGCGAAGTACCAACATCTACTGACTTATTCTTGACTCAATCACATGCCTCAACTCTATCTTGACTACTTGTTCCATCGGCTAACCACAGTTACCCTTGGTCCTAACATTTACTTTCTTCATCAAATCCTAACCATTGTGCATAAATTCCTTTTGGTTGTAATTTGTTAACATCTTCTTGTCATATTATGCAATATTGGCCGAATTCTTTTAAATCGTCTATGTTGTAATTTTCGTTATATTGTTTAAAATATGGTGTTTTAAAGTCAATAGTGCTCTTTGGCGTCCTATTGTATATGTAAGTACTGTATTTTACAGCTTCTCCCCATAAACTTGGAGGTAATTTTGCTTGTAGCAGATTTACTCGTGTATTATTTAGTATTGTTTGATGTGATCGTTCTGCTACTCCATTTTGTTGTGGCGTATCATGAACAGTCAGCTTTCGTATTGTTCCGTTTTTTTCTAAATATTCAGTGAATTGTTTACTTAAAAACACTGTATCATTATCACTTTGTAATATTTTAATTTTTATATTATATTGTGTATTGAGCATTATAGCCCAAGTCGTGTATGCATTGTAGCCCTCGTCTTTAGTTTTTAATAAAATCATTTTTATCCATCTAGTAGCGTCATCTACTAGAGTTAGAAGATATTTATGTCCTCCTATAGTGTGTGTGGATGCAGGTCCCCATATATCCATATGAATGTGATTGCCAAATTTTTCTGCTAACTTTGAAATACGTAATTTTGGGATTTGCATTCTTTTTATATTCACTTCAAGGCAAATCGTACATTGATTTTTGTCGTAATTTGATATTTTATTGTTTGTAATTTGATCTTCTTTTAGTAATCGCTTTATATAAGTGTAGCTTATGTGTCCGAGTTTTTTGTGAAGTTCAAATAATGTTACATTTTTCGTAGCCGCTTGTACATCATTGTTAAATATACTATACAATCCATTTCTGTTTTTAATTTTTCCGCATAAAGATCCATTAGGATACTTTATTGTACATTCGTTTTCTTTATAAATAAATTCATAGCCGTCTTGACATAGAAGTCCTTGAGAGACTAATGTCATATTCATTTTAGGATTGTGGTAAACATTTGATAATGTAATGACACTTACTGAGTGTCCGTTGGGGATGTAAAGCTTAAGATCCCCTACTATGTTTGCCATAAATGTTGTTTTGTTTGCGGCCGTTATCGTAATAGTGTCAGTTTTGTAAGTATTTTGTAATCGATTTAGATATGGTGTTAAATGTATCGTTGCACCAGTATCAGTTATATCCATTGAGGAGTAAACATTGTTAGCAAATTCATCTGTAGTTATAGCATTAATGCTTACATCTAGGTTATTATCATCCATGTCTTCCATTGCACTGTCATGATTTCCTAATGTGTCAAGGAAGTCATTATATGAATAAATTGGGAATTCTCCCATGTCGAAGTCATTGTCATTGATTTCAGTTATGAAGGCGGTTTTGCCTCAGCCAATTATGGCGCTTAACTCAATTCGAGAGCTCGATGCGACATTTGTTGTTGCTGCTGCTGCTGCGGTATGTTTAGCCTGGGCCGCACTTGCCCCAGTCATTGTCGGTGCCACTGACGCACCCGTTTCCTTCCCTTTTCCTTTTTTGTTGTTCACGTCCTCCTTCTTCTTCTGGGCGGCTTTTGTCCATTCCGTTTTTGGTGCCCAGCAGTCTTGACTAAAATGCCCTAGTTTATTACAATTGTAGCATTTTACTGTATTTGATTGTTGGTTAGGGGAATATCCCCCTTGTCCTTGTCCTCGCATATATCCGCCATGGCCCCTATAGCTGCGACCTCATGATTGAACACCACAGCTAAAACTGTGTCCGTGGCCCCTAAAATAAGGGTGATTCTGCTCGTCCTTGGGCAGATGATTAGCTGCCACTCCTGTCCTCTGATGGTTTTTATGCCATCCTTCAAATGCATTTCACAATGCAGTTAATAAGAATTGAGGGGTTAGTTCAATTTCATCTTTATCTGGATTTGTTTCGTTAATCATTTTAATATATAACTCACTTTGCGTGAGTACATACTGGTATTGTTCGGGCGTTGCCCTCGTGATAGCCGATATATATGTCAACTCTGAAACTTTTACCCCTTGGGCAATTAGTTCCTCGTATTTATTGCTGAGGTTATCAAGCATTCCATTGAAATGGCTGACATGACCTCTGATATCAAAAAGGGCAGCCTTGTTAAAGCCCTTTGTAATTGTTGTCTGGACGTTATATCGTCTGTCAAGCACTTTGAGTAATGCTGGTATATCTTTAGAGAAATTAAGATAATAAGCCAATATTTTGTTGGGCATAGTGCGCATAATGCCATTATATAAAGCACCTGAGATACCAATCTCTCCAGTTCCTGGGGAGTTAGTGAGCAGGTTACTGTAACCTGCACTTTCAATGGTGCTGTGGACTCTGTAGTTCCAGAGTTTATAATTTCTGTGGCTGTCAAGTTTCTCGATGCCATTGAAGAATTTCTGGAGTTCTGCGAGTTTCGTTGCCATACTCAGTTCATCTTCCTCGGTATCATTAGCATCTGAATTGTCAGGATCGGAAGGTTCTGATGGCTCATGTGATGGATTATTTTCGTTTTTTGTTTCTTTGTCTTCTTCTTTATTTTCTTTGTCTTTGTCTTCTTTTTTATCATCTTCTGGCTTAATATAAGGGTTATTAACTTTAAATTGTTCTTTTTCGATTGGATCAGATATACCCAAATATGTACTGATTCAATATCTGATTTCGGATGATTTTCCTTGATCCGATATGCCTAAATCTTTAGTGTGGTTTATTAATTCGTTTTTATAGTCAGCTTTTATTTTTAATTTTTCATCTTTTGTAGAATTATCATACCTGTCAATTTGATCTTGTATTTGTTGTTCTGTTCCATGTATTGGTATTTGTCTGAGGTTACATTGAATTATTAAATCGACTAACCTTTTGCTATCTTTGGCTTTTTGAATTTTTTCTTTGAGTTCTTCGATAGTGCTAGACTGCACACACACTATTTTTAGTTCATTAGCAATTATTCGTAATCCTGATAATTTTTGCAAATGTGTTTGCTCATGAGTATTAGGATGTTGTCCGTCAGACATAATTTCATTATGTGATAATAGATTCATTAATTGTTTCATTAGTTTGTAGAGTCAAGGCTCATAACCTCTTAAAATCTACGCACGTTGTGGTAGATGATGAGGTGTGGTGGTAAGAGTAAGGTGGGACGGGGTTATCAGTGTAAACCAATGTATTTCATAGTAGAGACCAGCTCTCCTTATATACATCTACTGTGAGCTACATATACTATAACTATCATAGCTCCCATCATATGGCATTATCATTGTGTTATTGTCTCATTAGTAAGGTGGTTGTTCATATGACCACGTACTATACTTAGTCATTTGTTATATTTATTTAATAGGTAGGAAGCGCACCTGAGAGCTCCAAGAGAGCCAGGTCTGGGTCCTGGGTCCAGGGTCCAAGCATATGACTCATGTAATCCCAGAGGAGGTCCAAGTCCATATCTTCATCGGTTGGGTGTCCCTCCAATTCCATCACTGCGAAAGCCAGGCGGATGGTGGTGGAGGTGCAGTCAGAGAGGCGGTTAAGGTGCCCCATCAGCTTGAGCCAGCAGCACAAAACTGGGAGATGGTTTTCATCAGCCCACTTGGTATGGTGGGTCGGGAGTGGGTCGTGGGGGGGCCAGACCCTGCGGATCCATGGTCGGAATGTGCGGCATCCACCCAGAACATGGGCGGTCAACTGGGCTGGCCAAGGTGGGTGGTTGTGCCATCTGCAGTGTGAGATCAGGCCGTGTCAATGCCGGTAGGCTGAGTCTAAGCTCAGCCAGTAGCCCCTGTAGGGACCGGCACGACAGAGAACCTGGGCGACTGTGGAGAGCTCCCGGAGAGGGTGGTCCACCGACTGTGTGATGAGCTTTTGGGGACGGCAAGAGGGGATACCATTGACAGCTAAGTACTTGTCGGCTGTTGAGGCCAGTGGGCAGGCAAGTGCAAGGGACCAGCGTTCCATGAGTGTATTGACGGCGGCCTCTTTTAGTGTGGAGGTGGAGGGTGCGAGGGATGACGGGGGTAGGTTTGTTGTGAACTTCGCCTCATGGTCTGCCCATTCATTCCCGGGGATGTTGGAGTGACCCAGGCACCATATGAAATGAATGGAAAGATCCGGATGTGAGTCCAGTAGGGTCTGGACCCCTGCCTTCCATTGGTGGAGGAGGTGGGCGCCTGGTACTGGTGCCCATGTGCAAATCAGGTGGAGTGCTGTCAGCGAATCCGACAGGAAGAAGATGTCTGATGCGGCAGGCAGAAGCTCCTGGAGATGGTGTGTGGCCCAGCTCAGTGCGGATGTGAGAGAGAAGATCTCTGCGTCCATGGTGGTTGCACAGGTGGGGGAGGCCAGCCAGCAAGACTTGAGGCGAGTAAGGCCCATCGTGGTGCAAACGGCTGATCCAGACTTCGAACCCATGTGCGAGCCATTGGTGAAAACCTGGAGGTGGGGAAGGGTGCTCAGAGGGCATGCAGTGGCCACAAATTCTTCGCAGGTGTCCTTGCTGACTGGAGTGATAGGCATGGCAAACGAGACTTGTCCATTTGTAAATGCCAGAGGGTCCGTCCAGGGGGGATGAGTGCATGTGGGGACCGGTCGAACCCAAGGGACCCAGACCTGCAGAGAAGTGGAAAAGGGGTGGTTAGTTACATTTTTATAATATTGTTTTCTACCAACAGAGTGTGGGGTGCGCCAGAGGTGCAGGGAATGGAGAGTCTTAGCATATTCAAAGTAGTAAGAGAGAGGGGGAAGGGAGCAAAGAAAATTTGTGGAGAAGGGTGAGGTGCCTTTGTAGACACTGAGAATCCATCTGCATGCTGTGTTTTGCACAGCCTGCAGGTGGCTTACTAGTGTTTTTTGGCGTCGGCCATGGTACCATACTGGGCGCCCCATGTCAGGACAGAGCGGATGCAGGCGGTGTATAGTCGATGGAGGAGGAGGGCCGAAATTCTGCATTCAGTGTTGCCTAGGATGCAGAGGGCAGCGAGTGTGGAGAGGCCCTTGGAGCGCATGCACTCCATGTGGGCCTTAAATGTAAGGGTGGGGTCCCACCATATTCCCAGCCAGCGGAGTGGGATAGAGGGTCGGATCAGTGTGGTGGGGGCGACCCATACCCTGGCTGTGTCCCAGTCACTGTAGGTGGCTGAATGTTGTCGGGGTGGGTGGAAGTGCAGGCACTCCGTTTTGGCGGCTTCGGTGTTGAGGCTGATGGCACCGAAGTGGGCGTTGAGTTGATGGTAGGCATTGGACAATTGCTGGCAGTTGGATGCCATGCTGGGTCTGATGCACACTAGTAGGTGGTCATCGACATATGCAAGGGCAGTGGTGCCGGTTTGGTGAAATTTCCGGAGGACCACTCCTGTGAATATTGTCGAGAGGATTGGGGATACCGGGGACCCTTGGGGGGTACCGAGATCGGGTTTTGGGGCGGTTGGGAGGGTGGTGCCATCAAATGCAATGGCGACCTGCCGGTCTGTCATGAAGGACAAGCACCAGTCTGCCATGTCAGGTGGGCACTGGAGATCCAAGAGTTGCTGGTGGAGGAGTTGCGGGTGTACTGAGTCGAAGAAACCCTGAATGTCGACCACAAGGACCGAGCATACATGGCCCTCGGCATGGGCACGCTCTGTGATCTGTAGGAGGTGCTGGGTGGTGTCATAGACAGAGTGTCCTTGACGCCCCCCATATTGGTTAGGTGGCAGCCAGTCCCTCATGTTGGCAAGGAACTGGAGCCAGTTAGCAATAATTTTTTCCAGGAGTTTCCCTAGGGTCTCCTTGAGGGTGATGGGCCGATATGAGTGTGGCGAGAAGGGGTCCTTCTTGTTTGGCTTCCTGAGCATCACCACTTTTGCTGATCACCAGCACTTAGGGTGGTGCCCCATGCGCAGGCAGTCGTTGAAAAGGGTGAGGATCTCATCGGGGTAGGCGTCTACCACCCATTTAAGTGGGCAGTAGCCGATCCCCAAGAGGCCTGAAGCTGACAAGTTGGAAGTGTCAGACAGTGCCCCCGTAAGCTCTGTGAGGAGTATAGGTGGGGCAGTGGGTTGGGGGGGGGGGCGGCAGTGTGTCGGCCACTTGATGGGGTGGGGGGGGTGTGAAGAAAGTGGTGCAGAAAAGCTCACCTTTCTCGTCGTCCATTTGTGTAAAGGTTCCATCCTGCTTTTTGAGTGAGGGGATTGGGGTAGGTCGGCTGCCCAGGCCATGCTTGGCCCAGCTCCATATGTTGGATGTGTCAGCTTGGTCGGCTTGTTCAGCGTAAAAGTGCCGTTTTGCCGCCCTTATGCCGCGTTTAAAGGTGCGGCAGGCTGCTGCTCGCTGAAGGGGGGAGGAGGCTGTCAATATCACCTGGAGGAGTGTTTTACATGTCAGGGTCCACCAGGGGACTTCGGACTTGGACAGCTTTGTGAGCCTGGTGAAGGAGGTGAGGGCAGTGATCATCGTGTTGATCACTGCCTGCACTTTCCCATCAAGGGTGAGGGTGTTGTCCACTGGGAGTAGGAAGGCGGCTTCAAGTAGTGGAAAGGCGATCTTGGACCATTCTTCCCTGTCTGCCGGGAGTAACCGGCAGGTTTTGATGACTGGGGGTGGGGGCCGATAAGGCAAGGACCAGTGCAGCATGGCATGGTCAGATAGTGGTGAGGTGGTTGAGGTGCCTGAATCTATGATGGTGTCGGGGTTGATTGCGGGGGGGGACCAGATCATGTCAATTGGGCACCATCGATGATTGTTGATGGGCCATGAGTCAGAGTCCGGGAGGTGGGCTGGCGCAAGGCCATGCTCCTGGAAGAAGTCATTGAGGGGTTGGGCCCTCAAGTCCTCCTGCCGTGAGGCAAGGAGTTCGGACCATGAATGGTGGTGACAGTTGGAGTCACTGGCCACAAGTAGAGTGGAGGCCAGTGCCAGTGGGATTGTAAAGAGGAATGACTCACCAGGGTAGAGGGGGGTGGTGGTGGTGCAGTCCAGTGAATGCATACCATAGTAATTGCATAGGCGGATCATCAGGTGTGCGCAGATTTCGATGGTGAGGATGTCAGTGCCGAAGGAGGCGGCTCTGAGGACGGACCGTGTGGTGGTGGGGATGGCTTGGGATATGTATGTGACAACCCTCAGCCAGGTGGCCGGGGGGAGGACAGCAGTGTATCCCAGTAGGGAGGGGACATTGAGGACTGGGGTACCGGTAGGATCAGTGAGGGAAGGCTGGAGGCCGATTTGATACCAGGGTGGTTCCTGAATTAAAATGATGGTGGGTGAGGAGGGGTCAGTGGTAAGGATCGGAATGAGTGAATGGACCATGGCTAGGGAGTGGGCAGCATTCCACTGGAGAATAGAGATGTCTCTATTCATGAGTCCTCCATTGTTTCGTCTTCGGGTCCTTCAAATGCGGCCTCGATCTGGCGGTATCACTGTTTCTTGGGGCACTGAGGGTAGGTGGCGGGGTGGTTGCCCTTGCAGTTTGTGCAGTAGTGAGTGTGAGGGCAGTGGTCGCCCTCTAAGGCTTCGGAGGCGCAGTGTGCACATGACTTACAGTGATTGTGGGAGAGGTGGCCTCCTCCACATTCAGTGCAGCAGGGCTGGGCTCAGCATCCTTTCGTTCCATGTCCTAGGCCCTGGCAGTGCTCACATTGGGTGAGGCTGGGGCGGAAGGGGGGGACCGATGGGTGAGGGAGGCGCCGAACATCCATACTCATGGGCGCTTGAGGAGCTGCACTCGGATGGATCCATCAGGGTCGGAGAAGGAGAAAGCCATGGGGCACCTATCGAGGGTCGGCAGGTGGTCATTGGTGGCAGCGAAGTGGGGGTCAACAACAAAGTCGAGGTTATGGAGAGCTGGGTTGTGCCGGATTTCGGCCATAAGGGCCTTCATGTTGATGGTGTGGCCGTTCTGGCCGAAGAGGTAGTCCTTGCACGGCACCATGGAGATGCAGAGTGTGGACCAGGGGCAGACACAGATGGGGTTGAAGGCGAATGTCATGGGGATCTTGTTGACCTCCAGGGACAGACTCTTTTCTTGCATGTGGGCTGCAAAGACCGTGGAGTGCTGATCAATGATTGTATCTGTGGCTGGGGTGGCAGAAGAGGGGCGCTTGGCAAAAGAGGTCATGAGGTTGCCCTTTATGTTGAAAGAGGACACTAGGACTGTGACCTGGTCAGCAGTGGGGAGGGAGGAAAAGAACTCACGGGCTGTGGCGGTGAGGCGCATGGCCGGGAGCTGGACCTCGGATTTGATTGCGATGGTCGGCAGAAGGACCAAGGTCGGGTCCTTGGCATACATTGGGGGCGGGGGTGGTACCTGGCGCTGCTTCTTCTTTTTCTTGTGGGTTACTGTCGTGAAGACGGTGCCTGGAGCTGGGGCCGCTGGGTTGGGACTGGAGGTGGTGGTGGTGGGTGGGGCTGGGGAAGCCGCCACCTGGGCATAGGAGGTTGGTGCCGCGTTGTGGGCGGATTGGGCAGTGGTGGTGGGGGCCTGGGCCTTCTGGGCCTGTGGGGCACAGGGCGCAGGCCGGTTGACAAGCATTGACACTTGTCTGGAGATGGACGCTACTTCTGTGGAGAGCTGTTTAACAATGTTTGTCAGCACAGCTACATCAGGTGACGCGTTAGTGGTTCCGGGGGTCCTGATCTGGGCAGAGGGTTGGGTGGCGGTGGTCAGGGTCCTTTGTTGGGGGCAAGCTGGGGTGAAGGGCGCTGGCAGGGAGGCTTCTGCTCCCCCCTTGCGATGTTGTAGGCCATCTCGATATTGCATGAGACAATGTACTGAGGGTCCTTCTCATCCCTAATAATGCTGGCAATTGTCTGTTGGACATTCCAGAGGAGGTTGTACATAAAGCCTGACATGTGTGGCTCGAACTGGTCGTGCAGGCGGGGTTGGGGGGTGTGTGGGGATAGGTTGTCTGATGAGTGTTTGTTGGTGAGTGGTGGCAAAGGTGTGTGTGGGTTCTCCAGGATGTCTTCCATCTCGCCAAACTCGTTGGAGCCGGCAGGAGGGTTGGACCCTGCTGAAGGGGGACGGCTGACATGCTCGAAGGTGCGGGTGAACTCGGTATTCGAGACTCCGATGACAGGGGATGGAGCAAGACGGAGAGCATCTGTAGACGACACTGGGAGGCCTGGGTCGATTTGGGCGGGAGTGGGGGTCATGCTGTGCAAAGCAGTGGCGACGTTGCCAGCAGCCACCCAGTTGGTGGTGGCCCTGGTGGCCCTGTCGGCATCGGCACTGGCCGATGAGGGAGGTGGGAGGGGTGGTCGAGTTGAATGTAGAGCATTCCTGTATCCACTGGGGTTCGACATGGGGGAGTTTTAGCTGCCCGCACTAGTCGATGGTGGTGGTTACTGGTCAAGAAGGATGGCACCACCACCCTGGCATATGTTGATGACCACTTACTCATCTGTGTAGGTCCCTCAGTGCATCCTTCTTGTCCTCTTACCACTACCATCTCGGTTTTGCAACTGGGGTCGGCGGGGGGAAGTCGCAGCTACCCAACCTTGTCTGGACTCTCTGGGACTGGGCATTGTACGAGAGAAGGTTCCGACTCACCCTGGTACGCTGGGGTTGGTCATCGGTCACCGTAATGCGGTGGGGAACAGGTGTGGAGCTCGCTGGCGGTCTTGGCAACCCGTTGAAAACATTGCTTCTGGTTGGATTCTCAGTGAGCTTGCATCCTTCTGGTGTCTGTGCTGTCCTCTCGGGGTGGCGTGCTTGTTGGGCCTGCATTGTATGTGGGCTCGGCAGAAGGGGACACAACATTAATGTCCTCACAGGGGGGGGGGGAAACCCCCTGCCTCGCAGTGGGCAACTCCGGCTGGGTGATCTTGGTTCGGGGCAACCCGGATCACGCCTTCGGGTGCTGAGCAATGCCCCCCTGGGTACCTCGGGGCCCGCGTTGTCCCTGGCATGACAAACCAAAAACTGCCCCCCCAGATTCCCGAAAGGGTCTCTGATGATGGCACCTTGTGCTATAAGGAGATAGGGGGCTCATAACACATGGCATGGCAGTAGGAACCACCTGATGCTGAAAGGCAACAGAGCACCATGGGCCTCTTGGGTGGGTTGGACCCCCTTGAGGTGGTTAGTATCCTCTACTCCCTAGGATGGCTTTGCCACCGGGGTCGAGTATGTGAGATGGAGATCCTGGTACAATCACGGATCCAGAAGTGGGGGCTGGGGGTTGACTGGGCGCTTGTCCCATGACCTCGGTGCCTGAGTATTCCGGCTGTAATGGCTGTTTCTGAAGTGCATGCCAGGGCATGGGAAAGGGCCTGCATGGAGCGTGTGTCGGCATCCCGGCATGCTGAAGTGTAGTGTCTCGGGCCGTAGCGCTGTGGGAGAGTTCCCCTCAGTGGCTCCAGAGGACTAAATCCTCCATCGGTTTGTGTGGGGGTAATTCCCACTACGGGCTTAAGTTGATTCCCAGAAGCGCAGCAGTACTCTACAGGACCTCTATGGTTGGGGAGGGAATGTGTAGGGTAGGGGGGTTGTTCCATATGGGTGGGGTAGTGCCTTTTTTTTTTTTTTTTTTTTTAAATTATTCCTGCAGTATTACATAATTACAAGCTGCCTCCCCAAAGGGGGGGCCCTAACTACATAACAACAGAGGCGCCCATCATTGTGCATTGCACAAAACTGGGCAGGGGCTCTGCTCCCCAAGGGGGGCCAAAGTGTGAAGAGCCCCTATTGCATTAGAAAACCATGAGGAGAAGGTGGGATACATATCGCTATGAACTAACCATGTGGGTAAGGGCAGGTAAAGGTAGGAAGCTTAGAAGTGGAAAGGGAGGGCGAGAGCACTGGCCAAGACATATCCAGAGGAATCCGAAAGGCAGGCATTATTCGAGTGGGAAAGGAGGGAGTGTACCTGATAGCTCCATAAGGGCTTGGTCCGAGTCCCGAGTTTGAGGTCCGAGCATACGACACATGTAGTCCCATAGGAGGTCCAGGTCCATACCCTCGTCAGAGGGTGTCCGTCTAGGTCCATTGTGGCAAAGGCCAGGCGAATGGTGGCGGAGGTATGGTCGGACAGGCGGTTAAGGTGCCCCGTCAGCTTCAGCCAATGGCACAGAACCTGGAGGCGGTTTTCATCCGCCCACTCAGAATGGTGGACTGGGAGAGGGTCCCGAGGTGGCCATACGCGTCATATCCATGGGTGGAAGGTGCTGCAGCTGCCGAGGATGTGGGTAGTTGACTGCATGGGCCATGGGGAGTGGTTGTGCCACCTGCAGTGTGAGATCGGGCCATGCCTGCATCGGTAGGCTGAGTCAAAACTCAGCCAGTAGCCCCCATAGGGACTGGCATGGCAGAGGACTTGTGCTACTGCAGAGAGCTCGCTGTGAGGGTGGTCGACTGAGTGCATGAGTAGCTTCCGGGGTCGGCATGTGGGGAGGCCATGAACTGTGAGGTACTTGTCGGCAATGGAGGCAAGGGGGTGGGCTAACGAGGTTGTCCACCGCTCCATGAGGGTGCGTATGGCTACTTCTTTTAGTGTGGAGGTGGACGGTTTGAGGGCGGATGGGGGGAGCTCTGTTGCTAGCTTCACTTCCGTGTCAGCCCATTCATTGCCAGGGATGTCCAAGTGGCCAGGGCACCATACGAAATGAACAGTGAGCTGGGGGTATGAGTCCAGCAGGGTTTCCACACCTGCTTTCCAGATGTGGAGGAGGTGGGCACCTGGAGTGGCAGCCCATGTGTGGAAAAGGTTGAGGGCAGTCAGTGAATCGGACAAGAAAAAGATGTCCGATGTGATGTGCAGTTGTGATGGGAGGTGGCGTGCTACCCAGCCCGGGGCCGTGGCAAGGGAGAATTCCTCGGCATCCGTGGCTGTGGCGCAGGTGGGGGATTCCAGTCTGCGGGACCTGAGTCGGGTGTGGCCGAGCATGGCACAAATGGCTGAGCCCGACTTATTGTCGATGCGGGAGCCGTCTGTGAAGACCTGGACATGGGGGGTGGTGCCGAGTGTGTGTGCAGCCGTTATGAAGGACTTTTGTGTGTCTGCGCTCACTGGGGTGATGGGGGTGGTGAAATGGACCCGTCCTTTAGTGAAGGCTAGGGGATTCGTCCATGGGGGATGCATGTATGCAGGGACTTGTTGAACCCAGTGGGCTTGGACCTGCAGAGAAAGGGAGAAAGGTCTGTTAGCTACATTTTTAAATAATTTTCGGCCAATAGAGTGAGGGGTGCGCCAAAGGCGCAGGGAATGGGTCGTTTTAATATATTCAAAGTAAAAAGAAAGAGGAGGGACAGAGCAGAGAAAGTTTGTGGAATGGGGGGAGGCACCCTTAAAGATGCCCAATATCCAGCGGCAGGCCGTGTTTTGTATGGTCTAGAGGCAGTTTACCAGGGTTTTTTTGGCGGCGGCCATGGTACCAAACTGGTGCCCCCCATGCAAGGACAGAGCGGATGCAGGAGGTGTACAGGTGGTGGAGTAGGAGGGCTGAGATTCCGCATTGGGGTTTTTTTTTTTTTTTTAATTATTATTCCTGCAGTATTACATAATTACAAGCTGCCCTAACTACATAACAACAGAGGCGCCCATCATTGCGCAACACACAAAACTGGGCGGGGGCCCTGCTCCCCGAGGGGTGCCAAAGTGTGAAGGGCCCCTATTAGTACAAGGCAAGAAGATGAGGGAGGAATACATATCACTACAGCGATACCTAATGGACGAGTGCAGGTAAAGGGGGTAGCTTAGAATGGTGAATGGGAGGGTGAGAGCACCGGCCGAGACATATGATTAGGAGTCCGAAAGGCAGTCACAATTCAGAGATAAAGGGTGGGAGCATACCTGAGAGCTCCAAGAGAGCCGGGTCCGAGTCCTGGGTACAGGGTCCGAGCATACAACGCATGTAGTCCCTAAGGAGGTCCAGGTCCATGTCCTCGTTGGTGGGGAGGCTGTCTAGTTCCATTGTGGCAAAAGCCAAGTGAATGGCACCTGCAGTTCTGTCTGAGAGGTGGTTCAGGTGCCCCGTCAGCCTAAGCCAACGGCGCAGAACCGGTATATGGTTTTCCTCTGCCCATTCTGAGTGGTGGGCTGGGAGGGGGGTCTTGGCTGGCCAGATGCGCCAAATCCAGGGTCGGAAAGTAGAGCACCCGCCTAAAATGTGGGCAGTCGTCTGCACTGGCCACAGTGGGTGGTTATGCCACCTGCAGTAGGAGATTAGGCCATGCCTGCGTCAGTAGGCTGAGTCGAAGCTCAGCCAGTAGCCCCCGTAGGGACTGGCGTGGCAGAGGACTTGTGCTACTGCAGAGAGGTGGTGACAGGGGTGGTCCATGGAGTGTGTAAGTAGCTTCCGCAGGCAACAGGAGGGGATGCCGTGTACCGCTAAGTACTTGTCAGTGGTGGAGGCTAGGGGGCGGGCCAGGGATAGTGTCCACCGTTCGACCAGGGTCTTGGTGGCCACTTCCTTGAGGGCGGATATGGAGGGCGCAAGTTGTGAGGGGGGGAGCTCCATGGCAAGTTTCGCTTCGTTGTCTGCCCATTCATTTCCAGGGATGTCCAAGTGACCCGGACACCACACGAAATGGATGGTGAGGCCTGGATGCGAGTCCAGAAGTGTCTCGACCCCCGCCTTCCAAAGGTGGAGGAGATGGGCGCCAGGAATGGTGGCCCAGTTGTGGAAGAGGTTGAGTGCCATCAGCGAATCAGATAGAAAGAACAGGTCTGATGCGACAGGCAGGTGTGTGTGGAGGCGGTGCGCAGCCCAGCCTGGGGTGGTTGCGAGAGAGAAGATTTCCACGTCCGTGGCTGTGGCGCAGGTGGGGGAGGCAAGTCGGCGAGACCGGAGCCTGGTTCGGCCAAGCATGGCACAGATAGCGGATCCTGAGGCTGTTCCGATGCAGGAGCCATCCATAAAGACCTGGAGGTGGTGGATGGTGCTAAGGTCTAGGGCGGCCTGCACGAACTCTTTGCACGTGTCACCTGTGACCGGGAGGGAGGGGAGGGTGAAAGTGACCTGTCCGCCTGTAAAGGCCAGGGGATCCGTCCAGGGGGGATGTATGTATGCAGGGACCGGTTGTACCTGAGGGACTCGGACCTGCAGAGAAAGGGAAAAAGGTCTATTAGTTACATTACAAAAACGCTTGCGGCCAACAGAGTGGGGTGTGCGCCAAAGGCACAGGGAATGGGATGTTTTTAGATATTCAAAGTAAAAAGAGAGGGGAGGGACTGAGCATAAAAAATTTGTGGAAAATGGGGAGGCGCCCTTATAGACGCCTAGTATCCACCAACAGGCCATGTTCTGCACAGTCTGAAGGCGGTTTATTAGGGTTTTCTGGTGGCAGCCATGGAACCAGACTGGGGCACCCCATGTTAAGACTGAGCAGATGCAGCTGGTGTGTAGTCGCCAGAGGAGGAGGGCCGATACTCCGCATTCAGTGTTACCTAAGATGCAGAGGGCGGCGAGGGTGGAGAGCCCCTTAGAGTGCATTCTCTCTACGTGGGGCTTGAAGGTCAGGCCTGGGTCCCACCAAATCCCGAGCCACCTGAGTGGGTGGGAGGGTCGGATGAGGGTGTTGGGGTCGATTTGGATCCTGGCGGTGTCCCAGCCATGATAGCCAACTCGTCGCCGAGGTGGGTGAAAGTGGAGTGCCTCTGTTTTGGCAGCTTCGATGTTGAGGCCGATGTTGCCAAAGAGGCTGTCGAGTTGGTGATATGCGTTGGCTAGTCGGCGGCAGTTGGATGCTACTGAGGGGCCGACACATATTAGTAAGTGGTCATCCATGTATGCGAGCACGGTGGTGCCGGCCTGTTGGAAGTGCTGGAGGACCACACCCGTGAATATTGTTGATAGGATGGGTGAGACTGGCGATCCTTGAGGGGTGCCGAGGTTGGGTTTTGGAGCAGTTGGGAGGGTGGTGCCATCGAAGGCGACTGCGACCTGCCGCTCCATCATGAAGGAGAAACACCAGTCTGCCATGTCTGGTGGGCACTGGAGCTTCAGCAGTTGCTGGTGGAGGAGGCAGGGGTGGACCGAGTTGAAGAAGCCCTGGATGTCGACTGCTAGTACTGAACACACAAGACCCTTCGCATGGGCATTTTCCGCTATCTGTAGGAGGTGTTGGGCAGCATTGTAGACTGAGTGTCCCTGACGCCCCCCATACTGGTTAGGTGGCAGCCAGTCTCTCGTGTTAGCAAGGAACTGGAGCCGGTTAGCTATTATTTTTTCGAGCAGTTTCCCTAGGGTCTCCTCGAGGGTGATGGGTCAGTAAGAACGTGGCAAGAATGGGTCTTTCTTATTCGGTTTCCGGAGCATAACCACTTTTGCTGCCCGCCAGCACTTGGGGTGGTGCCCCAAATGGAGGCAGTCATTGAAAAGTGTAAGTATCTTGTCGGGGTATGTGTCGACCACCCATTTCAGGGGGCGGTAGCCTATTCCCGAGAGGCCTGGAGCCGATAAGTTGGAGGTGTCGGCCAGTGCCCCCATGAGCTTGCTGAGGAGTATCGGCAGGGCAGCTGGTTGGGGTGGTGGAGGTGGGTTCGGATCTGCTTGGATAGGAGGGGGAGGACTGAAGAAAGTTTTCGCGAAATAGCTCACCTTTCTCATTGTCTGACTGGGTGAAGGTTCCGTCCCGCCTTCTGAGGGATGGGATGGGTGTGGGGCAGGTGCCGAGGCCCCTTTTGGCCCGGGTCCAGATGTTGGAGGCATCCGCTTCGGCCACTTGATCGGTGTAGAATTGCCGCTTGGCCATGTGCACTCCGCATTTGAAGGCACATCATGCTGATGCTCGTTGGAGGGGGGTTGTAGCTGTCGAAATGGCGGTCAGTAGGGTTTTGCATGTTGGTGTCCACCAAGGGACCTCCGTTTTCGACAGTTTCGAGAGTCAGGTGAATGGTTTGAGGGCCCCCACCATGGCTGATACCACAGCGTCGGCTTTGTTGTCCAGGGTGAGGGTGTCGCTGACTGGGATGTCAAAGGCGCAGTCTAGTAGAGGGAAGGTGATGTCAGTCCACTCCTCTTTGTCAGCTGGTAAGAGCCAATGGGTCTTGAGGACCGGTGGTGGGGGCCGAAAAGGAATTGACCATCGGAGAATTGCGTGGTCTGACAGTGGAGAGGGGTCGGAGGTTGCCGAGTCCAGTATGGCATCGGGGTTAACAGAGGGGGGGGCCCAGATCATGTCTATGGGGCACCTTCAGCGATTGCCGTTGGGCCTTGAGTCCGAGTCTGGTAAATGGGCAGGTGCTAGGCCATGCCCATGGAAGAAGTTGTCAAGGGGTTGTGCCCTCAATTCCTCTGGCCGTGAGGTGGGGAGTTCGGACCACGTGGGGTGACAATGGTTGAAGTTGCCCGCCACAAGGAGGGTGGTGGCTATTGCCGAGGGGAGTGAGAACAGGAAAAGCTCACCTGGGTACTGTGGAAGGGCCCTGGCCCGGTCCGGGGGTGACATGCTGTAGTAGTTGCACACCCGGATTGTGAGGGTGGATCGGATTTCCACAGTGATGATGTTGGTGCCATGTGAGGCGGATCCGAGCACCGACCATGAAATTGGGGGGAGGGAGCGTGCCATGTAGGTGACTACCCAAGGGCGCAAGTCGGGGGTAGGACCGGTGTGTAGCCCGGGATGTTGGGGACGTTGAACACTGGTGTGCCAGTGGGGTCGGTGATAGACAGTTGCAGACCTATTTGATACCAGGGTGGTTCCTGTATAAGAATCAGGTGTGGTGGTGAAGGGGAGTCAGTAAGGAGCGGAATCAGGGAATTTATTGCACGCAAGTGAGCAGGCAGTGTTCCACTGCATGACAGAGATGTCTCCAATCATGACTCCTCCATCTGTTCGGAGGTGGGCTCGTCCTCAATGGCCTCCAGTATTTGGCGGTATCGCTTTTTCTTGGGGCAGGACGGGAGGGTGGCGGGGTGGTCGCCCTTGCAGTTGGTGCAGTGGTGGGGGTGTGGGCATGGGTCGGCTTTGGCCACGGCGTCAGTGGCACAGTGGGCGCAGTTCTTGCGGTGGTTGTGGGTAAGGTGATTACCCCCGCAGTCTGCGCAGCAGGCTTGAGCGTGGCACCCTTTCGTTCCATGTCCGAGGCCTTGGCAGCGCTCACACTGGGTGAGGCTGGGGCATACGGGTGGTACAGAGAGGTGGAGGGAGGAGCCGAAGAGCCAGACCTGTGGGCACTTAAGGAGGCGCTCTCAGATGGACCTTCGGGGTTGACAAAGGAGAATGCAACTGGGCACTTGCTCAGGGAGGGCAGGTGTTTGGGGTTGTGGCGAAGTGGGGGGCAACTACGAAGTCCAGGAGGCGAAGTGATGGGTTGTTGGTGACTTCGGCCAGGAGGATGGCCTTGGAGATGGTGTGTTCATTCTGGCTGAAGTGGTAGTCCTTGCAGGGTACCATCGAAATCCGCAGGGAGGACCTAGGCTGAATGTGGGAGGGGGTCAGTTGGAATACCTCGGGGGCCTCGGCCCCTTTGGTAGTGCACCTGTTGCGCATGTGGTGAGTGAATGCCTCCGCATGCCGGTCTATTATCGTGGCTGTGGAGGGGTTAGCTGAGTATGGTCGCTGTGCAAACGTGGTCACGAGGTTCCCCTTCACATTAAATGAGGAGGAGAGGACCGTGACTTGGTCTGCAGTGGGGAGGGAGGCAAAGAAATCACGTGCTATTTTTGTGAGGACCATGGTGGGTTTCTGGAGGTGTGCCGAAAGGCCAGTGGCCGGCGAGAGGACCAGTGTTGGGTCCTTGGCATACATAGTAGGCGGAGGGGGCACCTGCCACGTGCACTTCTTCTTCTTTTGCGCCGGGTTGATGACCGCTCCAGCGGCAGGTGCCACTGGGGTGGGGTTAGTGGATGTTGGTGGGGCTGCTGCTGCCGCTACCTGGGCATAGGAGGTGGGGGCGATCGGGATTGTCGCCTGGGGGTGGGCTGTTGCTGTTGCTGTTGCTGTTGCTGTTGACAGGGGGTGGGCCTAGAGCTGAGGGAGGACATCTGATGAGAAATAGAAGCCACATCAGTAGTCAGGCATTTGACCGCATCGGTCAGCACCTTCATCTCCGGGGTCATGGGGGTGGTGCCAGGGGTCCTGTTGGTGGCTGGGGGCCCCTGCTGGGGGCGAGATGGCTGGAAAGGGTACAGGAGGTCAAAACCTCCCTCCCCTGTGTGCTGGTAGGCGACAATTGCATCGAACATCGCCCGAGTCGGGTGGAGGTCATCCTTCCTGGCCCTGTGGAGGGCATCGAGTGTCTTGAGCGTGACATAGGCTGTCTGCCCAAGAAGTTGCACCGCCGCTTGTTCGTGGCTTTCACCAGGGGCAGTGTTAGCCATGGCTTTGAAGTAGCCGGAGCATAGGTCGGTGATGGCATCCAGAAAGCCATCCAGTGGGCTGCAAGCCATGCTCGGGCGGGGGCGAGGGGTGTGGGGTGACAGAGCCGTTGCATCTCGTTTTTGTGAGGTGCCCGGCGAGGGTGTCCAGTAAGGGGGGTCCGATTTGGGGATGTAGTCCTCCTCATCTCCTTCATCGTACTCATGGGTTTTGACGACATTGGAGGCAGCGGATGGGGGGCGGCTGCTGAACTGTTCGAACATGCTGGTGAAAGCGGCGTTTGAGACACCTATGGCTGGGGAGGGGGCGAGGTGTAGGGCATCCAGTGATGATTCCTGGGCAGGGGTGGCGGGTTGGGCATAGGGTACAGGGGTTGTTTCGTGGTGGGTAGAAGCGAGAGCTTCAGTGGCCAGGTTGGTGGCCGTTTCAGCAGCCCTTGCAGCGGCTATGCTAGCCGATGAGGACGAGGGGACAGTAGGTCTTGTGCGATGAAGGGCACCACGATAACCTGACATGGGGGAGTTTTAGCTGCCCGCACTAGTGAGATGATGGTGGTTACTGGATTCCACATTGGGTGTTGCCCAGTATGCGGAGGGCAGCGAGGGTGGACAGCCCTTTGGAGTGCATACGTTCCACATGGGGCTTGAAGGAGAGTCCTGGGTCCCACCATATCCCCAGCCACTGAAGTGGGATTGAGGGGCGGATCAGGGTGTTGGGGTCAACCTGTACCCTGGCTGTGTCCCAGCCTTCGTAGCCGGTGCATCACTGAGGGGGGTGGAAGTGGAGGCACTCAGTCTTGGTGGCTTCGATGTTGAGACTGATGGTGCCGAAGAGGGTGTCGAGTTGTTGGTAGGCGTGGGCTAAGTTGCAACAGTTGGATGCCACTGAGGGGCCTACACAAATAAGTAAGTGGTCGTCAATGTATGCCAGGGCAGTGGTGCCGGTCTGGTGAAAGTGCTGGAGGACCACCCCTGTGAATATAGTTGACAAGATGGGGGAGGTGGGGTAGTGCCTATGGTGCCACAACCCTCACCCGGGATGGCCTCCTGGTGCGGCACGCCTTACCCTAGTGCTCCAATATAGCGCCCATATGTCGTAGAGGACAGCAGGAGCAGTTTTGGTTGGCTGCATATCCCGAGGAAGGTACATGTGTTGTTTGAGTCCTGCAAGGGCACTCTTAATTCTGGCACAGCTGGGGTGATACACCTTGCCTTCACGGCCATGGAACTAGATGGACTCCCCACCAACAACAACCTCGACTTGGACACCCTCCAGGGCTATGTGCACAGGTTGCTCGGATCCAGGATGCAGGATGTGGACCCAGCCCTTTTGGAGCTATCAGGTACACTCCCACCATTTTTATTTTTTTTATTTTTTTTAAATTTATTATTCCTACTGTGTTATGTAATACACCCGCAGCCCCGGAGGGGCCGCCTGTAAACTACCTAACTACTGAGGCGCCCGTCATCGCTCATCGAGTGAAACTGGGCAGGGCGCGTGCCTCCGAGGAGGCCTAGTGTACTTATGTGCCCTATTAGGGATAAATATGAGAGGAAAGGAGGGAGGAGTACATATCGTGACTACAGAGAACCCAAACAAGTAAAAACGAGGTCAGGAAGAAAGAGTCCCTTAGAATCAGAAAGGAGTGGCTGTGATTGCCATAGAAGAAACCGATGGGGAATCTGAAGGGCAGTCACAAGTCAGAGGGAAATGGGGGGAGCATACCTGAGAGCTCCAAAAGGGCCGGGTCCACATCCTGAGTCCTGGGTCCAAGCAAGCTGCGCATGTAGCCCTGGAGGGTTTCCAAGTCGAGGTTATTATCGGTGGGGAGTCCTTTTTTTTAATTTAATTTTTTTTAATTATTCCTGCAGTATTACATAATTACAAGCTGCCCTAACTACATAACAACGGAGGCGCCCGTCATGGCGCATCGCACCAAACTGGGTGGGGGCTCTGCTCCCTGAGGGGTGCTGATGTGTGAAGAGCCCCTATTTAGTAGAGAAACTGAAAGAGGGAGGGATACATATCACTACGAACAAACCAAGCAGCTAAGGGCAGGTTAAAGTAGGAAGCTTAGAAGTGGCAAGGGAAGGCGAGAGCGCCGGCCAGGACGTATCATGTGGGATTCTAAAAGGCAGGATTTACTTGAGCGGGAAGGGAGGGAGCGTACCTGAAAGCTCCAAAAGGGCTGGGTCCGAGTCCTGGGTTCATGGTCCAAGCATACGACGCATGTAGTCCTGTAGGAGGTCCAAGTCCATATCCTCATCGGTGGGGTGCCCATCAAGGTCCATCGCGGCAAAGGACAGCCAGATGACGCCTGTGGCGCATTCTGAAAGGCGGTTCAGGTGCCCCGTTAGCTTTAGCCAGTGGTGCAGAACCGGGAGGCGGTTTTCGTCAGCCCACTTGGAGTGGTGGACTGGGAGAGGGTCCCAAGGTGGCCACACGCATCGTATCCATGGGTGGAAGGTGCTACAGCCGCCAAGGATGTGGGCGGTCGACTGTGCTGGCCAGGGGGGGTGGTTGTGCCATCTGCAGTGTGAGATCAGGCCATGCCTGCGGCAGTAGGCCGAGTCAAAGCTCAGCCAGTATCCCCCGTAGGGACCGGCATGGCAGAGGACCTGTGCAACTGTGGATAGTTCATTGCATGGGTGGTTGACCGAATGCATGAGAAGCTTTCGAGGTCAGCGTGATGGTAGGCCATGAACTGCCAGGTATTTATCAGCGGTCGAGGCGAGGGGGCGGGCTAGTGAGAGTGTCCATTGTTCCATGAGGGTGCGGATGGCAGCTTCTTTTAGGGCAGAGGTGGAAGGTTTGAGGTCGGATGGGGGGAGCTCGGTTGCTAGCTTTGCCTCCGTGTCAGCCCATTCATTTCCGGGGATGTCCAAGTGTCCGGGGCACCATACGAAATGGATGGTGAGCTGGGGGTACAAATCCAGCAGAGTCTCCACACCCGCTTTCCAAATGTGGAGGAGGTGGGTGCCAGGGGCGGCAGCCCATGTTCAGAAAAGGTGGAGAGCAGTCAGCAAATCGGATAGAAAGAAGATATCCGATGCAACACACAGTTGCACTGGGAGGCGGTGTGCTACCCAGCCCAGGGCCATGGCGAGGGAGAACTCCTCGGCGTCCATGGCTGTGGCACAGGTGGGGGACTCCAGTCGGTGTGACCAGAGACGGGTGTTGCCCAGCATTGCGCAGATGGCCGAGCCCGACTTATTGTCAATGCGGGAGCCGTCGGTGAAGACCTGGACGTGGGGGGTGGAGCCTAGTTGGCGCACGGCTGTTACGAATGATTTCCAGGTGTCGGCGCTAACCGGGGTGACGGGGGTGGTGAACCGGACTCAGCCCTTCGTGAAAGCCAGTGGGTCCATCCATGGGGGATGCATGTATGCAGGGACCTGTTGAACCCAGGGGGCTCAGACCTGCAGAGAAAGGGAGAAGGGTCTGTTAGCTATGTTTTTAAATAATTTGTGGCCAATAGAGTGCAGGGTGCGCCAGAGGCGAAGGGAATGGGTAGTCTTTATATATTCGAAGTAGAAAGAGAGGGGGGAACGGAGCAGAGAAAATTAGTGGAATGGGGGGAGGCGCCTTTGAAGACGCCCAGGATCCAGCGGCAGGCCGTGTTTTGCACAGCCTGGAGGTGGTTTACCAAGGTTTTTTGGCAGTGGCCATGGTACCATACTGGCACTCCCCATGACAGGATTTGGGGCGGTTGGGAGGGTAGTGCTGTCGAAGGCGACTGCTACCTGCCGGTCCATCATGAAGGACAGGCACCAGTTGGCCATGTCTGGGGTGCAGCCGAGGTCCAACAGTTGTTGGTGGAGGAGCCGTGGGTGCACCAAATCGAAAAAGCCCTGAATGTCGACCACAAGGACCGAGCACACATGGCCCTCTGAGTGGGCGCATTCCGCGATCTGTAAAAGGTGTTGGGCAGCATCGTAGACCGAATGGCCCTGACATCCCCCATATTGGTTAGGTGGCAGCCAGTCCCTCGTGTTCGCAAGGTACTGGAGCCTGTTAGCGATAACTTTTTCGAGGAGTTTCCCTAGGGTCTCCTCAAGGGTGATGGGCCAGTATGACCATGGCGAGAAGGGGTCCTTCTTGTTTGGCTTCCAGAGCATTACCACCTTTGCCACCTGCCAGCATTTGGGGTGGTGCCCCAAATGCAAGCAGTCATTGAAAAGTGTAAGAATCTCATCAGGGTAGGCGTCCACCACCCATTTCAGGGGGTGGTAACCTATTCCCAAGAGGCCCGGTGCTGACAAGTTGGATGTGTCGGACAGTGCCCCCGTAAGCTCCGAAAGGAGTATGGGCAGGGCAGCTGGTTGGGGTGGTGGTGGCGGAGTGTTGGCCGCTGCCTGGGGTGGGGGGGGCATGAAGAAAGTTTTGCAGAAGAGCTCACCTTTCTCCTCATCCATTTGGGTGAAGGTACCGTCTTGCTGTTTCAGTGATGGGATGGGAGTGGGTTGGTTGCCTAGGCCGCGCTTGGCCCAGTTCCAGATGTTGGAGGCGTCTGCTTCCGATGCCTGGTCAGTGTAGAACTGCCATTTGGCCGTCCTAATGCCCCTTTTAAAGGCTCTTCTTGCTGCTGCACACTGGAGGGGGGTGGTTGCTGTTGTAATGGCGGATAAGAGGGTCTTGCAGTGGGGTGACCACCATGGGACTTCAGTTTTCGATGGCTTTGAGAGGTGGGTGAATGGCTGGAGGGCAGCGACCATGGAGTCAATGACCGCTTTAGCTTTGATGTCCAGGGCATGGGTGCTGTGCCCCGGAAGACTGAAGGCTGTTTCAAGGAGAGGGAAGGCTATTTCAGTCCATTCCTCTTTGTCGGCTGGAAGTAGCCGGTGTGTCTTTAGGACAGGAGGGGGGGGTCGAGATGGCACCGACCAGCGCAACATGGCATGGTCAGACAGTGGTGAGGGGTCGGAGGAGCCCAAGTCTAAAATAGAGTCTGGGTTGACTGCAGGTGGGGCCCAGATCATGTCAATGGGACACCGGCGGCGGTTACCATCGGGTCACGAGTCAGAGTCAGGAAGGTGAGCAGGCGCCAGGCCATGCCCACGGAAGAAGTCATCGAGGGGTTGCGCCCCCAAGTCATCCCGTTGTGGGACGGGGAAGTCGGACCACATGTGGTGGTGATGGTTGAAGTCGCCCGCCACAAGTAGAGTGGTGGCTAGCACCGAGGGGAGTGAGAATAAAAAGGACTCACTGGGGTACTGGGGGGAGGCATTCTCTCGGTCCGGAGGGTGCATGCTGTAGTAGTTGCACACCCGGAGGGTGAGTTGTGATTGTACCTCCACCGTCAGTACATTGGTGCCGTAAGATGCAGCTCCGAGGATTGACCATGAGGTGGGAGGGAGGGCCCTGGATATATACATGACTACCCGAGGGCAAACCTCTGGCAGTAGGATGGGGGTGTATCCCGGGATGGTGGGGATGTTGCAGACCGGGGTGCCGGTCGGGTCGGTGAGTGATGGTTGCAGACCTATTTGGTACCAGGGGGGTTCCTGGATAAGGATTAGGTGTGGGGGGGAGGGATCAGTTGTAAGGACAGGGATTAGGGAATGTATCGCCACTAGAGAGCAGGCGGCGTTCCACTGCAAGACAGAGATCGTCTCTATCATATTTCCTCCATCTGGTCGTCAGTAGGGTTGGCGGCGAGGGCCTCTTCGATTTGGCGGTATCGCCTCTTCTTAGGGCAGGCCGGCAGGGTGGTGGGGTGGTCGCCCTTGCAGTTGTTGCAGAGGTGGGGGTGTGGGCATGTGTCGCCTTTGGGCACTGCGTCTGTCGCGCAGTGGGCGCACAATTTGCGGTGATTGCGGGTGAGGTGGGCTCCCACGCAGTCAGCGCACAGGGTTGGGCTCATCCTTCTTGTCCTCTTACCACCACCATCTCTGGTTTTCACTGGGGGTCGTCTCGGGGTTCGTTGCAGCAACCCATGCTCTGGTCTGGTATTCTACTGGGTTGACATGAGAGAAGGTTCCCGACTGCGCACCTTTTATAAAGGAGCGCTGCTCGCTGGTCGCCAAGGTGCTGTAGTGGTGTCGTCTGATGGCACGAAAGGGGGCTCACACCCGCCAGGGGGTATGCAACCCATCGTTAACGTTGCAGTGGGGGGGGATGGCTCAGTGAGTACCAAGATCCTCTCTCACGTCTGCTGTGCTCTCTCGGGGCATGGTGCTCGGCTGGTCCGCCTCGTGGTGGTGCAAGGGGCACACGCCTGCCAGTCGGGGGGGGACACGACGTTAACGTCCCCACACCCGTGCAGGGGGGGGTAACCCTCTGCCCTTCAGTGGTTGGCTTCGGTTGGGAGACCTCGGGTTTGGGGAGACTCGGATCTGACCTTCGGGTCGGGACTTAAAATCCTGGGGCCATGTTGTCCCTGGCAAGGCAAACCATAAAAACTGCCGCCCCAAATCCCAAAAGGGTCTCTGATGATGGCACTAGTTGCTATAAGGAGATAGGGGCTTCATAACACATGGCGTTGCAGTAAGAACCAGCCGACGCAAAAGCGACAGGCCACCATGGGCCTTTTGGGGGGGTGTGGCTGGCCCTAGCCCTTTTGAGGGTAGGCGTTGGTGCCCCCTGAGAGGTGGTTAGTCAAGCGGACTCCCTGGCAGCCTCGGAAGAGATAGGCCAGGGTCCAAGCCTCTGGCAACATGTCAACTCCGGTATGCTGCAGATCCAGAAGCGGGCCTTGTGCCTGAGTATTCCCCTTCGGGGCTCTGAAGCATGTGCCGGGGAACAGGAAACTCCAGGGGGGCCTAGGAAACCCCTCCACTATGGAGTGAACTGTAGCGGTGGGGGATAGTTCCCTCCACTGGCTCCAGAGCACTAAATCTGGCATGGGTGCGCATAGGAGTAAGTCTTATTGTGTGCTTAAGTTGATTCCCAGAAATGAGTGGCACTCTACAATGATAAGCAGGGTAAGGGGGGGAATGTGTAGGGTAGGGGGGGCACCCAATGGGTGGGGTAGTGCCTACAGTGCCACGACCCCCACTCGGAATGTCTCCCTGGCACGGCATGCCCTTCCCAATCCAGCGCATCGTAGAGGACAGCGTGTCAGGTGTAAGTCCTACTGGTCAGGCTTCTATGTCACAAGGAAGGTGCACGTGTAGTGGGGCCCCGCAAGGGCACTCTTTAATTCTGGACCCACCATGCCAAATGGGCCGATGAAAACCATCTCCAGGTTCTGCACTGCTGGCTTAAGCTGACAGGGCACCTGAACCGCATCTCTGACCACACCTCCACCTCCATCTGCCTGGCCTTCGCCATGATGGAACTTGAGGGGCACCTGACCAACGAAGATATGGACTTGGACCTCCTTCGGGATTACATGAGTCATATGCTTGGAACCCATACCCAGGACCCGGACCCGGCTCTCTTGGAGCTTTCAGGTGCACTTCCTCCCTTTTCCTCTGACCTGTGACTGCCTTTCGGACTCTCCCACGTATGTCCTGGCCGGTGCTCTCGCCCCCCCTTTCCAATTCTAAGCTACCCCCTTTGCCTGATGTCGTCCGTTTGGTTTGGCTGTAGTGATACGTATTCCTCCTTCCTTCTGTTATCTCATTAATAGGGGCCCTTCACACTCTGGCTCCCCTCGGGGAGCAGGGCCCCTGCCCAGTTTTGTGCATTGCGCGATGACGGGCACCCCTGTTGTTATGTAGTTAGGGCCCCCCCTTCGGGGGGGCAGCTTGTAATTATGTAATACTGCAGGAATAATAATAATAATAATAATAATAATAATAATAATAATAATAATAATAATAATAATAATAATAATAAAAAACAGGGTTGGGCTCGGCAGCCCTTGGTTCTGTGGCCGAGGCCCTGGCACTGCTCACATTGAGTGAGGGTGGGGCGGACAGGTGGGACTGAGAGGCAGAGGGCGGATCCGAACATCCAGACATGTGGCCTCTTGAGGAGGCACTTGTGGATGGAACCGTCGGGATCGATGAAGGAGAATACCACTGGGCATCTGTCGAGTGTCAGCAGGTGGTCCTCAGTGGCGGCAAAGTGGGGGGTGACTACGAAGTCAAGGTTGCGGAGTGCCGGGTTGTGCCGGATTTCGGCCATGAGGGCCTTCTCATTGATGGTGTGTCCGTTTTGGCCAAACAAAAAGCCCTTGCAGGGCACCATGGAGATGCGCAATGCGGACCGGGGGCGGACTCTGGAGGGGGTTAGGGAGAAAGCAGCTGGGACGTTAATTCCCGCCACGATGCACTCTGTGCGCATATGGGAGGCATAGGCCACAGAGTGATGATCAATGATCGTTTCCGTGGTCGGGTTAGCCGAGGATGGGCGCGCTGCAAATGTGGTCATGATGTTCCCCTTTATGTTGTAGGAAGAGGACAAGACTGGGACTTGGTCTGCAGTGGGGAGGGAGGCGAAAAACTCACGGGACGTTTTTGTCAGGGCCATTGCTGACTTCTGATTTTCGGCCCGTATGCCGACTGTTGGGTCCTTGGCGTACATCGTGGGTGGTGGGGGCACCTTCCTCTGGCACTTCTTCTTCTTCTGCGCCGGGTTGATGACCGCTCCGGTGGCTGGAGCCACTGGAGATGGGTTGCTGGTTGTTGGGGGGGCTGCTGATGTGGCGACTTGTGTGTAGGAGGCGGGGGCGGTCTGGGTGACAGCCTTTTTTTTTAATTTTTAATTTTTAATTATTATTCCTGCAGTATTACATAATTACAAGCTGCCCCCCAAAGGGGGGGCCCTAACTACATAACAACGGAGGCGCCCATCATTGCGCATCGCACAAAACTGGGCGGGGGCTCTGCTCCCCAAAGGGTGCTGAAGTGTGGAGAGCCCCTATTCGGTAGGAAATAAGGTGAGAGGGAGGAATACATATCGCTATGAACTAACCAAGCGGGTGAGGGCAGGTTTAAGGTAAGAAGCTTAGAAATGGAAAGGGAGGGCGAGAGTGCCAGCTGAGATGTATCATGGGGATTCCAAAAGGCAGGCATTAGTCAGAGGGGAAAGTCGGGAGCATACCTGATAGCTCTAAAAGGGCTGGGTCCGAGTCCTGGGTTCGAGGTCCAGGCATATGACACATGTATTCCCTTAGGAGGTCCAGGTCCATATCCTCGTTGGTGGGGTGGCCATCAAGGTCCATCGCAGCAAAAGCCAGCCGTATGGTGCCTGCAGCGTGGTCGGAGAGGCAGTTAAGGTGCCCTGTCAGCTTTAGCCAACAGCGCAAAACCGGGAGGTGGTTTTCATCAGCCCACTCTGAATGGTGGACTGGGAGAGGGTCCCAGGGTGGCCACACATGTCATATCCAGGGATGGAAAGTGCTGCAGCCACCGAGGATGTGGGCGGTCGACTGCATGGGCCAGGGGGGGTGGTTGTGCCATCTGCAATGCGAGATCAGGCCATGCCTGTGGTGGTAGGCTGAGTCAAAACTCAGCCAGTATCCCCATAGGGACCGGCGTGGCAGAGGACCTGTGTGACTGCAGATAGTTCACTGTGAGGGTGGTCGACTGAATGCATGAGGAGCTTTCGAGGTCGGTGTGAGGGTAGGCCGTGGACTGCCAAGTATTTGTCAGTGGTCGAGGCTAGTGGGCGGGCTAAAGAGAGCATCCATCGTTCCATGAGAGTGTGTACAGCAGCTTCTTTTAGTGCGGAAGTGGAGGGTTTAAGATCGGATGGGGGGAGCTCGGTTGCTAGTTTTGCTTCCGTGTCAGCCCATTCATTTCCAGGGATGTCCGAGTGTCTGGGGCACCATATGAAATGGACGGTGAGTTGTGGGTACGAGTCTAGTAGGGTCTCCACACCCACTTTCCAAATGTGTAGGAGGTGGGCGCTGGAGCAGCAGCCCAAGTGCGGAAAAGGTGGAGGGCAGTCAGCAAATCGGACAGAAAGAAGATGTCCGATGCGACATGCAGTTG
Organism: Coniferiporia sulphurascens; assembly: GCA_002794785.1. NCBI lineage: Eukaryota > Fungi > Basidiomycota > Agaricomycetes > Hymenochaetales > Hymenochaetaceae > Coniferiporia > Coniferiporia sulphurascens. The sequence goes on along the minus strand of NBBA01000016.1, from coordinate 68,899 downwards.
TGCCGGGAGGCGGCGTGCCACCCAGCCCGGTGCCGTGGCGAGGGAGAACTCCTCGGCATCCGTGGCTGTGGCGCATGTGGGGGACTCCAGTCGTTGGGACCTGAGTCAGGTGTGGCCAAGCATGGCACAGATGGCTGAGCCCGACTTATTGTCTATGCAGGAGCCATCAGTGAAGACTTGAATGTGAGGGGTGAGACCTAGTTGGCGCACGGCGGTCACGAATGACTTTTGAGTGTCAGCGCTGACTGGGGTGATGGGGGTGGTGAAGCAGACATGGCCTTTTGTGAAGGCCAGGGGGTCCGTCCATGGGGGATGCATGTATGCTGGAACCTGTTGGACCCGGGGGGCTTGGACCTGCAAAGAAAGGGAGAAAGGTCTATTAGCTATGTTTTTAAAAAGTTTTCGGCCAATAGAGTGAGGGGTTCGCCATAGGTGTAGGGAATGGGTTGTCTTTATATATTCGAAATAGAAAGGGAGAGGAGGAATGGAGCAAAGAAAATTTGTGGAATGGGGGGAGGCGCCTTTATAGACGCCTAAGATCCATCTACAAGCCATGTTTTGTACAGCCTGTAGGCGGTTTACCAGTGTTTTTTGGCAGTGGCCGTGGTACCATACTGGTGCCCCCCATGCAAGCACGGAGCGGACGCAGGAGGTGTACAGGCAGCGGAGGAGGAGGGCCGAGATGCCGCATTGTGTGTTGCCTAAAATGCGGAGGGCGGCGAGGGTGGACAGTCCCTTGGAGCGCATGCGCTCGACATGGGGTTTGAAGGAGAGGCCTGGGTCCCACCATATCCCCAACCACCAGAGGGGGATTGAGGGGTGTATCAGTGTGTTGGGGTCGACCTGTACCCCAGCCATGTCCCAGCCGTCATAGCCAGTCCGTCGTCGGGGGGGTGGAAATGGAGGCATTCCATCTTGGCGGCTTCGATGTTGAGACTGATGGTGCCGAAGAGGGTGTCGAGTTGCTGGTATGTGTGGGCCAGTGTGTGGCAGTTGGAAGCCACTGAGGGACCTACACAAATAAGTAAATGGTCATCAACATATGCCAGGGCTGTGGTGCCGGCCTGGTGGAAGCGCCAGAGGACCACACCCGCGAAGATCGTTGATAGGATGGGGGAGACTGGCAATCCCTGTGGGGTGCCGAAGTCGGGTTTAGGGGCAGTGGGGAGGGTGGTGCCGTCAAAGGAGACGGCAACCCGCTGATCTGTCATGAAGGATAGGCACCAATTGGCCATATCTGGGGCACATCCCAGATCCAGCAATTGTCGGTGGAGTAGGTGGGGGTGTACCAAGTCGAAAAAACCCTGAATGTCGACCACTAGGACTGAACAGACGAGGCCCTCTGAGTGGGCACGTTCTGCAATCTGTAGGAGGTGTTGGGCAGTGTCATAGACCGAATGGCCTTGGCGCCCCCGTACTGGTTAGGTGGCAGCCAGTCTTGCATGTTAGTGAGGAACTGGAGCCAGTTAGCAATGATTTTCTCTAGGAGTTTCCCCAGGGTCTCCTCAAGGGCAATGGGCCGGTACGAGCATGGCGAAAAGGGGTCCTTCTTGTTCAGTTTCCTGAGCATCACGACTTTTGCTGCCTGCCAGCACTTGGGGTGGTGGCCCAGGCGCAGACAGTCATTGAAAAGTGTGAGTATCTTGTTGGGGTAGGCGTCCACCACCCATTTCAGGGGGCGGTAACCTATTCCCGAGAGGCCCAGAGCCGACAAGTTGGATGTATCGGTCAGTGCCCCTGTAAGCTCCGATAGGAGTATGGGCGGGGCGGCTGGTTGGGTTGGGGGTAGCGGGGTGTCGGCTGCTACATGTGCTGGAGGGAGTGTGAAAAAGGTTTCTTGAAAAAGCTTACCTTTCTCGGCGTCCGTCTGGGTGAAGGATCCGTTCTGTCGTCTCAGTGAGGGGATAGGGGTAGGTTGGTTGCCTAGGCCTCGCTTGGCCCAGTTCCAGATGTTGGAGGTGTCTGCTTCTGCTGCCTGGTCAGTGTAGAACTGCCATTTGGCTGTCCTAACGCCCCTTTTGAAGGCATGTCGGGCTGATGAGTGCTGGAGGGGGGTGGTGGCCATCTGGATTGCAGATAGGAGGGTCTTGCAGTGGGGTGACCACCATGGGACTTCCATTTTGGATGGTTTTGAGAGGCGGGTGAATGGCTGGAGGGCAGCGACCATGGAGTCGAGGACCGCCTTTGCTTTGATGTCCAGGGTGTGGGTGTCGAGCCCCGGGAGTTGTAGGGCTTCTTCGAGGAGGGGGAAGGCGATGTCAGTCCATTCCTCCTTGTTGGCTGGTAGTAGCCGGCATGTCTTTAGGACAGGTGGTGGGGGCCGAGACGGCAGGGACCAGCACAGAATGGCGTGGTCGGACAGTGGGGAGAGGTCAGAGGTAGCCGAATCTAAAATGGAGTCAGGATTGACAGCGGGTGGGGCCCAAATCATGTCAATGGGGCACCAACAACAATTGCTGTCGGGCCTTGAGTCAGAGTCAGGGAGGTGGGCAGGCTCCAGGCCATGCCCACGGAAAAAGTTGTCAAGGGGTTGCGCCCCCAAGTCATCTCGCTGTGTGGCTGAGAGTTCGGACCATATGCGGTGGCGACAGTTGAAGTTGCCCACCATGAGTAGGGTGGTTGCTAGCACCGAGGTGAGTGAGAACAAGAAGGACTCACCTGGGTACTGGGGGGAGATGTGCTCACGATCTGGGGCGTGCATGCCGTAGTAGTTGCACACCCAGAGGGTAAGTTGGGATTGTACCTCCACCGTCAGTACGTCAGTGCCGTGTGATGCAGCGCCGAGTATCGACCATGAGGTGGTGGGGAGGGCCCAGGCTACGTACATTACTACTCGAGGGCGGACCTCTGGTGGTGGAACAGGTACGTAGCCTGGGATGGTTGGGACGTTGAATACCGGGGTGCCGGCTGGGTTGTTGAGTGAGGGTTGCAGTCCTATTTGATACCAGGGTGGTTCCTGTATAAGAATTAGGTGTGGGGGGGATGGATCAGTTGTAAGGACAGGAATGAGGGAATGTATCACTGCTAGTGAGCGGGCGGCATTCCACTGCAAGATAGAGAGTGTCTCTATCATATTTCCTCCATCTGATTGTCGATGGGGTTGGCGGTGAGGGCCTCTTCGATTTGGCAGTAATGCCTCTTCTTAGGGCAGGCCGGCAGGGTGGCGGGGTGGTCGCCCTTGCAGTTGACGCATTGGCGGGGTGGGGGCATGTGTCGCCTTCGGGTACTGCGTCGGTTGCACAGTGGGTGCACAATTTGTGATGGTTGCGGGTGAGATGGGCACCCGCACACTCAGCGCAGCAGGGTTGGGCTCGGCAGCCCTTGGTTCCGTGGCCGAGGCCCTGGCACCGCTCACATTGGGTGAGGGTGGGGCGAATAGGCAGGACTGAGAGCTGGAGGGCGGAACCGAACATCCAAACACATGGCCTCTTGAGGAGGCGTTCGCGGATGGAGCCGTCAGTGTTGACAAAGGAGAAGACCACTGGGCACCTGTCGAGTGTCAGCAGGTGTTCCTCGGTGGTGGCGAAGTGTGGGGTGACTACGAAGTCGAGGTTGCGGAGAGCCGGATTGTGCCGGATTTCGGCCATGAGGGCCTTCTCATTGATGGTATGACTGTTTTGGCCGAACAGGAAGTCTGTGCAGGGCACCATAGAGATGTGCAATGTGGACCGGGGGCGGACTCTGGAGGGGGTTAGGGAGAAAGCGGCTGGGATGTTAATCCCCGTCATGATGCACTCTGTGCACATGTGGGATGCATAGGCCGCGGAGTGACAATCGATAATCGTTTCCGTGGTCGGGTTTGCAGAGGATGGGTGCACCGCAAAGGTGGTCATGATGTTCCCTTTTATGTTGTAGGAAGAGGACAGGACAGGGACTTGGTCTGCAGTGGGGAGGGAGGCGAAGAACTCATGGGACATTTTAGTCAGTGCCATTGCTGACTTCTGGTTTTCGGCCCATATGCCGACTGTGGGGGTTAGAACCAAGGTTGGGTCCTTGGTATACATCATAGGGGGTGGGGGCACCTTCCACTGGCGTCTCTTCTTCTTTTGCACCGGGTTGATGACCACCCCAGTGGCTGGGTTGGCGGTTGTCGGGGGGGGCCGCTGCTGCGGCTACTTGGGCATAGGAGGTGGGGGCGGCTGTTTATTTTTTATTATTATTATTATTCCTGCAGTACTACATAATTACAAGCTGCCCCCCGAAGGGGGGGCCCTAACTACATAACAACGGAGGCGCCCATCATTGCGCATCGCACAAAACTGGGCGGGGGCTCTGCTCCCCAGAGGGTGCCAATGTGTGAAGAGCCCCTATTTAGTAGAGAAAATGATAGAGGGAGGGATACATATCGCTACAAACAAACCAAGCAGTTGAGGGCAGGTTAAAGTAGGAAGCTTAGAAGAGGTAAGGGAGGGTGAGAGTGCCAGCCGAGATGTATCATGCCAGAATTAAAGGGTGCCCTTGTGGGACCCCACTACATGTACACCTTCCTCATGACATAGATGCCTGACCAAAGGACTTATACCCGACACGCTGTCCTCTACGGCACGCTGGATTGGGAAGGGCGTGCCATGCCAGGGAGACATTCCGAGTGGGGGTCGTGGCGCTGTAGGCACTACCCCACCCATTGGGTGCCCCCCCTACCCTACACATTCCCCCCCTTACCCCGCTTTCCACTGTAGAGTGCCGCTAGTTTCTGGGAATCAACTTAAGCACACAATAGGACTTACTCCTATGCGCACCCATGCCAGATTTAGTGCTCTGGAGCCAGTGGAGGGAACTATCCCCCACCACTACAGCTCGCTCCATAGTGGAGGGGTTTCCTAGGCCCCCCCGGAGTTTCCTGTTCCCCGGCACACACTTCAGAGCCCCGAAGGGGAATACTCAGGCACAAGGCCCGCTTCTGGATCCGCAATGTACCGGAGTTGATGTGTCGCCATCGCTTGGACCCCAGCGCTTGTTACAGCTGCCAGGGAGTCTGCTCTGACTAACCACCTCTCAAGGGGTACCAGCACCCAACCACTTCGATGGTGTGGGGCCAGCTACCAAGAACCTCCCACGACTGCAGGGTGGGCCCCAGCATTACTCCCCCAAGAGGCCCATGGTGGCCTGTTGCTCTCATGTCAGCTGGTTCTTACCACAACGCCATGTGTTATGAAGCCCCTATCTCCTTATATCAACTAGTGACGTCATCAGAGACCCTTTTGGGATTTGGGGTGGCAGTTTTTATGGTTTGTCATGCCAGGGACAATGCGGCCCCAGGATTTTAAGTCCCAACCCGAAGGTCAGATCCGAGTTTCCCCGAACCTGAGGTCTCCTGACCGAAGCCGACTGCTGAAGGGCAGAGGGTTACCCCCCCCGTGCGGGTGTGGGGACATTAACATCGTGTCCCCCCCCTAACTGGCAGGTGTACGCCCCTTGCGCTGCACAGAGGCGGACCAGCAGGCATGTCATCCTCGAGAAGGTCAGCACAGATGTGAGAGAGGATCATCCTCACCGAGTCTCCCCCCCCAAGAGGATGTTAACGATGGGTCCTCATGCCAGCCGGCAGATGCAAGCGCCCGTCTCCTGCCATCCAACGACGCCATTACAGCGCCTCAGTGACCAGCCAGCTGCCCTCCCTATAAGGGTGGGCAGTCAGAGTGCCTTCTCTCATGTAGCCCCAGTAGTATACCAGAGTTAGACACGGGTTGCTGCAACTGATCAGAGACGACCCCAGAGCGAAGGTGAGATGGTGGTGGTAAGAGGACAAGAAGGATGCTTGATCTCTCACTGCAGGTGGCACAACCACCCTCCCTGGCCAGCACAGTCAACCTCCCATATCCTTGGCAGATGCGAAACCTTCCAGCCCTGGATACGCCATGTCTGGCCCAAGAGCGACCCCCTCCCTGTCCACCATACCGAATGGGCGGACGAAAACCACCTTCTGGTCTTACAGCACTGGCTATGCCTTACAGGCCACCTCAACCAGATGTCTAACCGCACAGCTGGGGCGATTCGCCTTGCCTTTGCGGCCATGGACCTGGACGGACTCCCCACTGCACCATCCTTCTTGACCAGTAACCACCACCATCGACTAGTGCAGGTAGCTAAAACTCCCCCATATCGAACCCAGGTGACTACAGGAACACTCTCCGTCGAACAAACTGAACCAACCCACCACCCATCCCATCGGCCAACGCCGATCCAGACCGGGTCGCCAGGATGGCTGCCAACTGGGCCTCCGCAGGCGCCACTGCTGCCACCAGACACGGAACGGCCGCCCCCACCACCCCCACTCCCAACCCAGTATGGGGGGTGCCAAGGCCATTCGGTCTATGATGCCGCCCAACACCTTTTACAGATTGTGGAGTGCGCCCACTCAGAGGGCCTCATCTGCTCGGTCCTAGTGGTCGACATTCAGGGCTTCTTCAACTCGGTACACCCCCACCTACTCCACCAACAACTGTTGGATCTCGGCTGTGCCCCCAATATGGCCAACTGGTGCCTATCCTTCATGATGGACTGGCAGGTCGCTGTCTCCTTCGATGGCACCACCCTCCCCACCGCCCCTAAACCCAACTTCGGCACCCCACAGGGATCACCCGTCTCCCCCATCTTATCAACGATTTTCGTGGGGGTGGTCCTCTGGTGCTTTCACCAAGCCGGCACCACCGCCCTGGCATACATTGATGACCACTTACTTATTTGCGTAGGTCCCTCGGTGGCATCCAACTGCCACACACTAGCCCATGCATACCAACAACTAGACACCCTCTTTGGCACCATCGGTCTCAACATCGAAGCTGCCAAGACGGAATGCCTCCACTTCCACCCCCCCTGGCGACGAACTGGCTATGAAGGCTGGGACACAGCCAGGGTCCAGGTCGACCCCAACACACTGATACGCCCCTCAATCCCCCTCTGGCGGTTGGGGATATGGTGGGACCCAGGCCTCTCTTTCAAGCCCCATGTCAAGTGCATGTGCTCCAAGGGACTCTCCACCCTCGCTGCTCTCCGCATTTTAGGCAACACACAACACAATATTTCGGCCCTCCTCCTCCGCCGCCTGTACACCTCTTGCGTCCGCTCCATGCTTGCATGGGGGGCACCTGTATGGTACCACGGCCGCTGCCAAAAAACCTTGGTAAACCGCCTACAGGCTGTGCAGAACACGGCCTGCAGATGGATCCTAGGCATCTTCAAAGGCGCCTCCCCCTACTCCACAAATTTTCTTTGCTCTGTCCCCCCTCTCTCTTTCTATTTCGAATATATAAAGACAACCCATTCTCTACACCTGTGGCGAACCCCTCACTCTATCAGCCGAAAACTTTTTAAAAACGTAGCTAATAGACCTTTTTCCCTTTCTTTGCAGGTCCAAGCCCCCTGGGTTCAACAGGTCCCAGCATACATGCATCCCCCATAGACGGACCCCCTGGCCTTTACAAAGGGCTGCATTTGCTTCACCACCCCATCACCCCAGTCAGCGCCAACACTCAGAAGTCATTCATGACCGCCACGTGCCAACTAGGCCTTACCACACACATACAAGTCTTCACCGATGGCTCCCGCATCGACAATAAGTCGGGCTCAGCCATCTGTGCCATGCTTGGCCACACCCGACTCAGGTCCCGACAACTGGAGTCCCCCACCTGCACCACAGCCATGGACACCGAGGAATTCTCCCTCGCCACGGCTCCGGGATGGGTAGCATGCCGCCTCCCAGCACAATTGCACATCGCATCAGATATCTTCTTTCTGTCCGATTCGCTGACCGCCCTCCACCTTTTCCGCACCTGGGCCACCGCCCCTGGCACCCACCTCCTTCACATCTGGAAAGCAGGTGTGGAGACTCTGCTAGACTTGTACCCCCAACTCACTGTTCATTTTGTATGGTGTCCCGGACACTCAGACATCCCCGGAAATGAATGGGCTGACACGGAAGCTAAGCTGGCAACCAAACTCCCTCCATCTGACCTTAAGCCATCCACCTCCACACTAAAAGAAACAGCTGTCCGAACTCTTATGGAACGATGGACGCTCTCACTAGCCTGCCCACTAGCCTCAACCGCCGACAAATACTTGGCAGTCCACGGCCTACCCTCACACCGACCTCGAAAGCTCCTCATGCATTCAGTCGACCACCCACGAAATGAGCTATCCGCAGTCGCGCAGGTCCTCTGCCGCGCCGGTCCCTACGGGGGATACTGGCTGAGTTTTGACTCAGCCTACCACCGCAGGCATGGCCTTATCTCGCACTGCAGATGGCACAACCACCCCCATGGCCCGCGCAGTTGACCGCCCACATTCTAGGTGGCTGCAGTACCTTTCATCCATGGATATGACGTGTGTGGCCACCTCGAGACCCTCCCCCAGTCCACCACTCAGAGTGGGCTGACGAAAACTGCCTCCTGGTTTTGTGCCGCTGGCTAAAGCTGATGGGGCACCTTAACTGCCTATCTGACCACGCTGCTGGCACCATCCGGTTGGCCTTCGCTGCGATGGACCTTGACGGCCACCCCACTGACGAGGATATGGACTTGGACCTCCTAAGGGAATACATGCACTGTATGCTTGGACCCCAAACTTGGGACTCGGACCCAGCCCTCTTGGAGCTATCGGGTATGCTCCCCCTTTTCCATCTGACTAACGCCTGCCTTTCGAATTCCCCATGATACGTCTCGGCCGGCACTCTCGCCCTCTCTTTCCACTTCTAAGCTTCTTACCCTAACCTGCCCTCACCCGCGTGGTTTGTTTGTAGCAATATGTATCCCTCCCTCTCGAGCTTTTTCTTACTAAATAGGGGCTCTCCACACTTCGGCACCCTTTGGGGAGCAGAGCCCCTGCCCAGTTTTGTGCGATGCACAATGATGGGTGCCTCCGTTGTTATGTAGTTAGGGCCCCCCCTTTGGGGGGGCAGCTTGTAATTATGTAATACTGCAGGAATAGTAATAATAATAATAAAAACCCACCCCCCAGGCAGCCCCCCAGACTGCCCCCACCTCCTACACACAAGTCGCCGCAGCAGCGGCCCCCCCAACAGCAACCAACCCATCCCCAGTGGCCCCAGTCACTGGAGCAGTCATCAACCCAGTGCAAAAGAAGAAGAAATGCCAGAGGAAGGTGCCCCCACCCCCCACCATGTATGCCAAGGACCCAACCTTGGTCCTCATCCCGACAGTCGGCATACGGGCCGAAAATCAGAAGTCAGCAATGGCCCTGACAAAAACGTCCCATGAGTTCTTCACTTCCCTCCCCACTGCAGACCAAGTCCCGGTCTTGTCCTCTTCCTACAACATAAAGGGGAACATTGTGACTATGTTTGTGGCGCGCCCATCCTCGGCAAACCCGACCATGGAAACGATCATTGATCATCACTCCACGGCCTATGCCTCCCACATGTGCACAGAGTGCATTATGGTGGGAATCAACATCCCAGCTGCCTTCTCCCTGACCCCCTCCAGAGTTCGTCCCCGGTCCGCATTATGCATCTCCATGGTGCTGTGCAAGGACTTCCTGTTCAGCCAGAATGGACACACCATCACCGAGAAAGCCCTCATGGCTGAAATCCGGCACAACCCGGCACTCCGCAACCTCGACTTCATAGTCGCCCCCCACTTCACCACCACCAAAGACCACCTGCCGACACTCGACAGGTGCCCAGTGGTATTCTCCTTTGTCGACCCTGATGGGTCCATCTGCGAGCGCCTCCTCAAGAGGCCACATGTCTGGATGTTCGGATCCGCCCTCCGGCTCTCAGTCCCACCCATCTGTCCCACCCTCACCCAGTGTGAGCAGTGCTAGGGCCTCGGCCATGGAACCAAAGGCTGCCGAGCCCAACCATGTTGCGCAGATTGCGCAGGGGCCCACCTGACCTGCAATCACCGCAAATCTTGCGCCCACTGCGCCACGGACGCAGTGCCCGAAGGCGACACATGTCCCCACCCCCACCTCTGCAACAACTGCAAAGGCGACCACCCCACCACCCTGCCGGCATGCCCCAAGAAGAGGTGTTACTGTCAAATCGAAGAGGCCCTCGCCACCGACCCTACCGACGATCAGATGGAGGAAATATGATGGAGACGATCTCTATCATGCAGTGGAACACCGCCCACTCTTTAGTGGCGATACATTCCCTAATCCCCGTCCTTACAGCTGACCCCTCCCCCCCGCACCTAATGCTTATCCAGGAACCACCGTGGTATCAAATAGGCCTGCAGCCATCAATCACCGACCCAACCAGCACCCCGGTCCTCAACGTCCCTACCATCCCGGGCTACATACCTGTGCTACCACCAGAGGTCTGCCCTTGAGTAGTCACATATGTATCCCGAGCCCTCCCCACCACCTCATGGTCAATCCTTGGAGCCGCATCCTACAGCACAGATGTACTGATGGTAGAGGTACGATCCCAACTCACCCTCCAGGTGTGCAACTATTACGGTATGCACCCCCCGGACCGAGCGAACGCCCTACCCCAGTACCCAGGTGAGTCCTTCCTTTTCTCACTCCCCTCAGTGCTAGCCACCACTCTGCTTGTGGCAGGCGACTTTAACTGTCGCCACCACACATGGTCCGAACTCTCAGCCACACAGCAAGATGACTTGGGGGTGCAACCCCTCGACGACTTCTTCTGTGGGCATGGCCTGGAACCTGCCCACCTTCCTGACTCTGACTCAAGGCCTGACAGCAATCATCACCGGTGCCCCATTGACATGATCTGGGCCCCACCCACAGTCAACCCCGACTCTATTTTAGACTCGGCTACCTCCGACCCCTCACCCCTGTCCGACCACGCCATCCTATGCTGGTCAGTGCCATTTCGGCCCCCCCCTCCCATCTTAAAGACACGCCAGCTACTCCCAGCTGACAAGGAAGAATGGACCGACATCGCCTTCCCTCTCCTCGAACAAGCCTTCAGCCTTCCAGGGCATGACACCCATATGCTGGACATCAAAGCCAAGGCAGTTATCGACTCCATGGTCGCCGCCCTTCAGCCATTCACCCACCTCTCAAAGCCATCGAAAACAGAAGTCCCATGGTGGTCACCCCACTGCAAGACACTACTATCTGCGATTACAATGGCCACCACCCCCCTCCAGTGTACAACAGCAAGAAGAGCCTTCAAAAGGGGCATAAGAACCGCCAAACGGCAGTTCTATGCGGACCAGGCATCAGAAGCGGACGCCTCCAACATCTGGAACTGGGCCAAGCGCGGCCTAGGAAACCGACCCACCCCCATCCCATCGCTGAAATGGCAAGACGGCACCTTCACTCAAACAGATGATGAGAAAGGTGAGCTTTTCTGCGAAACCTTCTTTATGCCCCCACCACCCCAGACAGCGGCCAACACCCCATGGCCACCACCTCAACCAGCTGCCCCACCCATTCTCCTTATGGAGCTTACAGGGGCACTGGCCGATACATCCAACTTGTCAGCTCCGGGCCTCTTGGGAATAGGTTACTGCCCCCTGAAATGGGTGGTGGATGCCTACCCCGATGAGATACTTACTCTTTTCAACGATTGTCTGCATGCGGGGCACCACCCCGAGTGCTGGCAAGTGGCAAAAGTGGTAATGCTCAGGAAACCAAACAAGAAGGACCCCTTCTCACCATGCTCATACCGACCCATTACCCTCGAGGAGACCCTAGGGAAACTTCTCGAAAAGATAATTGCTAACCGGCTCCAATACCTCATGAACACGAGGGATTGGCTGCCACCTAACCAGTATGGGGGACGTCAAGGACACTCGGTCTATGATGCCGCCCAACACCTACTACAGATTGCGGAACGTGCCCACTCAGAGGGCCAGGTCTGCTCGGTCCTTGTGGTCGACATACAGGGCTTCTTTGACTCGGTACACCCTCAGCTCCTCCACTGACAACTGTTGGACCTCGGTTGCACACCAGACATGGCTGACTGGTGTCTGTCCTTCATGACGGATAGGCAGGTAGCCGTTGCTTTCGATGGCACCACCCTCCCCACCGCCCCCAAACCTGACTTCGGCACCCTGCAGGGATCACCAGTATCCCCCATCCTGTCAACTATATTTGCAGGGGTGGTCCTCCGGCACTTTCACCAAGCCGGCACCACCGCTCTGGCATATGTTGATGACCACTTACTCATTTGCGTAGGTCCCTCAGTGGCATCCAACTGCTGCGCCTTAGCCTGCGCCTACCAACAACTCAACACCCTCTTCGGCACCATTGGTCTCAACATTGAAGCCACCAAGATGGAGTGTCTCCACTTCCACCCTCCTCAGCGATGCACCGGCTACAACGGCTGGGACATGGCCGGGGTACAGGTTGACCCCAACACCCTGATCTGCCCCTCAATCCCACTTTGGTGGCTGGGGATATGGTGGGACCTGGGCCTCTCCTTCAAACCCCATGTGGAATGTATGCGATCCAAGGGGCTCTCCACACTCACTGCCCTCTGTATCTTGGGAAACACCCAACGTGGGATCTCAGCCCTCCTCCTCCGCTGCCTTTACACCTCCTGTGTCCGCTCCGTCCTTTCATGGGGGGCACCAGTGTGGTACCACGGCCGCCGCCAAAAAACCTTGGTAAACCACCTACAGGCCATACAAAATACGGCCTGCCAGTGGATCTTAGGCGTCTTTAAAGGCACATCCCCCCAGTCCACTAATTTTCTTTGCTCAGTTCCCCCTCTCTCTTTCTATTTTGAATATATAAAGACAATCCATTCCCTACACCTCTGGCGCACCCCCCACTCTATTGGCCGAAAATTATTTAAAAACATAGCTAACAGACCTTTCTCCCTTTCTCTGCAGGTCCGAGCCCCCCGGGTTCAGCAAGTCCCTGCATACACGCACCCCCCATGGACGGATCCTCTGGCCTTTACTCAGGGCAGGGTCCATATTAAATAAATATAACAAATGAACTAAATATAAAGGTGGTCATATGAACAACCATCTTACTAAGTGAACGATAATGCAATGATAACGCCATACGAATAGGAGCTATGATAGTTATAGTATACGTAGCTCATGGTAGATGTATATAAGGAGAGCTGGTCTCTACTATGAAATACATCGGTTTATGCTGATAACCCACCTTTGCCTCAACCTCACCACTGCACCTCATTGTCTATCACAACGTGCGTAGATTTTAAGAGGTTATGAGCCTTGACTCTACAACTAACGAAACGATTAACGAATTTATAAATCCTCGAATAACGAAACTATGTCTGATGGACAAAAACCTAACACTCGTGAGCAAACACATTTGCAAAAATTATCAGGACTACGAATAATCGCTAACGAACTAAAAATAGTATATATGCAGTCATCAACTATCGAAGAACTCAAAGAAAAAATACAAAAAGCTAAAGATAGCAAAAGGTTAGTTGACCTAATACTTCAATGTAATTTACGACAAATACCTATACATGGAACAGAACAACAAATCCAAGATCAAATTAACAGGTATGACAATTCTACCAAAGACGAAAAATTAAAAACAAAAGCTGACTATAAAACGGAATTAACAAATCACGCCAAAGATTTAGGAATATCGGATCAAGGAAAATCATCTGAAATCAGATATTGAATCAGTACGTATTTGGGTATTTCAGATCCAAAAGAAAAAGAACAATTTAAAATTGATAACCCTTATATTAAGCCAGAAGATGATAAAAAAGAAGACAAAGAAGATATAAAAAAAGAAGATAACGAAGAAGAAAACTCCGAAGAATCCAAAAATAACCCATCACGTGAGCCATCAGAACCTTCTGATCCTGGAGACTCAGATGCTAACGATATTGAGGAAGATGAACTGAGTATGGCAACTAAACTCACGGAACTCCAGAAATTCTTCGATGGAATTGAGAAACTCGACGGGCACAGAAACTACAAACTCTGGAATTACAGAGTCCGAAGTGCCATCGAGAGTGCAGGTTACAGTAACCTGCTCACTAACTCCCCAGGAACTGGAGAGACTGGTATATCAAGCACTTTATATAACAGCATTATGCACACTATGCCCAACAAAATATTGGCTTATTATCTTAATTTCTCTAAAGATATTCCAGCACTACTCAAAGCGCTTGACAGACAATATAATGTCCAGACAACAATTACAAAGGGCTTTAACAAGGCTGCCCTTTTTGATATCAGAGGTCATGTCAGCCATTTTGATGGAACGCTCAATAACCTCAGCAACAAATACGAGGAACTAATTGCCCAAGGGGTAAAAGTTTCAGAGTTGACATATATATCAGCTATTACAAGGGCAACACCCGAACAATACCAATACGTGCTCACACAGAGTGAGTTATATATTAAAATGATTAATGAAACAAATCCAGACAAAGATGAAATTGAACTAACCCCTCAATTCTTATTAACTGCATTATGCAATGCCTTCGAGGGGTGGCATAAAAATCATCAGAGGACAGGAGCAGCGGCTAACCACCTGCCCAAGGATGAGCAGACTCACCCCTATTTTAGGGGCTGCGGACGCAGTTTTAGCCATGGAGTACAGTCACAAGGTCACGGCTATAGGGGCTGTGGCGGATATATGCGAGGACGAGGACGAGGGGGATATTCCTCTAACCAACAATCACACATTATCAAGTGCTATAATTGTAATAAGCTAGGGCACTTTAGTCGAGACTGCTGGGCACCAAAAACGGAATGGATGAAGGCAGCTCAGAAGAAAAAAGAGGATGCGAATGATGACAAAGGAAAAGGGAAGGAAACGGGTGCATCAGCAGCACTGACAATGACTGGGGCAAGTGCGGCCCAGGCTAAACATACCGCAGCAGCAGCAACAAATGTCGCATTGAGCTCTCGAATCGAGTTAAGTGCTGTAATAGGCCAAGGCGAAACCGCCTTCATAACCGAAATCGACGATGACGACTTCGACATGGGAGAATTCCCAATATATTCCTATAATGACTTCCTTGACGCACTTGGAAACCATGACAGTGCAATGGAAGATGTGGATGATAACAATTTAGACGTAAGCATTAACGCTATAACAACAGAAAAATTTGCTAACAACGTTTATTCTTCAATGGATATAATTGATACTGGTGCAACAATACATTTAACACCATATCTAAATCAATTACAAAATACTTACAAAACTGACACAATTATGATAATGGCCGCCAACAAAACAACGTTTATGGCAAACATAGTAGGGGATCTTAAGCTTTACATCCCCAACAGACACTCAGTAAGTGTCATTACATTATCAAATGTTTACCACAATCCTAAAATGAATATGACATTAGTCTCTCAAGGACTTCTATGTCAAGATGGCTACAAATTTATTTATAAAGAAAATGAATGTACAATAAAGTATCCTAATGGATCTTTATGCGGAAAAATTAAAAACAGAAATGGATTGTATAGTATATTTAACAGTGATGTACAAGTGGCTACGAAAAATGTAACACTATTTGAACTCCATAAAAAACTTGGACACATAAGCTATGCTTATATTAAGAAATTACTTAAAGAAGATCAAATCACAAATAATAAAATTTCAAATTATGACGAAACTCAATGCACAATTTGCATAGAAGCAAATATAAGAAGAATGCAAATTCCAAAATTACGTGTCTCAAAGTTAGCAGAAAAATTCAGCAATCATATCCACATGGATATATGGGGACCTGCATCCACACATGCTATTGGAGGATATAAATATCTTCTAACACTTGTAGATGACACTACAAGATGGATAAAAATGATTTTATTAAAAACAAAAGATGAGGGTTTAAACACTTATATGACATGGACTACAATGCTCAACACACAACATAATATAAAAATAAAAATATTACAAAGCAATAACGATACAGTGTTTTTAAGTAAACAATTCACTGAATATTTAGAAAAACATGGAACAGTATGAAAGCTGACTGTTCACGATATGCCACAACAAAATGGAGTAGCAGAATGATCACATCAAACAATATTAAATAATACACGAGTTAACCTGCTACAGGCAAAATTACCACCCAGCTTATGGGGAGAAGCTGTAAAATACAGTACTTATGTTTACAATAGAACGCCAAAGAGTGCTATTGATTTTAAAACACCATATTTCAAAAGATATAACGAAAATTACAACATAGACGATTTAAAAGAATTTGGCCAATATTGCATAATACGACAAGAAGACATTAACAAATTACAACCAAAAGGAATCTATGCACAATGGCTAGGATTTGACAAAGAAAGTAAAGGTCATAGAACTTATCATGACCGAAAAATCACAGTCAAACGAAATTTACAATTTTTAGATTCTCCTCCATCTAAAATTGAAGGGGAGAATATAACAGAAAAACAAAACAAACAAATACAAGAATTAACAAAAGAAAGACCAATAAGAACATTAAAACCAATGAAACGATCATTAGGTCTTAACTTTGACAAACAAAATACAGTCGCTTATCTTATGGAATTTAATCAATTCAATACGGAATTAATAGGCAATCCTAATTCATATTAACAAGCGATCAATAGAATTGACACAAATCAGTGGATCACAGCAATGAAAGAAGAAATAAAAACGTTAATCGAAAGATCTACATGGACAATCATTGATCCACCAAAAGATGTAAATATAATCAGAACAAGATTTGTTTATAAAACAAAAAGATTAGCAAACGGAGAAATTGAACGATATAAAGCAAGATTAGTAGTACAAGGATTCGCCCAAATGGAAGGCATTGACTACTATTCAAATGACACATTCGCTCCAGTGGCAAGATTAGCCACAGTAAGAACTATATTAAGTTGGAGCACAACAAATAATTATGAAATTCACCAAATTGATATCAAATCAGCTTACCTATATGGTGAATTAGAAAAAGATGAAAATATATACATAAAACCACCACCAGGAAATTTAATTGAAACTAAACCTGGACAAGTTTTAAAATTAAATAAAGCCTTATATGGATTAAAACAAGCAGGCAGACGATGGTATAAAAAATTATCAGAAATTCTAATAGGAATTGGATTAGTACAAGCAGTCCAAGACAATGCAGTATTCTTTAGAAAAGTAAAAGGAAAAACAATCCTAGTACTTTTCATACATGTTGACGATATAACAATATGCGGCTTAAATCTATTAATAATAAAAGCCCTTAAAGATGAAATTAGCAAACATGTAAAATTCACAGACAGAAATGATGTACATTGGTTACTCGGTATTGAAATTGAACGAAACCGAGAAGAAAGAATAATCAAATTAAGACAGAAGAACTATATTGATACGATTATCGAAAAATATAAATTAAAAAATGCTGCAACAGTATGAACACCAATGACACCAGGACAAGTGTTAAAATCACTTGAAAACCCAACTAATGAAGAATTAAACTTCATGAAACAAATACCGTACATGAATATGGTAGGAGCATTACGATATGCAGCAGATTGTACAAGACCTGATATATCATTCGCAACAGGTCAATTTGCTAGGCATTTAAATAAACCTAGTATTGAACATTATAGCGCAGTAAAACACTGTTTTAAATATTTAAAAGGAACGAACGATTATTGGTTAATACTCGGAGGAAAAGAACCAATCGAGTTAATCGGATATACCGATGCCGACAGAATGACACAAGAAGGCCATAAAGCAATATCCGGATATATATTTCAAATTGGAAATGCAACAATGTCTTGGTCTAGTAAAAAACAAGAATTAGTGTCATTATCAGTATGTGAAGCTGAATTACAAGCTTTAACTCATGGAGTAAAAGAAGCTATATGGCTAAGAAGACTGGTTGAAGAGGTACTGCAGACCTTGGATACACCTATGAAAATATTATGTGATAATCAAGCAGCCATAACTATAGTAAATTCAACAGAACAAAAATATATGCAACGAACAAAACATATTGATATATGAAAAGATTTTTTATGAGATTACATAGAAAATGAAACCATATCAGTTTCATATATTCCAACTGGACAGCAAAAGGTTGATATCATGACGAAAGTGCTAACGATAGAATTAATCAAACATTTTACAAGTCTACTCTGCCTAGTAAAAGTTTGAAGGGGAGTATTAAATAAATATAACGAACAAACTAAATATAAAGGTGGTCATATGAACAACCATCTTACTAAGTGAACGATAACGCAATGATAATGCCATACGAATAGGAGCTATGATAGTTATAGTATATGTAGCTCATGGTAGATGTATATAAGGAGAGCTGGTCTCTACTACGAAATACATTGGTTTATGCTGATAACCCACCTTTGCCTCAACCTCACCACTGCACCTCATTGTCTACCACAACATGCATAGATTTTAAGAGTCTGCTTCTCAACCCCCCCCACCCTGGTTAGTGCCAACACACGAAAATCCTTCGTAATGGCGGCACGTCAACTAGGGTCCACCCCCCACATCCAGGTATTCATGGACGGCTCCCGCATTGACAATAAGTCGGGCTCGGCCATCTGCGCAATGCTCGGCAACACCCGCCTCCAGTCCCGCCGACTGGAGTCCCCATCCTGCGCCACAGCCACGGATGCCGAGGAATTCTCCCTTGCCACGGCCCCCGGCTGGGTGGCGTGCCGCCTCCCAGTGCAACTGCGTGTCGCATCAGACATCTTCTTCCTGTCTGATTCGCTGACTGCACTCCACCTTTTCCGAACATGGGCAGCCGCCCCTGGTGCCTACCTCCTCCACATTTGGAAAGCGGGTGTGGAAACTCTGCTGGACTCGTACCCCCAGCTCGCTGTTCACTTTGTTTGGTGCCCTGGTCACTCAGACATCCCTGGAAATGAATGGGCCAACACGGAAGCAAAACTTGCAATGGAGCTCCCCCCATCCGAACTAAAACCGTCTACCTCCGCACTAAAAGAAGCCACTGTCTGCACTCTCATGGACAGGTGGACCATCTTGTTAGCCCGCCCCCTCGCCTCAACCGCCAACAAATACCTAGCGGTACACGGCCTCCCTTCTCACCGACCCAGGAAGCTACTCATGCACTCGGTCGACCACCCACGAAGTGAGCTATCTGCAGTTGCACAAGTCCTCTGTCGAGCCGGTCCCTACGGGGGTTACTGGTTGAGCTTTGACTCAGCCTATTGGTGTCGACATGGCTTGATCTCACACTGCAGGTGGCACAACCACCCCCCATGGCCTGTGCAGTTGACTGCCCACATCCTAGGTGGCTGTAGCACCTTCCAACCTTGGATATGATATGTATGGCCACCTCGGGACCCTCTCCCAACCCACCACTCCGAGTGGGCAGACGAAAACCACCTCCCGGTTCTGCGCTGCTGGCTAAGGCTAATGGGGCATCTCAACCGCCTCTCTGAACGTGCCGTGGGCGCCATCCAGCTCTCTTTTGCCACGATGGACCTTGATGGGCACCCCACTGACGAGGATATGGACTTGGACCTCCTATGGGATTACATGTGTCGTATGCTCGGACCCTGAACCCAGGACTCGGACCCAGCCCTTTTGGAGCTATCAGGTATGCTCCCCCCCTTTCCACTCGAGTAAAAATGCCTGCCTTTCAGATTCCCACATGATACGTCTTGGCCAGTGCTCTTGCCCTCCCTTCTCACTTCTAAGCTTCTTACTTTAACCTGCTGTCACACGTTTGGTTTGTTTGTAGCGATATGTATCCCTCCCTCTTGTTTTCTTTTCTCACCAAATAGGGGCTCTTCACACACCAGCACCTTAGGGAGCAGGGCCCCTGCCCAGTTTTGTGTGATGCGCAATGATGGGCGCCTCTGTTGTTATGTAGTTAGGGCCCCCCCCTTCGGGGGGGGCAGCTTGTAATTATGTAATACTGCAGGAATAATAATTAAAAATAAAAATAAAAGTTCGCAGAGACAGGCTGCCTTGGGACTGAGAAGACGATGCACCCTTTACTGAAGGCAAGGGGGTCCGTCCAGGGGGGTGCGTGTATGCTGGGATTCATTGGACTTGGGGGACACAGACCTGCAACGAAAGGGAAAAAGGGGTTTTAGCATTAGGATTGAACTTTTTCTGCCCTACGTGGTGGGGGGTGCGCCAGAGGCGCAAGGCGTGTGTGGTCTTTAAGTATTTGAAATAAGCGAAGAAAGGAGGAGTGGAACAAAGAAAATTTGTAGAGTGAGGAGATGCACCCTTGTAGATGCCCAATATCCAATGGCAAGCAGTATTCTGCACAGCCTGTAGTCGGTTTTTTTTTTTTTTTAAAATTATTATTCCTGCAGTATTACATAATTACAAGCTGCCCCCCCCGAAGGGGGGGGCCCTAACTACATAACAACAGAGGCGCCCATCATTGCGCATCACACAAAACTGGGCAGGGGCCCTGCTCCCTAAGGTGCTGGTGTGTGAAGAGCCCCTATTTGGTGAGAAAAGAAAACAAGAGGGAGGGATACATATCGCTACAAACAAACCAAACGTGTGACAGCAGGTTAAAGTAAGAAGCTTAGAAGTGAGAAGGGAGGGCAAGAGCACTGGCCAAGACGTATCATGTGGGAATCTGAAAGGCAGGCATTTTTACTCGAGTGGAAAGGGGGGGAGCATACCTGATAGCTCCAAAAGGGCTGGGTCCGAGTCCTGGGTTCAGGGTCCGAGCATACGACACATGTAATCCCATAGGAGGTCCAAGTCCATATCCTCGTCAGTGGGGTGCCCATCAAGGTCCATCGTGGCAAAAGAGAGCTGGATGGCGCCCATGGCACGTTCAGAGAGGCGGTTGAGATGCCCCATTAGCCTTAGCCAGCAGCGCAGAACCGGGAGGTGGTTTTCGTCTGCCCACTCGGAGTGGTGGGTTGGGAGAGGGTCCCGAGGTGGCCATACATATCATATCCAAGGTTGGAAGGTGCTACAGCCACCTAGGATGTGGGCAGTCAACTGCACAGGCCATGGGGGGTGGTTGTGCCACCTGCAGTGTGAGATCAAGCCATGTCGACACCAATAGGCTGAGTCAAAGCTCAACCAGTAACCCCCGTAGGGACCGGCTCGACAGAGGACTTGTGCAACTGCAGATAGCTCACTTCGTGGGTGGTCGACCGAGTGCATGAGTAGCTTCCTGGGTCGGCGAGAAGGGAGGCTGTGTACCGCTAGGTATTTGTTGGCAGTTGAGGCAAGGGGGCAGGCTAACCAGAATTAAGAGCGCCCTTGCGGGACTCAGACAACACGTGTACCTTCCTCGGGATATGCAGCCGACCAGAACTGCTCCCGCTGTCCTCTATGACATATGGGCACTATATTGGAGCACTAGGGTAAGGCGTGCCGTGCCAGGAGGCCATCCCGAGTGGGGGTTGTGGCGCTGTAGGCACTACCCCACCCATCTGGAACAACCCCCCTACCCTACACATTCCCTCCCCGACCATAGAGGTCCTGTAGAGTACCGTTGCGCTTCTG
The DNA here is from genome assembly GCA_002794785.1 of Coniferiporia sulphurascens. Classification (NCBI taxonomy): domain Eukaryota; kingdom Fungi; phylum Basidiomycota; class Agaricomycetes; order Hymenochaetales; family Hymenochaetaceae; genus Coniferiporia; species Coniferiporia sulphurascens. Next base: position 47,551 of record NBBA01000016.1, on the reverse strand, counting down.
GGAATCAACTTAAGCCCATAGTGGGAATTACCCCCACATGAACCGATGGAGGATTTAGTCCTCTGGAGCCACTATGGGGGACTGTCCCACAGTGCTACGGCCCGAGACACTACACTTCAGTGCGCCGGAATGCCAACACACACTCCATGCAGGCCCTTTCCCGTGCCCTGGCACACGCTTCAGAAACAGCCATTACAGCCGGAATACTCAGGCACCAAGGTCATGGGACAAGCACCCAGTCAACCCCCAGCCCTGCTTCTGGATCCGCGATCGTACCAGGATCTCCGTCTCGCATACCCGACCCCGGTGGCAAAGCCGTCCCAGGGAGTAGGGGATACTAACCACCTCAAGGGGGTCCAACCCACCCAAGAGGCCCATGGTGCCCTGTCGCCTTTCAGCATCAGGTGGTTCTTACTGCCATGCCATGTGTTATGAGCCCCCTATCTCCTTTTAGCATGAGGTGCCGTCATCAGAGACCCTTTCAGGAATTTGGGGGGGCAGTTTTTGATTTGTCATGCCAGGGACAACGCGGGCCCTGAGGTACCCAGGAGGGCATTGCTCAGCACCTGAAGGCGTGATCCGAGTTGCCCCGAACCAAGATCACCCAACTGAAGTTGCCCACTGTGAGGCAGGGGGTTTCCCCCCCCCCTGTGAGGATGTTAACGTCGTGTCCCCCCCCACTGAGCCCACATACAATGCGAGCCCAACGAGCACGCCACCCCGAGAGGACAGTGCAGACGCCAGAAGGATTGTACACTCACCAAGAATCCGACCAGAAGCAACGTTTTCGACAGGTTGCCAAGACCGCCGGTGAGCTCTGCGCCTGTTCCCCGCCACGTTATGGCGACCGACAACCAACCCCGGCGCACCAGGGTGAGTCGGAAACCTTCTCTCATATGATGCCCAGTCCCAGTGAGTCCAGACAAGGTCGGGTAGCTGCGACTTCCCCCCAGCTGACCCCAGTCACGAAACCGAGATGGTGGTGGTAAGAGGACAAGAAGGATGGCCTGTAGTCAGTTGACTAGGGTTTTTTGTCGACATCCATGGTACCATACTGGTGTGCCCCAGTACACTCCCACCATTTCCCTCTGACTCTTGACTGCCTTTTGGACCCCTATCAGTTTCTTCTATGGCACTCGCAGCCACTCCATTCCACTTCTAAGGGACTCTTCTTTCCCGATCTCATTTTAACTTGGTTTGGTTGCTAGTAGTCACAATATGTATGCCTCCCTCTTCCTCCCCCCCCTTTTCTCTTACCTTAATAGGGTGCATAAGTACACTAGGCCTCCCCTGGGAGGCATGCACCCTGCCCAGTTTCACTCGATGAGCGATGATGGGCGCCTCAGTAGTTAGGTAGTTTACAGGCGGCCCCTATGGGGCTGCAGGTGTATTGTGTAGCTCAGTAGGAATAATAAATTTAAAAAAAAAAAAAAAAAAGCCCTGTTGTGCCGAATGTGGAGGAGGTCACCTCTCCCACAACCACCATAAGTCATGCACACACTGCACCACCGAAGCCTTAGAGGGCGACCACTGCCCTCACACTCGCTACTGCACAAACTGCAAGGGCAACCACCCCACCACCTACCCTCAGTGCCCCAAGAAATGGCGATACCGCCAGATCGAGGCCACCATTGAAGGACCTGAAGACGAAACAATGGAGGACTCATGAATAGAGACATCTCTATTCTCCAGTGGAATGCTGCCTGCTCCCTAGCCGCAGTCCATTCCCTTATTCTGATCCTTACCACTGACCCATCCCCACCCACCATCATTTTAATCCAGGAACCACCATGGTACCAAATTGGTCTCCAACCCTCCCTCACCGACCCCACCAGCACGCTGGTGCTCAATGTACCATCCCTCCCAGGGTACACAGCCGTTCTCCCCCCAGCCACCTGGCCAAGGGTCATCACATATGTATCCCAAGCCATCCCCTCTACTCAATGATCCATCCTTGGAGCCGCCTCCTCAGGCACTGACATCCTCACCATCAAAATCTGCTCACACCTGATGATCCGCCTGTGCAATTACTATGGTGTGCACACACCGGACCGCACCACCGCCACCCCCTCTACCCCAGTGAGTCATTCCTCTTTACAATCCCACTAGCACTGGCCTCCACTCTACTTGTGGCCAGCGACTTCAACTGTCGCCACCATTTGTGGTCCGAACTCCTTGCCTCATGGCAGGAGGACTTGAGGGCCCAACCCCTCAATAACTTCTTCTGGGAGCATGGCCTCATGCCAGCTCACCTCCTGGACTCTGACTCACAGCCTGTCAACAATCATCGGCAGTGCCCAATTGACATGATCTGGTCCCCCCCTGCGATCAACCCCGACACAATAATCAACTTGGGCTCCTCAACCACATCCCCACTGTCCGACCATGCCATGTTATGCTGGTCCCTGCCTTTTTGGCCCCCACCCCCAGTCATTAAAACCCGCCAGTTACTCCCTGCAGACAGGGAAGAATGGTCTGAGATCACCTTTCCATTACTCGAAACCGCCTTTTTACTCCCAGTGGACAACACCCTTGCCCTCAATGAGAAAGCACAGGCAGTGGTCGACTCTATGATTGCTGCCCTCACTCCTTTCACCAGGCTTGCAAAGCCATCCAAGTCCGAAGTCCCCTGGTGGACCCCAACATGCAAGTCGCTCCTCCAGGCGATCTCAATGGCCACCACCCCCCTTCAGCGATCAGCAGCCCGCCGCACATTCAAACACAGCGATACAGGCGGCCAAACAGCATTTTTTACACTGAACAGGCCGACCAAGCAGACGCCTCCAATATCTGGAGCTGGGCCAAGCGTGGCCTGGGCAACTGACCTACTCCAATCCCCTCGCTCAAGAAGTGTGATGGCACCTTCACCCAATCGGACACTGAGAAAGGTGAGCTTTTCCGCACCACTTTCTTTATGCCCCCTCCACCCCAACCAGCGGCCAACACACTGCCGCCTCCCCCCCAACCTGCTGCCCCACCCATACTCCTCGCAGAGCTTACGGGGGCACTGTCCGACACCTCCAACTTGTCAGCTCCAGGCCTCTTGGGGATCGGCTATCGCCCACTTAAATGGGTGGTAGACACCTACCCCGATGAGATCCTCACCCTTTTCAATGAACTGTCTGTGCATGGGGCACCACCCCAAGTGCTGGCAGGCCGCAAAAGTGGTGATGCTCTGGAAGCCAAACAAGAAGGACCCCTTTTCACCATGTTCATACCAGCCCATTACCCTCAAGGAGACCTTAGGGAAACTCCTGGAAAAAATTATTGCTAACTGGCTCCAGTTCCTTGCTAACACAAGAGACTGGCTGCCACCTAACCAATATGGGGGCATCAAGGACATTCCGTCTACAACACCACCCAGCACCTCTTACAGATTGCGGAATGTGCCCATGCCGAGGGCCATGTATGTTCGGTCCTAGTGGTCGACATACAGGGTTTCTTCAATTCAGTACACCCACAACTCCTCCACTGGCAACTTTTGGACCTCCAGTGCCTGCCCGACATGGCGGACTGGTGCCTGTCCTTCATGACAGACCGGCAGGTCGCCATCACCTTCGACGGCACCACCCTCCCAACGCCCAAAAACCAGACCTTGGCACTCCTCAAGGGTCCCCAGTATCCCTGATCCTCTTGACCATATTTGTGGGTGTGGTCCTCCAGAAATTTCACCAAACCGGCACCACCGCCCTCGCATATGTAGACGACCACCTCCTTGTCTGCGTCGGACCCAGCATGGAATCCAACTGCCAGCAACTGTCCAACACCTACCATCAACTTAATGCCCACTTCAGTGCCATCGGTCTCAATATTGAAGCTGCCAAGATGGAGTGCTTACTTTTTTTTATTTTATTTTTTTATTATTATTCCTGCAGTATTACATAATTACAAGCTGCCCCCCCAAAGGGGGGGCCCTAACTACATAACAACAGAGGCACCCGTCATTGCACAATGCATGAAACTGGGCGGGGGCCCTGCTCCCCAAAGGGTGCCAAGGTGTGGAGGGCCCCTATTAGTAAAAAGACTGAGGGAGGGAGGAATACATATTGCTATGACTATACCGAATGGACGAAGGCAGGCAAAGGAGGTAGTTTAGAATAGGAAAGGGAGGGCAAGAGCGCTGGCCGGGACATGTGAGGGGAGTCCGAAGGGCAGGCACTAGGCAGAGGAAAAGGTAGGGAGTGCACCTGAAAGCTCCAAGAGAGCTGGGTCCAGGTCCTGGGTACGGGGTCCAAGCATATGACTCATGTAATCCCAGAGGAGGTCCAAGTCCATATCTTCATTGGTCGGGTGTCCCTCTAATTCCATCACTGCGAAAGCCAGGCAGATGGTGGCAGAGGTACGGTCAGAGAGGTGGTTAAGGTGCCCCATCAGCTTAAGCCAGCAGCACAGAACCGGGAGGCGGTTTTCATCAGCCCACTCGGTGTGGTGGGTCGGAAGTGGGTCGTGGGGGGGCCAGACCCTGCGGATCCATGGTCGGAATGTGCAGCATCTGCCCAGAACATGGGCGGTCAACTGGGCTGGCCAAGGTGGGTGGTTGTGCCATCTGCAGTGCGAGATCAGGCCGTGTTGATGCTGGTAGGCTGAGTCTAAGCTCAGCCAGTAGCCCCTGTAGGGACCGGCATGACAGAGAACCTGGACAACTGCAGAGAGCTCCTGGCAAGGGTGGTCCACCGACTGCGTGATGAGCTTTTGGGGACAGCAAGAGGGGATACTGTTGACAGCTAAGTACTTGTCAGTTGTCGAGGCCAGTGGGCAGGTGAGTGCAAGGGACCAGCGTTCCATGAGTGTATTGACGGCGGCCTCTTTTAGTGTGGAGGTGGAGGGTGCAAGGGATGACGGGGGTAGGTTTGTTGCGAACTTTGCCTCGTGGTCTGCCCATTCATTCCCGGGGATGTCAGAGTGACCCGGGCACCATACAAAATGGATGGAAAGATCCGGGTATGAGTCCAAGAGAGTCTGGACCCCTGCCTTCCATTGGTGGAGGAGGTGGGCACCTGGGACTGGCGCCCATGTGTGAATCAGGTGGAGTTTTTTTTTTTTTTTAAATTTATTATTCCTACTGTGTTATGTAATACACCTGCAGCCCCAGAGGGGCCACCTGTAAACTACCTAACTACTGAGGTGCCCGTCATCGCTCATCAAGTGAAACTGGGTGGGGCACATGCCTCCGAGGAGGCCTAGTGTACTTACGCACCCTATTAGGGGTAAATAGGGGAGGGGAAGAGGGAGGAATACATATTGCGACTACAGAGAACCCAAGCCAGTTAAAACGAGGTCAGGAAAAGCGAGTCCCTTAGAAGCAGAAAGGAGTGGCTGCGATTGCCATAGAAGAAACCGGTGTGGAATCCGAAGGGCAGTCACAAGTCAGAGGGAAATGGGGGGAGCGTACCTGAGAGCTCCAAAAGGGCTGGGTCCACGTCCTGAGTCCTGGGTCCAAGCAACCTGTGCACATAGCCCCTGAAGGAGTCCAAGTCCAGGTTGTTGTCAGTGGGGAGTCCGTCCAGTTCCATAGCCACAAAGGCAAGGCATATCGCCCCAGCTGTGTGGTTAGACATCCAGTTGAGGTGGCCTGTAAGGCGTAGCCAGTGCCATAAGACCAGAAGGTGGTTTTTGTCCGCCCATTCTGTATGGTGGACAGGGAGGGGGTAGCTCTTGGGCCATACATGTCGTATCCACAGCTGGAAGGTTTCACATCCGCCAAGGATATGTGAGGTTGACTGTGCTGGCCAGGGAGGGTGGTTGTGCCACCTGCAGTGAGAGATCAGGCCGTGTCTGTGTCGGTAGGCTGAGTCGAAGCTCAGCCAGTAACCCCCATAGGGACCGGCGCGGCAGAGGACCTGCGCTACTGCGGTGAGTTCTGAGCAGGGGTGGTCAACCAAGATTGTGATAAGTTTTCTTGGTCGTCATGTGGGGGGCCCTGTTACCACCAAGTATTTGTTGGTAGTAGATGCAAGGGGACAGGCCAGCTGAAGGGACCAGCGTTCGCTGAGTGTGCATGTTGCCACTTCCTTCAGCACGGAGATAGAGGGGGCAAGGGAAGATGCAGGAAGCTCGGTTGCTAGCTTTGCCTCAGAATCCGCCCATTCATTCCCAGGGATGTCCTTGTGGCCCGGGCACCATCGGAAATGAATGGTTAGATTCGGAAACGAGTCAAGGAGGGTCTCGACTCCTGCCTTCCAGAGGGGGAGGAGCTGGGCCTCCGATGTGGAGGGCCAGGTGCGGAATAGGCTGAGTGCCGTCAGGGAGTCCGAGAGGAAAAAGATTTCTTGGACGTCTGGCAGTAGGTGGTGGAGTTGTCTAGCCACCCAGCCCAGGGCCATCACCAGTGAGAAGATCTCGGTGTCCGTTGCTGTGGCGCAAGTGGGGGAGGTGAGCCTGAGGGAGCAGATGTGAAGTGTCCCCTTCGTGCTGCAGATGGCTGATCCTGAGGCATTACCGATGCATGAGCCGTCTGTAAATACCTGCAGGGAGGTGTCAGTGCAGCATATCCTGGCCTGGGCGACGTAGTGTTCACATAGGTTCGCAGGGACTGGCTGCCTTGGGACGGAGAAGACGATGCACCCATTACCAAAGGCAAGGGGGTCCATCCAGGGGGGGTGCGTGTACACTGGGATTCGTTGGACTCGGGGGACGCGGACCTGCAATGAAAGTGAAAAAGGGGTGTTAGCATTAGGATTGAACTTTTTCTGCCCTACACGATGGGGGGTGCACCAGAGGCACAAGGCATGTGTGGTCTTTAAGTATTCGAAATAAGCGAAGAAAGGAGGAGTGGAACAAAGGAAATTTGTAGAGTGAGGAGACGCACCCTTGTAGATGCCCAATATCCAACAGCAAGCAGTGTTCTGCACGGCCTGTAGTCGGTTGACTAGTGTTTTTTGTCGACATCCATGGTACCATACTGGTGTGCCCCAGGATAGGACAGTGCGCACACAGGCGGTGTATAGTCGGCAGAGGTGGATGGCTGAGAGGCCCCTCTCAGTGTTGCCGAGAATGCAGAGGGCCGCCAATGTTGATAGTCCCTTGGAGCGCATGCATTCCATGTGTGGTTTGAAGGTGAGGCTTGTGTCCCACCAAATCCCGAGCCAGCGCAAGGGGTTGGTGGGTCGGACCAGGGTTGTGGCGTTGATTTGGATCCCTGCAGAGTCCCAGCAGTGGTAGCCGGTTCGTCGCCTGGGCGGGTGGAAATGGAGAGCCTCCGTCTTTGCTGGTTCGATGTTGAGACCGATTTGGCAGAAGAGGAGGTCAAGTTGTTGATATGCCTGTGCTAGGGACTGGCAGTTAGCTGTTACCGAGGTTCCCATGCAGGCAATGAGGTGGTTGTCGACGTATGCTAGCAGTTGGGAGCCACGCTGTTGGAAGCACCGCATCACAATGCCTGCGAAGATTGTCGAGAGGATCGGTGAGACTGGGGACCCTTGTGGGGTGCCGAGGTCCGGTTTTGGTGCCATCAGTAGGGTTGTGCCATCGAATGAGACGGCCACTTCCCTGTTCGTCATGAAGGAGAGACACCACTCCGCCATGTCTGGCGGGCATCCCATCTCCAAAAGCTGATGGTGGAGTCGTCTTGGGTGCACAGAGTCGAAAAATCCCTGGATGTCTACTGCTAGGATAGAACATACGAGGCCTTTTGCATGTGTGTCTTCGACAATCTGTAAAAGGTGCTGGGCGGTGTCATAGACTGAGTGGCCCTGACGTCCTCCATACTGGTTCGGTGGCAGCCAGTTCCTCGTGTTTGCAAGGTACTGGAGCCAGTTAGCGATCATCTTTTTGAGTAACTTGCCCAAGGTCTCCTCGAGGGTGATGGGGCGATAGGATCGAGGGGAGAATGGGTCCTTCTTGTTCAGCTTCTGTAGCATCACGACTTTTGCCATCCGCCAGCAGGCTGGGTGATGGCCCAGTTGCAGACAGTCGTTGAAAAGCGTAAGTACCTCGTCTGGGTAGGCATCTACCACCCATTTCAGGGGGTGATACCCAATCCCCAAGGGGCCCGGAGCCAACAAGTTGGAGGTATCAGCCAGTGCACCTGTGAGCTCAGTGAAGAGTAGTGGCGGCGCAGCTGGGGTAGGGGGAGGCAGGGGGCCAAGGCCTGCAGCCGGGAGTGGGGGGGGTGGTGGGAAGAAAGTAGATCTAAAGAGCTCACCTTTCTCATTGTCCGATTGGGTGAAGGTGCCGTCCCTGCGTTTGAGCAAGGGTACTTGAGTTGGGCGGACACCTAGGCCGCGTTTGGCCCATGACCAGATGTTGGAGGGGTCAGCCTCTGATGCCTGTTCTGCATAGTATGTCCATTTAGCAGCTCGCACCCCTCGCTTGAATGCGCATCTTGCTGCTGCTTTCGCAGTTGGTGTTTGGGCACTGTGGATTGTGTTCAGTAAGTCCCAGCAGTTGGACGACCACCAGGGGACAGCTGTTTTCGACATAGAGCAAATCTTGGTGAATGGTTGTAGTGCATCTGTCATGGCTTTGAGGACAGCACTTGCTTTCAGATCTAGGGAGTTAGCATCCACTGCTGGTAGGGTAAATGCTTTTGTGAGGGCTGGGAAAGTGGCTTCTGTCCAGCTGTCCTTATCCTCATTGCTGAGTTTCCGGATTGTAGGTGTGGGCCGGGGTGTTGGGGTTGGTATTGACCAGTGTAGGATTTGGTGGTCTGATAGTGGTCATGTGGTCATGTTGAAGGAGTCCATCATGGACTCTAGAGTGATTGATGGTGGGGCCCATACCATATCGATTGGGCATCTCTGACGTCCTGGGAGGGGTCGGGTGTCACAGTCAGGTTTTTTATTTTTTTTATTTTAATTATTCCTGCAGTATTACATAATTACAAGCTGCCCCCCCAAAGGGGGGGCCCTAACTACATAACAACAGAGGTGCCCGTCCTTGTGCATCGTGCAAAACTGGGCGGGGGCTCTGCTCCCCTAAGGGTGCCAACATGTGAAGAGCCCCTATTTAGCTAAGAAAAGAGGAGAGGGAGGGATACATATCACTATGAACCGAACCAAGCGGTTGAGGGCAGGTTAAAGTAGGAAGCTTAGAAGTGGAAAGGGAGGGCAAGAGCGCCAGCTGAGACATGTCATGTGGGATACCGAAAGGCTGGCTTTACTCAAGCGGGAAGGGAGGGAGCATACCTGAGAGCTCCAAAAGGGCTGGGTCCGAGTCCTGGGTTCGGGGTCCGAGCATATGACACATGTAGTCCCATAGGAGGTCCAAGTCCATATCCTCATCAGTGGGGTGCCCATCAAGGTCCATTGCGGCAAAGGACAGCCAGATGACGCCTGCAGCACATTCTGAAAGGTGGTTCAGGTGCCCCATTAGCTTTAGCCAGCAGTGCAGAACCGGGAGGCGGTTTTCATCAGCCCACTCGGAGTGGTGGACTGGGAGAGGGTCCCATGGTGGCCACATGCGTCATATCCACGGATGGAAGGTGCTGCAGCCACCGAGGATGTGGGCGGTCAACTGTGCTGGCCAGAGGGGGTGGTTATGCCATCTGCAGTGCAAGATCAGGCCATGCCTGCGATGGTAGGCTGAGTCGAAGCTCAGCCAGTATCCCCCGTAGGGACCAGCGTGACAGAGGACTTGTGTGACTGCAGATAGCTCGTTACATGAGTGGTCGACTGAATGTATGAGGAGCTTTCGGGGTCGTCATGATGGTAGGCCATGGACTGCCAGGTATTTATCAGCTGTCGAGGCGAGGGGGCAGGCTAGTGAGAGCATCCATTGTTCCGTGAGAGTGTGGATGGCAGCTTCTTTTAGAGCGGAGGTGGAAGGTTTGAGGTCAGATGGGGGGAGCTCAGTTGCCAGCTTTGCCTCCATGTCAGCCCATTCATTTCCGGGGATGTCCGAGTGTCTGGGACACCATACAAAATGGATGGTGAGCTGGGGGTATGAGTCTAGCAGGGTCTCCACACCCACTTTCCAAATGTGGAGGAGGTGGGCGCCAGGGGCGGCGGCCCAAGTTCGGAAAAGGTGAATAGCAGTCAGCGAATCGGACAGAAAGAAAATGTCCAATGCAACATGCAGTTGCGCTGGGAGACGGCATGCTACCCAGCCTGGGGCTGTGGCGAGGGAGAACTCCTCAGCGTCCGTGGCTGTGGCACAGGTGGGGGACTCCAGTTGGCGTTACCGGAGTCGGGTGTTGCCCAGCATCGCGCAGATGGCTGATCCCGACTTATTGTCCATGCAGGAGCCATCTGTGAAGACCTGAACATGGGGAGTGGAGCCTAGTTTGTGTGCGGCTGTTACGAATGACTTCCAGGTGTCAGCGCTAACTGGGGTGATGGGGGTGGTAAAACAGACTCTGCCCCTCATGAATGCCAGTGGGTCCGTCCATGGGGGATGTGTGTATGCAGGGACCTGTTGAACCCAGGGGGCTCGGACCTGCAGAAAAAGGGAGAAGGGTCTGTTAGCTATGTTTTTAAATAATTTGTGGCCAATAGAGTGCAGGGTGCGCCATAGGCAGAGGGAATGGGTAGTCTTTATATATTCAAAATAGAAAGAGAGAGGGGGAATGGAGCAAAGAAAATTAGTGGAATGGGGGGAGGTGCCCTTGAAGACACCCAGGATCCAGCGACAGGCTGTGTTTTGCACAGCCTGCAGGTGGTTTACCAATGTTTTTTGGTGGCGGCCGTGGTACCATACCGGCACTCCCCATGACAAGACAGAGCAGATGCAGGAGGTGTAAAGGCGGCGGAGGAGGAGGGCTGATATGCTGTGTTGGGTGTTGCCCAGAATGCGGAGTGCAGCAAGGGTGGAGAGCCCCTTGGAGTGCATTTGCTCGACATGGGGCTTGAAGGAGAGGCCTGGGTCCCACCATATCCCCAGCCACCTGAGTGGGATTGAGGGGCGGATGAGCATGTTGGGGTCGACCTGTACGCCAGTGGTGTCCCAGCTGTTATAGCCGATGCGTCGCTGAGGGGGGTGAAAATGGATACACTCTGTTTTGGTGGCTTTGATGTTGAGACTGATGGTGCCGAAGAGGGTGTCAAGTTGTTGGTAGGCACGTGCAAGCTCGCGGCAGTTGGATGCTACTGAGGGTCCTACGCAAATGAGTAAGTGGTCGTCAACATATGCTAGGGCTGTGGTGCCGGCTTGGTGAAAGTGCCAGAGGACCACCCCTGCGAATATCATTGACAAGATGGGGGAGACTGGCAATCCCTGGGGGGTGCCGAGGTTGGGTTTCGGGGCAGTTGGGAGGGTAGTGCCATTGAAGGTGATGGCTACCTGTCGATCTGTCATGAAGGACAGACACCAGTTGGCCATGTCTGGGGTGCAACTGAGGTCCAACAGTTGTCAGTGGAGGAGCTGTGGGTTCACCGAGTCAAAGAAGCCCTGAATGTCGACCACAAGGGCCAAGCACACAAGGCCCTCTGAGTGGGCATGCTCCGCAATCTGTAAAAGGTGTTGTGCGGTGTCATAGACCGAATGGCCTTGACGCCCCCCATACTGGTTAGGTGGCAGCCAGTCCCTCATGTTTGCGAGGTACTGGAGCCGGTTAGCGATTATCTTTTCGAGGAGTTTCCCTAGGGTCTCCTCAAGGGTGATGGGCCAGTATGATCGTGGTGAGAAGGGATCCTTCTTGTTTGGCTTCCAGAGCATTACCACCTTTGCCACCCACCAGCATTTGGGGTGGTGCCCCAAATGCAAGCAATCATTGAAAAGAGTAAGAATCTCATCAGGGTAGGCATCCACCACCCATTTCAGGGGGTGGTAACCTATTCCTGAGAGGCCCAGTGCCGACAAGTTGGATGTATCGGACAGTGCCCCTGTAAGCTCCGAAAGGAGTATGGGTGGGGCAGCTGGTTGGGGTGGTGGCAGCGGTGTGTTGGCTGCTGCCTGGGGTGGGGGGGGCATGAAGAAAGTTTTGCGGAAGAGCTCACCTTTCTCCTCATCTGTTTGGGTAAAGGTACCGTCTCGCCGTTTCAGTGATGGGATGGGGGTGGGTCAGTTGCCGAGGCCGCACTTGGCCCAGTTCCAGATGTTGGAGGCGTCTGCTTCTGATGCCTGGTCAGCGTAGAACTGCCTTTTGGCCGTCCTGATGCCCCTTTTAAAGGCTCTTCTTGCTGATGCATGCTGGAGGGGGGTGGTTGCCATTGTGATGGTGGATAAGAGGGTCTTGCAGTGGGGTGACCACCATGGGACTTCCGTTTTCAATGGCTTTGAGAGGTGGGTGAACAGCTGGAGGGCTGCGACCATGGCGTTGATGACTGCTTTAGCTTTGGTGTCCAAGGTATGGGTGCTGTGCCCCGGAAGGCCGAAGGCTGTTTCAAGGAGAGGGAAGGCTATGTTGGTCTATTCCTCTTTGTCGGCTGGGAGAAGTCAACATGTCTTTAGGACTGGAGGGGGGGGCCGAGATGGTACCAACCAGCGCAAAATGGCATGGTCAGACAGTGGTGAGGGGTCAGAGGAGCCTGAATCTAGAATAGAGTCAGGGTTGACCATGGGTGGGGCCCAGATCATGTCAATGGGGCACCAGCAGCGATTGCCGTTGGGCCGCGAGTCAGAGTCAGGAAGGTGAGCAGGCGCCAGGCCATGCCCACGGAAGAAGTCGTTGAGGGGTTGCGCCCCCAAGTCATCCCGTCATGGGACAGAGAAGTCGGACCATGTGTGGTGGCAACAGTTGAAGTTGCCTGCCATGAGTAGAGTGGTGGCTAGCACTGAGGGGAGTGAGAATAAGAAGGACTCACCTGGGTACTGGGGGGAGGCATTCTCTCAGTCTGGGGGGTGCATGCCATAGTAGTTGCACACCCGAAGGGTGAGTTGGGATCATACCTCCACCGTCAGTATGTCAGTGCCGTAAGATGTGGCTCCGAGGATTGACCATGAGGTGGGAGGGAGGGCCCTGGATATATACATGACTACCTGAGGGTGAACCTCTGGTGGTAGGACGGGGGTGTATCCCGGGATGGTAGGGACATTGAAGACCGGGGTGCTGGTCGGGTCAGTGAGTGATGGTTGCAGGCCTATTTGGTACCAGGGGGGTTCCTGGATAAGAATTAGGTGCGGGGGGGAGGGGTCAGTTGTAAGGACAGGGATTAGGGAATGTATCGCCACTAGGGAGTGGGTGGCGTTCCACTGCAGGACAGAGATCGTCTCTATCATATTTCCTCCATCTGGTCATCAGTAGGGTCGGCAGCAAGGGCCTCTTCGATTTGGCGGTAATGCCTCTTCTTGGGGCATGCCGGCAGGGTGGTGGGATGGTTGCCCTTGCAGTTGTTGCAGAGGCGGGGGTGAGGGCACGTGTCGCCTTTGGGCACTGCGTCTGTTGCGCAGTGGGCGCACGATTTGCGGTGGTTGCGGGTGAGGTGGGCTCCTGCACAGTCAGCGCAGCAGGGTTGGGCTCGGCAGCCTTTGGTTCCATGGCCGAGGCCCTGGCACCACTCACATTGAGTGAGGGTGGAGCGGACAGGTGGGACTGAGAGGTGGAGGGCAGATCCGAACATCCAGACACATGGCCTCTTGAGGAGGCGCTTGCGGATGGAACCGTCGGTGTCGACAAAGGAGAATACCACTGGGCATCTGTTGAGTGTCGGCAGGTGGTCCTCGGTGGCAGTGAAGTGGGGGGTGACTATGAAGTCGAGGTTGCAGAGTGCCGGGTTGTGCCGGATTTCGGCCATGAGGGCCTTCTCGTTTATGGTGTGTCCGTTTTGGCCGAACAGAAAGTCCTTGCAGGGCACCATGGAGACTAGCAGCAATACATTCCCTAATCCCTGTCCTTACAACTGACCCCTCCCCCCGCACCTAATTCTTATCCAGGAACCCCCCTGGTACCAAATAGGCCTGCAACCATCACTCACTGACCCGACCAGCACCCCGGTCTTCAATGTCCCTACCATCCCGGGATACACCCCCGTCCTACCACCAGAGGTTCACCCTCAGGTAGTCATGTATATATCCAGGGCCCTCCCTCCCACCTCATGGTCAATCCTCGGAGCCACATCTTACGGCACTGACATACTGACGGTGGAGGTATGATCCCAACTCACCCTTCGGGTGTGCAACTACTATGGCATGCACCCCCCAGACTGAGAGAATGCCTCCCCCCAGTACCCAGGTGAGTCCTTCTTATTCTCACTCCCCTCAGTGCTAGCCACCACTCTACTCATGGCAGGCAACTTCAACTGTTGCCACCACACATGGTCCGACTTCTCTGTCCCATGACGGGATGACTTGGGGGCGCAACCCCTCAACGACTTCTTCCGTGGGCATGGCCTGGCGCCTGCTCACCTTCCTGACTCTGACTCGCGGCCCAACGGCAATCGCTGCTGGTGCCCCATTGACATGATCTGGGCCCCACCCATGGTCAACCCTGACTCTATTCTAGATTCAGGCTCCTCTGACCCCTCACCACTGTCTGACCATGCCATTTTGCGCTGGTTGGTACCATCTCGGCCCCCCCTCCAGTCCTAAAGACATGTTGACTTCTCCCAGCCGACAAAGAGGAATAGACCAACATAGCCTTCCCTCTCCTTGAAACAGCCTTCGGCCTTCCGGGGCACAGCACCCATACCTTGGACACCAAAGCTAAAGCAGTCATCAACGCCATGGTCGCAGCCCTCCAGCTGTTCACCCACCTCTCAAAGCCATTGAAAACGGAAGTCCCATGGTGGTCACCCCACTGCAAGACCCTCTTATCCACCATCACAATGGCAACCACCCCCCTCCAGCATGCATCAGCAAGAAGAGCCTTTAAAAGGGGCATCAGGACGGCCAAAAGGCAGTTCTACGCTGACCAGGCATCAGAAGCAGACGCCTCCAACATCTGGAACTGGGCCAAGTGCGGCCTCGGCAACTGACCCACCCCCATCCCATCACTGAAACGGCGAGACGGTACCTTTACCCAAACAGATGAGGAGAAAGGTGAGCTCTTCCGCAAAACTTTCTTCATGCCCCCCCCACCCCAGGCAGCAGCCAACACACCGCTGCCACCACCCCAACCAGCTGCCCCACCCATACTCCTTTCGGAGCTTACAGGGGCACTGTCCGATACATCCAACTTGTCGGCACTGGGCCTCTCAGGAATAGGTTACCACCCCCTGAAATGGGTGGTGGATGCCTACCCTGATGAGATTCTTACTCTTTTCAATGATTGCTTGCATTTGGGGCACCACCCCAAATGCTGGTGGGTGGCAAAGGTGGTAATGCTCTGGAAGCCAAACAAGAAGGATCCCTTCTCACCACGATCATACTGGCCCATCACCCTTGAGGAGACCCTAGGGAAACTCCTCGAAAAGATAATCGCTAACCGGCTCCAGTACCTCGCAAACATGAGGGACTGGCTGCCACCTAACCAGTATGGGGGGCGTCAAGGCCATTCGGTCTATGACACCGCACAACACCTTTTACAGATTGCGGAGCATGCCCACTCAGAGGGCCTTGTGTGCTTGGCCCTTGTGGTCGACATTCAGGGCTTCTTTGACTCGGTGAACCCACAGCTCCTCCACTGACAACTGTTGGACCTCAGTTGCACCCCAGACATGGCCAACTGGTGTCTGTCCTTCATGACAGATCGACAGGTAGCCATCACCTTCAATGGCACTACCCTCCCAACTGCCCGAAACCCAACCTCGGCACCCCCCAGGGATTGCCAGTCTCCCCCATCTTGTCAATGATATTCGCAGGGGTGGTCCTCTGGCACTTTCACCAAGCCGGCACCACAGCCCTAGCATATGTTGACGACCACTTACTCATTTGCGTAGGACCCTCAGTAGCATCCAACTGCCGCGAGCTTGCACGTGCCTACCAACAACTTGACACCCTCTTCGGCACCATCAGTCTCAACATCAAAGCCACCAAAACAGAGTGTATCCATTTTCACCCCCCTCAGCGACGCATCGGCTATAACAGCTGGGACACCACTGGCGTACAGGTCGACCCCAACATGCTCATCCGCCCCTCAATCCCACTCAGGTGGCTGGGGATATGGTGGGACCCAGGCCTCTCCTTCAAGCCCATGTCGAGCAAATGCACTCCAAGGGGCTCTCCACCCTTGCTGCACTCCGCATTCTGGGCAACACCCAACACAGCATATCAGCCCTCCTCCTCCGCCGCCTTTACACCTCCTGCATCTGCTCTGTCTTGTCATGGGGAGTGCCGGTATGGTACCACGGCCGCCACCAAAAAACATTGGTAAACCACCTGCAGGCTGTGCAAAACACAGCCTGTCGCTGGATCCTGGGTGTCTTCAAGGGCACCTCCCCCCATTCCACTAATTTTCTTTGCTCCATTCCCCCTCTCTCTTTCTATTTTGAATATATAAAGACTACCCATTCCCTCTGCCTATGGCGCACCCTGCACTCTATTGGCCACAAATTATTTAAAAACATAGCTAACAGACCCTTCTCCCTTTTTCTGCAGGTCCGAGCCCCCTGGGTTCAACAGGTCCCTGCATACACACATCCCCCATGGACGGACCCACTGGCATTCATGAGGGGCAGAGTCTGTTTTACCACCCCCATCACCCCAGTTAGCGCTGACACCTGGAAGTCATTCGTAACAGCCGCACACAAACTAGGCTCCACTCCCCATGTTCAGGTCTTCACAGATGGCTCCTGCATGGACAATAAGTCGGGATCAGCCATCTGCGCGATGCTGGGCAACACCCGACTCCGGTAACGCCAACTGGAGTCCCCCACCTGTGCCACAGCCACGGACGCTGAGGAGTTCTCCCTCGCCACAGCCCCAGGCTGGGTAGCATGCCGTCTCCCAGCGCAACTGCATGTTGCATTGGACATTTTCTTTCTGTCCGATTCGCTGACTGCTATTCACCTTTTCCGAAACTTGGGCCGCCGCCCCTGGCGCCCACCTCCTCCACATTTGGAAAGTGGGTGTGGAGACCCTGCTAGACTCATACCCCCAGCTCACCATCCATTTTGTATGGTGTCCCAGACACTCGGACATCCCCGGAAATGAATGGGCTGACATGGAGGCAAAGCTGGCAACTGAGCTCCCCCCATCTGACCTCAAACCTTCCACCTCCGCTCTAAAAGAAGCTGCCATCCACACTCTCACGGAACAATGGATGCTCTCACTAGCCTGCCCCCTCGCCTCGACAGCTGATAAATACCTGGCAGTCCATGGCCTACCATCATGACGACCCCGAAAGCCTCCTCATACATTCAGTCGACCACTCATGTAACGAGCTATCTGCAGTCACACAAGTCCTCTGTCACGCTGGTCCCTACGGGGATACTGGCTGAGCTTCGACTCAGCCTACCATCGCAGGCATGGCCTGATCTTGCACTGCAGATGGCATAACCACCCCCTCTGGCCAGCACAGTTGACCGCCCACATCCTCGGTGGCTGCAGCACCTTCCATCCGTGGATATGACGCATGTGGCCACCATGGGACCCTCTCCCAGTCCACCACTCCGAGTGGGCTGATGAAAACCGCCTCCCGGTTCTGCACTGCTGGCTAAAGCTAATGGGGCACCTGAAACCACCTTTCAGAATGTGCTGCAGGCGTCATCTGGCTGTCCTTTGCCGCAATGGACCTTGATGGGCACCCCCACTGATGAGGATATGGACTTGGACCTCCTATGGGACTACATGTGTCATATGCTCGGACCCGAACCCAGGACTCGGACCCAGCCCTTTTGGAGCTCTCAGGTATGCTCCCTCCCTTCCCGCTTGAGTAAAGCCAGCCTTTCGGTATCCCACATGACATGTCTCAGCTGGCGCTCTTGCCCTCCCTTTCCACTTCTAAGCTTCCTACTTTAACCTGCCCTCAACCACTTGGTTTGGTTCGTAGTGATATGTATCCCTCCCTCTCCTCTTTTCTTAGCTAAATAGGGGCTCTTCACACGTCGGCACCCTTAGGGGAGCAGAGCCCCTGCCCAGTTTTGCGTGATGCACAAGGATGGGCACCTCCATTGTTATGTAGTTAGGGCCCCCCTTTGGGGGGGCAGCTTGTAATTATGTAATACTGCAGGAATAATTAAAATAAAATTTAAAAAAATTTTAAAAATGTGGAGTGCATGCGTTCCAAAGGCCTCTCCACCCTAGCCGCCCTCCGCATTCTAGGCAACACCGAATGTGGAATCTCGGCCCTTCTCCTACAACAACTGTACACTACCTGCATCCACTCCGTTCTCACATGGGGAGCACCAGTATGGTATCATGGCCGACGCCAAAAAACATTAGTAAGCCACCTGCAGGCTGTGCAAAACACGGCATGCAGATGGATTCTCAGTGTCTACAAAGGTGCCTCACCCTTCTCCACAAATTTTCTTTGTTCCCTTCCCCCTCTCTCTTACTACTTCAAATATGCTAAGACTCTCCACTCTCTGCACCTCTGGCGCACCCCGCACTCCATTGGTAGAAAATGATACTATAAAACCGTAGCTAACTGCCCCTTTTCCACTTCTCTGCAGGTCTGGGTCCCTTGGGTCCAACAGGTCCCTGCATACACTCATCCCCCTTGGATGGATCCTCTGGCATTTACAAATGGAAGAGTCTCGTTCGCCTCTCCTATCACTCCGGTCAGCAAGGACACCCGCAAAGAATTCGTGGCAGCCGCTCACTCCCTGAGCACCCTTCCCCACCTCCAGATTTTCACCGATGGCTTGCGCATGGGTGTGAAGTCCAGATCAGCCGTCTGCACCATGAGGGGCCTCACCCACCTCAAGTCTCGCTGGCTGGCCTCCCCCACCTGTGCAACCGCCATGGACGTGGAGATCTTCTCTCTCACATCTGCACCGAGCTGAGCTGCACACCATCTCTGGGAGCTTCTGCCCGCCGCATCGGACATCTTCTTCCTGTTGGATTCACTGACGGCACTCCACCTGATTCACCCACCTAGGCGGCAAACTGGCTACCACCGATGGGACTCCGTGGGGATCCAAATCAACGCCACAACCCTGGTCCGACCCACCAACCCCTTGCGCTGGCTCGGGATTTGGTGGGACACAAAGCCTCACCTTCAAACCACACATGGAATGCATGCGCTCCAAGGGACTATCAACATTGGCGGCCCTCTGCATTCTCGGCAACACTGAGAGGGGCCTCTCAGCCATCCACCTCTGCCGACTATACACCGCCTGTGTGCGCACTGTCCTATCCTGGGGCACACCAGTATGGTACCATGGATGTCGACAAAAAAACACTAGTCAACCGACTACAGGCCGTGCAGAACACTGCTTGCTGTTGGATATTGGGCATCTACAAGGGTGCGTCTCCTCACTCTACAAATTTCCTTTGTTCCACTCCTCCTTTCTTCGCTTATTTCGAATACTTAAAGACCACACATGCCTTGTGCCTCTGGTGCACCCCCCATCGTGTAGGGCAGAAAAAGTTCAATCCTAATGCTAACACCCCTTTTTCACTTTCATTGCAGGTCCGCGTCCCCCGAGTCCAACGAATCCCAGTGTACACGCACCCCCCCTGGATGGACCCCCTTGCCTTTGGTAATGGGTGCATCGTCTTCTCCGTCCCAAGGCAGCCAGTCCCTGCGAACCTATGTGAACACTACGTCGCCCAGGCCAGGATATGCTGCACTGACACCTCCCTGCAGGTATTTACAGACGGCTCATGCATCGGTAATGCCTCAGGATCAGCCATCTGCAGCACGAAGGGGACACTTCACATCTGCTCCCTCAGGCTCACCTCCCCCACTTGCGCCACAGCAACGGACACCGAGATCTTCTCACTGGTGATGGCCCTGGGCTGGGTGGCTAGACAACTCCACCACCTACTGCCAGACGTCCAAGAAATCTTTTTTCCTCTCGGACTCCCTGACGGCACTCAGCCTATTCCGCACCTGGCCCTCCACATCGGAGGCCCAGCTCCTCCCCCTCTGGAAGGCAGGAGTCGAGACCCTCCTTGACTCGTTTCCGAATCTAACCATTCATTTCCGATGGTGCCCGGGCCACAAGGACATCCCTGGGAATGAATGGGCGGATTCTGAGGCAAAGCTAGCAACCGAGCTTCCTGCATCTTCCCTTGCCCCCTCTATCTCCGTGCTGAAGGAAGTGGCAACATGCACACTCAGCGAACGCTGGTCCCTTCAGCTGGCCTGTCCCCTTGCATCTACTACCAACAAATACTTGGTGGTAACAGGGCCCCCCACATGACGACCAAGAAAACTTATCACAATCTTGGTTGACCACCCCTGCTCAGAACTCACCGCAGTAGCGCAGGTCCTCTGCCGCGCCGGTCCCTATGGGGGTTACTGGCTGAGCTTCGACTCAGCCTACCGACACAGACACGGCCTGATCTCTCACTGCAGGTGGCACAACCACCCTCCCTGGCCAGCACAGTCAACCTCACATATCCTTGGCGGATGTGAAACCTTCCAGCTGTGGATACGACATGTATGGCCCAAGAGCTACCCCCTCCCTGTCCACCATACAGAATGGGCGGACAAAAACCACCTTCTGGTCTTATGGCACTGGCTACGCCTTACAGGCCACCTCAACTGGATGTCTAACCACACAGCTGGGGCGATATGCCTTGCCTTTGTGGCTATGGAACTGGACGGACTCCCCACTGACAACAACCTGGACTTGGACTCCTTCAGGGGCTATGTGCACAGGTTGCTTGGACCCAGGACTCAGGACGTGGACCCAGCCCTTTTGGAGCTCTCAGGTACGCTCCCCCCATTTCCCTCTGACTTGTGACTGCCCTTCGGATTCCACACCGGTTTCTTCTATGGCAATCGCAGCCACTCCTTTCTGCTTCTAAGGGACTCGCTTTTCCTGACCTCGTTTTAACTGGCTTGGGTTCTCTGTAGTCGCAATATGTATTCCTCCCTCTTCCCCTCCCCTATTTACCCCTAATAGGGTGCGTAAGTACACTAGGCCTCCTCGGAGGCATGTGCCCCACCCAGTTTCACTTGATGAGCGATGACGGGCACCTCAGTAGTTAGGTAGTTTACAGGTGGCCCCTCTGGGGCTGCAGGTGTATTACATAACACAGTAGGAATAATAAATTTAAAAAAAAAAAAAAAAAACCAGGGGACTTCGGACTTGGATGGCTTTGTGAGCCTGGTGAAGGGGGTGAGGGCAGCGATCATTGTGTCGATCACTGCCTGCGCTTTCCTGTCGAGGGCGAGGGTGTTGTCCGCTGGGAGTAGGAAGGTGGCTTTGAGTAGTGGAAAGGCGATCTCGGACCATTCTTCCCTTTTTTTTTTTTTTTTTTTTTTAAAATTATTCCTGCAGTATTACATAATTACAAGCTGCCCCCCAAAAGGGGGGGCCCTAACTACATAACAACAGAGGCGCCCATCATTGCATATCACACAAAACTGGGTGGGGGCTCTGCTCTCCGAGGGGTGCCAAAGTGTGAAGAGCCCCTATTTAATAGGAAACAAACTGAGAGGGAGGGATACATATCACTATGAACAAATCAAGCTGGTGAGGGCAGGTTGAAGTAAGAAGCTTAGAAGTGGAAAGGGGGGGCGAGAGCGCTGGCTGAGACGTATCATGGGGAATTCAAAAGGCAGGCATTAGTCCAAAGGAAAGGGGGGGAGCGTACCTGTTAGCTCCAAAAGGGCTGGGTCCGAGTCCCGAGTTCGGGGTCCGAGCATATGGCGCATGTATTCCCTTAGGAGGTCCAGGTCCATATCCTTGTCGGTAGGGTGGCCATCGAGGTCCATCGCGGCAAATGCCAGCCAGATGGCGCCTGCAGCGCAGTCAGAAAGGCAGTTAAGATGCCCTGTCAGCTTTAGCCAGTGGCGCAAAACCGGGAGGCAGTTTTTGTCAGCCCACTCTGAGTGGTGGACTGGGAGAGGGTCCCGAGGTGGCCACACATGTCATATCCACAGGTGGAAGGTACTGCAGCCGCCGAGGATGTGGGCGGTCGACTGCACAGGCCAGGGGGGGTGGTTGTGCAGGACCATTCTTCCCTGTCTGCCAGGAGTAACCGGTGGGTTTTGATGACTGGGGGTGGGGGCCGATAAGGCAAGGACCAGTGCAGCATGGCGTGGTTGGATAGTGGTGAGGTGGTTGAGGTGCCTGAATCTAGGATGGAGTCGGGGTTGATCATGGGAGGGGACCAGATCATGTCAATTGGGCACCGCCGACAATTGTCGATGGGCCTTGAGTCAGAGTCTGGGAGGTGAGCTGGTGTGAGGCCATGCTCCCAGAAGAAGTCATTGAGGGGTTGGGCCCTCAAGTCCTCCTGCCGTGAGGCAAGGAGTTCAGACCACGAATGGTGGCAATGGTTGAAGTCGCCGGCCACAAGTAGAGTGGAGGCCAGTGCCAGTGGGATTGTAAAGAGGAACGACTCACCAGGGTAGAGGGGGGTGGCAGTGGTGCGGTCTGGTGAATGCATGCCGTAGTAGTTGCATAGGCGGATCGTCAGGTGTGTGCGGATTTCAATGGTGAGTATGTCAGTGCCAGAGGAGGCAGCTCCGAGGACGGACCATGTGGTGGCGGGGATGGCTCGGGATATGTAGGTGACTACCCTCAGCCAGGTGGCTGGGGGGAGGACAGCTGTGTATCCTGGGAGGGAGGGGACGTTGAGGACCGGGGTGCCAGTGGGGTCATTGAGGGAGGGCTGGAGGCCGATTTGGTATCAGGGTGGTTCCTGAATTAAAATGATGGTGGGTGGGGAGGGGTCAGTGGTAAGGATTGGAATAAGGGAATGGACTGCGGCTAAAGAGCGGGCGGCATTCCACTGGAGAATAGAGATGTCTCTATTCATTAGTCCTCCATAGTTTTGTCTTCGGGTCCTTCAATGGCAGCCTCGATCTGGTGGTATTGCCATTTCTTGGGGCATTGAGGGTAGGTGGCGGGGTGATTGCCCTTGCAGTTTGTGCAGTAGTGAGTGTGAGGGCAGTGGTCGCCCTCGAGGGCTTCGGTGGCACAGTGTGTGCATGACTTACGGTGATTGTGGGAGAGGTGACCTCCTCCACATTCGGCACAACAGGGCTGGGCTCGGCATCCTTTCGTTCCATGTCCTAGGCCCTGGCAGTGCTCACATTGGGTGAGGCTCATCCTTCTTGACCAGTAACCACCACCATCAACTAGTGCGGGTAGCTAAAACTCCCCCATGTCGAACCCCAGTGGATACAGAAATGCTCTACGTTCGACTCGACCACCCCTCCCACCTCCCTCATCGGCTAGCGCCGATACGGACAGGGCCACCAGGGCCGCTGCCAATTGGGTGGCCGCCAGCAACGTCGCCGCCACCAGGCATGGCACAACCCCCACCCCCACCCAAATCGACCCAGGCCTCCCGGCGTCGTCCCCAGATGCCCTCCGGCTCGCCCCGTCCCCCGTTATTGGCGTCTCGAACACCGAGTTCACTCAAGCGTTCGCGCACATTAGCCGCCCCCCGTCCGAAGGCTCCAACCCCCCGGCGGGCTCCAATGAGCCCGGCGAGATGGAGGACATCCTTGAGAACCCACACACGCCCTCACCACCACTCACCCACAAACAGTCCTCAGAGAACCTCTCACCGCACACCCCATGCCCCCGCCCTCGAGACCAGTTCGAGCCGCACACAGCAGGCTTCATGTACTCTATCTCCCATGCCTTGGAGGACTTCGACTGGAAGATGCTCTGCACCAATATCGCCAAGACCGACACAGCAGCGGCACAGTTTGTAGGGGACCTCCTCTGGAATCTTCAGCAAACGATCACAGGCGTAATTAGGGACGAGAAGGACCCCCAACACATCGTCTCCCGCAACATGGAGATGGCCTACAACTTTGCCAGGAAGGGGGCGGAAGCCTCCCTCCCAGCACCCTTCGCCCCAGCCTCCCCCATCAAAGGACCCCGGCCACCGCCCCCCAACCCCCTGCCCAGATTAGGACCCCCGGAACCACTAATGTCTCGCCCAATGTGGCAGCGCTGACTAACATTGTTAAACAGCTCTCCACAGAGGTAGCCTCCATCTCCCGACAGGTCTCAACCCTCGTCAACCGGCCCGCACCCCGGGCCCCACAGGCCCAGAAGGCCCAGGCCGCTACCACCACCACCACCGCCCAGCCCGCTAACACTGCAGCGCCAGCATCCTCCTACGCCCAGGTGGCGGCCACCCCAGCCCCACCCACCGCCTCCAATCCCAACCTGGCTGCACTGACTGCGGGCATGGTCTTCACAACAGTGACCCACAAAAAGAAGAGGAAGCAACACCAGGTCCCACCCCTGCCCCTGGTATACGCCAAGGACCCAACTCTGGTCCTAATCCCCACTGTCGTCCCAAAAACGGAACTGCAACTCCCCGCCATGCGCCTCACCGCCACTGCCTGTGAGTTCTTCTCCTCCCTTCCCACTGCTGACCAGGTCACGGTCCTCGCATCCTCCTTCAATGTGAAGGGAAACCTTGTGACCTCTTTCGCCAAGCGCCCCTCCTCTGCCTCTCCTGCCACCGACACAATCATCAACCAACACTCAGCGGTGTTTGCGGCCCACATGCGAGACAGGTGCCTATCCGCGATGGCCGACCAAATCTCCGCCTGGTTCACCCTCACCCCAGTCCGAGTCCGTCCCCGGTCCGCCCTCCGCATCTCAATGGTGCCATGTGTGGACTACCTATTCGGCCAGAATGGCCACACCATCTCCCCGAAGGCCCTGATGGCCGAAATCCGGAATAACCTGGCGCTCCGTACCCTCGACTTCGTTGTCGACCCCCACTTTGCCGCCACCGAGGACCACCTCCCGACCCTTCAGAAGTGCCCCATGGCTTTCTCCTTCTCTGACCCCGACAGATCAATCTGTGCGCAGCTCCTCAAGCGCCCACGAGTTTGGTTGTTCGGCGCCTCCCTCTCCCTCTCCGTCCCTCCCTACTGCCCAAGCCTCACCCAGTGTGAGCGCTGCCAGGGCCTAGGCCATGGGACGAAAGGGTGCCGAGCCCAGCCATGCTGCGCCGACTTTGGAGGAGGTCATCTCTCCCACAACCACCGTAAGTCGTGCGCATCCTGTGCAACCGAAGCCATCGAGGGCGACCAGTGCCCTCACCCCCACTACTGCACGAACTGCAAAGGTGACCACCCTGCCACCCTCCCTCAATGCCCCAAGAAACGGCGATTCCGCCAGATCCTCGAGGCTGTTGAAGGTACCAACAACGAAATTATGGAGGACCAATGAATAGGGACATCTCTATTCTTCAGTGGAATGCCGCCCGCTCCCTAGCTGTGATCCATTCCCTTATACTGATCCTCACCACTGACCCATCCCCACCCACCATTATTTTGATACAGGAACCACCCTGGTACCAAATAGGCCTCCAACCCTCACTCACTGACCCAGCCGGCATGCTGGTCCTCAATGTCCCATCCCTGCCAGGCTACATAGCCGTGCTTCCCCCAGCCACCCGGCCAAGGGTCGTAACGTATGTATCCCGGACCATTTCATCCACCGCTTGGTCCGTCCTTGGCGCCGCGTCCTCCAGCACCGACGTCCTCACCATCGAAATCCGCTCCCAGTGGACGATCTGCCTCTGCAACTACTATGGAATGCATGCCCCAGACCACACCACTGCCACCCCACTCTACCCCGGTGAGTCTTTCCTCTTTGCAATTCCACCAGCTTTGGCATCCACCCTCCTGGTGGCAGGCGACTTCAACTGTCGTCACCACTCTTGGTCCGAACTACTTGCTTCCCGGCAGGAGGATTTGAGAGCACAACCTCTCAATGACTTCTTCTGGGAGCACGGCCTTGTGCCAGCTCACCTCCCAGACTCAGACTCAAGGCCCGTCGACAATTGTCGGCGGTGCCCAATTGACATGATCTGGTCCCCTCCCGCGATCAACCCCGACTCCATCCTAGATTTGGGCACCTCAACCACCTCCACACTATCCGACCACACCATCATACGCTGGTCATTGCCGACTCGACCCCCACCTCCAACTGCCAAAACCTGCTGACTAACACCAGCTGACAGGGAGGAGTGGACCGACATTGCCTTTCCACTACTTGAAATCGCCTTTTCACAACAGGCGGTTGACACCCTCACTCTCGACATAAAAGCGCAGGCCGTGGTCGACTCTATGTCTGCCGCCCTCGCCCCCTTCACCCGAATCACCAAACCATCCAAAACTGAGGTCCCATGGTGGACCCCGACATGCAAAGTGCTCCTATGGGTAATCTCGACGGCCTCCACCCCCTTCAATGGTCAGCAGCACGCCACACCTTTAAGCAGGGTATTCAAGCAGCAAAGCGAAACTTCTATGCCGAGCAAGCAGACCAGGCAGATGCCTCCAACATCTGGGGCTGGGCCAAACGTGGCCTCGGCAACCAACCTACACCTATCCCCTCACTCAGAAAAAGCGATGGCACCTTCACCCAGTCCGATGCCGAGAAAGGTGAGCTCTTCTGCACCACTTTCTTCATGCCCCCACCACCACGACAAGCGGCCGACACACCGCCACCCCCCCCCCAACCAGCTGCCCCGCCCATCCTCCCCATGGAGCTTATGGGGGCACTGTCCGACACCTCCAACTTGTCGGCTCTGGGCCTCTCAGGGATAGGATACCGCCCTCTAAAATGGGTGGTAGATGCTTACCCAGACGAGATCCTTGCCCTTTTCAACGACTGCCTGTGCATGGGGCACCACCCCAAGTGCTGGCGGTCGGCAAAAGTGGTAATGCTCTGGAAGCCAAACAAGAAGGACCCTTTCTCACTGCACTCATACCAACCCATCTCCCTTGAGGAGACCTTAGGGAAACTCCTCAAAAAGATTATTGCTAACCAGCTCCAATTCCTCGCTAACATGAGAAATTGGCTGCCACCGAACCAATACGGGGGGCGTCAAGGACACTTGGTCTACAACGCCCAGCACCTCCTTCAGATTGCGGAGCGAGCCCATGCAGAGGGCCAAGTCTGTTCGGTCCTCGCAGTTGACATACAAGGTTTCTTCGACTCGGTAAACCCCCAACTCCTTCACTGGCAATTGTTGGACCTCCAGTGTCCGCCAGACATGGCGAACTGGTGTCTGTCCTTCATGACAGATCGGCAGGTAGCTATCGCCTTCGATGGCACTACCCTCCCAACCGCCCAGAAACCTGACCTCGGCACCCCTCAAGGGTCGCTGGTATCCCCGATCCTCTCGACAATCTTCACGGGCGTGGTCCTCCGGAAATTTCATCAAACCGGCACCACTGCACTGGCATATGTCGACAACCATCTCCTTGTATGTGTCGGACCCAGCATGGCATCCAACTGCCAGCAACTGTCCAATGCATACCACCAACTCAATGCCCATTTTGGCGCCATCGGTCTCAACATCGAAGCCGCCAAAACGGAATGCCAACACTTCCACCCACCCCGATGCCGATCAGCTGCCTATACTGACTGGGACACTGCAGGGGTCTGGGTCGCCCCCACCACGCTAATCCGACCCTCCATCCCGCTATGCTGGCTGGGAATATGGTGGGATCCCGCCCTCACATTTAAGGCCCATGTGGAATGCATGCGCTCCAAGGGCCTCTCCACCCTAGCCGCCCTCCGCATCCTTGGCAACACAGAACGAGGAATCTCGGCCCTTCTCCTCCATCAACTGTACACCGCCCATGTCCGCTCCATTCTCATGTGGGGCGCCCCGGTTTGGTACCATGGCTGGCGCCAAAAAACATTAGTAAGCCGCCTGCAGGCGGTGCAAAACACAGCCTGCAGATGGATTCTGGGCATCTATAAAGGTGCCTCCCCTTTCTCAACAAATTTTCTTTGTTCCCTTCCCCCTCTCTCTTATTATTTTGAATATGCTAAGACCCTCCATTCCCTGCGCCTCTGGCGCACCCTGCACTCCGTCGGTAGAAAACGATATAATAAATCAGTAGCTAACCGCCCCTTTTCCACTTCTTTGCAGGTCCGGGTCCCTCGGGTACAGCCGGTTCCTGCATATACTCATCCCCCGTGGACGGATCCTCTGGCATTTACGAATGGTCGAGTTTCGTTTGCCACTCCTATCACTCCGGTCAGCGAAGACACCCGCAAGGAATTTGTGGGTGCAGCGAGCTCCCTGAGCACCCTCCCCCATCTCCAGGTCTTCACCGATGGCTCATGCATCAGCTCAAAATCTGGTTCAGCGGTCTGCACCATGGAAGGCCTTACCCGCCTCAAGTCTCGCCAGCTTGCCTCCCCCACCTGTGCCATAGCTACAGATGCAGAAATCTTCTCACTCACCTCCGCACCTAGCTGGGCCGCACACCACCTCCGGGAGCACCTGCTGATCACATCTGACATCTTCTTTTTGTCAGATTCGCTGACGGCACTCCACCTGATCCGAACATGGGCACCGGTTCCAGGTGCTCATCTCCTCCACCAATGGAAGGCAGGGGTCCAGACCCTCTTGGACTCTCACCCGGATCTTTCCGTTCATTTTGTCTGGTGCCCAGGCCACTCGGACATCCCAGGGAATGAATGGGCAGACCACAAGGCGAAGTTCGCAACAAATCTCCCCCTGTCTCCCCTTGCACCCTCCACCTCCGCACTGAAAGAGGTCGCCGTCAAAACCCTCATGGAGCAATGGACCCTTTCTCTTGCCCACCCACTCGCCTCGACAGCCGACAAATACCTAGCTGTCAATGGTGTCCCCTCCCGCCGTCCCCGAAAACTCATGATGCAGTCAGTGGACCACCCTCACCAGGAGCTCTCAGCAGTTGCCCAGGTCCTATGCTGCGCTGGTCCCTATGGGGGTTACTGGCTGAGCTTCGACTTAGCCTACCGACACAGGCATGGCCTGATCTCGCACTGCAGATGGCACAACCACCCCCCCTGGCCAGCCCAGTCGACCGCCCATGTAATGGATGGATGTCGCACTTTCCGTCCATGGATCCGCAGGGTCTGGCCCCCCCGCAACCCACTTCCGACCCACCATGCTGAATGGGCCAATGAAAACCGCCTCCAGGTTCTGTGCCGCTGGCTTAAGCTGACAGGGCATCTTAACCGCCTTTCTGACCACACCTCCGCCTCCATCCGCCTGGCTTTCGCCATGATGGAACTAGAGGGGCACCTGACCGATGAAGATATGGACTTGGACCTCCTCAGGGAATACATGAGTTGTATGCTTGGAACCCATACCCAGGACCCAGACCCGGCTCTCTTGGAGCTTTCAGGTGCGCTTCCTCCCTTTTCCTCTGCTCTGTGAATGCCTTTCAGACTCTCCCACATATGTCCCGGCCGGCGCTCTTGCCCCCCCTTTCCACTTCTAAGCTACCCCCTTTGCCTGATGCTGTCCATTTGGTTTGGCTGTAGTGATACATATTCCTCCCTCTTTCTCTCACTGTATTAATAGGGGCCCTTCCCACTTTGGCTCCCCTCAGGGAGCAGGGCCCCCGCCCAGTTTCGTGTGTTGCGTGATGATGGGCGCCTCTGTTGTTATGTAGCTAGGGCCCCCCCTTCGGGGGGGGGCGGCTTGTAATTATGTAATACTGCAGGAATAATAAAATAAAATAAAAAAACATTGGGTGAGGCTGGGGTGGAAGGGGGGGACCGATAGGGAGAGGGAGGTGCCGAACATCCATACTTGTGGGTGCTTGAGGAGCTGCACTTGGATGGACCCATCAGGGTTGGAGAAGGAGAATGCCACTGGGCACCTGTCGAGGGTCGGCAGGTGGTCATCCATGGCAGTGAAGTGGGGCTCAACGACGAAGTCGAGGTTGTGGAGCGCCAGGTTGTGCCGGACTTCAGCCATGAGGGCCTTTGCATTGATGGTGTGGCCATTCTGGCTGAAAAGGTAGTCCTTGCACAGCACCATGGAGATGTGGAGTGTGGACCGGGGGCGGACACAGATGGGGTTGAAAGAGAACATCATGGGGATCTTGTTGACCTCCAGGGACAGGCTCTTTTTGCGCATGTGGGCTGCGAAGGCCACAGCGTGTTGATCAATGATCGTGTCTGTGGCCGGGGTGGCGGATGAGGGGCGCTTGGCAAAAGAGGTCATGAGGTTCCCCTTTACGTTGAAGGAGGACGCTAGGACTGTGACCCGGTCAGCAGTGGGAAGGGAGGAAAAGAACTCACGGGTGGTGGCAGTGAGGTGCATGGCCGGGAGCTGGACCTTGGATTTGATCACAATGGTCGGCAGGAGAACCAGGGTTGGGTCTTTAGTGTACATTGGGGGCGGGGGTGGAACCTGGCATTGCTTTTTTTTCTTCTTGTGGGTCACCATTGAGAAAACAGTGCCCAGGGCCGGTGCAACAGGGTTGGGGTTGGAGGCTGTAGGTGGGGCTGAGGCGGCTGCCACCTGGGCGTAGGATGTTGGTGCCGTGGTGATAGTTGCCTGGGCGGTGGTGGTGGTGGGGGCCTGGGCCTTCTGGGCCTGTGGGGCACAGGGCGCAGGCCAGTTGACAAGTGTGGAGACTTGCTGGGAGATGGTGGCGACTTCCATGGAGAGCTGTTTAACAATGTTTGTCAGCACTGCCACATCAGGTGACACATTAGTGGTTCCAGGGGTCCTGGTCGGGGTGGAGGGTTGGAGGTTGGTGTTCGGGGTCCTTTGTTGGGGGCAAGCTGGGGTGAAGGGCGCTGGCAGGGAGGCTTCCGCTCCCCCCCTTGCAATGTTGTAGGCCATCTTGATGTTGCACAAGATGATGTATTGGGGGTCCTTCTCGTCCCTAAATATGCCGGCAATGGTCTGTTGGATGTTCCACAAGAGGTCACCGACAAACTTCACAGCTGCTCGGTCTATCTCTGTGGGGTTGTAGCAGTGAGTCTTCCGATTGAAGTCCTCTAGTGCTTGGGAGATGGAGTACATAAATCCCGACGTGTGTGGCTTGAACTGGTCTCGAGGGCAGGGTCGGGGGGTGTGCGGTGAGAGGTTGTCTGATGAGTGTTTGTTAGTGAGCGGCAGCGAGGGTGTGTGCGGGTTCTCAAGGATCTCTTCCATCTCCCTGAACTCATTGGATCCAGTGGGGGGGTTGGAGCCTGTGGACAGGGGGCAGCTAACGTGCTCAAATGCACAGGTGAATTCGTTGTTTGAGACTCTGATGACAGGGGATGGGGCGAGACGGAGGGCGTCTGGAGACGACGCCGGGAGGCCTGGGTCTATTTGTGCGGGGGTGGGGGTTGTGCCATGCAAAGCAGCGGCGACGTTGCCAGTGGCCACCCAGTTGGCAGTGGCCCTGGCGGCCCTGTCAGCATCGGCGCTGGCTGATGAGGGAGGTGGGAGGGGTGGTTGAGTTGAACATAGAGCATTCCTGTATCCACTGGGGTTCAACATGGGGGAGTTTTAGCTGCCTGCACTAGTTGATGGTGGTGGTTACTGGTCAAGAAGGTGGACGGAGTGCTTACACTTCCACCCACCCCAATGACGTTCAGCCGCCTACACAGACTGGGATACCACCAGGGTTTGGGTCACCCCCACCACACTCATCCGACCCTCTATCCTGCTCTGCTGGCTGGGAATATGGTGGGACCCCGCCCCCACATTCAAGGCCCATGTGGAACACATGCGCTCCAAAGGCCTCTCCACCCTCACCACCCTCCGCATCCTCGGCAACACTGAACACAGAATCTCGGCCCTCCTCCATCGACTGTACACTGCCATCCTTCTTGACCAGTAACCACCACCATCGACTAGTGCGGGCAGCTAAAACTCCCCCGTGTCGAACCAGAGTGATTACCATGGAGCACTACGTTGTACTCGACCCAACATCCCGTCCTCATCATCGGCTAGCCTAGCCGCTGCAAGAGCCACCGAGACGGCCGCCAATCTGGCCGCCCAGGCCGCCACTTCCACCCAGTGTGAAACGACCCCCATTCCCTACATCACCGGCTTCCCCGCCCTGACATCCTCCCCGGACGTCCTGGCACCCTCCCCAGCCATCAGCGACTCCCAACTGGTGTCCGCCTACGACTTCACTGCCCAGGCACATGCAGAATCAAGGCAAGCATCCCAAGCAGGCTCCCCAGCTGCCTCGGCAGGGTCGATTCACGGCTCCAATGAATTCAGTGAGACGGCCCCAGAGATGGTGGTCGACCCCCATACCCCCCTGCAACAGGTGGGAGGCGCAAGCCTCGGGCGGAAACACTCCTCAGCCACCATGTCGCCTCTCACACCGAGAGGACCCCCTGCCCAACAACATGAACAGCACACAGCAGGGTTCATGTATGCCCTCACCCGCGCCCTGGACGACTTTGACCAGCAAACTAGGGATGCCACCACCAAAATGATCGACATAAAGGCTGCGCAGTTTGCAGGCGACCTCCTCTGGAATGTCCAACAGACACTAGCCAACATCGCTCAAGAAAGGAAAGACCCCCAAAACATCATCTACTGCAACATGGTGATGGCCTACAACTTCGCAAGGGAGGGGGCAGTAATCGCCCTCCTGGAACCCTTCGCCCCAGCTAACCCCCCCCCAAAGGGCCCCAGCTACCATCGGGACCCCAGGCACTGCCCCCGTAACCCCAGAAATGAGGGCGCTGACTGATGCAGTCAAGCGCCTGACTACTGACGTGGCTTCTATTTCATGTCAGATGGCTTCCATCAGCTCTAGGCCCACCCAGTGTCAACAGCAACAACAACAACAACAGCAACCTGCCCCCCAGCCCACCATCCAGGCCGCCCCCACCTCCTATGCACAAGTGGCCGCAGCAGCGGCCCCCCCAACAACCACCAACCCATCTCCAGTGGCTCCAGCCGCAGGAGCAGTCATCAACCCGGCACAGAAAAAGAAGAAGCGCCAGCGAAAGGTGCCCCCCCCGCCCACTATGTACACCAAGGACCCAACCTTGGTCCTCACCCCTACAGTCGGCATATGGGCCGAAAATCAGAAGTCAGCAATGACCCTGACAAAAACGTCCCATGAGTTCTTTGCCTCCCTCCCCACTGCAGACCAAGTCCTGGTCCTCTCCTCTTCATTTAATGTAAAGGGGATCATCGTGACCACATTTGCAGTGTGCCCGTCCTCGGCTAATCCAACCACAGAAACGATCATCAATCGTCACTCCACGGCTTATGCCTCCCATATGCACACAGAGTGCATCACAGCAGGAATAAACATCCCGGCCGCCTTCTCCCTAACCCCCTCCAGAGTCCGCCCCCGATCCGCACTCTGCATCTCCATGGTGCCATGCAAAGACTTCTTATTCGGCCAGAACGGACACACCATCACCGAGAAGGCCCTCATGGCCGAAATCCGACACAACCCGGCACTCCACAACCTTGACTTCATAGTCACCCCCCACTTTGCTGCCACCGAGGACCACCTGCCAACACTCAACAGGTGCCCAGTGGTCTTCTCCTTCGTTTTTTATTTATTTATTTATTATTCCTGCAGTATTACATAATTACAAGCTGCCCCCCTGAAGGGGGGGCCCTAACTACATAACAACGGAGGTGCCCATTGTCACACAATGCATGAAACTGGGTGGGGACCCTGCTCCCCAAAGGGTGCCAAGGTGGGAAGGGTCCCTATTAGTGAAGGAGGAGCTGTTACAATTTTCCTTTACTTTCCCTTATGCGCTGACTCACTTCCTCTTCGTCATCATCAGTCAGCGCAACTCCCCCATTTCTCTGCCTTACTCATCCTTATTCGCCCTATGCCATAAGACGCCATGATGACGCCTTATTGCACCATCATGACGTGCTTTGCTTACTGATCACTGAACTTGTATTACCAAGGCCTTCCTTGAGTTTCCATGACCTTCCTTAGTCTGGTAAACATACCTAACCAAGTCGCTACAGTAGCAAACACTTAGAGTAGCATATAAGCATGTAACTGCAGTAGCACAAGCCCTAAGCTTGTGCTCTTTGTTCATACAAGCCCATTATCTGCAACCACCAGTCTACTGTGTGCCACTTGGCCAATAGTCGCTTTGTTGTAACCCGACTTGCTATAGAAGCCCACTGTGTCCACATCGTCAATCAGGAAGCCCCACTGACGATCACCCTCGACTTACGACATCTAGGAAGCCCCGTTGCCGTACTACCAGAACAGACGATCAGGAAGCCCTGATGTCGATCATCGCGTAACCGTTGAGCTTAACAGGAGCCAGGGAGAGGAATACATATCGCTACAATGAAACCAAGTGGATGAGGGCAGGTAACAGGGGTAACTTAGAATTGGTAAGGGAGGGCAAGAGCGCTGGCCAGGACATATGCGGGAGAGTCTGAAGGGCAGTCACTGAGTAGAGGAAAAGGGAGGAAGCATACCTGAAAGCTCCAAGAGAGCCAGGTCCGGGTCCTGGGTTCTGGGTCCAAGCATATGACTCATGTATCCCCTGAGGAGGTCCAAGTCCATATCTTTGTTGGTAGGGTGCCCTTCTAAGTCCATCGCAGCAAAGGCCAGGTGGATGGTGGCAGAGGTGCGGTCGGAGAGGCGGTTCAGGTGCCCAGTCAGTTTCAGCCAGCGGCACAGAACCTGGAGATGGTTTTCATCGGCCCACTCGGTGTGGTGGGTCGGAAGTGGGTTGCGGGGGGGCCAGACCTTTCGGATCCATGGCCGGAATGTACGGCACCCGCCCAGGACATGGGCGGTGGATTGGGCTGGCCAGGGGGGGTGGTTGTGCCACCTGCAGTGCGAGATCAGGCCATGTCTGTGCCGGTAGACTGAGTCGAAGCTCAGCCAGTAGCCCCCATGGGGACCGGCACGACAGAGGACCTGGGCGACTGCCGTCAGCTCCTGGTGGGGATGGTCGACTGACTGGTTGAGTAGCTTCCATGGTCTGCAGGAGGGGACGCCATTGACAGCCAAGTACTTGTTGGCTGTCGAGGCCAGTGGGTGGGCGAGAGAGAGAGACCACCGTTCCATTAGGGTGTTGACGGCGGCTTCCTTCAGGGCAGAGGTAGAGGGGGCGAGGGAGGACAGGGGGAGATTCGTCACAAACTTGGCCTCGTGGTCGGCCCATTCATTCCCTGGTATGTCGGCGTGACCCAGGCACCATATGAAATGGACAGAAAGTTCCGGGTATGAGTCCAAGAGAGTCTGGACCCCAGCCTTCCATTGATGAAGGAGATGGGCGCCTGGGACTGGCACCCATGTGCAGATAAGGTGGAGTGCCGTCAGTGAATCTGACAGAAAGAAGATGTCAGATGCGACAGGCAGAAGTTCCCAGAGGTGGTGTGTGGCCCATGTAGGCGCAGAGGTGAGGGAGAAAATCTCTGTGTCCATTGCTGTGGCACATGTAGGGGAGGTGAGCCTGTGTGACTTTAGGCGGGTGAGGCCCATCATGGCGCAGACAGCGGAACCAAACTTCGTCCCCATGTGGGAGCCATCAGTGAAGACCTGGAAGTGGGGGAGGGTGCTCAGGGAGCAGGCAGCCTCCACAAACTGTTCGTGGGTGTCCTTGCTAACCGGAGTGATGGGAGAGGCAAATGATACTTGGCCGTTCATAAATGCCAGAGGATCCATCCACAGGGGATGAGTGTATGCAGGAACCGGTTGAACCCAGGGGACCCAGACCTGCAGAGAAGTGGAGAAGGGACGGTTAGCTACGGTTTTGTAATAATGTTTTCTACCGATGGAGTGTGGGGTGCGCCAAAGGCACAGAGAGTGTAGGGTCTTAGCATATTCAAAATAATACTGGAGAGGGGGGAGGGAGCAAAGGAAATTTGTGGAGAGTGGAGAGGCACCTTTATAGATGCCAAGGATCCATCTGCATGCCGTGTTTTGCACAGCTTGCAGGTGGCTTACTAAGGTTTTTTGGTGTCACCCATGGTACCAGACCGGCGCCCCCCATGTGAGGATGGAGCGGATGCAGGTGATGTATAGGCAACGGAGGAGGAGGGCCGAGATGCCGCGTTCGGTGTTACCAAGAATGCGGAGGGCGCCTTGAAGGTGAGGGCAGGGTCCCACCAAATCCCCAGCCAGTGGAGGGGGATAGAAGGTCAGATGAGCATGGTTGGGTCGACCTGAACCCCGGCTGTGTCCCAGTTGGTGTAAGCTGAGGAGCAGTGCCGGGGCAGGTGGAAGTGTAGGCACTCTGTCTTGGCAGCCTCAATGTTGAGACCGATGTCGCCAAAGAGAGCGTCGAGTTGGTGGTAGGCAGTGGTGAGTTGCTGGCAGTTGGATGCCATGCTGGGGCCGATGTGCATGAGGAGGTGATCGTCCACATATGCGAGGGCGGTGGTGCCGGTTTGGTGAAATTTCCGGAGGACCACACCCGTGAATATGGTGGAGAGGATAGGGGATACTGGTGATCCCTGAGGGGTGCCAAGGTCGGGTTTCTGGGCGGTTGAGAGGGTGGTGCCGTCGAAGGCGATGGCGACTTGCCGATCCGTCATGAAGGACAGGCACCAGTCCGCCATGTCGGGTGGGCAGTGGAGGTCCAGCAGTTGTCAGTGGAGGAGTTGTGGGTGCACTGAGTCAAAGAAACCCTGTATGTCGACCCCGAGGATCAAACATACAAGGCCCTCTGCATGGGCGCGTTCTGCAATCTGTAGGAGGTGTTGGGTGGCATTGTAGACTGAGTGTCCCTGATGCCCTCTGTATTGGTTAGGTGGCAACCAGTCCCGCATGTTGGCGAAGAACTGGAGCCGGTTAGCTATGATCTTTTTGAGGAGTTTCCCTAAGGTCTCCTCGAGGGTGATGGGCCGATATGATCTCAGCGAGAATGGGTCCTTCTTGTTAGGCTTCTGCAGCATTACCACCTTTGCCACCCGCCAGCACTTGGGGTGGTGCCCCATGCGCAGGCAGTTGTTGAAAAGGGTAAGTATCTCCTCTGGGTAAGCATCTACCACCCATTTGAGTGGGCGATAGCCGATCCCTGAGAGGCCTGGAGCCGACAAGTTGGAGGTGTCGGCCAGTGCCCCTGTAAGCTCCACAAGGAGTATAGGCAGGGCAGCTGGTTGGGGGAGGGGTGGTGGTGTGACGACCACTACCGGGAGTGGGGGGGGCATGAAGAAGGTCGTGCAGAAAAGCTCACCTTTCTCATTGTCCGATTGGGTGAAGGTGCCATCACTCTTTCTTAACAATGGTATAGGTGTGGGTCGGTTGCCGAGGCCGCGTTTGGCCCAGCTCCAGATATTGGAGGCATCTGCAGTGTCAGCTTGGTCGGCATAGAAATGCCGCTTGGCTGCTTGAATGCCACGCTTGAAAGCGTGGCAGGCTGCTGATTGCTGAAGGGGGGTGGTGGCCGTTGCTATTGCCTGGAGGAGCAATTTGCATGTCGGGGTCCACCAGGGGACCTCGGTTTTGCACGGCTTGGCGAGTCGGGTGAAGGGGGTGAGGGCAGCGATCATAGAGTCGGCCACTGCCTGCGCTTTGGTGTCTAGGGTGAGGGTGTCGCTCACCAGGAGGTGGAAAGCAGTTTCAAGTAGTGGAAAGGCGATATCGGTCCACGTTTCTCTGTCATCCGGGAGGAGCCGGTGTGTTTTCGTGACAGGGGGTGGGGGTTAAGACGGCAGGGACCAGCGTAGAATAGCATGGTCGGACAGTGGGGAGGTGGTTGAAGAGCCCGAATCTATGATGGAATCGGGATTGATGGCGGGTGGGGCCCAGATCATGTCAATAGGGCACCACCAACAATTGTCAATGGGCTGTGAGTCAGAATCCGGGAGGTGAGCTGGCGCAAGGCCGTGCTCTCGAAAGAAGTCATTGAGGGGTTGCACCCTCAAATCCTCCTGCCGGGCAGCGAGGAGTTTGGACCATGAGTGGTGGCGACGGTTGAAGTCGCCTGCCACTAGGAGGGTGGAGGCCAAGGCTGGTGGGATCGTATAAAGGAACAACTCACCTGGGTATTGTGGGGTGGTGGTAGTACAGTCCGGCACATGCATCCCATAAAAGTTGCATAGGTGGATCGTCAGGTGGGCATGGATTTCGATAGTGAGGACATTGGTGCCGGATGAGGCGGCCCCGAGGACAGACCATGAGGTGATGGGGATGGTACAGGAAACATAGGTGACCACCCAGGGCCGAGTGGCTGGGGGTAGGACTGCTATGTACCTGGGAAGGGAGGGTACGTTGAGGACCGGAGTTCCGGTGGGGTTGGTGAGGGATGGCTGGAGGCCGATTTGGTACCAGGGGGGTTCCTGAATCAAAATGATGGTGGGTGGGGATGGGTCAGTAGTGAGGATCGGAATGAGGGAATGGACTGTGGCCAAAGAGCGCGCAGCATTCCACTGAAGAATAGAGATGTCTCTATTCATTGGTCCTCCATGTGGTTGTCGTCAGGTCTGTCAATGGCCGCCTCGATTTGGCGGAAACGCCGTTTCTTGGGGCATTGAGGTAGGGTGGTGGGGTGGTTGCCTTTGCAGTTTGTGCAGTAGCGAGGGTGAGGGCAGTGGTCACCCTCAATGGCTTCGGAAGTGCAGGATGCGCACAACTTATGGTGGTTGTGGGTGAGGTGTCCTCCCCTGCAGTTGGCACAGCATGGCTGGGCACAGCAACCCCTCATTCCATGGCCGAGGCCCTGGCAGCATTCACATTGTGTGAGGCCGGGGCGGTAGGGTGGGACCGAGAGGGAGAGGGCGGAGCCGAACAACCAGACACGAGGGCGCTTAAGGAGTTGCGCCCTGATGGATCCATCGGGGTCAGAAAAGGAGAATGCCACAGGGCACTTCTGGAGGGTCGGGAGGTGCTCTTCTGTGGCAGCGAAGTGGGGGTCGACTACGAAGTCAAGGGGGTGGAGAGACGGATTGTTCTGGATTTTGGCCATGAGGGCCTTGGGGGATATGGTGTGGCCGTTCTGGCCGAAGAGGTAGTCCACACAGGGCACCATGGAGATGCGGAGGGCGGACCAGGGGTGGACATGGACAGGGGTGAGTGTGTACTGCTCGGGGATCTTGTTGACCAGGACCAAGAGGCAGTGCTCACGCATGTGGGCCGTGAAGGCCATGGAGTGTCGATCGATGATCGTGTCTGTGGCCAGGGAGGCAGAGGCGGGGCACTTGGCGAAGGAGGTCACGAGGTTCCCTTTTACATTAAAAGAGGAGGCCAACACTGTGACCTGGTCAGCAGTGGGAAGGGAGGAGAAGAACTCACGGGCGGTGGCAGTGAGGCGCATTGCCGGGAGCTGGATCTCAGATTTGAGCGAGATCGCCGGGAGGAGGACCAGGGTGGGGTCCTTGGCATACATTGGGGGTGGGGGTGGAACTTGGTGCTGCTTTTTCTTCTTCTTGTGGGTTACTGTTGTAAAGACAGCACCCGGAGCAGGTGCAGTGGGGTTTGTTAAGCTCAACGGTTACTCGGTGATCAACGTCGGGGTTTCCTGATCGTCTGGACGGATGGTTACGGCAACGGGGCTTCCTAGATGTCGTAAGTCGAAGGTGATCATTGATGGGGCTTCCTGATTGACGATGTGGACGCGGTAGGCTTCTGAGGATGAGTCGGGTTACGACGAAGCGACTAATGGCCAATAGGGACACAGTAGACTGGTGGTAGCAGATAATGGGCTTGTATGAACAAAGAGCACAAGCTTAGGGCTTGTGCTACTGAAGTTACATGCTTATATGCTACTCTATGTGTTTGCTACTGTAGCAACTTGGTTAGGTGTGTTTACCAGACTATGGAAGGTCATGGAAACTCAAGGAAGGCCTTGGTAATACAAGTACGATGATCAATAAGCAAAGCACATCATGATGGTGCAATAAGGCGTCATCATGGCGTCTTATGGCACAAGGTGAAATGGGGATGAGTAAGGCAGAGAAATGGGGGAGTTGCGCTGACTGATGATGACGAAGGAGAAGTGAGTCAGCGCAGTAAGGGAGAGGTAAAGGAAAATTGTAACAGGGTTGGGGTTGGAGGCGGTGGGTGGCGCTGGGGCAGCCACCACCTGGGCATATGATGTTGGTGCCACAATGTTAGCAGGCTGGGTGGTGGTAGTAGTAGCCTGGGCCTTCTGGGCCTGTGGGGCATGGGGCGTGGGCCGGTTGACAAGCATGGAGACTTGCCAGGAGATGGAGGCCACTTCTGTGGAGAGCTGTTTGACAATGTTAATCAGCACAGCCACATCAGGTGACACATTAGTGGTTCCGGGGGTCCTGGTCAGGGCAGAGGGTTGGGGGGCGGTGGTCGGGGTCCGTTGTTGGGGGCGAGCTGGGGCAAAGGGCGCTGGTAGGGAGGCTTCCGCCCCCCCTCTCGCGATGTTGTAGGCAATCTCGATGTTGTGAGAGATGATGTATTGGGGGTCCTTCTCATCCCTTAAAACACCGGCAATGGTCTGTTGGACGTTCCAGAGGAGGTCGCCCACAAACTTAGCCACAGCTCAGTCAATCTCTGTGGGATTGTAGCGGTGGGTCTTCCTGTCGAAGTCCTCTAGCGCTCTGGAGATGGCGTACATAAAGCCCGATGTGTGCGGCTTGAACTGGGCTCGAGGGCGAGGTCGGGGGGTGTGCAGGGAGAGGTTCTCAGATGAACACTTGTTGGTGAGCAGTGGCGAGGGAGTGTGCAGGTTCTCAAGGATATCTTCCATCTTGCCCTGCTTGTTGGAGCTGGCGGGGGGGTTGGAACCTACTGACGGGGGGCGGCTGACATGCTCAAACATGCAAGTGAACTCCATGTTCGAGACTCCAATGACGGGGGATGGGGCGAGACGGAGTGCATCCGGGGATGACGCCGGGAGGCCTGGGTCGATTTGGGCAGGGGTGGGGGTCGTTCCGTGCAAAGCGGCGGCAACGTTGCCAGCAGCCACCCAATTGGCGGTGGCTCTGGCAGCCCTGTTGGCATCGGCGCTGGCCGATGAGGGGGGTGGGAGGGGTGGTTGAGTCGATCATAGAGCATTCCTGTATCCACTGGGGTTCAACATGGGGGAGTTTTAGCTACCCGCACTAGTTGATGGTGGTGGTTACTGGTCAAGAAGGATGTCTTCTCCTTTGTTGATCCCGACAGCTCCATCTGCGAATGCCTCCTCAAGAGGCCCTGCATCTGGATGTTCGGATCCACCCTCAGGCTCTCGGTCCCACCCGTTTGCCCCACCCTCACCCAATGTGAGAGGTGCCAGGGCCTCGGCCATGGAACAAAGGACTGCTGAGCCCAACCCTGCTGTGCTGACTCTGCAGGTGCCCATTTGACCCACAATCACCGCAAATCATGCGCCCACTGCGCCACAGATGCAGTGCCCAAAGGCGACACATGCCCACACCCCCACCTCTGCAACAACTGCAAGGGCGACCACCCCGCCACCCTGCCGGCCTGCCCTAAGAAAAGGTGCTACCACCAAATTGAAGAGGCCCTCGCCACCGACCCCACCGACAAACAGATGGGGGAAATATGATAGAGACACTCTCTATCTTACAGTGGAACGCCGCCTGCTCACTAGTGGCAATACATTCCCTAATTCCTTTTTTTTTTCTTTTTTTATTATTATTATTATTCCTGCAGTATTACATAATTACAAGCTGCCCCCCGAAGGGGGGGCCCTAACTACATAACCACGGAGGCGCCTGTCATTGTGCATCGCACAAAACTGGGCAGGGGCTCTGCTCCCCAAGGGGGGCCGAAGTGTGAAGAGCCCCTATTGCATTAGAAAAACGTGAGGAGAAGGCGGGATACATATCACTATGAACTAATCACACGGGTAAAGGCAGGTAAAGGTAGGAAGCTTAGAAGTGGAAAGGGAGGGCAAGAGCGCCGGCTGAGACATATCCAGAGGAATCCGAAAGGCAGGCATTATTCGAGTGGGAAAGGGGGGAGCGTACCTGATAGCTCCGTAAGGGCTTGGTCCGAGTCCTGAGTTCAAGGTCCAAGCATACGATGCATGTAGTCCCGTAGGAGGTCCAGGTCCATATCCTCGTCGGTAGGGTGTCCGTCTAGGTCCATCACGGCAAAGGAGAGCCGGATGGCGCCTGTGGCGCAGTCAGAGAGGCAGTTCAGGTGCTCCGTTAGCCTGAGCCAACGGTGAAGAACCGGGAGGTGGTTTTCATCAGCCCACTCAGAATGGTGGACTGGGAGAGGGTCCCGAGGTGGCCATACGCGTCGTATCCACAGGTGGAAGGTGCTGCAGCCGCTGAGGATGTGGGTGGTCGACTGCACAGGCCATGGGGGGTATTCCCTAATTCCAGTCCTTACAACTGACCCCTCCCCCCCGCACTTAATTCTTATCCAGGAACCCCCATGGTACCAAATAGGCTTGCAACCCTCACTCACCGACCCGACCGGCACCCCAGTCCTCAATGTCCCAACCATCCTAGGCTATGTGCCAGTCTTACCACCAGAGGTTTGCCCTTGGGTGGTCATGTACATATCAAGGGCCCTTCCCCCTACTTCCTGGTCAATACTCAGAGCCGCATCCCACGGCACCGATGTACTGACAGTGGAGATACAATCCCAACTCACCCTCCAGGTGTGCAACTTCTATGGCATGCACCCCCCGGACCGAGAGAACACCGTCACACAGTACCCAGGTGAGTCATTTCTATTTACACTCCCCTTGGCACTAGCCACCACCCTACTTGTGGTGGGCGACTTCAACCGTTGCCACCACATGTGGTCCAAACTCCCAGCTACATGGCGAGACGACTTGGGGGCGCAACCCCTTGATGACTTCTTCCAGGAGCATGGCCTGTCGCCAGCCCACCTTCCTGACTCTGACTCACGGCCCGATGGCAAGAGTCATCAGTGCCCCATTGACATGATTTGGGCCCCACCTGCGGTCAACCCTGATGATATTTTAGACTCGGCTACCTCCGACCACTCCCTGCTGTCCAACCACACAATCCTACACTGGTCACTGCCCTTTCGGCCCCCCCCTCCCGTCCTAAAGACATGCCAGCTACTCCCAGCTGACAAGGAGGAATGGACCGACATCGCCTTCCCCCTACTTGAAGAAGCATTCCACCTCCTGGGACTCGACACCCAAGTCCTGGACACCAAAGCTAAGGTGGTCATTGACTCCATGACCACCACCCTCCAGCCATTCACCCATCTCTCCAAACCATCAAAAACGGAAGTCCCATGGTGGTCACCCCACTGCAAGACCCTCCTATCCGCCATTACGATGGCCACCACTCCCCTCCAGCATGCTTCTGCGAGACAAGCCTTTAAAAGGGGCATTAGGACTGCCAAACGGCAGTTCTACGCTGACCAGGCATCAGAAGCGGACACCTCCAACATATGGAACTGGGCCAAACGCGGCCTCGGCAACTGACAGACACCGATCCCCTCGCTCAAAAGGCGAGATGGCTCCTTCACCCAGATGGACAATGAGAAAGGTGAGTTATTTCGCAAAACCTTCTTCATGTCCCCCCCACTCCAGGAAGCGAATGACACTCCACTCCCACCTAATCAACCAGCTGCCCTGCCCATACTCTTAATGGAGCTTACAGGGGCACTGGCCGACACATCCAACCTGTTGGCTCTGGGCCTCTCGGGAATAGGCTACCGCCCACTCAAATGGGTGGTCGATGCCTACCCCGATGAGATACTCACACTTTTCAACGACTGCCTTCGCTTGGGGCACCACCCCAAGTGCTGGCGGGTGGCAAAAGTCGTGATGCTTAGGAAGCCTAACAAGAAGGACCCATTCTCGCCGTGTTCATACCAGCCCATCACTCTTGAGGAGACCCTAGGGAAGCTCCTTGAAAAGATCATAGCTAACTGGCTCCAGTTCCTCACCAACACAAGGGGCTGGTTGCCACCTAACCAATATGGGGGGCGTCAAGGCCATTCGGTATACGATGCAGCCCAACACCTCCTACAGATTGCGGAACGCACTCACGCAGAGGGCCTCATCTGCTCGGTCCTAGTGGTTGACATTCAGGGATTCTTCGACTCGGTGCACCCCCAACTCCTCCACTGACAACTGTTAGATCTTGGTTGCGCGCCAGATATGGCTGACTGGTGCCTATCTTTCATGACGGACCGGCAGGTCGCTGTCGCATTTGATGGCACCACCCTCCCCACCGCCCCTAAACCCGACTTCAGCACCCCCCAAGGATCGCCAGTCTCCCCCATCCTGTCAACAATTTTTGTGGGGGTGGTCCTCCGGTGCTTTCACCAAGCCGGAACCACTGCCCTGGCATATGTTGATGACCATTTACTTATTTGTGTAGGTCCCTCAGTGGCATCCAACTGCTGCGCCTGTTACAATTTTCCTTTACTTTCCCCTTATTGCGCTGAATCACTTCCTCTTCATCATCATCAGTCAGTGCAACTCCCCCTTTCCTCTCCCTTACTCATCCTTACTTGCATTACACCATAAAGATGCCATGATGACACCATATCGCATCACCATGACATGCTTTGCTTACTGATACCTCAATGTATATTACCAAGACATTCCTTGGGTTTCCATGACCTTCCATGGCCATGTAAACAACCGTATACATGACCCTACTGTAGCAAACACATAGAGTAGCATATAAGCATGTAACTTTGGTAGCACAAGCCCTAAGCTTGTGCTCTTTGTTCATACAAGCCCATTATCTGCTCCTCAGTGCTTTTGTGTGCTTTCCGCTACCACCAGTCGCTTTGTCGTAACCCGACACCTCCAAGAAGCCTACCATGTCCACATCGCCAATCAGGAAGCCCCATCAACAATCACCTTCGACTTATGACATCTAGGAAGCCCCGTTGCTGTACTACCAGTCCTGACGATCAGGAACCCCTGATGTCGATCACCACGTAACCATTGAGCTTAACAGCGCCCTCGCCCGCACATACCAACAACTCGACACCCTCTTCGGCACCATCGGTCTCAACATCGAAGCCACCAAGACGGAGTGTCTCCATTTCCACCCACCCCGACGAGACGCCAGCTATGACAGCTGGGACACTGCCGGGGTACAGGTCGACCCCAACACCTTGATCCGCCCCTCAATCCCGCTCCGGTGGTTGGGGATATGGTGGGACCCAAGCCTCTCCTTCAAGCCACACATTGAGCGCATGCACTCCAAGGGGCTCTCCACCCTCACCGCACTCCACATATTGGGCAACACCCAATGCAGCATATCAGCCCTCCTCCTCCGCTGCCTATACACCTCCTGCGTCCGCTCCATCCTGTCATGGGGGGTGCCAGTGTGGTACCATGGCCGCTGCCAAAAAACCCTGGTAAACC
This sequence comes from Coniferiporia sulphurascens, assembly GCA_002794785.1. NCBI lineage: Eukaryota > Fungi > Basidiomycota > Agaricomycetes > Hymenochaetales > Hymenochaetaceae > Coniferiporia > Coniferiporia sulphurascens. The sequence continues at coordinate 2,741 of NBBA01000016.1, read as the reverse complement.
GCCTTCAGGCTGTGCAAAACACAGCTTGTCGTTGGATATTGGGCATCTTTAAAGGTGCCTCCCCCCACTCCACTAACTTCCTCTGCTCTGTCCCCCTCTTTCTTTCTACTTCAAATATATAAAGATGACCCATTCCCTTCGCCTCTGGTGCACCCCCCACTCTATTGGTCAAAAACTTTTTAAAAATGTAGCTAATAGACCTTTCTCCCTTTCTCTGCAGGTCCGAGCCCCCTGGGTCCAACAGGTCCCTGCATACATGCATCCCCCATGGACAGACCCCTGGCCTTCACCAAAGGCTGAGTCCACTTCACCACCCCCATCACCCCGGTCAGTGTCGACACCCGCAAACAATTTGTAAAAGCCATGCAGGCCCTAGGCTCCACCCCACATGTCCAAGTGTTCACAGACGGCTCTTGCATCGACAGCAAGTCGGGCTCTGCCATCTGCGCAATGCTGGGCCCCACCTGACTCTGGTCACATCGACTGGAGTCCCCCACCTGCGCCACAGCCATGGATGCCGAGGAGTTCTCCCTTGCCACGGCCCCGGGTTGGGTAGCACGATGCCTCCCAGTGCAACTGCATGTCGCATCAGACGTCTTCTTCTTGTCCGATTCACTGACCGCCCTGCACCTTTTCCGAATGTGGACGGCTGCCCTGTATTAAATAAATATAACGAACGATATAAATATAGTACGTGGTCATATGAACAACCACCTTACTAAGTGAACGATAACGCAACGATAACGCCATACGATAGGAGCTAGTTAGTTATAGTAGTACTAGCCCACGGAACGTGTATATAAGGGGAGCTGGTCTCGCCCTAGAAATACATCGGTTTACGCTGATAACCCACCTTGCCTGATCTTCACCACTGCACCTCATCGTCTACCACAACGTGCGTAGATTTTAAGAGGTTATGAGCCTTGACTCTATAAAAACTAACGAAACGATTAACAAACTTATACATCCTCATATAACGAAATTATGTCTGACGGACAGAAACCAAACACTCGTGAGCAAACACGTTTGCAAAAATTATCAGGATTACGAATAATTGCTAACGAACTAAAAATAACGTATACACAGTCATCTACCATCGAAGAACTCAAAGAAAAAATTCAAAAAGCTAAAGATAGCAAAAGGTTAGTCGACCTAATACTTCGATGTAACCTAAGACAAATACCTATTAACGGAACTGAACAACAAATACAAGATCGAATAAACAGGTATGACAACTCTACCAAAGACGAAAAAAACAAAAATAAGAACTGACTATAAACTTGAACTAACGAATCACGCTAAAGATTTAGGAATATCAGATCAAGGAAAATCATCCGAAATCAGATATCGAATAAGTACGTATTTGGGCATATCAGATCCAAATGAAAAAGCTCAATTTAAAATTGATAACCCTTATATTAAGCCAGAAGAAGAAGAAAGCGATAAAAAAGAAGACAACGATAAAAAAGAAGATAACGAAGAAGAAAAATCAGAAGAATCCAAAAATAACCCATCACGTGAGCCATTAGAGCCATCTGACCCTGACGATTCAGACGCTAATGATACCGAGGAAGATGAACCGAGTATGGCAACTAAACTCGCGGAACTCCAGAAATTCTTCGACGGAATCGAGAAACTCGACGGGCACCGAAACTATAAACTCTGGAATTACAGAGTCCGCAGCGCCATCGAGAGTGCAGGTTACGGTAACCTGCTCACTAACTCCCCAGGAACTGGAGAGGCTGGTATATCAAGCGCTCTATATAACGGCATTATGCGCACTATGCCCGACAAGATATTGGCTTATTATCTTAATTTCTCTAAAGATATTCCAGCGCTACTCAAAGCGCTTGACGGATGATATAACGTCCAGACAACAATTACAAAGGGCTTTAATGAGGCTGCCCTTTTTGATATCAGAGGTCATGTCAGCCATTTCGATGGAACGCTCGATAACCTCAGCAATAAATACGAGGAACTAATAACCCAAGGGGTAAAAGTTTCAGAGTCGACATATATATCGGCTATTACGAGGGCAACGCCCGAACAATATCAATACGTACTCACACAGAGTGAGTTATATATTAAAACGATTAACGAAACAAATCCAGACAAAGATGAAATTGAACTAACCCCTCAATTTTTACTAACGGCACTGAGAAACGCCTTTGAGGGGTGGCGTAAAAATCACCAAAGAACAGGAGCGGCGGCTAATCACCTGCCCAAGGACGAGCGGAACCACCCCTATTTTAGGGGCCGCGGACGCGGTAACAGCCGCGGTGTACAGCCACGAGGTCGCGGCTATAGAGGCCGAGGAGGATACATACGAGGACGAGGACGAGGGGGATATTCCCCTAACCAACAATCACACGTTATCAAGTGCTACAATTGTAACAAATTAGGGCACTTTAGTCGAGATTGCTGGGCGCCAAAAACAGAATGGACGAAGGCAGCCCAGAAGAAAAAAGAGGACGCCAACGACGACAAAGGAAAAGGGAAGGAAATGGGTGCGTCAGCGGCACCGACATCGACTGGGGCAAGTGCGGCCCAGGCTAAACATACCGCAGCAGCAGCAGCAACAAATATCGCATTGAGCTCTCGAATCGAACTAAGCGCCGTAATCGGCCAAGGCGAAATTGGCGCCTTCATAACTGAAGTCGATGATAACGATTTCGACATGGGAGAATTCCCAATTTATTCATATAACGACTTCCTTGACAAAATAGGAAATTACGACAGCG